>CM053590.1:122982525-123033277 GCA_028646515.1 Pseudochirops corinnae
AAAATTAAAAAAAAAAAAAACTTCCGGTGGGTCAGCTAGGAGTGAATAGAGCCCTGGCCCTGGAGTCAGGAGGCCCTGAGTTCAAATTTGGCCTTAGACACTTAACACTTACTAGCTGTGTGACCTTGGGCAAGTCACTTAATCTGAACTGCCCAGCCTCTCCCCCGCCCCCCCCCCCAGAAAAACAAACAAACAACAAAACTGCCTGTTCATATTCTTTGACTATTCATCAATTGGGGAATGGCTTGTTCTTATAAATTTAGATCAGTTCCTTATATCTTGGAAATAAGATCCTTAAAAGGGAAATTTATTGTAAATATGTTTCCTAGTTACCCTCTTCCTTTCTAATTTTAGCTGCATTGGTTTTGTGCATGCAAAGCCCTTTAAATTTTATGTAATTAAAATTGTGCACCTTGTCTTGTGCAATCCTCTCTATCCCTTGTTTGTTCATGGATCTGAAAAGTGCTTTCCTCCTTGCACCTTGGTTTGTAATATCACCCTTTATTCCTAAATCACGGCATTTATGTGGAGCTTATCTTCCTATATGCTATAAAGGTATTGGCAGGAACATGTTGGAGTCAACTCATATTGGCTTGAGTGAGCTGATGATTAAATTTTCAATATGGGGGCATTTATGCCTGGGAGCTTGATTTATTGTTTTGTTGATTGTCTAGACTTGAGTGATAAAGAAAATACCGATGCAAATTAAATTTAAGTGTGTCATGTGTGCATTTTGTTTTTCCAGGAGAGTCAGTTGTTAAACATTTCCCAGCCCATCTGTGAATGTTGGTCTCTATCTCAGTTTCTACCAGAGTGCTTTCCATTTTTCTCAGTGGATTTTTTCTCATAGGGCTCTCTCATTCCAGTATCTAGGATGTCTAAGTCAATAAAAACAAACTAGGCTACTGGGTATATTTGTATCAATATTTGTAATTATATCCGTATAGGTCTTAACCTTGTCTTGATAGATTGACTCTCAGATATTTTATGCATTTCATAGTGATTTTGAATGAGACTTCCCTTTATATTTTTTTCTCCTGGATTTCGCTATTGCTGTACAGAAACGATTTTTTATTTTTTGTAGGTTTGTTTTGTATATTGCTACTCTACAGAAGCTACTAATTTCTCAATTAGTTTCTTGAGTGATTCTCTAGGAATTTCTACATATATCATTGTGCTTTTAGCAAATAAGGATTGTTTTATCTTCTCTACCTATCTTATATTATTGCTAGTGCTACTAGAATGTATTAGTAAAGAAATGGTTTGTGAGGATTTAGCAAGGGAAGTGGTGGTTACTAAAAGCCAGCATGATTTCATCAAATATTGATCATGCCTCACTAAGTTTATTTTCTGGTTTTTATGGGAATATTAAATTATCAGGTCAGCAGAATAATGTAGACACAATATACTTAGATTTCAGTCAAGTATTTGAGAAATGCTATCCTTGGGGAATGATATAGATTAGTCAATAATAAATCAGAATTTGGAACTGATTAAATGTACCTAACCCAAAGAACAATTTGTTACTTGGAGGGAGGTCTCTAGTAGAGTTCTTCAGGGATCTATTCTTAGCCCTATGCATTTCAACATTTTTATCGTCAACATGGGTGAAAGGATATGAGGTCCAAAAAGATCTTGTGAAAACAACTGTAATAAAATGAAATTTAATAGGGATGAGTGGAAAGGTCTTCACTTAATGTCACACAATTCCACTTCAGAAGCACAGCATGGGCAAAATGTGGCTAGGTTACAGTTTGTATGAGAGAGCTGTGGGTCTTAGAGACCATAGACTCAATATGAGTCAACATCCAAGAAAATTATCTCCATCTTAGATATGTTACAAAGGCGCATAAACCTCCAGATTGTAGACAGCGATTGTCCCAAGGGAGTCTGGCCTGTATACACCATAACTAGGGCATTATGGTGAGTACTGGACGTTATTCTTCAGGAAGGATTTATATAGTCTTGAGTGCATTCAGATTAGGGCAATCTGGATGGTAAGAAAAAAACCTTGAAAACCATACAAGAAAAAAACCTTGAAAACCATACAAGGATTGGATTCTGGGAATGTTTAGTCTAGAGAAGACTCAGGGATGATAAATTAACTATCTTCAAGTATTTGAAGTCATTTGGAAGAGAGAGTAGATTGATAGACCCTCAGAAATGAAACTAGGAGCAGAACCAAACCTAAGTACAGCAACACAAATTTAAGTCTTCATATAAAGGAATATTTAGAGCTATTTAAAAGTGGGCTGCCTCTGAGAAGTAGTGGATATTCCTTCACTGGAGTTTTAAGTGGAGCTTGGTATACCCCTTGTTGGTTTTGCTATAGAGGGAATTACAGTTCAGGTATGGGTTGAGGTTCCTTCCAATCTTAATATTCTTTGAGTGACTTATCTAAGATCACATAGCTAGCTAGGGACACACGTGATAGAACAAGCTTTTTTTGTCCTTTTTTTTTTTTTTTTGCTTTTTGGAGGGGAGAAGGCGGAGCAGCAATTGGGGTAAGTGACTTGCCCAAGGTCACATGGCTAACAACTGTTAAATGTCTGAGGTGTCTTTCTTTTTTAAAACAAATTCAGTTTTCTTTCATTTTCAGCTCCAGATTTTCTTCTTCCTATTTCCCCTTCCCCATCCATTGAGAAAGTAAGAAAACAAAACCCATTATAAATATGTATAATCAAGAAAAACGAATTCCTGTATTAGCTATATATTTCACTGAATCCTCCGAATTGTGGGTGGTTCCATTGTGTTGATCAGTGTCCTTAAGTCTTTCAAAGTTGTCTTTACAGTATTGTTATTTTATAAATTGTTCTCTTGGCTCTGATTATTTCGTTTATATCAGTTCATACAAATCTTCCCAAGTTTTTCTAAAACCATCCCCATTTCTTACAGCACAGTAGCACTCCATCACATACACGTACTGCAAATAGTTTGACTATTCATCAATTGATGGGCATCTCCTTAGCTTCCAATTCTTTGCCACCACAAAAAAAGCTGCTATAAATATTTTGTGCATGTAGGTCTCTTTGCTATTTCATGGATCTGTTTAATGCATAGAACTACCAGTGGTGTTGCTAGGTCAAGATTCACTTTTTGAGCATAGTTCCAAATTGCTTCCCAGAATGGCTGGACAAGTTCCCCAACAGTTTTCCCACAGCCCCCCAGCATTTGTCATTTTCTTTTTCTGTCACATTAGACAATCTGATGAGTGTGAGGTGGTACCTCAGAGTCGTTTTAATGTGCATTTCTCTAGTTATTAGTGATTTAGAACATTTTTTCATATGGTTATCAATAGCTTGGATTTCTTCCTCTGAAAACTGCATATTTATTTCATTTAACCACATATCATTTGGGAAGTGGTTCTTCTCATTATAAATTTGAATCGGGTCCCTATATATCTTAGAAATGAGACTCTTATCAGAGAAATTTACTGCAAATTTTTTCCCCAATTTCCCATTTCTTTTCTCCTTTTAATTGCATTGGTTTGACTTACCCAGAAACTTTATAATGTTATATAAACAAAATTGTCCATTTTTATTTCTTTTGAACCTCTCTGTCTCTTATTTGGTAATGAATACCTCCCCTATTTTAATGACAAGTAATTTCTTCCGTGTTCCTCTACTTTGATCATGATTTTGCCCTTTATGTTTAAATCACACACCCATTTGGAGCTTGTCTTGGTATATTATGTGAGATATTAGTCCATACCTATTTTTAATAGACTGCTTTCCAGTTTTTCCAACAATTTTTTGGGAGGAGGTTGTTTTTGGACGGGGGAAGGCAAGGCAATAGAGGTTAAGTGATTTACCCAAGGTCACACAGCTAATAAGTGTGTCGAGTGTCCAAAGTCGGATTTGAACTCAGGTCCTCCTGACTCCAGGGCCAGTGCTCTATTTGCTGCACCACCTAGCCGCCTCAATAACTTCTATCAAATAGTGAGTTCTTGCCCCAATAAGTGGTGTCTCCGAGTTTGTCAAACATTAGACTACTGTGCTAATTTGCTATTAGAATGGTCTTCCTGGTTTCTAGTCCAATATTCTTCATTCTCCACCATGCTATTTCTCTGCCTGTGTATTCTTCAAGGATGAGGTGAGGAGGGTGGTGATATTACCTGTCACCTCTAGGATGAAAGAATCCCCAAACCTCCCTGGTTGGGGCTGGCCAAGCATCCTTCTCCAGGCTTCTTGGCCTGTGCCTTATCTGCCCTCCTCTCCTGGTAGAGATGACAAAATGTTGGGTCCAGCATCAGAGGACCTGAGTCAGAATCCCTGCTCTGTCCCTGACTACTGGTGTGACCTGGGATGTGTCACTTAACCTCAGTGGATATTAGTTTGCTCATCTGTCGAAGGAAGGGGTTGGATTAGTTGACCTCTAGAGTACCCTTCAGTTCTTGATCTGAGATTCATGACCTCAAGGTTCATTCTAATTCCGTGAACTTATGATCCTTGCCAGAAGTTCGCGGTGCTGAACACATGGTAGGCACTGAAAGAAAATGACTGGACTGCTTATGGCTATGCACATATAAATAGAAATGTGGGGGCAGTTAAGTGGTACACCACGGGCCCTGGAGTCAGGAGGACCTGAGTTCAAATCTAGCCTCAGACACTTGACACTTAACTAGCCGTGCGGACCTGGGCAAGTCACTTAATGCTGACTGCCTTAAAAAAAAAAGAAGGAAAGAAAGAAACATCGATATTGCCTATGTGTGTAGCAGAGGTAGTGTGGTGGAATGGACAGAGGGATGGCTATAAAGCCCAGAAGACCCAGGCTCAGGTCCTGTTTCTGTCACACTCTGGCAATGAGACAGTGCTGTTGGCCACTCCAAAGCTGTAAGCTGAAAAGAAGATAATTCACCCAAGAGTTCCCTGGACTACTGGAAACCAACAAAGCAATGTTTTCCTACATCATCCCACTTGAGACTCAGGTAACTACTGCAGGTATTATCTGCCCCACCCCCTTTTTACAGGAAAGGAAAGGAGGAAACTGAGTCAATTAGGTTAAATGACTTACCCATGGTCATTCAACTAGCAAGTGCTGCAAGCAGGATTTGAATATGAATCTTAAAGTCTAGAGACTTCAGGTTCAAGGGTTCTTTTTCAATAAACAAATACATTTTTTTCCCCTTCTCCCTTCTCTTCCTCTTGCCTCCCATTCTAGTGTTCTTCCCAGTACACCAGGTTACCTCCCATATAAATGACATCCTCCCAGAGTTAAACTTTGGCCTGATGGTATTTTAAGTGGTTTTGTGTGTGTGTTTGAGATAATGAATGGGGAGTGAATAACTATCCTGCTAGGCCAACCCCAATACCTTTGAAGGCAGATTTTTATATTTGATCCCTACTGTCTTCTGATCCCCAAATAAGTGCAGCTGGTCAAGGACCAAAAACTGCGCTTTTATTCAAGTTAGAATTAAAGAGGGTATTGTGTATCTTCTATGGAAAAGGCTAGGCTGAAGAATAAAGCCATACCCACTTTCACCACAGCAATATCACTTCAAGGGCTGTATCTCAAAGAGATCAAAAAATGGAAAAAGGATCCACATGTACAAAAATATTTATAGCAGTTCTTTCTGTGGTGGCCAAGAACTGGAAATTGAGGGGATGCCCATCAACTGGGAAATGGCTGAACAAGTTGTGGTATATGAATGTAATGGAATACTATTGTGCTATAAGAAATGAACAGGTGGACTTCAGAAAATCCTGGACTTATATGAACTGATGCTGAGTGAAATGAGAAGAACCAGGAGAACATTGTACACAGTAAAAGCCACAGTGTGTGAGGACTCATTTTGATAGACTTAACCTTTCTCAGCAATGCAAGGACCTAAAATAATTCCAAGACTCATGATGGAAAATGCCATTCACATCCAGAGAAAGAACGATAGAGTCTGAATTCAGAGCAAAGCAGACTACTTTCTTTTTTGTTTTATTTTGTTTTCTTTCTCACGGTTTCTTCTATTCGTTATAATTCTTCTATGTAACATGATAATGTGAAAATGCATTTAATAGGAATATATGTGTAGAGCCCATATCAGATTATATGCCATCATGGGGAGAGAGCTGGGAGGGAGGGGGAGAAAATTTAAAACTTATGGAAGTGAATGTTGAAAACTAAAAGTAAATAATTTAACTAATTAAAAAAAAGGGGAAAGGGGGGAAAAATAATAAAGTCATACCTGGAAAGGCAACCAAGGCTACTTACTGTTTGTTCACACAAGTACATTCATGACTTCCAACCCCCAAACATATTAAGTGGGGCCGGGGGAAGGTGGGAAAAGAAAGGAGAAGGGAGCAACATAGCCTATACAAGAAGTCCTAAACACTCCAGGGAAAGTCATTGTAGCTGCATTATCTGAACAGAGGGATTCCTGGTATCTTAGAATCCTGGAACTGGAAGGGACTTCAAGGTAATCTGATCCAACCTTCTATCCAAAGCAGAAATCCAATCTAAAGCACCCCTGATGGATGGGCATGTAGGCTCTATTTGAATGCATCTAGTAACCAGGAATGGGAATTCCACTGTCCTTATCTCAGAAACTGACTTAAAACCTTTTACACATGAGCAGCCAGTTTGGAAACAGTGGCCACACTTGGTTGCTCAGGTCCATCTTCACTGTCAGCATTTGTGATCATTTTGCTTGTGACCTGGGTTCTTGGCTCTGTGCAGCAGTACAGGGATGTGGTGACAGGAGAGGAGAGAAGGAAGATAAGCTTCTAAATTGTTTTGGCATTTTTCTCAAGTTTAATGGTATTTCTTTTCCCCACAGTTACATGTTAAGAAAATTTTTAGCATTAATTTTTACAAGATTTTGAGTTCCAAATTTTCTCCCTCCCTCCCTTCCCCTTTTCTGAAAATGGTAGGCAGTTCAACATTTTGGCATTTTTCTCGTTGCATCATCATTCTCATTCCAACAGCCCAACCTGGTCTGGTACTCGTGCCTTTTGGCCCAGAGATCTGCCCTGCTCCACCTTTTACCCTTCTGTGATGAAGGGCCCAAGACGGCTCTGGAAAGCTTTTTCTCTGAAATGTTATAGAAATCTTTCTTCAATTCTTTGTGGCTCTCCAAACTCTATTATTAGCACTTATGAGCAACTTCCCTAAAGGCGTCTAAAGGAGAAAAAGGGGAGAGTGTAAGGGAAGGATGTTGGGAGCAGGAGGGAACCATGTGCCCTAAAAGTATGCTTCTTAATATAAGCTCTTAACGGCCCTGTGCTTGCCCCTGGTGCTGCCTCTAGAGCAGGTTGGAGGAGAGCCTGGGAAGATCTTTTCTTTAGGGAGCTGTAGAGAAGACTGCCCTTGGATGGAAGCAATTGGTGGAAAGGAGAAGAGAGGGAAGGAGAGGGCAAGAGATGGGAGGAAAGGAAGCCAACCCATAGGGTCTTCTGAAGAAAATTAAGGAAATAACCCTAGGACTAGACCAAGAGTAGGAGATATCTCTAAGGGGGCTTACACAGGCAGGGAACCACCCCTACAAGTTTTTTGCCTTGACCCTCTGGAACCCAGCTCTGTCTTCACCATTCAGCAACTTAGACCTCACTCCAGAATCTCATCCATAGAATTTTCACCTCAAACAATTCCTACCCTGACAGGATTCTTCCTTTATCTTGTCTTCAAGAGGCATCAACAATGGCTTCTCACTGGTTGGCAGGACCTGAGAGGTGGGGAAAGGGAGGGGAGGGGTAGCATCTGCACCCACAGAATGGGTCAGAGGATAGCATCCTAGTGTCCCAAGTGGGAATTGTAAAAGCGTTCTCATAGAAACATGGTTACATATGGTTGACTAGGTTCTGAATCACTGTTTGTATAGTACTGCATTTCAGGTACATTATCAGTTAAATAAGCATTTATGTACTGGCCTGTAACCACCATTTATGATGTTTTTATCTGAAAATACTTCACAACTGGAAATAATAAGCTTTTAGTGGGATGGGTCTGTATTTCTAGTCTTTTTTTCAGGTTGAACATTCTCAAACACATCCTTCAACCTATCATGCTGTGGTTTCTGATCTCTCAACCTTTTGGTCACCCTCCCCTGCATGCCTTCTAGATTTTCGATGTTGCTTTTAAAAATGCTTCATCTAGAAATGTTCACAGTACTCCAGGTGTGGTCAGACTATGGCAGGGTGCAATGGAACAATGGCTACCCACGATCAGAACATTACACTTCTATAATATAGCCTGAGACCGTTAAATATTTTTTTAGCAGTCACATGATATTAAGGTTATGGCTAATAATAATAAATTATGATGATGTTAGTGAGTATTTTATATAGAACTTATTTTGGGGCACTTTACAAATACTATCTCATTTAATCCTCACAACCACCCTGGGAAGTAGGTACTACATTACCTCATGTTACAGCTGAGAACACTGAAGCAAACAAAGGTCAAGGGACTTTCCCATTTCCACACAGCTAGGTAGTGTCTGAGGTTGGATTTGAATTCAGGTCTTCCTGATTCCAAACCCAGTACTCTGTGTACTATAGTGCCACCTATCAGCCTTGAGGTTTGCTTAAAGCTTTGCTTTTTCACAGGAATTCCTTCCAACAAGGGGGTTTTCTCCTGTCCTACAATTGTTTAATTGACTGAAGATGAATGAATGGCTCTTTTATTTATCCCTGCTTAAAACTGAATCTTGCAGTTTTTAGCCTAGAATTGTGATCTGTCGAAATCATTTAAAATTTGGATTCTGTTCTTCTATTAGTTATTCCTACTAGCTTTATGTCATTGGTAGTGGAAAGCACTATCTTCTCTGTTTCTTATTCCAGTCACTGAAAGGGATCTTTAAACTGGCAAGGGCCAAAGCCCTGTGGCACCACATAAGACCCACTATGGTGACAGAGAGAACCACTAAACACTCTGCAGAGGGGAGGGTTAGCCAGCTCCAAATCTACCAAAATGTTCTCTCATCTAACCCACATTTCTTTATTCCCTATTTGCTCAGACATCATCAAGGGAAGCTGGTTCAATCTTCAGTCCTTCCCCTTCCTTGTATCTTAATTTCTCCACCCATAGACCAGCATCAGCCCTCTCTGGAATGCCGGTCTGAGATGACAGGAAATCCTAATGAGAAATATCTTGGGGGCACATTAGAATGCTAGGGGGCTCTCCCTCCCCTCTAAGCCCCAAACGACAGAGCAGGGGGTTGGGGGTGGGTGAAGGGACAGAAGATTCTGCTCTCCTAATAGAGGAATAGAATGTATTTGGGAAGGACAGTGGCCCCTCATTCATGGAAAAGAATACTGTCTTCATCAGAGAGTATGCATTCATGAGAATGAACTTTCTCTCTCTGTTGTGATTGGGCTTTTTTTCTGAGGGAGCAAAAGTTTTCCCCAGAAGGCAGGAGGGAAGAAGGGTTGTTTTCCTGCTGAATGGATGTATCTGAAGAGGGGCTGAAGCGCTGGCACAGTTCTGGGTTCCAGAAGTGAGGATGGCCCTTGTGGCAATCGGGGTGGTGGACCTGACTTGTTGGGGGGGCCTCAGTGCTGACCAGAATATTTTTACTTGTGAATGGGCAGGAGTGCTCCTTGAATTCTGCGTTCTTGATGGCTTTCTGGCTCTTACTTACGGAGCCTTTGGCTGAGATCAGGACCTGCTTAGGAATACACTTCTTGGATGGTGTCACCTCAGCCCAGGGGAAGGTATGGGTGGAACTCTGATTCCTAAGTTTTTTCCTGAGGCTGAGCCAGTGAAGGAAGTGTTTTATCTTTTCCATAAAGCTGTTTTCTAAAGAGGTTTGACCCTGGGGAGTATAAACTGTCCCCTCTGGGGCCTGCACACCTTTTGTTCTCTGGGTCACTTTGATGGGATTTTTGGGGCCACTGGGTTGGGAGTGCTCAAGGTCCCTTGATGGAGGACGTGAGTCCTTCAACTTCCTTTGGCTGCCTCCATAATCATCTGTCTCAGTCTCTTGCTTCCCTGGAACACCAGAAAGTGCCCCTGAATTCTTAGCTTTGGAAAAAGATTGGGGAAGCTTCTGGAGGGGGGTGGTCTGATAAGGGTCCCTATACCCTGGATGTAGGGATCTCTGGGTTCTGCTCATAGGAGACTTTGTTGGCCTTCTGGTCTTGAGGGCATGGCTTCTTTGTTTGAGAGGAGAGGTCCCCCACCCTGCATCCCCCCCACCCTGATATTCTCCTTTGGAGCCTTCTATCTTGTTGGGGGTTGAGCTGATGGCCTTGGCCTGGCCATCCCAGGGACTCTGTGGCTCTATGTTCCAGTACTCCCCTTGGCCTGGACTGCTCTGTTCTGTTTCCACATGTACACAGAGCACTTGAGCATTAGCCATATCCCCAATGGGCTTTTTCTGGGAGTGTGGCTGGATAACCTTGGAAGCCTGGAGGCCTGGGATCTGGGGGGATGTCAAGGGAATGGCTGTGGGGGAGCTTTGAGTTTGGTTCTCTGATGTCCTCATCAAACTGAGCTCCAGCTTATTGGAAAGCTGCTCCTTAAAAAATGTCCAACTTGGAACTCCAGTATCTAGAGCAGCTGGTGATGAACACATGTCTGGGAACTCTTGGCTCCCTGGGCTGCTGAGAGTTCTTTGTAGTTCTTTGGGACTTTCAGGACTCTTGACTGTGGGAACATGTTCTAAGGCAGGCTCAGGTAAAGGAGATTCCAGAGCTTTGGAGAGTTCCCTAGAATCTATAGCCTTTTGGGGAATCCCCATATTTACTTCTAACACCTTCTTCCTTAGGTGGGAATCCATCTTGGTCAGGATGACAGACTCGCTTGGTGAATAGGGACACTGTGGGTAGCCAAACCTTCTTTGCTCATCTATTCCCTCTGGTCTCTTCCAATCACCTCCATTTTTTGGTAATGTCTCTAAGACTTTCATCTGCTGTGAAACCAATAATTCATTTCCAGTGTACCTAGAATTCATGGTAGAATCATTAATCTCTGCTTTGGGGAGAATAGATTGTTCTTCTGCCCAAATCCTGTAGCTCTTGGGGTCAATTTGTTCCTTTACGACCCCTTGCCCTATGCCAGGCACATCACTTTGGGAAATAGCTAAAGGGGACATTGCCCTATATAGAGCCACATAATAAAGAGCTGGTAATCCTGATAAGAAAGCCAAGTATTTGTGTCTCAAAATCATTTCCAGTTTCTCAATCACACTCTGTGGGAGTGTCACAGTCTGGTCTGCCTGCCTAATGGTTTTCCCCAGTGGTGTTAGGGTCTGTTGGACCGTGCTCAGCTCCATCCATGCCATTGCATTTGGATCTTGGAAAGCCAGACATTCTGATTCCACACCGGAGTGGGTGGCTTCCAAAGTTCTCTGGGTAGGAGAGTCTCCTGCTGACAGTTGGTTCCCAATGTCCCATGACCCACATATCATGTCTGGAAAGACCCCTTGTTTGATCTGTAGACATTTTTTTTTAATGTGCATTTGCACAATCAACCGAGCTTTGTCATGGGTTTTAGGCTCAATGAAACGGGCAGGAGTCGTGCTGAGAGTAGGTACTTGAGCCCTCTTCAGTGGGGGATTTTCATTCTGGTGAAGTCTCGTGTGCACTTCAACCAAGGTGTTCTCAGGTTCTTGTAGCTGGTTAGTTGAGGACAGAAGCAGAGGCACAGACTTCTGGATTGACTGAGGTGGCTCCAGCTGGTGTTGAAGGAGCCGCCTCTGAAAATGGAGCTCAAGGAGCCTCTTCGCATGGTCTGGGAAGAAAAAAAGCTCCCTTGTGAGGACAGAGACATTCATTGTGGGCCAAAGAGGCATAAGGGTCTTGTCTTTCTCACAGAGTTCGTGATCAAGGGGACTCTGGGACTGGATTAGGGGAGGCAGACCCCATAGCATCTGTAGTTGTCTTTGGAGATGCGACTCCAAGGTTTCACATTGAAATGGGACATCAATTTGGGTCTTGTCAGGGACTTTGATGCTGTTCCCGATCAGAGCAGGTGGAGAAGGAGGGGAAGAATGTGGCAGCAAAGGAAGGAGGGACAGTTCATTGAAGAGGAAAGTACTGTCCAAAGGGGAGATGCTACTAGGTGGGGAGAGGGAGTCGTGCCTCAGAAAGGCAGCTACCAGGGATTCACTGTGCAGAGAAGGGAGACCCCAGAAGAGTTGACAGTACTTCTGTTGCAGACAATTCTTCTTGGCTTCAGTAGTCCCCTCATTCAAGGGACAGTTGTTCAGGACTGGGATGGAAGGAGGAGGCAGGACTGTGCTAACAGGGTTTGGGGACTCTTCAGAAGTTCTCTTCATATCTGCTTTTCCTAAATCAGTAGGGATCATCTCAGAGCCCAAGAAGGGCTGACCAGGCTGATCTTTCCCTGATGGTGCCAAAGGATGAACAGCTGCCATCTTCATCTCTGCCGTAGATACATCAGAGACCTCCTTTGGGGTGAAAGGGACTATTTGATTCCCAGGGTAGTAAAATCGGCAGATGTCTGGCATGAGTTGTTTGAGTGACTCTTCTACTCTCTTGGGGAGACCCCATCTCTGGAAATGCACTCTCTTTTTAATGTGCATCTCTAGAAGCTTCTGGACTTCAGGGCTAAGAAATGAAAGGCTATTAGGCAAAACTCTGAAGGGCTGTATGGTTGAAGGGCGTCTGGTCAACTGAAGGAACTCGGTGTTCAGCAAGATGTCTTTAGATTTAAAAGCCTCATTCTTGTTACTCCATGTGACAGACTGGACCCCATCATCACTGGCATCTTGCTTTGTTGCAGGGTCTTTGGGTTTCTCTGGACTGGAAGAAAAGGATTCTGAAGGTGTTCTAGAGATATTGGTTACATAGCTCTTCTTCCCCAGTTGTTCAGTCCAGTAGTCTGGGATCCCGGGAGGAGACAGGGAGCCCATCTGAGTTAAAGGAGCTTGAACTGGGAGTGGGGACAACAGGGATTCCATAGAAGAGCTTATGTCCAAACTTTGGTCAAGAGAAAAAGTAGACATGCTCATAGCCTCTAAGCAAGACGACCCAGGTGATGTGTTCAGCAGTGGGGGGGAGTGCAGGTCTTTCTCACCAGAGAGCAGGAGCTTTGTTTCCAAGGCCACAGAATTACAGACAGAACAGGCAGGGTCCTTACACAGCAGCTTCCGAATACTGCTTTCTTTGGGAGCCCAGGTTTGGCTATTGGGGTTAAAAACAGGATACTAGTTACTTCCCAAGAAACTCCCTTTTCTATAGAAGTTTGCTTTCTACTCTTTTTCTCCCTCTAAAGTAGAAGTTCTTAACCTGGGGTTCATGGACATCACCTTCCCCCCTGCCCACCCCCCCAGGAGTATATGTGGATAGTCTTCAGGAGGTTTGTGAAATTTATTTTTAAATATATTTTGATAACTATATTTTGATAGAATTGGTTTCCTCTTAAATCCTATGTATTTGATTTTATGCTTTTAAAAATATTATTTTAAAAAGCAGTTCATAGGCTTCCCTAAGCCTCCAAAGGTGCCCATGACACAGAAAGGTTAAGAATCACTTTTATTTCCCCTGGCAATGACAGATTGCCTGAGGCTTGGAGGACTTCACTCAAAGAGTCACTCAAGCCTTCAAAGAAGCCCAGGAAGCTCTGTTTAGCTCTAGGAAACTCTGGTTCACCTTTCTAAGGCACTTCAGAGAAGGGAAGAGAAGAGCCAGTTGGTAGGTTAGTCTAATGAGCAGAAAAGACTCATCAAATGAGAGTTACATTAAAACCAATTGAGGTCTAGAATCTAAGCATCATTCTGTAACTTCTCAAGAAGGCTAGGTCTTCTGGAAGTTTTGACACGTGTACTATGCCCTGTGCCTTTCTATGGGGATCTTTAAGAAGCATATTGACTTGGGGTTCTTAACCTGGGGTCCATGAACTTAAAAAATATTTTGGCAATGGTATATAATGGATTTCCTTTGTAATCCTCTATATATTTTTTATGCGTTTAAAAACATGATTCTGTGAAGGAGTCCATAGTTTTCACCAGTCTTCCAGAGGAGTATGTGTGACACACAGAAAAAAAAAGTTGAAGAATCCCTCATATAGACTGAATTGTGAGCTGTGAGTCTATGAGCTCCCATTTTAGGAACTGTGGAGCCTGAAAGACAGTGGAAGAGAACATGGCTTCTGGAAAGCCTGGACAGTCTGAAAGAGTTAAGAATCTATGGTTACTACTTTTTCTTTGTGTTCAAAATGAAGAGGGAGAGAGGGAGGAAGGATTACTAGGAAATCCTTGAAGGGTTCTAGTCTGAAATGAATTCCCCAGACTCAAGCAATCTTGGCAGGCTTGTAAAAGTTTATTGTTATGCTGACTTTGCAGCAGGCAGAAGAGGTAGGGGGACCTGCAAAAGTGCAGGAATTAGAGATACAGTTTATATAGTGAAAAAGCCATAAATCTGATATCAATTATGCTAACTAGGTGAGTAATGGAGGGATTAGGGAGGAATTAAGGAGTGATCAGTGCTAAAAGGGACATGTACTTTTTATATCAACTGCGCAGGCGTATTGCCCATAATTCAGTGGGAGAAAGCCCACAGGCAGAGAGGGGCTACCAAGAGGTGTGGTTTTTGCCTTAACACATCACTTGTTCAGCTAGCAGTCAGGGCTGATTGAGAGGTGTCCAGTCTGTTATTCTTCAATGTCATGTTTTGACAAGATAAATGTTGGGAAGCTAGGCTAATTGGGGATCCAGGATATTCTTAATGGTGAGGAGTTTGCTTACTGATAGTGAATTGAAAGATTCATAGTTGCAGCTAGCCACTAGAACAAAGGACTATACATTTCTCTAAACTAAGGGTTTGTTTATTAAATGCTTTTGAAGGATTTATTAGGTATAGCTTGTTTTTATACCAAGCAGGGATAGTTACAGCTGAGCAGAGTTAATGATTTCAGAGAAAAGGCTTTTAGGCTGGTGGCAGGGGAGAGGCAGAGTTAATGCTTTTATGGCTGGGGGAAGTGTGACTTTACAACTCGGCTTCACAAGCTGATATCACAAATATAGGTACCCAAACACAAGTGAGATTTCACAAACTGAAGTTAAAACAATGTTACAAACAAAGGCACCTAGAATGTTACAAAGGCACCCAGCATCCCATCAATAGTATAACAGCTGGAAAGAGAATTGCTGTAATGCTGTCTCACTTATGGAGAAACCATTTTTCTAGTTGGTCAACTCCAAAATCTGGGTTCTTCTGTCTTATGTAGCCTTTTTTAATTGATATCAATCAATAAGCAACTTCTGAATCCCAGGAACAACATTGCCGGAGATGCTAATACTGAGTTCTGAATAGGTGTCTCACACCCCCTTCCCATTTTTTATTTATAGGCATCTTTCTCTTACCATAAAGGAGGCCCTATAAAGAATTCAACAAATTGTTGTTGTTGTTAACTGAGTGCTATCACAGCAAGGGGCCTGCCATCTTTCATTCACAAAGTGTCCAACATGATCATTGCAAGTTCTTTTGTTCTGGTCCACTAGTCCTCCTCCCCACATGCTAGATTGGGAACTTGGGATTCGTTCAGATGATGCTGGGAATTGGGAGATGGGAAGGGGGGTAGATCACCTTTTCAGGATGGACAACAGTTCCAAGGGGGTCTTGGTGTCTTCCTGGGAAGATCTCCAAACTAGGAAGCCAGCAGAATCAATCAATCAATCAACAAACATTTACTTAGCACTTGATATGTGCCAGTCACTGTGCTAAGTGCTGGGGATACAAAGAAAGACAAAAACAGGTCCTGCCTTCAAAGAACTCACATCCTTATAGGGCAGACAGCATGTAAATAATTGTAAATACAAGAGATAGAATCCCAGAGGGAAGGTGTTAGCAGTGGGGTGGGGGTGGGGGAAGAGGAAAGACCTCTTTCAGAAAGTGGGATTTGAGTTGAGTCTTGAAGAAGGCAGGAGGCTAAGGCAAGAAAGAACATTATTCTAGTCATGAAAGGTACTCAGTGGGATTGTCATATGCAAGGAACAGCAAGAAGATTATCAGCATTGTAGGACTGTGGAATATGTAGGAGGAGAAGTGAAATATAAAAAGACTGGAAATGTAGGAAGGAGCCAGTTTGTGAAGGTCTTTAAAAGTCAAACAGAAGGTTTTATATTTGATCCTGGAAGTAATAAGGAGCCACTGTAATTTATGGAGTAGGGGAGTGATATGGTCAGAGCTCTAAACTCACTTTGGCTACTGAGGGGATGATGGACTGGAACAGGGAGATACTGGGGGAAGGCAGACCAACTGGAAGGCTAACAGTGAGGAGTCAAGGATGGCAAGGATGTGAGCCTAGGTGACCAGGAGAGTTGTGCTGCCTTTGACAATAAAATGGAGATTAGGAAGAGAGGAAGATTTGGGAGGAAAGATAATGAGTTATGCTTTGCTCATGTTGAGTTTGTGATGTCTACAGAACAACCAGTCTGAAATATCCAAGATGTAGATTGGTTAGGGCTATACCCTATACCCTATAGGCCTATACACCAATGGAGAGGAAGAAGAAAACAAGATCCAGGACAAAATCTTGGGGATTACACACTGTTAGTATGACCTGAATAAAGAATCAGCAAAGAAGACTGGGGAGTGGTCACACAGGTAGGAGGAGAACCAGAAGAGAATAGTGTTACAAAAACCCTAGAGAGGAGAGAATATCCAGAAGAAACTGATCAATAATGTCAACAGCTATAGAGAGATCAAGAAGGATGAGAACTGAGAAAAAACCATCAGATTTGACAATTAAGAGATCATTAGTGATGCACTGATCAGTTTTCTTGACTTTTTTCCTTTCCCAACACCTCTCCCCACAATGTGTCATATAGGATGGCTCTTGGGGAGAGGGAAGAGGAGGGATACACGGGATACTCTGATGATATAAGAAATAGAAAACATCAATGAAATATTATTTTTTTAAAAAGAGATCATTGGTGACTTTGGAGAGAGCAGTTTCAGTTGGATGATGAGATCAGAAAGAAGTAATAGAGGTATCAGTTGTAAATGACTTTCTTAATGAGTTTAGCCATGAAAAGGAGAGCTTTATAAGGTGATAATTAACAAGGATGGTAAGCTTAAGAGAGGTGTTTTTTTTGTTTTTTAAAGGATGGTGAACCATGGGTATATTTGTAGGTAATGAGGAATGAGCCAGCAGATAAGAAGAGACTGAAAATTAAAGAGAGAGAGGGACTGATAGAAGGGAAAGCTTGCTGGAAGAGATGGAAGGGAGAGAATCAGGGATGCAGGTAAAACAATGACCAAACATGGCACTCAGAGGACTCAAGATGAAATGTACCACCCATCTTCTGATAGAGAGGTTATGCCTTCAGTGTGCAGAGTGAGACATACGTGTTCTTTTGGACATGGCCAGTGGAAGAACTTGTTTGCCCTGACTCTATGTGTTTATAACAGAGGTTTTGTTTTTCTTGCTTTCTCAATGCGGGGTTGGGGATGAGGGAGAGGAGGGAAGTGGAAAGGACAGAATGTGGATCTGAAAATAAAATACAATTTGATTTTTTTAAAAAAAGATACATGTAAAAGCATTTGTTTTGAAAAGGAGAAAGAGCCATCTCTTCCTAAGAGACAGGGGTGAAGACGATAGTGGAGAAAGATCTCTAAGTAATGAGATGAGGAAGAGAGAAGGGGGAGTTTTTATCTAATGGTCTCATTTTTTTTCAGTCAAGTATGAGGTGGGGCCCCCAACTGAGAAGATAAGGGCAGGAAGTGCTGCAAGAGGCTTGAGGAGAGATGAGAAGGTCTGGAATATCCATTCTGAAGAGAGAGAGTGAATGTATTAGGGAGGTATAAAAGAATAGCACTTCTATAGGGACGGCCTAGTTAAGATTAATATACATTTGTAATGGACCTAGTTAAGATAGTTTCATGACTTTCTCCAGCTCTGTTCAGAAGCACGTGAATAGAAACAAAGGCTGATGGAAGTAGACCAGTGCTGGGGCAAGGTATGATCAGCGATAGGACAATGAGCAAGGGATTAAAATATGGAGAATCATGTAGATTTGGACTCGTTCACTAAGGCATTGAGATAGGTAAGGGAGAAGAGTGTAGCTGGTGCCTGGGTCATAGCTTGGAAAGAACTGAGGGATGGAGGGCCTGGAGATCATGGCGAGGTTGAAGAACAGGATGAGGAGTCAAAAGGCACAAGGAAAGGTGGAACATGTTGAGCAACTGAATCTGGGCTGAGGACTGAGAGGGCAGGCTGCCTGATAGCCTCAGGAGTTCTACAATATCATTTAGGGTTAGGGTGGACCACTGCCCTGCCTCCTCATTTTTTCAGTCCTATAACAGGGACAGAGCAAAGAGTTTAGGAAATTTCCTGGGCTTTGGATGGGATCTCAAGGGAGTTGTAAAGAGAAGGTAAGTTTGTTCTTGAGATAGGTTGGACAGGGCTAAAGGTTTAATTTAAGGTCTCACCTCTTTGTTCTGTGCCTTTGAAACTCCTTCTGACTTTTCTTTGACGCTGAAAGACAGAGGATAAGTGAAAGCATGGGAGTTTATTCTTTTTTTTACATCTGAAAGGAGAGGAAGCTCACCCAAGTTCCCCAGTCTTCACTTTGTATATTGTCTTACCAATTCTTACCACTTGACCCCACCCCACCCCCTGCCAGCCTTTGTAACGAGGATATCCTACAGAAAGGGCTTCCTAGGAAAAGGCAATTTTTCTTTCTGGCGGCTCAATCTGACCCTTGGTTGGAGAAGGAAAAAAAGAAGTAAAGAAGGTGGGAGAAAAGATGAGGAAGAGGATTAGCCCAGTCTAAGGCCCAAACAGGTTTCTCATACTCTTTTGTGGGCCTAGAGAGAGAGGAGAAAGGGATTTAGGTATTTACCTACCTGGCAGCAGCTCTCATCACCTGTTTTCCAAAACCCATTACAGAACTGCCTTACGACTATGATAAAGAACAAGGACCCAACAGTATAATAAGCATAATCACTATTCCAAAGAGCAAAAATATATCTCAGCATGATCCAGATCCCAGTAAGGCAAAGAGACTAGCCATCCCTGTTCCCTGTAGCTCAGAGTCCTGGAAACTTTATGCCTCCAGAATTCCAGAATTCGTCATCCCCACATCACAGGGGATACAGAACCTGTGTTACTCGATACATCACAAAGAGGTCCTAATTATGAGGCGAGAGAGAGATGCTGCAGTAGGTTCTGTTCCTTTAGGGAAATTGAAGCAATGCTTAAGATTGTAGCTCTGAGTTTCTGGTTAGCTCTGTCTGGTGATGTGATGCCAATGAGGACAGGATCATGGCACCTGCCTTTATGTGGGTCAGCAAACTTCTGTTTTAGGCCACAGATTGCGTCTTTTCCTCTGGCAAAGTCTCACAAATGCATGCCATGACCTTGGTCATGCTCAAACAGATCTGTGATTTCACTGATTTGAATCTTTCCTCCAATGATAACAGATCAAAATGCATCCATGCCCTCTTGTCCTGTGAACTCTTTTCTGGGACCCTTCTAACATTCACCCAACAGGCTAGAGGCTTGCCTCACTTTCTCCTGAAATCAATGGTACCAACAGATCACTGAGGTTACTCGTTCAAATGACATCTTTTATTCTTGTTCATCTTTTGAGCTCCTCATTGGTTATATGTTGCAGCATGCTCACAAACACCATGTGCCTTTCCTTTCCCCTTCTGTGATATGTAATTTCTTTTTAAAAATAGATTTTTATTCATATATTTTGCTTTTGCTTTGCCTAAATTTTTCCACATAACTCTCCTCCTCTTCTCTCAGACAGTCAAAGTTTTCTCAGGGTTATTGTGAGGCCTACATGAGATAATATTAATAGACTGCTTTGCAAACCTTAAAGTATGTATAAATGCTAGCTATTAGTATTATTTTTTGCTATTTTTTCTAGTATCATATTTTATTTTTCCCCAGTTACATGTAAAAACAATTTTTGACATTGGTTTTCAAAACTTTGAATTCCAAATTCTCTCCCTCCCTCTACACCCCCTCATTGAGAAGGTGAGCAGTTTGATACAGATTATACATGGTAGTCATGCAAACTGTATCCCCAGTCATATTGTGAAAGAAAACATGGATAAAAACAAACTCAAGAAAAATAAAGTTTAAAAAATATACTTCAATCTGTATTCAGACACCATCAGTTCTTTCTCTGGGAATGGATTAGTATTAGTATTATAGTATTAGTAATAATATTAGTGTTGTTATTATAAAAAGAATTTTAAAAATAAATGAGGAAGAAGAGGAAACAATGATCGCATGTTAAAAATGTGACAATATTTGCAATGTTCCACCTCTGCAGAACCCCTCTCCTGATCATTCTTCAAAAGTTTAGAAGGAGATATCATCTCATAATGTAGTATTAATTTTCAATTCTTTAGAGATTGTGGTATTCCATGCTTTGTAGCCATGCAAATCTATTGGTAGAATATTGGAGTTAAAATTTGGAACCTTTGTTCCAGGAGAAAGATGGGACCATTAAAAGAACTTTGCAATTTCCTGAAAAGTAATCTAGCCAACTATACTCTCCCTTGTTAACTCTGGCCCCAGCTCCTTGTCCATTTGTACTGTTTATTCCAGCTCTGCATATTGATTGACAACTATAGATTGTCTGTTCAGATTCGTGCTGTCATCAGGGCAATAAATATTCTTCATCCACTTGGTTTTTCTTGAGTAGATGGTCATGTCACATTCTTTTGAGTGGATTTGGATGTCTCCTAGGATGCTCTGTGATGTTCTGGGACTTGATATAACTGGCGCAACTGAGGGCTTCACCAGTCTCAGGAAATTTCTCTTCCACTTGAATCTTTCACTGGTCTCATAGCAAGAACACCTTTGGTGAACATACTTTCTTTATTTTATGCCTCTCTTGATGTTTATGATCAGAGGGTCCTTGAACAGGGTTATTTCTGTTGTTATAACTTTCAAAGAATCTTGAAGGATTTTTTTGCTTTTTGGAGAGCAATTGGGGTTAAGTGACTTGCCCAAAGTCACACAGCTAGTAAGTGTGTCAAGTGTTTGAGGTCGGATTTGAACTCAGGTCCTCCTGACTCTAGGGCTGGTGCTCTATTCACTGCTCCACCTAGCCACCCCTTGAAGGATTTTTTATGGGAGAGGCAAGGTGGGACAGTGAAAAAATACTGGATTTAGAGTCAGAGGAACTCAATTTGAATCTCAGCTTTGCCACTTACTGTGTGATCTTGGGCAAATCACCCACCCTCTCTGGGCTTCTGTAGAATGAAGGATTTAGACTAAATGACCTCTGAGGTTCCTTACAACTATAAATCTATGATGTTCTCAACCTGTGGGTTATGTTCAATTTGTAACAATGAAAATACATCCTGCACATCAGATATTTATGTTACGATTCATAACAATAGCAAAATTACAGTTATGAAGTAGCAACAGAAATAACTTTATGGTTGGGGTCACCACAACATGAGGAACTGTATTAAAGGATTAGGATTAACCCTAAAAAATGCTTCCTAAAAGCATTAGGAAGGTTGAGAACCACTGTTCTAGAGACACCTTGTTGGAAGAGAGTTTTTGAGAGTTTTTTTTGCTTTATCAAAACAAATGGTTTTTATAGTTAACAAACAAGCACTGTGAGAGCTTTTATTCTTTATTTTTTTCAGTCAAATGCAAAATGGCGATGATATGTTCTACTATAGAACATCCCTTGTGAAAGTCTATCTGCTCCCTAATAATGGCTTCATAGAGGTCATCCTTGATTTGTGCTTAGATAAGTTTCGTATTTTATATACATAGAAAAGTAAGTATACAAGTCAGTAGTTGTTCTGTCACCTTTTTTTCAGTATTAATAAGGTCTGAGGCTTTTTTATCCATGCATTTGATTATCTTCTTTGCTTCAAATTCCTGACTCTTCCACTTTGCCCCCAACCAAGTACCTCTGTTATTCCCCACCCCTCCCCCATTTTCAGTTTGTTTTTGTGTGTTGTCTTCTCCCATTAGATTGTAAGCTGCATGAGGATCATCTCTCTTTTTTATATTTATATCCCCAGCACTTAGCACAATTACTGGAGTATTGAGGTGATTAATAAAGGTTTATTGACTGACTAGCTGACAGAAATCACCTCAGCCATCAAATATCTGATCGCCTTACCAAATAAAGTAATGTAGAAGCAAAGGATAACATGGAATTAGAGTATTACCTAACTTACAAAACCTTATGGAGTGGTTGTGGAGTGTATGGCATGGAACACGTGCTGACTTCCCCCAGCAACTTCTGGGACTATCGTGGTTCACGCTTTGGGATAATATAGCAAACGCTGGATAGCATCTTCATCTTTTCCCTTCCTTGTATTTTTATCCGATGAGATGATATTTGTAAAAGCACTTAGCAGGTGTTGTATTAATGCTTATTCACTTTCCTCTTACTCCTTCATCATAGCTGTGAGAGGGAAGGGAGAAGGGAAGCTTCGTCAGAGAGAATTAGCCACTAAGCCAGGAAGAGCAGATCATTCAGTATCTACCTTCTGGATCTCTCCCTTCCTCTTACTGAGATTTCCTGTGAAAGGCAGGGGGAAATTGAACCTTCACTCATGCTGGCAAAAGTAGTGGACTCCTCAAATGGAACAGCAGATCTAGGTGCTTATGGGCAAGTGTGAATTGGGATCCTGCCTACCTTTTCTGCTTTGCATTTCTTTTCCTGAGCATAGGCGACATTTTTGACCTTGAATGCAATCTTGTGAGTTCTAGAGGTTGGGAGCTCTCAGTCGCTACTAGATCCACTATAGTAAGTGCCACCCACATCCACTATAACACTTCTTAGGAAAGATGATAACCACTAGCAGGAGGATGAGCCAGTCCTTGGACTGGCATTCCAGAAGATAATGGACCTTGAGGAAGACTCTGTAGAACTGAACATGAAATACCTACTCAGCAGTCCTGTAAAATGTGATATTTTATATATCAATGTCTTGAAAAGTACAAAGTAGTTAAAAGTTACTGCTTCATGTTTAAATTTTTGGTTAATGCTTACTTGTGACTTTTCCATGTATTTTATCATTTTTCTTCATGTGGAGGAAATAAACAGCTGTCCTCTATTGTACATTGAATACCTGTCTACTTCTCTTTTGGGGAGACACAAGATGCAAGTCAAACCTAAGTTCTAAGTGGTTTTCTTTGTTTTTAAAAAATATTTAATTTACTCCCCCACTTACATGTAAAGACAATTTTTAACATTCAATTTTTAAAAAATTTTGAGTTCCCAATTTTCTCCCTCTCTCTTTTTCCCCCTTCCTAAGATGGTAAGTAATTGGATGTGGGTTATATATGTGCAATCGAGTAAAACATATTTCCATATTAGTCATGTTGTGAAAGAAGAAACAGACCAAAAGAAAAAAAGAGAAAAAATAATAGACTTCGATCTACATTCAAACTCCATCAGTTCTTTCTCTGGATGTGATTAGCATTTTTCATTATGAGTTCTCTGAGGTTATCTTGGATTATTGTATTGCTGAGAATAGCTAAGTCATTCATAGTTGATCATTATACAGTATTGCTGTTAGAGTGTACAATGGCCACCTGGTTCTGCTCACTTCACTTTACATCAATTTATTTAAGTCTTTCCAGGTTTTTCTGAAATCGTCCTGTTTGTCATTTCTTATAGCACAGTAGTATTCTATAGCCATCACATACCACAACTTGTTTAGTCTTTCTCTAATTGAAAAGAATTCCCTCAATTTACAAGTATTTGCCACCACAAAAAGAGCTGCTATAAAAATTTTTGTATATGTAGGTTCTAGGTAATTTTCCCTGAGTTCTGAGATGGTTCATAAAGAGTTAGAAATCAAAGGAATAAAGAAGCTTTAAAGGCCAAGTTACCCAAGACTGAACCTGGTTTGTGTAAATTTAGGACACCTCAATTCTTCTAGCGTCAGCCGTGGGTTCTGTGTTGTTACAATTACAAATGAGGAATAAATAGATTTGAATAGTATTGGTTCACAAAACAATATAAAGCAACAGAGGAGAAAATGAGCTTATAGAAAACTTAGCATCAGACCCAATTAAGCTTGACTGTCCCAAGATGAAACTGGAAGAACAAAAAATAAATGCAGAATGGAATAGATTTACTAGCATTTTTACAACTATTTATTATCAATAATGACAATGAAACTACCACATTTAGATGCCATTTCAGTTTCCAATGTGAAAACGGAAACCTTTCTAGGATTATCACATATATAGTGGGAGGGGGGAGCAGGTCTTGTCAATGAGGTTCCAATCTTCAGAGTCTGTTCAAAGAGTTCTAACTTCTGTAAGATCAAGCTCTGAGAAATGGACCTTGCAATGACCAATCCCCACATATGTATGTATGTATATACACATATATGTATGTAACTCCCTTCATTCACCCTGTTGGCTAGCCACATTCTTCTTGTTCCTCATACCCAACATTACATCTCCTATCTCTTTGCCTTTGCACCTAGTTTCCCCTATGCCTATAATGGACTCTATCTTTACCTCTACCTCTTAGAATACTAGAACTTAGAACACTTAGAACTTTCATCAAAGTTCATTCAATACAAGTACCTTCTATATATGGACTTTCCTGATCCCCCCAGATGCTAGGGGTACCCACAAAATTGCTTTCCATTTACTTTATTATATATGTGTGCATATATATATACACAGGTGTATAGATACATACACATATATTGCACATATACATATATACACTATTGTTTTATACATGTGTATGTGTGTATATATATATATATATATATGTATGTAATATGTATGTGTGTATGTATATTCACAATTTCTTGAGGTCAGGGACTGTTTCTTCTTGTCTCTGTATTCCTACCAATTTGTATAGTACCTACAATGTAGAGGGCAATTAATAAGTGTTTGTCGATTGATTAATTGATTAGGTTTGACAAGCCTTGGGAGATTCTCCATGATATCCAGGACACATGCTCTGGCAACATAGCAGGATTTCAACTGTTTTTTAAAAAAACTGGAAGCTGTGATTTAAATAGTGTAGAGAATTCCCAGGGAAGTAACTCTGCCACTATGGATCAGCACCTGCTTTGCAATTTATAGTTTTATTGATGTTGCTGGGCAGATGAATATTTTCCTCAGTATTGAGTTCTCAGACTGGAGTGAGCAACCACCAAGCCTTTTATTTCTTTCACTCTTATTGGCTTATCTTTCATCTCACAGCACCTATACACATTATCATGCTTGGACTTGACAGATATTTTGTTAACTTCTTGGAAGATGAGAATACTTCTTCCTGTAGAAGAAGGATCCTTGGATCCTTCTCTGTAAACTTTGGGGAGAGTTTCCTATCTATTATGCAGCTTCAGTATTCAATAGTCCTCTCATTTCCTCTGTGCCACATTCTTCCATCCTACCAACTTCATGACACAGATTCTGCTATGCCTCTTCAAGTTTTTTTTTTCTACTTTGTCTTCACATGAAAATCCTTTTCCATTTTTTTAAAAGAACAACACTTCATTTTTCTTGCTGACCTGGAGAGTGGTGAAGTATTCTTTAACTTTGCTGTAATGTTAATGGAATATGAAGCTCTTCCCCATCCATTCATAGGCCTATGTGACTACATGTGTTCAGTCACAAATGTCTTGGGGCTTTTAACTCTGGCCCAGCTGTGATATATCCTGAGTCACATAGAGCCCACTGGGGGAGGAACTTGCCTAAGGAGGAGCTTGCTTAGGGGAGGCTTGCTTGTAGGAAGGCTTTCCTACCTTCTGGTAGGAGGGTTATGATGCCTTCTGGCTCTGAACCTATTAGCCAAAAGCATATACATATTCTGAGGTTGGATTTTGCTTTGGGAGCTTGCTTATGAGAAAGACCTTTTGATTCCCTGGACAGGATTCTGAGTAGTTTGTTTAAAAAAAAAAAGTGTCCGGCCACCACTACTCAGAGGTTTGTGCTCTCCTGGTCCAGTGGTGTATAGGTGGTTATATTACTTTGTTCAGACAGTAAGAGCCCTGTCTGTTGAAACTCTGTGCTAATTTCTCTGCTTGTATTTTCTACTTATCTGTGATTGAAGTAAGATTGTTGGCCCCTTTAAAAGTTTTCTTTCTTTTAGCAAAGCAGACCAAAGAACCTGTGCTAGCAGGGTATATTGGGTGTGCTAAGGTGCTTGCTAATACACTTGTTTAAAAAGACCTTCTTTTAAATGACAGATTATAATTATTTGGCCGTGGCATAAGGAGAAATATTTTGCATTCTATTTAGATCACTGCAAACTCCTCCCTGTTGTCCATACTTTCTGCAATCACAGGTTACTAATAGTTCTTGTCTGATAATTTCCCTGAAAAGCGTTTCTCATTTACCTTCTACATTTTACTTGTCATACCAACTTTTTTCTCTCTTTTCTTCTTTTTCTCCTGAGTCCTTCTCCTCATCCTTCAGCTTGAGTCTTTTTTCTCCTCAAGTCCTCCCAAATTTCCCCTCCCTAACAGCAATATCTGATCTTCCTGTAACTCCTTCCCACCAGATGTTGCCATGGTGAGACCAGATTGGGGTGGTGGAGGGTTTGCTTAGAGGTTTTCATGCATTTTATCCAGAGTTCCCCAAGTTCCTGGGGGCTTTTGGCCTTGGAGGACTTCTGAGGGAGAAGTCATGTGACTGAGATAAAGAGAACCACAATGCTGAGAGAGAAGTGAAGGAAGACTGTGGTGGTCCCCTTATGCAAAGCCACTGCAACAGAAAGCAGAGAAAATAAGTGGAGCTGAGACCAAGTAAGAGGGTGGACTCCCAATTAAAGTTGGGAGGAGACCTGATCAGGTGGGTCAGTGAGAGTGGACTGTCCAGGATGACTGTCCAGGAAACAGCAGTTGTGGTTGGTGGTGAGATGCCCAGTCTAGTCCACATCCCCTTTGCTTCACTCATCTTTTCTGGAGAGCTGGCTGAGGAAAATCCCAGCTCCTCTTCATCCATTTCAGTGCTTCATTTCCTGTTTCTCTTGTGATGAGTAGGAGGAGGCAGGGGATAACAGGGATTTTAACACACACCCCCAGATGCAGCCATCACAGCCTACTATGTTCCTTTACATGCTTATTTCTGTTTCTTTGTTAATTGATGCACTATTAAAGAATATAACCATTTATAATTATTTTAGTCCAAGTCAATAGGTACACAGATCAAGATTGGGAAAAAAAGTAGCCAACCCGAATGGGTGAAGAGATTTTCCTTAACTTGGTTTGAAGTGAACCAATTGGAGACTTTTTTCAATGTTAGTGATCTCTGAGAGATCTTCTTTTGAATCCAAAGAGATCCTTAATAAGGGAATGAGCACGTGGCAATGACGGGGAGAAATCAGTATGTTTGTTCAGATAATTGCCCCAGTGAGGGTAGCACACAGCCAAAGCCTCACCTGACTATATTCAAAATGACAAAATCCTCTAAATCTCCTTCTACTCAAAGTTGTTGTACAAGCCAATTTCTAGTTAGGAAGTAGTTCTATTAAGTGTAGAAGATCTAAGTGAAGTGGAGATTTGTCCATAAATGAATGTTTTCTGGGTATTTCTGAGAACACAGTAAATATCTCTTGTGGAATAAGCCTACACCTGGACCTCAAAGCCTTTAAGATACTGCTTGGGTGGGAACTACATGTAAATTGAATGTGTTTATTCTAACTGTGTGAAGTCAGTTTATTTTCTGTTTAATTTGGTATTCAATCTGCCAGTTCAAGAGCTTTTGCAACCTTAAGAAATCTCTGTGGCTGATATAATGTAGCAATGAAGTCTGTTGCTAAGGGAAACTAGCAAAGAAGTTAGCATGTCATTATACATAGAGTACAATTAAACAGACTCTATGTAGGAGAAAGCCTATGGAAGGAGAAATATTCAAATAAGTCATTCCAAAAAGAGAAAAAGGAGAAAAATACTTCCTGATTGGTAGGAGGTTAACACTGAATTGATGCTCGAGAAAGAGGTGATGTGGGGATATGTGGTCTAATTTTCTTTTCCTGCCTTGTTAACAGTTTATGCCTTCTGGTGTCTGAGAGGATCAGACATTTGGAAGGTGAGCAAAGATAGAAGAAAAGGATGCTGATGAGGGTGAAATTTGGCTGCTTCTAATAGAAGCCTATGTCTTAATTATAACCATCTCCTGGAGTAGGCAGAGACATATGAAAGCCAGCAGCTAAGAGAATCACAACATCTCAGAGTTGGAAAGGAGCTCAGAGGTCATCTAGTTGCAGCATATTTCTTACTTTAAATCTGGGTTCAAAGTATTGTTTGATTTGTTGTCTATTCAAAAACTCAGCTTGAGCCCCCATCAATACATCCCTTTGCTGCACCATACCAAACAATATGTAAAGCAAAAGCAAAAGACATTTAGTTAAAAGAGAATAAAGGTAAATCGCAAGGACTTGAATTAGGTATTGACTATTCTTTGTATGTATACATCAATGGCTGCCATCTTTTATACCTTGGGAGTTCTGGTCAACTCTTCCTATTTAATTCCTCTGTGTCCTCAACATTGCAGGAATGGAGCACAGTCATAGAAAACTCCCTATACTGGGGTTAAAGTGTAGAGTCCCAAGCCCTTCTACATAGTCAGCTTTCCCTTCAGTCTCAGGTCAGTGGGCTAGAGACTTGTCCAGCTGGAATACCAGAGATCAAAACCAAATGGGTAGGTGTATACTACTTGTTCCCATATCCACGGCCATCTGCGTCTCTCCCACCCAGGTCTCTTGCTGCTCATGCCAGATTCCCATATGAAACTCTTAGCACATTTTAAACCTCTCCTGCTGCAGGCATTTCTTACCCAATCAGAATTTATATTGGATGATATCCCTACATTGCAGGCTTATGCACAACCATCTGGAAAATGTAGCCCAGAAAATCACCACCAGTGAGTGAGATTCAAGTATTGTGAGAAATGGAATCCATAAACATGCCCTCTATACAGTTCGATCTATACCTGAACAAGAGTTTTCTCTACAATATAGCCTGTAAGTGGTCATCCATCCATCTCTTAGTGAGGGGAGTCCTACAGCTTCCTAAGACATCATGTTTAACTTTTAGATGGCTTGACTTGTCATGAAGTTTTTCCTTGCTTCCAGTCTAAATCTGCCTCTTTGCAGCTTCCCCTTATTTACTGCTCCTAGCTTTGTTCTCTGAGGCCAAGCAGAACAAGACTAATTCCTTCAAATACTTAATAATAGCTGTCATTTTCTTCCTACTCTCCCATGTTCATTTCATGCCCTGCTCATTCACTCTCTAGCCTGCTCCATCTCTTCATCTGCCTCACCCCATCTCCCTCTCCCAATTTCTAACACTTCTTTATGTGTTGTCTTCTTCTATCTTCTCCTATTTGACTACACATTCTCCTTAAGGGTAGGGATTGTCTCATTTTCTCGTATTTGTAGATCCAGCACTCAGTACAATGCCTGGCATATAGTAAATACTTCATAAATGCTCTGTCTTTACTCCCTTTCCCCCTAATATCATATAAATAATGAGTGGGCAGAGTAAAAACACCAGGACAATCCACAATTAGGGACAAAGTAATTGTTACTGTCAGTTCTCTTACTATAAATTAGTGCCCTGTCTGTATCTTGCTACCTCCCTGACCTAACAATTCCATCTGAGAAAGAGAAGTGGAAACAAGAAGAAGGCAAAGAGTAAGGGAGAAAAAAAGGAGAAGAAAGAAAGGAAAAGGAAGGGAAAAGAAATTAGAAGAATGGAAAAAGGAAAGGATTACAGAATCATTAATGATAAGGTTAGTTTTTTTCTCCCTCTTCCTTATTCTCAACAAATGCCCACCCATAAAAAATTAAAACAATCTATAGTCATATGAAAAAATACTACAAGTCACTATTCATTAGAGAAATGTAAATTAAAACAACTCTCAGGTACCACCATATACCTATCAAATTGGTCAATATGACAGAAAAGAAGATGATGAATGTTGGAGGGGATATGGAAAAACCAGGACATTAATGCGCTGTTGGTAGAGTCATAAACTAATCTAACTATTTTGGAGACCAATTTGGAACTATTCCTAAAGGGCTATCAAACTGTGTATATACACCCTTTGATCCAACAATACCTCTCTTAGGTCCATATCCCAAAGAGGTTGTTTTTTTTTTTTTTTTCCAAAGGGGAAAAGAACCTATTTGTAGAAAAACAGTATATGGCAGCTCTTTTTGTAGTGGCTAAGAATCTGAAATGGAAGGGAGACCTATCAATTAGGAAATGGCTGAACAAGTTGTGGTGTATGATTGTAATGAAATATTATTGTGCCATAAGAAATGATGAGCAGGATGATTTTAGAAAAACCTGGAAAGACTTTCATGAATGGATTCAGAGTGAAGTAAGCAGAACCTGGAGAACACTGTACATAGGTACAGCAATATTATACAATGAAGAACTGTGAATGACTAGCTATTCTCAGCAATATAATGATCCAAGACAATCCCAAAGGACTCATGATGAAAAATGCTATCTGCCTCCAGAGAAAGAACTGATATTATCTAAATACAGACTGAAGCATACTATTTTTCTTTCTCTCTCTCTCTTTCTTTCCTTCTTTCTCTCTCTTTCTTTTCTTCTTCCTTCTTTCTTTCTCTTTCTTCCTTCCTTCCTTCTTTCCTTTCTTTCTTTCTTTTTTTTTCTTTCTTTCTTTCTTCCTCCCTCCCTCTCTCCCTTCCTTACTTCCTTCTTTCCTTCCTTCCTTCCTTCCTTCCTTCCTTCCTTCCTTTCTTTCTTTCTTTCTTTCTTTCTTTCTTTCTTTCTTTCTTTCTTTTTCTTCTCTCTCTTCCTTCCTTTCATTCTTTAAGGTTTTTTTTTTCGACAGAATGACTAATATGGAAACGTTTTACATTATCATACATATATACCCTATATCAGATTGCTTTCCATCTCAGAGAGGAGGGAGGAAAGGAAAGGAGAGACAGAATTTAGAACTCAAAACTTAACAATGAATGTAAAAATTCTTTTTACATGTAATTGGGAAAAAATAAAACATGTTTTAAAAAAAGAAGTGCCTTCCCATGCTTCTCCTGGAGTCATAGCTGTAGCCTTATTGGCACTCCAGCCTGGTTCTCTTTGAACCCCCAAATTGTCAGATGGTACTCTGTCTACTTGAGTGTGTTAGCAATGTCCTTGTCCTTTATTTACAATGTCTTCTGTGTGCTTATAGTCACAAAGGTTCATTCTTTCTCACACATATATTCAGACATGAAAGAGTCAAAACATTTACATACTTATACTTTCATATACAAAAACTTTACAAAAATACACCTTTGTACCTTAAAACACACACTCAGACCTGTATATCTGTAAAGCTCTTCACAAGTAAATGAAACCTTCAATGACTCTACATCACCTATAGATTAAGATCTCATTCCTTAAAGTAAAATCTAAAACCTGATTCCAGTCCACCATGTCTGCCACATCTTTAGTACTTCCTTGCCCCCCCCCAAGACAAATGACATGTTCACTAATCCACAACAGATTTTGTGCTTTGTCCCACCTGTGCTTTTGCTCAGACCATTCATCCTGACTGTAATGTCATCTTCCTTCCTCTCTGCATTTAAATCCTACACATCCTTCTAGGTCTAGTACAAATCCCACTTTCTCCTTCTCATACCAATCTAATCCATGATAAATCCAACATCTTTCAGATTTATAGCGTTTACTACTGATTCCTTTCATCTGTAAAATTGATCCTATTGTCTTGTGACATCTCTTTCTTTGTTTCTTTCCTTTTCAATGTTTATTTTTTAAAATTTTGAGTTCTAAATTCTCTTTCTCCCTCTAGCCCCCACCCTACCCATTGAGAAGGTAAGCAATCTGGTGCCCATTATACATGTGAAGGCATGCAAAATGTATTTCTATATTAGTCATGTTGCAAAAAAAGGAAGAAAAAGTGAAAAAATAGGCTTCAATCTTCACTCAGAGTTCAGTTCTCTCTCTGGTTGTGGATAGCATTTTTTCATCATGAGTCCTTTTGGAATTGTCTTGAATCAAGCAAAGTAGCTAAGTCTTTCACAGTGTGTCATCATTACAATATTGTTGTTTTGGTGTATGATGTTCTCTTGATTCTGTTCACTCTGTATCAATTCATGTAAATTTTCTGGGTTTTTTTTTAACCCATCCCCCTCATCATTTCTTATAGTATTCCATCACAATGCTATATCACAACTTGTTCAGTCATTCTGACATCTCTTGTATTATTATCTTATGCTGTTATTTCTTTTGCATTGAAACTCCTTGTTTGCTTGAGTTTTGTCTCCTCAACTAATTTGAAGCTCCCTGAAGGCAGGGACTGTGTGTTCCATGCTTCTTTATAAACCCTACAGCATTTAACAGGGTCTACTGCATGTGGTGAGCTTCAATAAATAGCACCTTGGATAGGGGTGTGAATCCATGGCCAGGACAAGGGTCTCATCTGTTAACTTTTGAGGCTGCTTAGGCTTCTTGTGATCGTGCCCTTTGTAGGTGAATATATATATTTATGCTTCTATTCCTCCTCTCCACTCCCTAGCCTTGACCTTCTCCACCATTCCAACAAATTCAGCAGGCCTATTCTCTATCCTCATCTCTAGATTCTAGCCTTTCTTGTTCTTCGACCAGGATTTTACCAACTGGCTGGGAGCACCAACGTCTATACCTTCCTTCCCTGATTAAAGTGATGACCACCACTGATGTGCTAGCTTATCAGGTGGTAGGCAGGATACCAAGGTGCCAGAAATGCCATGTAAAGGGATATGGTAAGTCAGGAAAAAAAAGAATCACCAAATCCAAGCATAAGCATCCCACCCCCATGAGCAGCTGGAGGAAGTCCTAGTCTATGCTAGATGCTAGAGTTAGTGAAGTGGGGGTACAGAATGGATGAGAGCAAAGATCTATTACAGTTTGCAACAACCTAACTTTTAGGATTTAGGGCTGGGTAGCATAGCAGATAGTATGATGAAGCTACCACATATGAAATAACAAGCTCTCTAACTTTGAGATCAAGTTAACATCTGACAAAGCCTTCTTCCCCTCCTTCCTACAACTGGTTCAACTGGACTAACTCCAAGTCCAAGGTGGGGTGGCCCAGGAGAATGAGCTCCATCTCCCACCCTCCACTTACTCTTATTCCAGACCTTAGAGGTTAAGAAGGGGCCTGGGGACAAACTGTTCTTTATTAAAACCAGAACAAGAACAGAAGAGTTTAAAACTTCAGCATGAGGGATTTAGGACAGCTATAAGTAAAAGTATTCTTGCTAGTATTTTTAGATACTGAAATGGATTATGAACACATATTGAAATCTCCTCTGGCTTTCTTTAAAAATGGGCTAGATTTTGATGTGTCAAGGACCATCTAGGAATCTTGCCTGAAGGCAGAGATTGGGATGAGTCTCAGAGTCTTTTCCATGCCTGTAATTCCATACTACAAAGAATGGGCACATATGGCCCAGTGATATAAAGAAAGCAGAGTTCCATGCTAGCAAAACCAAACAAAAACCAACCAACCAACCAAACAAACAAAAAAACCCCTTGATTTAATTAGCCCTTTGAGATGAATCAAGAGAGACCAAGGAGTTCTCTTTCCTACTGCTGGTCCATATTTCCTACCAACTTACCTGGTCCCCATTTTCTATAACCTCTATTCTCCCTCCCCTGCCCCTGCCATGTTGGTTCCACTGACCTACCAGTGCCTTAGCCCTTAATACCCCCCTCTAAGACTCAAGTAGACAAAGTCAACCTCCAGCTTGTCCCCTGGCCTCACTGGCAAACATCAACAAGTTTTATCAGCTTCTCACCTACCCTAAATCTGGGTAGTTTTTGCCCTCCTGACATTATATGACTAGCGATATCTATTTCTTCTTATTTTACTCAAGGCTCCTTCAAAGCTCTTTCCAAGAGCTTCTACAATTTCTCCAGCATCTGCATAATAATGAACTGTGTTCTAAAACAGTTTTACTGTACAAGAATGATGTCACTCTTATACTGTCAAGGATGGGCTCTGCTTCTATCTCAGAATGAAGTGTTAAGTCAAAGATAGCACTTAGACTAATGCCTTGTACATGGCAGCACGTGACAAATATTTGATTGACTGAGGCTTGGGCAGAGGACATTGGGAACTGCATCTTACATAAAGCCTCTTTCAGATACATAAACAGTTCTATCAACATGTCAGAAACCTATGATTTCATAGGTATGGCAACTACCTCCATCAACCACCCATCTATCACTTAAAGTTTGAGAGAGTTGAGTAAAGCTTAGAAAGATTAAGTAACCTACTGATGGCCACAAAGCTAGAAAGTGTTGGAAGCAGGATTTGAACTCATCTCTTCCTTGAGTCCAAATCCAGCTTCCTAATCACAGCAGTCTACTGCCTGTCTGCAAAAGCAAATCTGTTTCTTTAAATGCTAGAATTAGGGGCTGACACACCTAATTTTTTTTTTAATTGTTGTAGATGAGATGAAATTAATAGGCCAGGTATAGTAATGGAGTGTCAAAATTCTTACCTAGTAGAGCTGTTTTAGAACATAGTTTATTATCTATACTATGGATCTAAAGCAGGGATTCTTAACCCTTAAGGGGTCTGTGGATCAATGTCAGGGTATCTGTGAACTTGAACAGGGGAAAAATTATAGCCTTATTTTCACTAATATCTAATTGTAATTTAGTATTTCCCCCTTTAAAAGAATTATTCTGAGAAGAGGTCCATATTCTTCACTAGACTACTAAAGGGATCTATGACACAAAAAGTTTTAAGAATCACCATCCTAAAGCATTGTAACTATATAATTCATGTCTCGCTTATCTCTAACCACAAATACTATAAAGGGATTCCCCTGTGTTTCTCACAGCAAAGTTAGACAAACTTCCTTTGAATCAGAAACATTGTTAATAAAGAAGTCAAGATATATTTTCATTCAGTATAATGAAGATCATGTATAAATAACATTCTATACTTTGAAGTACATTCTAAGCTAAGGGTAAGCAAGAGTTGGGTGCTCTTGATAAAGGCGCTAGAGGGCAGCATTTGTCCACCAGCTCTATCTTTTCTGCTACCTAGGTGAGCCCCTCAGCTTCACTTTAAAACAGTGGAAGCCCGTTCCTGCCCTGATGGCAGTTCCCAAAAACACATTGACCTCAGAGTATTTGTAGGGGGAAAGTGGGAGATGATGAAATTAAGTATAAATTCATTGACATTGAGTTCTATATTTCTCAACTAAAGCAGGAGCTCTTAACCTAAGTCTGCAAGCATGTTTCTCTCTCTCTCTCTCTCTCTCTCTCTCTCTCTTGCTCTCTCTCTCTCTCTCCTTCTCTCCTTCCTGTTTTCTTTACACTCTTCTTTCCTTTTTTCTTCCTCCTTTCTCCCTTTTTTTTCTTTCTTTTCTTGTTTCTCTTCTTCCTTCTTTCTTTTAAAATATTTTGATAATTGTAATTCAATATAATTGGTTCCTTTTGTAATGCTGTGTGTTTTATTCATTTATGTACATTATTCTGAGAAGGGGTCCATAGGTTTCACCAAACTGTTTAAAGGGTCCACAACACCCTGAGGGGTGGGCATTCTAAGGTCTTTTATAAGGGATGGGATCACAGTGGGGAAGGAGAAGACCCAGGTTGCTTTATAGCAAGAATTGTAGACAGAGATTAGGGAATCTTGGCTTCTCATTGCTGCTCCAATGACAATTTGCTGTGTTGTCTTGCTTGGTGGAAAGGAAACATGATCTATGGGGCTTTTAGCTTGGGCCTCAGTTAGCTGAAAGCTGAGAGGGGAAGCAGAAAGCAGGAACCTTCTATTAGCCATTTCTGCACTCAGCCATCCAAGCCAGTGGTTCCCAACCCTTTCCAATATAAGGTTTGCTTCTTAACATCAAAAAAATTCTTAGACTCCCACTTGAAAGTAGTTATGCTATTAGGATACATTGATTGAGAAAACAAAAGATGAGAAGCTATGTTCCTTAATGCCAGCCACATTCCCTTCTCCTGGGTCACATTGCTTCTTACTTTTATGAATTCAGTAATGCTTTTAAATTAACTTGCATTAAAAATACAATTAAATTATCAACACAATGTCAAAATATGAAACACAATAGTGTCTACATACATTTGAAAAATTGCAACACATGCATGTATTTGTAAGACCTATTACACTGAGATATTTAATGAGATAGATATCTTGTAATAACTATATACTTCCAACCACAGGTTGGGAATCACTAGTCTGGGTTATAGTCCCTAGCTCTTAATGCTTCTCTAATTGTACTCTGGAGAGGCCTCTACAGACAATCAGAGAATGAAAAAAGCTACCCTTCCAGACAGTCTGTGGAGTCCCTTCTCCTTACCCATAGTGCTCTCTCTCTACCTGCCATGCTTTGCACACAGCTAAGTGCTAAATAAAATATCTATTGAATTGAGCTGCTGTTCCTTGTCCCTTCTTTTGGCCCTGAAGCCATATGGTAAAGAGACTCATAGGGTTCAAATTTAGGCCCTCCAGGATTAATTTGTACACACTTTTTTTTTTTTTTTGGAAAAAAGTTTTTCTTCCTTCAAGTACATGGCTTGGCAATCCCTCTTTCATCCTCTTTCTTCTCAAGTGACCAGAGAGCAAGACAATTCTACTCCTTCTTACACTGTCCTGCATTTATCATGCGCTCCACTGGGCTTCGAAAACCTTCTTACTTTCTTTTTCCCCATTTCCTTCTTTCTCTTCTCTTTTCACTAAACAAGAATCACATCGACAAACTGTCATAGACTCATGGAACTTTAGAACCTTAGAGAGTGTGGAGTTTGACCACCTCTCTGTACAGATAAGGGAAATACAGTCCAGAGAAGTTGTGACCTGCTGAAGGTTGCATAGACAGTGGCCAAGCAAGGACTAAAGCCAGAACCATAATCCTTATTTACAGTTCAAAGTACTGCACTGGGGCCTTCCCTTCCCATCTGAGAATGGGATTCAGATTCTGGAGCCATCGTGGGCTTTGAGAGGTCATTCTTATCTTACTGGGTTCCAGGCATCTGCCTCACTTCCTGTTCATCTCCAGCCATTATATCCCCTCCATTTTCAGTTCCTTTTCTTTGTCATATTCCCCCATTATAACATAAGCTTCTTGAGGACAGGAACTGTCTTGTTTGCTTTCATATGTATCCTCTGTGCCTGGCAAATAGTAAGCGCTTAATAAATGGTCTACCTATCTTTGCCTGTCTGTCTATTATTAACCTATCTATCTATCTATCTATCTATCTATCTATCTATCTATCTCTTTCATCTGCTTATTTATCTACCTATCTATATCTGTAATCATTGTACCATGCTGCCTCTCTTATAAAAGTCATGTAAAATGGATGCAAATATACATAGTCCTGGCATTAACTATCAGGGTTATGCTGGGAAATGAAAAGAATCTAATCACCCCAGCCTAACTATTGAACAGTCCTGGAGAAGCTCCCATTAATGAAGAATGAGGCTGTGAAAAAGAAAGATTTTGATTTAAGGGATTCTCTTTCGCACTGGCTGGATGAGACTATAGGCCTTGGTAGAGCTCTAAACATGGGTACTCCCTGCTGGGAAGAGGAACCCAGCCGAAGATATCAGTAGCATCTGAGTGGGGAAATAGCAACTTCACGGACAGAGGGAAATGGCAGTTGTGAAGACCCTAGGACTGTAAATTATCAGGAAAAAGTGTTTATGACCACAACCTTTTGTCTATAAGTGTTCAGGGGGCAGGGGCAGGTAGGTGAGGAGGACCATTCCTGGTATATACCTTAGAATTCATGTATCATCCAGCTTGGTTTGGTCTATAGAAATACAACGATGGGGGCAGCTACGTGGCACAGTGAATAGAGTACTGGCCCTGGAGTCAGGAGGACCTGAGTTCAAATCCGGCCTCAGACACTTGACACACTTACTAGCTGTGTGACCTTGGGCAAGTCACTTAACCCCAATCACCTTGTCTTCCCCCCTCCAAAAACAAAAATACAGTGATGGGAACTCAGAGCTGTGAGTTTGACCAAATGATTGCCCTAATTCTATGAACCTAGAGGAATTGAGAGATCACACTGAGGAGACCCTGAGCAACATAAAGTTATTGGTTTTCTGGATTCTAGCTTGCATACACACTATGCTACATCAGTGCTTCAATGCACCTATAATCTTAGCAAATATGCCACTAAGGTGGTGCAGTGGATAGAGTGCCAGGCCTGGAGTCAGGAAGACCTGAGTTCAAATCTGGCCTCAGACACTTACTAGATGTGAGACTCCAGGCCAGTCACTTTAGCCTGTTTGCCTCAGTTTCCTCATCTGTAAAATGAGCTGAAGAAAGAAATGGCAAACCACTCCAGTATCTTTGCAAAGCAAACCCCTAAAGGGGTCACAAAGAATCAGATATGCCTAAAACAACTGAACAAAAAGCTCAACAATCTGGGTACTCCCTCCAATGGTGCAGATTGCAGCTCCTAATATCATCTTATCCTGTGCAATTCTTGTGCATGTCATCTCATAAATCTTCCACCAGGGGTCCATTAAACATGCTTTCTTCTAAGTCTCTTGATACTGTCTGGTAATTGTCCATCAGGATCCCATGCTCTGGTTACATACATGTCCTTTTCTGGTCATGCATCCCTTCTACTGACATCTTTTACATCACTTCTGCAAAATTCTTCATTGGCAGCATGTTGTAACCTACTCATACCCACATGTGCCCTTCCTTCCTTTTGGGGACTTGGCAACTTTAATTATTTGAAGACTGTGCTAGTGCATGCTTTGCAATCATACAGTATCACCTGAAGGATGTTAGATGGCTCAGTGGATAGGATGCTGGCCCTAAAGTCAGGAAGACCTGAGATAAAATCCAGCATCAGACATCCACTTGCTGAGTAACCCTGGGTAAGTCACTTAACTGCTGTCTGCCTCATCTGTAAAATGGGGACAATAATAGGATTAACCTCCTATGGTTGTGGTGAGGATCAGATGAGATAATATTTGCAAAGTCCTTAGCAGGACACCTGGCACACAGTAGGTACTCAATAAACACATGTCCTCCTTTCTCCCTTGTTTCAGGGAGAAGTTTGAGGTCCCTAGAAGAACGTTGCCATTTCCCAAAGACAATCTGGTTTATTATCCTCCTCCTGGACCCAGTTCGTTGCCCATCGGTGTCTGTCCAAGATACGTCTACTGAAAGATCAGCTCTCTGGGTGTCACATTCAACCACATGTCAGAATCTGGACATGAAATACTCTCTATCCACTTGATTTGGCTTCTGTGGGTAGTTAACTTAAGCTGAACTTTTTTAATTAATTGGAGCTCTCTGCAAGGAGGCTCTTTAGTGTTTCAGGTGGATGTGATTAATACAACGTCATCTGCAAACAGGACTATGGGTTGGAATCCTTCATGACAGTAGCAACTTTGGTGTGCACATATTTATGCCTTTCATGCATGCTGACAATCAGAGGGTAGATAAGCAAAACTATCTTGGTTATTGCATGTTTCAAGAAATTTCGCATTTTCCTGATTTATACAAAGAAGAAACCCAACCACCTTTAAGGTGTTGTTTTGCTCTGCTGAATCAAGTGCATTTTTAGAGCCAAGAAACAGTAAGTACAGTAGGATTCTATATTTTCTGCACATCTCAGCTGATTGTATGCCTAAATATGTTGTCTGCTGGAGAATATCTGCAGAAGTCTGCCTGTTCCCTTTCTTGTACCTTTATCAAGGATGCCCTCAATGCATGTGTAAATGATACTGTAAAGATTTTGTAGAGATGAGAAAGCATATGGGGTTAGTACTTATTTGTATTTTTTTGCCTTTTTTTTCTGCTAACAATAAGGTCTGTGAATTTTTTTCCCCAAGTCTTTGGCACTCTTACCTCTTTCAGTTATAATGAGAATAAATCCTTTAATGTCCTTAAAATTGTATTGCCATTAGCGCAGATCTTCTAGGTGCATATTTAGTCTAATCCAGCTGTTCTTCCCACATTTTTTTTAAAGGCCCTTTCTATTTCCTCATGAAATAAATCATGAGTCCACATATGGGTTCTATTGTCACTGATGGAGAAGAGACTTCTTCAAAGAAATAATTATTGACCGTTTCCTATTTTTTCCTTGCTCATTGTCCTCATTTCATCTTTAAATATCCCTCGAATAACTGGTTTTAACTGGGTTTCTACCAAGTTTTCTTTAAACTTTTCTCACCCCTGTTTCTATATAAAGTATGAAATAATGCTGTTTATATTCTTCCTCTATAAGATGTTTCAAGTGAGTTTATATTTTTAATTACTGACCTTGGTTGTCATATCTCTCCATTTGGCAAGGAGATTAAATGTTTGCTGACTAAGGTGGTTTGGAGACTCTTTAATTTTGTGATGATTGATTTAGATCTATTCATCTTACTTGGGAAATGTTAATCGTCTTTGTTGATGTCTGGCTTTTTTTTTTTTTGGCTTTAAAAAATACATTCAATATGTCAAAAAGTGAACTGATTATCTTTCCCTCTAATCCTCCCCTCTTTCAAACTTCTCTATTTTTGTTGAAGCATCATCATCCTTCCACCATCTGGGGTTCACAATTTTAGAATTATCTCCCTCAACCCACATATCCAATCAGTTGCTAAATCTCACCCTTCATCACACCTCTGCTGACAAACCTTTCTCTCCACTTATATAGCTTCCACCTTCTTTCAGGCCCTGGTCTCCCTACCTCTAAGTCTCTCGCCACTCCAATCCATCCTAGTCACCATTGCCAGAGTAATTTTTCCTTAAGCATCGATTTGACCATGTGAGTCCCCTACTCAATCAACTTCAGTGACTTCCTGTTACCTCTAAGACAAAACATAAACTTCTGTTTAGCTTTTGTCTCTCTAGACAATCTGGCCCCAACTGATCTTTCCTCCCTCGCTAGACATTATCTCCTGCACTCTGCAATCCAGCCAAACTGTCTTTTATCATTGCTCCTCATTCGCAGTATTCCATTTCCTAACTCTCTTTGAAGAAAATATTTGTGGTATATGGAAGTGAGGAGTCTGTATAGTCTAAAAGCCTTTGCTTCCCCTTACTTTTTTTTTTTGAGGCAACTGGGGTTAAGTGACTTGCCCAGGGTCACACAGCTAGTATCTGAGGCCAGATGTGAATTCAGGCCTTCCTGACTCCAGGGCTGGTGCTCTATCCATTGTACTATCTAGCTGCCCCTTTCCCTTTTTATTTTTCACACACACATACACACACACACACATCTATGTACTGAATGTATATGGCATTACATTTTACCTATTATTTTATCTTTTTATCTTTTATTTATATGTCTCTCCCAGTGTCAGCAATGTTTTATTAAACGTGGCCCAGCTAAGGTGATAACTCTTTAATTGATTTTCTGTGCTTTGGTATATTTTTCTTATAGGGGATCTAGGTCAAAGATAGAGATTAGGTGAGAGGGAGGGAGTAGAAACGAGAAATTGCCATCTTATGGGAAGTAGTAATACAAATGTTGAGCAGTATGGTATGGTAGGTAGATGGTCAAGCTTAGAGTCAGAAAGACCTGTGTTCAGGTCCTGCTTGACCCTGGGAGAGTTGTGTATCAGTGTCCCAGGCAACTCTCTAAGACTTTGGTAGAGGGAGTGTCCTCACCTGGGGTTTTCCTGCCTCTCAGGTACCCTCCCTTCACCCCCAGGACCACACACTAATAAAATCACATGTCCAGAGTAAAAGATAAAATTTTAGCTTGAAACTAATTTTTAGGTTCATCCTTCCTTCTTCTTTCTACCATTTCCCTCAAGAGACCTTGTGCTAGTGACCCCACCTGATTTTTTTCAATTCCTCTCTTCAATTATGCACTATTCATACTATACGTACCAATAATTGAGCTCTTTAAAAAAATAATTCTTTCCCCTTTTCTCTAACTTCTCTTTTTCTGTTGAAGGCGTCACCATACCATCAATAACCCTAATTCACAATCTCAAAGCCATCTATCTTTCCCTTTTCCATCTTCCTCATCCCCCATAGTCAATCAGTTGCCAGTCTTGTCAATTCCTTCCCCATATTTCTCACATCTATCCCCTTCCTTTTAATCATAAGGCCACCATCCTGCTTAGAGGGCTAGACTATTGCAATGACCTCCTAATTGGGTTCCCTGCCCCCAGCTTCTCCCTGCTTTATTCCATCTTCCACACAGTTACAGAATGACATTCCTAAAGCACAGGTCATCCGCATATTCAAGAAGTTTCAGTGGTTTATTTCTAAGATAACATATAAGCTCCTCCAGCACCAAAAGTCCTTCCCAATTGGGGTTCTTTCCAGATTTATTTCACATCATTTTTCATTCAGTCTATATTCTGGTCAAAATAGACTGAGAGTCCATAGACTGGCATACACAGCATTCTATATCAAAGGATCATAGATTCAGAGCTGGAAGGGACCCTGGAGGTGATTCATTCCAATTCACTCATTTAAGAGATGAGGAAACTGAGGTTAAATGCCTTACCCAGGGTCACATAGCTACTGAAGATCTGAGGCAGGATTTGAACTCAAGTCTCCCTGACTCCTAGACCAGTACCCTATTCCTGCTATCATATTACCTTGCTATCCCATCCCCATGCCTGGAATGCTGTAACTCCCCAAGTCTGCTTTTTGAAATCTCTAGATGCTTCTAAGGCTTAATTCAAGTACTACCTCCTACATCAGGACATCTTTGATTCCCCCCACCCCCAGTGAGTCTTCTCTGCCAAATACTTTGTATTTACTTATCTACATCTATACTATTCCCCCAGTAGAATTAAGTTCTTTTAGTACATGGACTGTTTCCATTTTGCTGTGGCGAGTTACCCAAGCAAACAATGGGTTAGTAGGCAGATTTGTCTGGTTATATTTCATCACAACCTCAACATCCGTTCTGGGTGGGTTATATTTTAGGATCACATGAAAAAAGTTCAGTGGAATAAAGTCTGGAAAGAACTCCAGTCCTTGCTAAGCATTTCTCCTCTCCCAAACTCCCACCTACTCAGCATTGGGACCTGTGGTCTTAGTGGTCAAAACCACGATACGACTTTGTGGCTCGAATCTCACAGAGGTTGTGAGAAGAGGTCTTATGGTCCAAGATTCCAAGATGGAAGGCCTCTTAGAGGTAACTCAATTGAATCCTCTCACTGTATAGATAAGGAAACTGAGGCCAGAGAGGTTTGAGATTTCCTTTGGGTCACCAAGATAATTAGTAGCAAAGTTGTGATCTATCTACCTCAAGGTTAAATTTTTATATATTGTCCCATTATGTTTGTCCCCCTGAGTCATTATAGTCACTTCTCTGGTCTTATTGTAACTTAAAACTGCAGTATTTGTCATTAGCTTGAGAAATATATACAAAATAAGTCTGTAGCAAAATATTGCCTTCCTCCTCAGAATGTGATTGGGGATTGAGGGGCAATCCTCAGTACAGGGGCACAGGTTTATGTGTTAGAAACATAATGGGAAGGATTTAAGCATTTTGAATATTTTAATAAAAGATAATGGGGACTTCTCAGGAAAAGATGGTACTTGTCTTTTGACATGCAAATCTATATTTTGAATCTCTGAAAAGGAATGCAGATTCATACTGTATGGTGGGTGGGGGAGGGGGAGGAGGAAGGGTTGGAGGAAACAGGTGGCTTGATGATGCTGTGGGATGGAGTTATAAACAGCTTTTCAGAAAACTGCTTCAGACAGAAAAAAAAGAGGGGGGGGAGAGAGAGAGAGAGAGAGAGAGAGAGAGAGAGAGAGAGAGAGAGAGAGAGAGAGAATTTTTTCAAGGGTCTAAGATCCAGGTTTAAAAAGAAGGCATAGACCTCCACCCAATACCTGGGGCAGGGCACAGGGCATATCTGCTGAGTGGGTGAGACAAAAGACAGGGCCAGAACTTAGAAAGACATAGAGGCCACTGAGGAAAAGATTTTCCTCCCCCAGAGATCAATTGGCTAAAGGGTTTGAGCCAAATTGGGTAAAGTAAGGTTGGATTAATATGGAAAAGCCCAATCCTCATTAGAAAGGGGGATGGTAGACTGACCACAGGGAGGGGCACCCAGAAGGGATTGTGTGGTGCTTTCAACCTGAACCAACCCTAGTAATACGAGACTATGTTTATGTTCTACCTCAGTGTGTGGGGTTTGGGAGGCAACCAGGTGGCACAATGGATAGAGTGCCGACAAAGAGTCATGAAAACTTTGTGAGTTAAAATCTAGCCTCAGACATTAACTAGCTGTGTGACCCTGGACAAGTCACTTAACCCTATTTGCCTCAGTTTTCTCATCTGTAGAATGAGTTGGAGAAGGAAATGGCAAATCACTCCAGTATCCTTGCCAAGAATATCCCAAATATGGTCATGGAGAATCAGGCAGGACTGGAAAATGACTCAGCAACAAAATAGGATTTGAGTAATTTTTCTCACTCCATAATAAAGTTTAATTAGGCACTTCAACTAGCTGTGTGTGTTGGACTATGGGAAATAGAATGGACAGGGTGGAAGGAGGGGTTTCATTTTCAGAGAAAAAGAGAGTATAGAGTAGTAACCCATAAAGATTATTTTCCCCATTCTTATCAGGCAGGCTGGGTCCCATTGGGTTGTTAACTACATCTCCTCTGAGAGCTTTTATCTTCAGGTAACTCTTAGGGATAGGGATAAATTGAACACTGTCTCTGATTCACTCCATGTCTGATTTGTTACCAATTATTAGTAAATCAATCAATTGATATTAATTAGCTTTTCCCAAACCAGAGGCATCCCCCCACCACACACACACACACACACACACACACACACACACACAGATACACACACACACAGTCTCTGGGGAGAGTGGTCTCAAACTTAATCATGCTGGTGAGGCACATGTAGAGACCAGATGGAACCAAGGGATACCTCCTGACTTGTGACCCTGGAAGTCTTTTTCTCTCTTTGAGGAATCCCCACCAAACCCACTTCAAGAAGTAGATCAGTGACAGATAAGTTGCTCCTTTGCTCAGCTGTTGCTGGCTCCTTCCAGGAACCCAGTGTCTCAGCTGATAACATCAGTCCACAGCTCTGGTGGGTCCTGCTGTGCTGACCCCTCTCTGGACTCAGCTGCTGCCACCATCAGCTTCTGGACTTCAATTATTGGTGGGACTTTGAATGACTTTGATGGATCTTTCAGTCTCACTGGTCATCTGGGCATTCTCAACTTAGAATACTAACTCATCTAAGAAATTCATTAGTTCACCTAGGAAAGAAGAAATAAAATGGAAAAAGAGGCACTATGTACTCTGGGATATTTGGTGGCTAGATGGAAGGTAGCATAGCCTGCCCCTCCAACACCCAGCAGTTCAAAGCATTCCCTCTTATTCAAAAGCCACTAGGGAAAGAAAATAAGATCAGCCATGCAAACCTCTTTGCACACTCAGTTCTGGCTCAGCCCATCCCGCATCATCAGTCCTTTGGGTCTCTCAGCCAATCAGAAGACTCTTTATCACTCTATGGTACCAGTTCTTCAGTCCCCAGAGTTCCACACATTGATTGGGAACAAAATAATGAACATCCACACAAATTCTCTTAGCCACCAGTAAAGGCAAACCTGAACATGCTCTAAGTACCAGGCCCTTTCACTGCAAGAGAATAATCTAATGACCTTTTCTCCATCCTCATCTTTAATCTCTCAACAGCTTTTGACATGGTCTACCAGGTTGGAGTCCTGTATACTTTTATTTCTCACCTTCTGTGACACTACTTTCTTCTTCTACTGTTCCTGCTCTCCTTCACTAGATCAACACCCATGTCCCATGTTTTAAATATGGGAGTTCCTGAGCTCTCTTCTTTTTTTTACACTCTTCCTTTAAGTGACTTCCATTGTTTCAATGGTCACCTCTACACAGATGACTCCAAGATCCATATTTGGATCTGCTCTCCCTCCTGATCTCCAACCCCAAATTAATGACTACCATAGAGTATCTCTCTCTGGATGTCCCACAGGGTATCTCAAATTCAGTATGTTCAAAATCAAACTCCTCGGAGTGGCTAGGTGGCACAGTGAATAGAGCACCATCCCTGGAGTGGGGGGACCTGAGTTCAAATCCGGCCTCAAACACTTAACACTTACTATAGCCATGTGACCTTGGGCAAGTCACTTAACCCCAACTGCCCTGCCTTCCTCCCTCCAAAAAGCAAAAACAAACAAAATCAAATTCTTCCTAAACCTGTCCTTCTGCTCAAGACAAGTCAACAAGCATTTATTAAACTCTTACTAATATGCCAGGCTACTGCTTGAAGCACTGGGAACACAAATAGAAAGAAAGACAGTCCTTGCCTTCAAGAAGTTTATATTCTGATTAGGGATGGCCACACATAAAAGAAAGCTGAAAAGGGGGTGGAGAATGAAGGTAACCTGGCAGGGGCAGGGGTGGAGAGCTCAGTAGAGAAAGTCCCATAGAGATGAGTCAGGATTCAGGAAAGAAGACATGGTTAGCCTGGGCTTCCTGCTGAAAATGAGAGTTCTGGGAGGAACCAGCCAATCAGAAGGAGGAGCTGGAAGGTTGGAGGGTGTTTCCAATGTGAAGTCCAGTGGTGGAGGGAGCTCTTAAGATGAAGAGGTTTCTATGACATAGTAGGGGAAGTCCTGTGGAAATGAGTCAGGAGTAGAGCCTGGAGAGAAATGGACCTTCTTAGTTCCGTTGAGGATGCCCCATCATTCCAGTCACTCAAGTTTGAAATCTCAGTCATGTTTAATTCTTTATTCTCACTGTTGTTGTTTAGTCATTTTCAGTCATGTCCTACTCTTTGTGATCCTTTTTGGGGTTTTCTTGGCAAAGATGCTGACGTGGTTTCCCATTCCTTTTCCAGCTCATTTTACAGATGAGGAAACCAAGGCAAGCAGGGTTTAAGTGACTTCCTCAGGGTCACACAGCTAGTAAGCATCTGAGGCTAGATTTGAACTCAGGTCTTCCTGATTCCAGGCCTCATCAAGCCACATGTTCCCTTTAAACTTTCCTCTTCCCCCTCCCCCACCCATCATGCAGTATGAATCTGCATTCCTTTTCAGAGATTCATAATATAGATTTGCATGTCAAAAGACAAGTACCATCTTTTCCTGAGAAGTCTCCATTATCCTTTATTAAACATTCAAAATGCTTAAATCCTCCCTACTGTATTTTTAACACATAAACCTGTGCCCTTGTACGGAGGATTGCCCCTCAATCCCCCAATCACATTCTGAGGGAGAAAACAGTATGATGGGCAGTTAGTTGGCACAGTGGTCTATCTCACCATCTTTGCCCAATTAGTTTCTGTGTTTTATTGACTCTACCTCCAGAAGACATTGCACATCTGCCCCTTCTTTCTGCTCATGGTATCCTTACCTTCATAGACCTCTTCACCTCTTACCTTGCCTATGCTCTAGGATAAAATACAGTCTTCTTCTTCTTCTTCTTCTTCTTGTTCTCCTTCTTGTTCTTGTTCTCCTTGTTCTTGTTCTTGTTCTTATTCTTCTTGTTCTCCTTCTTGTTCTTGTTCTTGTTCTTCTTTTCTTGTTCTTGTTCTTCTTGTTCTTCTTCTTGTTCTTCTTCTTCTTTCTTTTTTTGGAGGGGAGAAGGCAAGGCAATTGGAGTTAAGCAATTTGCCCAAGGTCACACGGCTAGTAAGTGTCAAGTGTCTGAAGTCAAATTTGAACTTAAGTCCTCCTGACTCCAGGGCCAGTGCTCTATTCACTGGGCCACCTAGCCTTCCCATAAACCTCTTGAAAACCTTAACTTCCTTGAAGGTTCAGATCAGGTACCCAAGGAAAATGTTCCCATGGGAAGCCTTTCCTGATCCTTCTTGCTGCTAATGTTCTTTTCTTCTTCAACGTATCTTGTATATGCCGTTCTGCCTACATGCCACACCAGGTAAATTCCCTGAAGGGAGGAGGCAGTTTTTCTTTTCCTTTCTTTCTCTTTTTTTTATCCCCTATACCTAGCACAGAGCCTTACACATAGTGGGTACTTAATAAATACTTTCTAAATAGGCTTGGAAGGTCACGGATGACTCATGTGTTTGACAAAGAAATCTACAACTTTTTTGCCCATGGATGGTGGCCCTGGAACTTTGATCTAGGAATGGATAAGATAAAACGGCTGCCTTGATGAGCCTTTTTTGCCATGTGGTTGTTTGACCAGGTGCTATCCTCCTGAGCTGGGGTGGGCAGGGCCCTGTTTCATACCAATTTAGACAGTCGAAGTGAAGTAGTAACAGAAACTGATCAAACAATGCTAATAAATTGTGTTCAATCAACCCAGATTATTGCATAGAATTTAACTTATTCTCCAGGGGTTTGGATGAGGCTGGAGCTATCTCCTACTGGCCCTGGGGGAGCTGTTTATTCAGTTCTCAGTCTGAGCTTTTATACTCATTTACACTCAGAAATAGCAAATCAAATCAGGGCTTTATTTGTTGATTGTCTCAATTTAAGAAAGCGATGGAGAATATTCTAATGTGGAAGATTAAAGTCAAAAATGTGCCTTTAGTACAGCTTGTTTTGCTTTTTTGTTTTGGAGAGTCTATTGTCAAATATTTACCAGCACACCACTGACATCAGTGTTATTTTTCTAGGACTGATCACAAGTGCTAAGTGTCTAAGATCCAGATTCAGAAAAATCAATACAGAGTTCAGTTTTACTGGTATGACTGATTTTTATCCAGAAGAAATCCACCATCCCTTTACTGAACTGAACTTTTGGTCTCAATATATGTGTGTCTATGTGTATATATGTATGTGGGTGTGTGTATAGTGTGTATGCATGTATATATGTATATATGTATGTGTATATACACACATATATACACTCTTCTGAATGTGTTGGCATGCAGTTTTAAGTGCCCAGTTGAGATTAAATATCAGAAATCTGTAATAGCTCCAGACAACACAACTGTGTAACTTCCCCTGGTAGTATTCAGAAGTGCACAAATAGAGTTGGAGAAAGTATTTGGTGAGGGTTAGGCTTTGAAAAGAGCTGAGTGGTGATCCAACAAAATGGCAAAGGAATCAAAGATAGGAGACAGAGAGAAGATGAACTGGTTCACTTATAGCTCAAGACTGAAAAGGAAAGAAAGTATGAGGCCAGAGCAGGAGAGACAGACTGGGAAGGCAGAGAAAGGTTGAGTGACTCTAGTGTATAATAAATTCAAAGAGTAGGTGTGGAAAGGATTAAGGACAGGAAGAGACAGATGGATAGGTGGTTATGATACCATAGAGGAATTTGATTTATGGATTGGATGATGCAGGTGAAATTCTTGCACGAAACTCAAGGGTGTGTAGCTGAAAGGGAGTGAAGATGCTTGTAATGGGAGTTGAGGAGGTTTAGGAAGTAGAAGGTCAGAGTATTTGAGGGAATATGAACATGAACACACATGCACATCCAAGTATAAGGTCAAGCATCATAGGAGAGAGGAAGATGATGAGGTAGGTATTGCACTTCTTGAGAAAGGAGGGAGATTGACCTGGACTCTGGCAGATTATTGCCACTGGGATGTGGGTAGGGTGATATATCTAGAGAGCTTGAACCTCAGAGGAGGAGAGATTACCAAATGATTACCAAGGGGTTGGATCTGAAAGTGACCTTGAGGAATGATGCCTCTTAACTTTCCATGTAGGCCCCATCCTTTCTATTCTCCTATCTCACCCCATCCTACACTTCTACTGAACCTTCTAAAAGCCATGGTTCTATTGTTAACAAACTGATCTTTATATTACACATGTGCCCTTCCTCCCCCAACTCCTTTGCATTTAGTTTTCTATTTATTTTCCCCAGTTGCATGTAGATAATAATAATAATTAATAATAATATCTATACATAAATATATATTTTTAACATTTGATTTTAGAACTTTAAATTCTAGATTCTTTCCCTTCCTCCCTCATCACCCAACCCCACTGGAAAGACAAGCAATTCAATATAGGCCATACCTGTGTAGTTAAGCAGAATATCTCCACAATGGACATATTGTGAAAGACTGACTATATTTCCCTTCTTCCTATCCCACCCCCGACTTGTTCTATGCTCTACTTTGTCCCTGTTCCTTTACAGAAGTGTGTGCTTCTAACAACCCTTCCCCCCAACCTGCCCTCTCCTCCATCATCCCCCCTCTAATCCCCTTCTCCCCTACTCTCCTGTAGGGCAAAATACTCAATTTAGAGTGTATGCCACTCCTTCCCTAAGCCAAATTCAATGAGAGTAAGGTTGACCCATTCCCTTTTGTAATGGCCCCTTTTTTGCATCACTATTATTAGAAACTTCTTTACCTTCCTAATCCGCCTCCAATTAAAAACCAAGAAAAAAAGCAACTCCCTCTCCTCCCAAAAAAACCCTTGTAACAAACAACCATGGTCAAGCAAACTAAATCCATAAAGTGACCATATCCAAACACCTATCTGTCTCACTACACTTGAAGTCTATCAGTTCTCTGCCAGGAGGTGGGTAGCATGTTTCATTATGTGTCCTCTGGAGACATGGTTGGTAATTGCTTTAATCAAGGTTCTTTTTTTTGTTTGTTTTTTTGGTTTTCTTTTTTTTTGAATGACTTGTTTATTTACTTTTAGTTTACAAGATTCAGTTCCACAATCACCTGAGTTTCAGATTTTCTCCCCTCCCTTCCCCCCTCATGGTGGCGTGCAGTCATGTATAGGATCTGCAAATACTTTCACATTGTACAATAGTTTGGTTATATAGAAGGGTTGTAACCTATGAGTGATCACTGGGAAAAAAAAAAAAAAAGCAAAACCAAACACGAAAAAGAACGATAGCATGTTATGCTTCAGTCTCCGTTTAAACTGTAGTCTTTCTATATCTTTCTCTGAGTTTAGATTTCTCCTTCCATCCTGAGGACTGTAAAGTTGTCTTTTAGCTGTATGTTGTTGAGGATAGTCCAGTTTATCAAGGTTGGTCATCATATGTATGATGTGT
>CM053590.1:123033777-123086796 GCA_028646515.1 Pseudochirops corinnae
TATATGAACTGATGCTAAATGAGAAGAGCAGAACCAGGAGAAATTTGTACACAATGACACAACGTATGTGTGATGACCAACTATGATAAACTGGACTCTTTTCAGCAACACAAGGTTACAAGACAACTCTAAAAGTCTCAGGATGGAAGGAGATGTCTACATTCAGAGAAAGATCCAGAAAGAACAGAGTTTAAATGGATACTGAAGCAAACTACATGCTCTCTTTCTTTTCCGTATTTGGTTTTGTTTCCTCTTTCCCATTGTTCATTCCATCAGTTACAACCCTTCTATACAACCAGACTAATGTCCATTGTGAAAGTAATTGCAGATCCTATACTTGATTTCCTGCTGCCATGGTGGGGGGGGGGGAGAGGGAGAGGAGAAAATTTGAAACTCAAGGGATTGTGGAACTGAATCTCGTAAACTAAAAGTAAATAAAGAAATCAATTAAAAAAAAAAAAGAACCCTGTTCCAATCCTAGGACCTCTACCTAGAAAAGGAATTACAGTTCCCAGTGAGATAACTGCACATTGGAAAGTGCTATAGCATGTTTCACCACTAGTTTTTTTTTTTCAGTCCTCATCCTCCTTGACCACTTTGTAACTTCTTACACAGCCCAAAATCCTCTCCTCCCTTAAATTTGGAGACATCATATACTCCCCTGATTTCCCTCACCTCTTATCTGTTTACTTTCTTTACCTTGACTCCTTTTTGGGATATTACTCAAGGGTCTGTCCTTGTCTTCTGTTTTCTTCCTCTGCAATCTTATTTATTGCCCTGACTTCAGCTATTGCCTCTATGAGACATAACTTTATGCTACCTTTTGAATATAAATCCTAATCCCAATTCATGTCTCAGACTCCAGTCTCTCTCCTGAGCAGTCTACAGGACATCTCCACTTGGATTTCTCACTAGTACCTCAAGCTCATTATGTATAATACTGAACTGATGATCTTTCCTCACAAACTTGCTTCTCCTTATGACTTCGCTATTTTTATCTGTGGTAGCACCTTTTCAGTGTCAGGTGAGCTTTGATTTTTTTTTCCCCTCTCCCTCATTGTTCACGTCTAATCAGTTCCTAAATGCCACTGATTCTTTTTCATCCATCCTTTCCTTTCTGTTCTCATAGCCACCACCCCAATATAAGCTCTCATGACTACCCTCGTATGGTTTAAATGAATGAATTGGATTACAGAATAATCTAGTACAGCTAGAAGAGACCTTAAAAGTCAGCTATTCCACTCCTTTTTGTTTATAGATGAGAAAACTGTCTCTCAAAGACATTATAATAGTTTGCCCAAAGTCACATAGTGATCAAGGCAGTGTTTGATAAACCCAAAGACCCCCAACTTTTGGGATAAGAACTCACTATTTGACAAAAACTGCTGGGAAAACTGGAAAACAACAGGACACAAGCTAGGTATAGACCAGCATCTCACATTGTATACCAAGATAAGGTCAAAATGGGTACATGATGTAGACATAAAGGGTGACACCATAAGCATATTAGAAGAGTAAGGAACAGTCTACCCAGCAGTTCTATGGGGAGGGGAAGAATTCATGACCAAACAAGAGATAGAGAGCATGAATACATAAGTTTTATTATATTAAATTAAAAACCTTTGTGCAAACAAAATAAATGCAACCAAGATTAGAAGGAAAGTAGAAAGCTGGAAAACAATTTTTACAGCAAGTGTCTCTGATAAAAGTCTTATTTCTCAAACATATAAAGAAGTGAGGTAACTTTATAAGAAGACAAGCCATACCCCAATTGGTAAATGGCCCAAGGGATATGAACAGGCAGTTTTTGGATGAAGAAATCAAAGCTATCTATAGGCATATGAATAAGTGCTCTAAATCACTTTTGATTAGAGAAATGAAAATTAAAACAACTCTGAGATACCACCTCACATCTATCAGACTGGCTAATACAACAAAAAAGGAAAATTATACATTTTGGAGAGGATGTAGGAAAATTGGTGGAGTTGTGAACTGATCTAACCATTCTAGAGAGTGCTTTGGAACTGTATCCAAAGGGCAACCAAACTATGCACATCCTATGATCCAGCAATACCACTACTACTTCTGTATCCCAAAGAGGTCATAAAAATGGGAAAAGATATACATTTGCAAAAATATTTATAGCAGCCCTTTTCATAGTGGCAAAATATTAGAAACCAAGGGGATGCTCATCAGTTGGAGAATGACTGAACAAGCTGTGGTATATAAATGTAATGGAATACTATTGTGCAATAAGAAACAATAAACAGGCACATTTCAGAAAATCCTGGAAAGACTTATATGAACTGATGCAAAGTGAAATGGGAAGAACCATGAAAATTGTATACAATATCAGCAACACTTTGTAACAATCAACTATGACTGTCTCAGCTCCTCTCAGCAACACAATGATCCAAGACAAGTACAAAGGACTCAATACCAATATCAATACTACCAATATCCAGATAAAGAACTGATGGACTCTGAATGCAGATCAAAGTATATATTTTTTTAACTTACTTTATTCTTTCTCGTGGGTTTTTTTTTTACCTGTTTCTTTCACAATTGTGACTAATATGGAAATATTTTTTGCATGCTAGCAGGTGTATAAACTATATCAGACTGCCTACAATTTTCACAAGAGGAGAAAGGAGGGAGGGTGGGAGAAAAATTTAGAACTCAAAATCTTGTAAAAAGAATGAATGCTAAAATTTTTCCTGACAAGTAACTGGGGGAAAAATAAAATACCATTAAAATCTTGAGAAAAATAAATAAATGAAACAAAGTCACATAGTGATCAAGGCAGTAAGTGGCAAAGCCAGGATTTCAACCCAGAGTCACTGATTCCAAATCCAGAGATATTTCCCAGGACTGTGGTGAGAAATCTATTTTGTAAACTATACTTTGTACCTAGATAAATGTGAGCTAGCAGGAGCTAGGGGTATACATTCTCTTTCTCATAGAATTCAGGGAGAAATCCAGGAAGGTAAAGATTTTAATCCTTTCAACCTTTTTCTTAACCTGGTTCCCAGTTCTTTTTTCTGTCATGAGAGGTACTGGTGTCCTAAAAAGTGCCCAAACAGAAAGGAAATATGCGAAGTAGATAAGTTCAGTGGAAAGAGCATTGGAGCCAGAAGATCTGCATTCAGTTCCTATCTTTTACTACCTGTGTGACCTTGGACAGGTCATTTGACCTCTCTGGGTCTATAGGTCTTAGTGAGGATCCCCCTCATCTGTAAAATAAGGGAGTTAGACTAGATGACCTCTGATGTCACCTCTAGTCCTAAATAAGTGGGAACTGGCCCCAGACTCAGTGAGACCTAATCTGATGCCCTGCCTCTACCATACGTTGGCCATAGAACCCTGGGCAAGTCATTTAATTTCTCAGTATCCCAGGCAACTCACGAAGTCTCTAAATTTCTGAGAAAGTGCCAATCTCCATTGACAATGAAATCACAGGTCTAGTAAGAAAAAAAAAGTGCCCAGACAACCTCAAACCTTTTTTCCCTTCTTCCACATGGCTCCCACCTCCTCCCAGGCACCCATGCGTGGCTTACATGGAAGAGAACCCGGCCCTAAAGAACAGAGGGGCTTTGCAGAATTCATCATTCATTCATCCAAACCTCAGGAAAACAGAGGAGAGCCAGTTAGGGAGCTGGGCTCTGGGTGCCCTCTGGTGACAATCTTTGGTATTGTCTCCACTATCTCTGTTGGGTATTGGGTTCCTTCCAGTCCAATAGTCTGATTTTGACAGGGGTATTTTATAGGGGAAGGTGGTATTTTCCCTCTATGATATCATTTTCATAAGAGTTCCAATTTCCCCTGAAATATAACCTAACATCACCTATTCATTTAAGCAAATATATCTTTAAATGTTTATATTTTTAACCTGTGCAACTATCTTATTCATTTAATCTGTTATTTGCTGAGCACCTACTGTGGGCAAAGCATGAAGCCTGGCATGGTAGGGACTAAAAAGGAAGGAAACATGCATTCATTGAGCATCTATTGTATGCCAGGTTCTGTTCTAACTGCTCATTACAACAACCCTGGGAGGTGGGTGCTATTATTATCTCCATTTTGTAGCCGAGGAAACTGAAGAAGAGAGGGGTCTAGTGACTTGCCCAGTCACACAGCCAGTAAGCATCTGAGGCCATATCTGAAGTCAGGGCTTTGTGACTTCCAACCCAGTGCTCTATCCACTGAGCCTGCTAACTCTCTCTTGCCCTCAGGAGGTTGCAGTCTAGTAGGGTAGGGGAGACAAGGCATAGAAAGACTCAGAAAGTGAAATACCAATGCAGAGCAGTGAATGCTAAGTGCTAGTGAATGGTAGGGAGAGAAAGTGCTCTAGAACTTCAGAGGAAGAGATTGGTATTGGTTGGAATGGCCAGGGAGGACTGCATGGAAAAGGAACTTCAATTGAACCTTGAAGAATGGGCAGAATTTTAGGTCAACAGAGAATGGAAAGGAGGAAGGGCACTTCGGCCATGAGCACAGCATGAGGGAAAAGCTCATGAAGAGAACACAAGATGTATTAAGGAAACAGGCCCGTCTGACTGAAGTGAAGGGTCTTCATTAGGAAGCAGCAGGAGATAAGATTGGAAAGTTAGCTTGGGGCCTGATCATAAAGAGCTTACACAACTGGTTTGGCCTTTTTCCTATAGGCAATATAAAGTCATTGATGGTTTCTGAAGATGGGACTGGCATGCATTTTTTTTTAAACTAAACTTGTGATTTCACTTGATTTCCCCTGGATGATGAAGCTCTCTTTACCTGCTCTATGATATATAGTCTTAGAGAATTACCTGAAGCCCTGAGAGTTTAAGACTAGGGTTATACAGTCAATATGTTTCAGGGTAGAATTTGAACCTAGGACTTCCTAACACTATACCAGCTCTCTATTGTGCTATGCTGTCTCTCAGAGTCTGCATTAGGAAGATTAATTTGATGGCAGTGTATAGGATGGGTTAGAAGGAGGAAAGATTGGAGATGAGGAAACCTATTACAGTAACAATCCTAGTAGTCCAGATATGAGGAAACTAAGTAAATGCTGGGGGGGAATTAAGGGGGAGGAAGAGAGAGACAGAGATAGAAAGAGACAGAGAAAGGAAGGGAGAGGGAGGGGGAAAAAGACAGAGAGAAGGAAGGAGGGAAGGAGAGAAGGAAGGAAGGAAGCAGGGAACAAGAGAAGGAGAGAAGGAAGGAGGGAGGGAAGGAAGGAAGGAAGGAAAGGAGAAAGTAGGTCTTGCTGTGATTTGTCCTGAAATGATCTCCTTTAAATTTTAAGGAGACACTACCATCCACCCCAGTTCTAGTATCAATTAAAGTCAACAAACATTTGTTAAGTATTTACTTACTATATACAAGGAACTGTGAGAGGCACTGAGGATAGAAATAAAATAGTCTTTGCCCTAGCTGACAATCTAGTAAAATGGTAAAAGCATACTCACAAATAATACAAGTTTCAAAATCACTGTGTAAAATAGGTGAAATAGAGAGGCCTAGAGGATTTGAGAAAGGACTTCGAGCCAAGACAAGTCAAATGTGCCAAGCGCTGGAAATATAAATACAAGCCAAAAAAAAAAAAAGAGCTCCTGCCCTCAAGGAACTTACATTCTAATGGCAAAAACACACATATAAAGAAACCGAAATGGGCTGGATGGGGGGGTGGGGGAAGAAAAGGTACCCAGTTCAAGAGCATAATGAAGAAGTCCAGAGAAGTACAGCCTGAAGGAGGACATGGAATGATTACAAAAGGGAAAAATAAGACTAGACAAAGTGATCAGCATCCAATTTAACAAAAAATTTAGTCACTAAATTTTTGTTATTGTGTTAAAAACATGTTAAATAAATGTGACATAATCACATCATCTGAAATACTCAAAAAAAAAAAAAAAAAAAAGAAGTACAGCCTGGCGAGAAATAGAGAACTTGCGGGTTTGGGGGACAGAGATCGCTTTATGAATGTAGTTGTATCCAAGCTGAGCCTTGAAGGAAGGAAAAGATTTCAGTAGGCAGAGGGTGAAAAGAGGTAGTACAGTCCAGGCATGGAAGACAACACATACAAAAACATACAAATGGAAGTGGGCAGGGAAATATAAGAGATGAGCACATGGTCCAATGTGTCTATAGTACTGAATGTAGAAGGGGAGGAGAGTGACATAAGGCTGAAAAGATAGGTTGGGGCCCAAAGTGAAAACTTCTGAATGCCAATCTAAAGCATGTTCTCTTCCCAGCTCTCAATCTCTTACCCTAGTAGGCAGTAGTGAGCCACTGAAAGTTTTTGAGCAGAGAGAAGTGATCAAGCAGGTATTAGAAAGATTATTTTGGCAACTGTATGGAAGGTAGATTTCAGAAGGGCAATATTGGAGTCAGGAAGACTCATTAAGAGTAGAGAGAAAGAGATGAAAAGAAAGATATTGTTGAGGTAGAATCAATAGAATTTGACAGCTAATTAGATGGAATGGGAAGGGAAAGTGAAGGGCTAGTCAAGAATGGATTCAAAATGTTGAGCCTGGGTAATGGAAAATACATATATATAAAATTTCCTGACCCCAGGAAAACACATATGTATGTATATATACACATACATACATACATACATTTATGTATATTGTATATATGTTTAATACCTAGCTCAAGGTAAAGACTGAAGTTGGAGATAGAGATTTGGGATTCTAGGGTTTGGGAACCAAGTCCATTCCATCCTCTTTCTAATTCTATGGACTGTGATCCTGAACTTCCGTGGTTTTCCACTTCCCAGACCAAAGAGTACCCATCTCTGAAGTTAGTCCCAATTGTACACCTCACCCGACCCCATCTTCTGACCTCTCCCAACAGAGTTCCTTGACTTATCCTTCTTTCTCTGATAAGAAAACAGGGGAGCTCTAAAAGAAGTTCCATGGTTTGGTAATTTGTCCAGAGCTGCCAAAATAACCACAGTCCCTGCTAACAAGCTTGGGAGAGTAAAATCTCCAGCAGATGCAGATTTACAGGCAAACACCTACACACACACACACACACACACACACACACACACACACACACACACACACACAGAGTGGGCGATGATAGCATACTCGGCACACAAGGTAGGCACTCCATCACTATTTCTTGAATGAGTGAATGAATGAGTGAATGAATTAATGAATGAATATTTGGATCATCTTCAAATTAATCTAGAGAGGCTTCTTGGAGAAGAGAATTTTGAAGAGACAGAAAGGCTTGATTGAGGATCATCGAGGGCTGTAGTGGAAAAGGCAATGGACTTTTATTCAAAAGACTTGGGTTTGAATCCTGGTTCTTCCACTATGTTAGCTCAGCAAATTACTTAGCTCTTTCAGTCTGTTTCCTCATTTGAAAAACAGGGATAATAATTGTACTACTTTCTTCATAGGTTTGATATGAAATGAAATGAGATGCATATTCAAAATGAGAAGTATATTTATTCAATAATGTATATTGAAATGCTTTGTAAATCATCTAACTATATAATGTGCGTTATTATTTTGTTCCACCAAAGCCCTGTTCTGATGCCTTATGCTGTCAGTAGAAGTGGTCCTGGGTTCTCAAAAGTTATCCCAGTAAAGCACAAAATCTTGGTCCAATCAAGATGAAAAGTCCAATCTAAGTGCCAGACTAGCTATGTCTGGAAATGCACATCATCAAAAGATTGACCACTAAGAGATGAATGAATAAATTAACGGATTAATGCATGCATGTATACATGCATCAATAAATAAATGAATGAATGAATGAATGAATGAATAAAAAAGCATGCATTAAGTGCTTACTTTATACAGAGCACAATGTTAAGCTTTAGGGATACAAACACAAAACTGAGATAATCCTTGCCATTAATGAGCTTACATTCTAATGAGGGAGATGATTGAACTACAGGACAGAGGATGGACCAGAGTGGGGCTACAGAGTGGATGGTGAGGCATGGAGTTCCAAGAGCACAGCAGCAAGGGTGATGCCAAGATCCAGTCAATGAATATGGAATCATCACATATCTATGATGAATATACATCTGAAAAGTTTGTAATTTCCTTCTGAAATGCACCCTTGTGGCCTTCAAGTTCTTCCTGTACTTTGTTCCCTCTGCTTCTTCTCATGGCATAGGCCTCTCAGACTCTTGTTACTTCTACTCCAAATATGACTAGACTCTATCATCAGATTCCACTTGTTCTCCTGAGTTCAAAAAGCTGATTAACCCTAAGGATCATAATGAATTCTTAGCTCCTTTCCTTTCTCTTTTTTTTTTTGCAGATGGTCTTGATAAGGAAGACAGAGGATGTCTTGGGGTCAGTGTTGGGGGAAGGCCAACTTAAGACATAAAAGGAAGACATTCTATTAGATATCTGCTTAACATACTCTTAGTTTCCACTGATGAATTTCTGCTCCAGTTTCAAAGGACTGAGGGATATACTCCCAACTATTTCCTCAAAGATCTTCACGAGGAGGTGCTTTTTTGTTGGCTACAGCAACTCAAAAAGACCATTTATTTGGGTGTGGAGAGGTTAGTGAATGGATAGAGTACTCACACCAATGAAATCACAGATCCTTGTATTATTGATATTATTGTCATTCATCTCATCATCTTTTTCTACTCAAATCAGATAGGAATGGTCTGGACACAAATCACTGTCACACTACTGTTGTTTTATATTTAGAAATCTGATGACTATTGCACAGGTAGACACAATGACTGCTTTTGGTAATTGAAAAAAAGTAGTGAGATATGTGCTCATCTTCTACAAGTTCACTGAAAGCATCTTCTGGACAGCTCCAGGAGTAGATAAGATAATGGTATGAAGGATGGATAGCATAAGCATTTATCAAGTACATCCTGTGTGTCAAGCACTAGGGCTAGTATGATCTCATTTGATTCTCACAACCCTGGGAGGGAGATGATTGCTCCCAGTTTACAGTTGAGGAAACTGAGGCAGGCAGGAGTTAAGAATTTGCCTGGGATCATACAACTATTATGTATCTGAGGCCATATTTGAACTCAGGTCTTCCCAGTTTCAGAACCAGCACTCTATCCACTATGCCACCTAGCTGCCTCCAAGAAAATATATATCACATCCTGTTCCCACATTTTTGTGAATCAGTGTTATGTCCAGGCAATTGTGGGCAACAAGTTTCATTACAGTACAATTATTATTTGGCTTTTTGGTGGTGTTTTTTTTTTCAAAATTGGGAATAGATTTGTGCTGAGCCATCTCTGGCTGGGTTCCTTTATGACCAATACCATGACATCTGGTCAGACACAAGGATTAGTGTGTGAATGGGGTTAGTGGTTGGTATCTGAGCTTAGGGATTACTCTGAGCCCAGAGCTAGAGATCAAATCCTCAGTTGCAAAGCAATTCATGCCATCAGTTTAGACATTACTTTCTACTGGACTTTGAAAAAATGGCCTACTGATTTTGAGAAAGAATGTGCCTGATTGTGTGGCTGTGCCTGGGTGTAATGTGCATGATTATATGTGTTTGTGTGTAAGCATTATTGTCTCTGCATGGGGGCATGTTTTGTGTGATGGAGTGTGTGATATATTGTACCTGTAACTGTGTATCTACTTGTTTTAATTTGAAAGCATCAGGCTCTGGAAGCACTTCAAAGACCACTGTCTAACTGTGATCTGGGCTTTCTGTATAAATGAGCTGAAGCTAAAAATCTGAATGTTAATGACCTTTGGACTGAGGGAAATTAGCGGCCAAACCTTGTTAATTCTATCTCTACAATGTATCTCACATCACTCTTCATTCACATGGTCACAACCTCTGGTTCAAACCCCCATCACCCCTCACCTGCACTACTGCAATAGCCCAACAGGTTTCCCTGTTATTGGGAGAGTCTCTCCCACCGTCCAATCCATCCTTCACACAGCTACCTAAAGCACAGGTCTGACCAAGTCATTCCCATGCTAAAGAACTCTTGTAACTGCCTCTCATCTGTAGGATCAAATGCAATCTTCTCCATTCAGCTTTTCAAGCTCTTCTCTCTGCCTCCAACCTACCTTTCCAGACTTATTTCCCATTACTCTCTTTCCCTTACTAAACATTTCAGCCAAATGGGCCTGCTGGCCATTCCCTGTAAACAACATTCCTTCTTCCTTCCCTTTGCCTTTGCTTGGGCTGTCTCCTATGCCTGAAATGTCCTCCTTCCCTACCTCATTGAATCCCTCAAAGCTCAGCTCAAGAGCCCTTACTAGAGGAAGCCTATCCCAATGCCCCCAGTTTCTACCCAATTTAGCCCTCCAACTACTCCTCCTCTCTGAAAGGTGGCTGAATGTTAGGACTCTTGGGTGCTGTTATACTCCTGGTGTTAGTGTCTTATTTCGCATATATTTTATTGTATATACATGTTATTCTCTCCTTCTCCTCCAACTCCTCCCAGCCCCAGCCCCAGCCCTAGCTTCCTCCTTCAGGAAGCAAATGACTTTCATTTTTGCTTTGAATCCACAGTGCCTAGCATAGTACCTGGAATTTGATGGTTTAGTTCATCTGTAGATGGGGATAGTGGACAAAGTTGTAGCCAAATTTAGGGGTCCATCTCTTACCAGGATCCGAGTTATGATGTTTAGGCTCAAAGATCTGAATTAGTTCTAAATTTAGGGGCCATTTTGTGACCAAGGCTTGATCCCTAGAGCTGACTTGGACCGTAGATTATATTAGGTAGCTAATTTTTAGTCAGCTTATATTGGTCAGGATTAGGAACATATTGTGTAGGTTAAGTGATTATTCTGTGACTGGGGCTAAAGGATCAGATTATGGAAGGAATTCATAAGTTAGATCTAAATTATGATTAGGAATTCTTTATTATCTTTAATAAATAAAATTAGAAATCATAGATTAGTAATCAGTCTATGCCTGAGGTTATAAATCAGTCTAGAGTCTGAATTTGAGGCCAGTTTATAGCCTTTCCAATGTGGTCTCTGTTGGTAAATTAGAGAAGGGAAAAGGAAGGTGGCAAAAAAACAGGTGGTGAAGGGAGATGGGACATATTATAGACTGAAAACAGCCAGGGATGGGATTCATTCAGCCAATATCAGGGCATGAACAGCACCCAAGAATCCTAATACTTAGCCTCTCCTCAGGGAGGGGAACCAAATTGGGTAGAATAGAGCTTTTTCTCCATGTTAGGCCTTATCCTTCCAACCCAGAGCTTCCTAACCACTTCTTGGGTCAGGGCTGAGTTGGGGAAAGGAGGTCAGATATAAAATAGAGGACATAATGGTCCTTTCAATGATGGAAGGGAATCCCTTGAATTCTTCCCTACTCCCTAGTTCTTCCCTCTTCTCTTTGAAGGAGTTGAAACTCGCTCCTCTTTGAGAGTGGGCAGGTAAGGACAATGAATGGAGACTCCGGCTGCGGAAATGGACAGATAGGAGGGACAGACAGTCCCCCAGCCAGTGCTGAGAGAAAAAGGGGTAGGGAAAAATGCCACAGGCAACTCTCCCTCTCCCTATGGTTGCTTCATCTCCCTTGGCAACCAGGGCCTTGGCAGCTGCTCCACCCGCCCCCAGAACTTAGCAACGGTGGGAGCCCCTAGCAACTGCTGCCATGGCAACAGGGTAGGAAGCTGAGTACAGGCTGGGTGATGCGGCCCTTGGGCACCCCCTCAGAGCCCCCCATCAAATGTGGGGTAGAACTCAGGAAGGCATCGGGAAGCAGTGGGAAGGAAAATGGACAGGTCCCAGGACTCATGATATCCTGGTTCTTTGCCCTAAACTCAAGTTTTCCCTCTGCTCCCATCTTTAGACCTCCAACAGTTCTAGTTTCAAATGAGGGCACAGAGATCTGAAGTGGTGACATCCCATACAATTACACACAATATCACAAATATCATATATGCAGAATCACACATAACATCATATCCACTCAGTTGCACACACAATCACACAGTCCTAACAGACACATAGTCAACAACACGTTTACACACATTCTGTCACACAGATCTATAACCATATAAAAACATTGCATGCTCATGCACACACAATTACACAAAATCACCAACAAGTAAATCAGGCGAACCACCAAAGGAGCAGACACACATAATAAATATATCACGTCATACAATCGTGCACAAGTACAGATGGTTTAGAGACAATAATCTACACATAGGCACATGTAATCATATAATCACACAGTGATACAACCACACAATCACAGACAAACCACACACTCTGGCACATAAGGACATACTCTCAGTCAGATTTATTTAATCACAGAGTCAAGAAGGGTTAATAACCGAAGACACAATTCATCAGGGAAAAAGATGAAAAACAGATACAAGTTCACAGAAATCCTGTTCTCACATTACCCCTTCACTCTATCATCCCCTATTCCCATCTTCCTCTCCTTGTCCTCTTTCTCAACCTCTAGCCCTGCCCATACATGGCCAGGTGACATGTTTGTGCCAGACAAACAACTTAGAAGTCGACATTTCTGCCCCAAACCTCTGCTCTGCCATAGTTCTACCAAAGTTCCCACTGGGGCCTATACCTAAGTCTCCTGCCCAAATTGTCAAATAAGAGTGCCCATAGAGCACCAGCCCTAGAGTCAGGAGGACCTGAGTTCAAATCTGGCCTTGGACACTTTGGCACACTTACTAGCAAGTCACTTAACCCCAATTGCTCTGCCTGCCCCCCTCCAAAAGAAGACCAAAAAAAAAAAGTGCCCAGGGCAGGGCAGCCTATAACACTAGTGTTTCTATCAGATATATACAGGTGTACACGTATGCTTAGAAACAGAGAGACCTAGCTGTGTAAGTATGCACTGACATGTATATAAACTGGACAAACACAGGCACATGAGCACGCTGGCACACACATACACATACACAAACGAGTATTATTAAGCCCCCAAATCAGAAAGGTTGAGCAGTAGAGTTAGAGAATTTGGGAGCTGGGAGAAGAGCAAGATAGAAAGCAGCTGGGATGGGCAACTCAAGGACAACTCTTTATAACCTTTACTCACAGCTAGAGACTGGTACCAGGTCTTATCACCCCTCACTGCCCTCCACCTCTCGCCATATTACCCTTTTTGCCCCATCATCTTCCTCATTTCATCTTCCCTTTCACTTGATTTTACCCTAGTCTGTCTCTGTTCCTTCACCCCATCTTCCCTTTTCCCCCAGTCTCCCACATCCTGCACCATTTCATCACACCCCCACTCTCTCCTCCCCTCCCCCAGAAATAGATGGTGGTGAATGAGGGAAGGTCAAATGAAGAAACCTTCTGGGATTCAGATCCCATTTCCATCTCTACAATGTAAACCAGAACTGGGTACTTTTAAGGTCTCAGGTTCTGGCTCATTCTAATGGGCATATTGCTTTTTGCCTGAATCTCCTGTCCCTGGAAAAAAGAGGATGGAAAAAATAATGAGGGCCCTGCCCTTAGGGAAGCAGTCCCCATCCTATCTCCATGGTCTGCCTAAAGGCCCCCTTCTGTCTCTCAAGGTGCCCCCATCCCCCTCTTCACCTCCCCACCCCCTCCCACGCCCCCATCTCCCACTGGCACAGATGGGCCCTGGGAGACAGTGACGTGTGCGCCAGGCACTGTGTCTGCTCAGGCAGCTTCCGATGGCAGCCACCCCCGCAGCTCTACTCCCCCAAGCCCCAGGGATTGTGGGGGGGGGGGGGGTTAGACAGGAGGATGGGAGACAGGAAACTGGAGGATGGGAGATTAGGGGGCAATGAGATGATGGAGGAAAGCAGGGTTGAAACAGGGTTGGAAGAAAGGAGACTGAGACAGGAGGAAAGAGGATATAGGTGAGGGTTAAGGTCTACAATGCTGCATCTAACCTGGATCAGCATCTAGGTTGGGAAATCTGTGAACGAACCTAGATGAGGATGGGGGAATCTGAGGCTATGTCAAGGTCAGGATTCAGAATCTACATTTGAATCTGTGTAGGGGATCTAGGTTTGGGTCAGAGTGAGGAATCTGGGTTTGGGTAGAGGTGGATTAGAGATGAGAAAAATTAGACCCAGAAAAAGTTAAATGATTTATTTGCTCAGGGTCACAAAGGCAATAAATGAAAAAGTCAGGATTTAAACCCAGTTCCTATGACTCCTACAACAGAACTCTTCTGAATCTAGGTAACAGGGAGGGGGTGGGACAAGGTCAAGGTGAGAGTTAAGGGGAATCTAGGGGCTAGGTCAGAACTGAGCACGGTAAGGAATCTGGTGTTGAGCCTAGGTCGAGGTGAGGGATCTGAGACAAGGTTGTAGACAGGGATCAAGGCTGGGAGTGGGGTTTGGGGTCTGCATCTGTGTCAAGATCAGAACTGAGGATCTGAAACTGGGTTACGTCGGGGTGGAGGTACGGGCAGGTTCTGATTGGAAGCTCAGTTGATCTAGGCTGGGTTCCGGATGAAGTTTAGGGAGATGGACTATGAGGAGCTGCCGATCCCATCAGTGGAAGACAGGGATGCTCTCACCCCCACCTTCTTTCTCAGGTCCCCAACTATAAGCTCATCCTTTATGGGTTTCCCGAGACCCCAGGAAGGTTACCAAATCAATTCAATTCATCGCCCATTTATTTAGTGCCCACTATGAGACACACACTAAGCGATATGAAGAAAAAAAAAAATGGGAAGAGAGCCTGCCCTCAAGAAACTCACTGTCTACTGGACAGAAGCTGCTAGGTAGGGAGTGGGGGCAGGGAGGGGCCGGAGGGGGAACCTGAGGTTGGATCTGTGGGCGGAGTCAATAGGGAGTTCCCTCACTCCCACTCCTGCCACCGTCGACCTCTTGAAACCACCCAATGGACTACCGCTCCCAGGATGCATTGCGACCCATCACCCATTCCCCACCCCCTCCCCAAAGGGGCTAATGTTTCTTTTGAGGGGAGGAGGTAAAAACACCCCCAAAGCTCGGTCTGAGGCGCTCTCGTAGGGCAGAGGTAGCCGCGTTCCCTTTAAGTCCTGCCTGTGACGTTGCGAGGCTTCCAGAAGGTTCTCTAGGGACTAGTAGGGTGGCCGGCATGTTCCACCTCAAAGGCCTGTCAGTTGGGCTGATGGAGAAAAGCCAGCACTAGCCTGAGGCGGAGTTAAACCCTTCATTTGGACCAATGCAATCGAAGGGCGGATAAAGATCCCACCTTCGTCTTCCTTCACCAATGAATGTGACTCGTAGGCTGGGAGGCGTGGTTGATTGATTCATGAGAGCTCCAGTCATAAGCCTGAAATGCGAACCTTGTGCAGACGAGGGGGTCGGCCGCAGGCCGCCGTTGAAAGTAGGCGTCCGTCCCCCCACACCTCCCTGTGCCCCCTCCTCGTTCAGTGCCGTCCAATCATGTCAAGGACCGTGCTGAGTGGCGGGCGTGCCGTGCAATGGCCGGCGCGGGGGCGGGGCCCTGGGGGCGGGTCTCCCCCTCTGTCCACCCACCCTTCCCCTCTCCGTCAGCGGCCGGTGGCTTCGGTCCCGGGTGGAAGCGGTGAATCCGGGGGGAGGGGACAGGACGGGACGGGACAGGACAGTGGCTCAGTCTGACCGACCGCGGCGGTGCCCGCAGCTTCTCACGGTGAGGGCGCCGCGCCGGGGCCGGGCGGGGGCCGGGGAGAGTCCCAAGGCCAGGGTATCTGGGCTAAGCAGGAGTCGGAGGCGCTGCTGGATAGGGTAGTCGAAGGGATCTGGGGTTATGTATCGGTGGTCTAGTGCCTGGGAGCCTAGAGAACCGACCTGCCACTGGGTGGGAAGCCGAGCACCAGCGCCGCGGGGAACTGCTGGAGGGCTGGGGGCCGCCGCCGCCGCGGGGACAGCTGGTGGGGTCGAGAGCCAGGGACCGGGGGCCGCGCCGCCTCCGCGGGGAGCTCGGGTTCCAGAACCTGCGGAGTCCACTCGGGAACGGAAAGTCCCACGGGCACTCCTTCCCAGGCCGGACGACTGATTGCTGACCCCTGGTTGTACCCTGGAGTGTCCAGCTGCCTGGGGTCTGGGAGAGCTTGAAGGGAGGAGAGGGGAGGGAAGATCGAGAGGACTGAGGACTAGACATGCCCCACGACGACAGGGCCCCACAGCCTTCCCTTGGGCTCCCAATGGGGGTGGAAGTGAGGGGCAGGCAGGACGAGAAGGGGATACGCTGGAGCCGGGGCTGGCACTAGACTGGGGGTGGCTGGGAGCGGTCTCCGTCACTGCTGCCCCCCCTCCACCACCCCCTCCCCCTCCAGCCCCTCCTTCCTCCCCCCCCCCACAAGCCCCCAGTGACATCACCACTCTGCACTGAACCATTCAGTGCCCCCACCCGGGCTGTTGGACTTAGGGATCCAGGGAGAACCCTAGCCTCCCCCACCCACCCACTCTTCTCGACCAGTTCCCCCGCCCCCACCCTTCCCGAAGAGCCTTTTGTCTGAGGTTGGCCCCACCCCGAGGCCAATTAAGGAGGAGACACTGCACGTCAAGTGACTTCATTGAGCAGGTTCTTGGTGATTTGGGGTCAGGCTCTGCCTGGTGAGTGAGGATCCACGCTGCTCCTCTCCATCTCACACTCAGAGGCAGTCACTCACAATCATATACGGGCACACACACACACACACACACACACACACACACACTAACCCACTCTCAAGCACAGTCATAATCTCAAATACAGCCTGCCTGTAGTCACACAAGAAACTGCTTCTCTGGATTCCTTTCTCCCTCCTCACCCTTTGAGGTTTGACATTCACTGACTCCAGTGGGAGGCCAGAGGAGGACATGTGGCCCTGAGGAGGATCTGGCTATTGAAGTACCTGGTGGACAGGTGGGTGAGGGCAAAGAGGAGGGGTATTGCTGGGCATGTTTAAGCGCACCGGGCTGTCCTGCGCATCCCCAGCTGCTCCCCCAATCCAGACAAGAGGAGATTTCCGGAGCTTCCCACACTTCTGGGGAGAAGACTTCTTAGCCAGCTTGATGTTTAAAATTCAGCTGGAGCCGTTAAAACTGCGTGCATGGACGCTGAATGGGTTTGTAAAGTTTCGGTAAGTCCCTTTAAGAAGTATTTTCACCCTCTGCCAGGATGGCAGAAGGACATCCATCCTTTCATCATACCTCACCATATTTCACCTCAAGTGTCTATCTTACCTCTGGTATTTCATTCATGTCATATCCATCCTCTGATACTTCATTCTCCCGTATCTCCCCACTTTCCACCCTTTTTCTCCCCCATATCACATCTTCCCATACCTTATTCCTTAGGGTTTCATAAGTCCAATATCTCCTCTATATCTCATATCCCCTCATCCCCCCATCTTACCTCCTCTTAATATCTCACATCTACCATATCTCAGTATCCTCATATCTCCTGATATCTCCCATTCCTTCATCCTCCATATCTCACTGCCCCTCATCGCTCTATGTCCCCTCATTCCCCAAATATCTCACAACCCCTTGTCACCCATACCTGACAGCTCTTCTTCCCCTATATCTTATATCCCTCATCACACATCCATTCATCCCTCCATATTGTATCTACTCATCTATCATATATCTCTCATCTACTCATACCTCACCTTATATTTAACATACCCCTCTATTATTCCCCATGCTTCCTATTCATATAATCCCAGTCATGCCATTCTTTCATACCTTACTCCATCTCACACCCCTCCATTACACATTCCAACTTACATCCATATTTCACATCCCCATATATCTTACCCTTGCCATCTTTATTTCATTTCCTCATACCTGCCTCCAGTATCTTATCAAAGACCTTATTTTATCCTTCCCTCCTTTCATACCAACCTCAGTGCTCCTGCTATACAAGGCCTTGGAGATTCTTTGTCATCTGAGCACATGATAGAAGAGATAGGAAAGGAAAGCAGGGCCCCTCTAAGCCCTTACCTGCAAGCCTGGAAAGACATGCTAAACTTGCTGGGGGGGCGGGGCAGGGGAGGGCGCTTCCAAAAAAGCCTGCCCTTCATTTCTGCCCCATTCCCCCAAGGAGGAAGGGGTTCAAGGACCCTTTTGAGCCCAGCTTATTTAGCAGTTGGGCTCTGAGGAAAGGAACTAGCTTGGTGGCAGAGGTAACATGGGGACAGCATGAGGATGTTCAAGATTAAAACCTGTTTTGTTTGTCCTTTGACATGGAACTGCTGTGATGCCTCACCTGTGAGCTGGCATAGGTGGGTGGGAGAATGACACCCAGGCCCTGAGTAACCATGGGGTGGGGAGGCCTGGATGATGGGGGAAGGAGATGTAGGCTGGGATGACAGTACTCCCCCTGCCAGCTCCTTCTCAGATTTTACTGCTGCTTCCGAAAATGGCTGCCCACCCCCAGATGCACTTTCTTTTCTGTGTTCCCTCCCTACCCCACCTCCCCCACATGCCAGTGATTCAAAATGGCAACCCCCAGCTTGTCGCGTGGGGGGCCACCGGGAGCTGTGCAGTTTGGTATGACGTGCTGGTGGAGGGAGGGGTGCCCGGGTTCATATAAATGCTTCTCTTTCGTACAAAGAGGCTCCCAAAGGCATGAGTCAGCCCAGCAGCTGTCAGCACTGTGGGGGCAAGCTACAGCCAGTCTAGCCCTGCTAACCCAGGGCCTTGGAGACAACACTGCTTCCTTTCCTACCTGAAAGAGAGGTAGCTTACAGCTTACAGGTAGCTTAGCTGTCTCCCTCTTGCCTGCCCACTCCCTAAAGTCCCCCTCAAGTGCTGGTGCTAGGAGGTCATGAGGGCAAGAGGCATTGGCTATGGCCTTGGCCCAGGGCATTGCTAGAAAGGCTCTGCCCCTGCCCTGGCCATTGGCAGTAATTGTGCTATGCTTTAGAACAGCCAGAGAATGACTTTTGGCTATTCCCCAAGCAGAGCCCCAGCCAGGAATAGGAAGAAACCCTCTCCTCTCCACAATATGCACATCCCTATGGACACACACATATACATGCACATATGGTGAGGAGCAGTGGGAGCTATGACTGTCCTGTGCCATCTGTGACCAGATATCCCTTGATCTAAGCCTGGCAGATGAGGCCAGTGGGGACAACTGGGGCTTTGGCTAGGTAGACACTGAAGGCTGGAATTGAACCTGGCTAGGCCAACTTCACAGGGCAAGATGTCTGAAACAGTAGGGAAGGGCTGTCAGGAGTCCCCTCTAGTATTAGGTAGAGGGTGGGCTTGCAAACAAATGGGGCCAAAATAGAAGGGGAAAAGAACTCTGCCTCTTCCATGTTGCCACTGTGGCAGAATTATGCCTACTGTGTGTGTGTTGTGGGGCAAAAGAGTGGAGTGGTGAGTGAACTGAAGTGCTACCTTAGGGCAGAGAATTGAGCTTCATGCTGATGGAGACAAGAGCTCCTAGTTCCTTTGCCAGGGGCTATGACTCATCCTGTCTTCATGGACTTGTAGATATCAAATCACATGTGAATGTGAGGTTGGAAATGAACAGACTAGAAAAGAAACCAAGGAACCCTAATAACAGAGAGGCCCCGGGGTCTCTTGCACCTGTGATCTAACTTACCAAGATGACCAGCTAGCTCAGGGGTGGCCTATATGACTCTTCCCCCACGAAGCTTTTGGGAGAATATTCTCACAAAACCATGCTAAAGTTCCAGTATTGAGCAAAAAACTATCTCCCCTTTCAGTTCAGCTGTCAGTCAGTTATTCCTTCATTCATCCGCCAGATAGGTGCTGCTTTCTAATTCTGCATCCCTCTGGGGCATCCCTGGGACAACCCAGCCAGAGCAACCTAGCCCAAGATACCTTCCCTTCACATCCTGTCTCTGTGTAGCATGAGCCAAATTTGATACTAAGTGAGGTATACCCCTTTAGCACTATTAGCCACTGTTCTTTCACTCCCCAGCAGGTTGTGGGAACTAAAAGTTGCCCTGTATAACCTTAATAAACATACTTCCTACCCTATTCTATCAGCTGGTTGTCTAGAGATCCAGTGGAGAGATGCCTTTGAGGCACTGGCACACAACAGATGCCTTTGATCTGGACAACTCTAAGACTTGACTAATGAATCAGGTCTCAGCTGGGCCCCACAAAGTAGGCCACAGCCTCCTCACTTTCCAGATCCTGGAATTCAGGGGCTAAAGCCAAAAACATGCTCTATTCAGCCCCTGAGCTGGAAAAGGCCAAGTGAGTGTGGTGATGTTGGGGAGAACTTATGGAAGTTAAAATTTAGAGCAGGAAAGGTTCTAGTCTCAACCCTACCACTAAGGAGCTGGGTGACCTTGGGAGTGAGTTCATTTTCCTAGGCCTCAGGGTCTGATTCTAAAGAACTTTATTATTCATTTAGTCCAACTCTCTCCTTTTATTGATGAGGAAACTGAGGGTAAAATCGAGGGGGAGGTCAAAGCAGGTGGAAGAAAGGGGCCAGGAGGTGAGGACTATTTGAGATTTGGCCCTGGGCTTCTTTCAGGAACAAGGAGTCCAGTGCTGGTCCAGTTGCTGTAATGGGGAAGGACTATTATAAGATTCTGGGTATCCAGTCTGGAGCCAATGAAGATGAGATCAAGAAAGCGTATCGGAAGATGGCCCTTAAGTATCATCCAGACAAAAACAAAGAGCCCAGTGCTGAGGAGAAGTTTAAAGAGATTGCAGAGGCTTATGATGTGCTGAGTGACCCCAAGAAACGAGCCGTTTATGACCAGTATGGGGAAGAAGGTAAGAAAGCCCTCAAGTCCTCAGCACCTGGCCCAGGTCAGCCCTGTGGGTGAATGATGCCTGTTCTCGACGCAGAGAACTATGTGACCCAGTTCCTTCTGAGCTCCTTAGCAACAGGGCAGAGGCATCACCATTTGGGTGCTGAGGCTGAGGCCTCATTGCTTCCCTGAACCTGACCCCTTCTATACCATGACTTTGACTGGCTAGGGCTAAGACTCTCACTAATAGCAGAGGAAACCAGCTACTCCTCTCAATATTCTAAGCCCCTGGAACCCATCTCCTTTACCCTGGCTCCCCTAAACTCTCTACTTACCACCATCATTTGACAATTTAAGGTCACACATAACACAGGCACAGAGGCAAGACATAGGATATAGCCATTATGATGCCTGGGGCCTTGGGATTCTTCTGCCAGTCTTGAAAGCACCTCTTCTCCCAGCCTTATTAGGCTATCCCTGAAGTCAGTGCTGCCCCATTGGATGGGAAAATGGGGAAAGGCACATAACATTTGTATTCATCAGCATAGAGTTTTAGCCTCTGAAGGCCTGCCTCTATATAAACAGACTGGGGCCAAGGGAAGAGTGAAAGATGTGGCCTCTAGCCCAGTATCTGGCAAACCCAGGGACCAAGGGCACCTGAGATCCTGAGGGAAGCAATCTGCCTGCCTGCCTGCCTGGCAGGGTCAGATAGGAGCTGAGAATCACTGCTAGAACCATGTCTGGAGTGTGGCAGCCAAGACTAACCACATTTTTCTTTCTAAATTAAAGGATGGTGCTATCAGGGAGTGTCTATCTACTCAATAATTCCAGAGCACCCCTGCTGCTGTCTTGGGGAAGTAGAGATTATCATTGGCATCATGCCCTTGGGGCATGGGGTGGCCAAGAGCAGGACAGCAGGTTTATATCAGGGAGTAGGAAAGGCCCAAATAAAGCTGAAGGAAGAGTGGTCCTGGCAGCACATCTTAGCAAATCCCATAAGCATGATGTAGTTGCTAATTCTGGTCCTCCTTTTCAGGGCCCCACAGTGCCAGCAACAGGCACCTGTTAGGCTATATTAAGACAACACTGTCTCAAGTAGAGCCTAGGGCTGCCCTCCCCAATAGGAACCTTCCTTTCCTTTCTCTGTCCTCCCCTTTCCCCTTGCCTGTCTCCTTCTCCCAGTCCTTTGGGCACTCCCTTCCTAGACTCACCACCTCTCTCTGAATCACCAGAAGTCTCCCAGAATATCCAAAAAGTTCCCAGGAATACCAGAGCAGAGTAGTGTAAAACAGAGGTGTCAAACTCAAATAGAAACAGGGCCACTAATCCATACACAAGGATCCCTGTCCTGGCAGGTCACAAACTAACTGTCTTAAAATGAAATATCTCTTATCGTATTTTTTATTTATTTTGCTAAATATTTTCCAATTACGTTTTAATCTGGTTTCTGGTGGGACTCTAGTGTTGTGATGTACAGTCCATGAACCACCATGTGGCCAAACCTGAGAACTGCATCCACTCCCTGTCCGACCTAGGCAAAAGTCCAGCTGCCCTGGGTAGGAAGGGAAGGGAGAGGGGGCCTCTCACCTCTCTCCACCATGGTTACCAAATTTGATCCATGGGTCCCTATGGCATATACCATACCAAGGATAAAGGTTAGAGGCAGAAGTCATTGTTCCTAGAGAGACAGTGACTATGGAAAAGTCTATGTACCCACCCTCTCTTTGCTCTCTACCTTTTTTCACCCCTACCTATCCTCTTTGGATATGCTGACTCTCCTTCAAGGAGTGGGGGGAGGTGCTGGACTAAGACAGTGAATACCACATACCCTAGTCTGCCAGAGTGCCAGAGGCTGGTAGTATTTCTGGCTGCCATTCCAGGCTGCCTCCTCCACAGCCACCCCCACAAGAAGCCTGTCGTGCAGACAGACCAGGAGCTGTGAACTGTGAACGGCTGAGGACAGCCTGTTCCCAGCCTGCTGGGTGAGGGGGGCCTATTGGGAATCCCAGAGGGGGAGTGTTGAAGCCTTTACTACCTTGATCCAAGAGCCCCCAACCTTAATTCCTCCCTGAAAAATGAAACCTAAACCTGTCCTCATGACCCTCAAACCTTTGCCAGGGAAGTAACAGGCTAATTTGGGCTCTGCCTTTCGGGAGGGGGGATGGGAGGAGATGAGGGTAAGAAGAGTGCAGTAGGCCTGCTGGGAACTCCAGGTGAAAGACTCCAAAGAAAATTCAGTCTTTACCACTTTGAAGCCAGTGTGAGGAATGAAATTTCAGGAAGGCGGATAGCCAGCCTTTGACTTCCCAGTTAGTTCTCATGTTGTGTGGAAGTGAAAAGACCTAATAATGCCATTTTGCCATTCAGGCAAAATAGTATGGGGCCATGGGCAGCATTTGGAAACCTCCAGAAAAATGATTCCTCCTGGCTATGCTCATGAATACATTCGGCTTGTTTCTTCCCCTGGGCCCTGAGGCTTCTCCCTATAGGGACTGGAGAGGGAGGAGGGTTGGTCTTCCTCACCAGTCATATCTCAATCTGGCTCCCACTGTTGGGGAGGGGGTAGGGTGGGCACAGAGCTGCTTAGAAGCCTTTTGTATGCCTTAGGCAGTGTTTGAAAATTGCTTCCCCTTTTGTGTTACTGTTCACCAGAAGCTTTGAGCCTCCACTGTAACTGTAACACATGCCACTTATCACAAAATAAATACCTAGCTGTTGTGGAGAGTGGAATTTTCTGACATTTAAAAAAAAATCTGCTTTTACTTAAAAAAATTAAATACTCAAACTATCAGCTACTAAAAAGTGTCCCTCATGTGATCTCCCTTGGTTTTCACCATAAACAGCTACCCACCTTGCCTACCCTTGGTTGGGGGTGGAGGAAGGAAAGGATCAGAAAGTCCACCAGCAAACCTTGTGGATGACAAGGACCTTTCTTGGCTTCTTTATTACTACCCTCACCCACTCTTCCGATTCACGGCCAATGAATGTCCTCTTCTCTGAGGGGCTAAGCAAGAATCTGAGAGTTATTTTTCCTAATTCTCAGTGTATGAATCAGAGGCAAATAACACTCAACCTCTCAGGTTCCAGCTCTCAGCCAGTTCGAAAGGAAGGACTCTGGGCTATTTGAAGGGGGCCAGAGTTAGTGTGGTGCACAGAGCATCTTCTAGCTGTCAGGAGAACTAGATTTTAATCCTATGCTTACTTGCTGGGTTACTTTAGGCACATCATTTCAGCTCTCGGAGCTTCAGGTAGATCAGACTAAATAATGAGTGTCTAAAGACCTGCTATAGAGATGGGAAGGATTATTGTTATTCTCAAAACCAGATATGACTCTCTCCCATCCACACAAAGCAGAGAGCTGCCAGCTTTTCCCGGGTAGTCTTTTTCAAGAGAAGGGGGAGGATAGACTATCCAGAGAGCCAGCAGTATCAGGTAGCTCCTAGGAACAAACCTCTCCCTTCCTAGGGATCTGTTTAAGGGGTGGGCGTGGGAGTGGGGGTGGGGTATGAGGGCCAGAACCCAGTCTGCACGGTGTTCTTCTGTCCTTACCTCCCTTCCACCCCATCCCCCTCCCTGCCCAGGCCTGAAGACCGGTGGTGGCAGTTCTGGAGGTTCTGGGGGCTCTTTCCACTACACCTTCCATGGCGACCCCCACGCCACGTTCGCCTCCTTCTTCGGTGGCTCCAACCCCTTCGACATCTTCTTCGCCAGCAGTCGAACCACGCGGCCCTTCAACGGCTTCGATCCGGACGACATGGATGTGGACGAAGACGACGACCCGTTTGGCGCCTTTGGCCGCTTTGGTTTCAATGGGCTGAGTGGAGGACCCAGACGACCGCAGGAGTCCCTGCACCCCCGGAGAAAGGTGCAGGATCCCCCTGTCGTGCACGAGCTGCGCGTGTCCCTAGAAGAGGTCTACCACGGTTCTACTAAGCGCATGAAGATCACCCGGAGGCGCCTCAACCCCGACGGACGGACCGTACGTACGGAGGACAAGATCCTACACATCGTCATCAAGCGGGGCTGGAAAGAGGGCACCAAGATCACCTTCCCCAAAGAGGGCGACGCGACGCCCGACAATATCCCCGCCGACATAGTCTTTGTGCTTAAGGATAAGCCCCATGCCCACTTCCGACGAGACGGGACCAACGTGGTCTACAGTGCCCTAATCAGCCTCAAGGAGGTAGGGTGGGACTTCGTCCGGGACTCCTGAGCCAGAGGATGGTGTGGGACGGTCGGGGGTCGGAGGTTCTCCTGAAATCCCCCAATTCCCCTATAGCTAGGGTCCATAACCACCCCACCCCCACCCCACCTTTCCCCTATTTGTTTCCCTTTCCCAAGGCAGAAAAACTGTAAATTGTAGAGGGTACCATTCCCATACCCCGCGATCCTGTGGAAATCAGTACCCCCTTCTTTCTGTCACCCCTGCTCTCCATCTCGCCTTCATTCTCTCTCCTCCTCCCCAGGCGCTGTGTGGCTGCACTGTGAACATTCCCACCATCGATGGCCGAGTTATCCCCCTACCCTGCAATGATGTCATCAAGCCGGGCACTGTGAAGAGACTACGCGGGGAGGGGCTGCCCTTCCCTAAGGTGCCCACCCAGCGGGGCGACCTCATAGTGGAGTTCAAAGTGCGCTTCCCCGACAGGATAGCTCCGCAGACGCGACAAATCTTAAAACAGCACCTGCCTTGCTCCTAGGCCCAGCCTCAGGGCCGGCTCCCGGCCTCCACAGCAATACCGCCCTCCGGCCCCAGGCTCCCGCAGCCAGAAAGGCATCCCAGCCGGCCCTACAGCCCGTCTGGCAACCTTTTTCTAAAAAGCAAAAAAGCCACTTTTGTTTTCAGAAAGTTGTTACCGCCCCTACCTGGCTGTGCAGTCTAGGGTGGGAAGTGAGGGTGGGGGGAGGGAGGGAGGGATGCCCCCAGGGCCAGGGGTAGCTGTTTTTGTCCCAAGCTTAGAATCCAGTCTTACTGGTCCCGATGGCTGGAGAGTGACTTGACTGTTACTTGACGATGATCTGTAGAGGTTTCCTATCCAGGCCTGTAAATAGCATGTCGTTCCCCTTCCCGCTGCTGAGGTCCTTCCTGCCCTTCTTTGTCACTCCTTCTCCCGCCAAAGAGTGGAAGGGGAGGGGAGCACAAACAGGACACTCTTACCCCGGACCATCACCACACGGGGGGAGGGGGGGAAGGATTACTATTCACGTGTACTCAGTTATGTACACATACATACCTTCCCACATATTTGTGCACACATACTCTGGGATTGGGGAGGGGGGTGGGGAGGGCCACTGAGCACGAGACACTTTGTATTTACCAGGGGTGGAGTTTGCTGAGCTGCCTGTGGAAAAGTGGGACTGGGAGGCAGCTCCTCTTCACCACACACGCCTCAAACACTTTCCCTCCTTTGTCAGCCACACCTTCCTCAAGTCTAACTGGGCCTATGGACTGGGGGAAGTGAGGATGTGCAGAAGGGGAAAGCGCATAGGTACCACATGTGTTTTCTTTTAGGCTTAACTTAGGGTCTGGGGAGGGAGGGATTTTTACATTTTTGTACTGGGCAGCTCTTTGGTACTGCTAAACCTTGATCCCAAAGGAAGGAGATTTTAAGCTTTCTCCACCTTCTGGGAATTCAGGGTCACGGCATCGATGCCCTGGCCTCCCTGCCCCAGGGTTTTAGCCCTGCCCAGAGCCCCTGTCAGGCCCTTCCAGTCCTAGTCCACTCAGTCTCCAAGCTTCTGTGGTCCTTTCCCTGGCCTATGGAGCTATACTTGTCCTGTCCCTGGAGTCTGGGGAACCCAGAATATTCTACCTTGCTGTTCCACACTGTACAACTGTATATTATCCTGGACAGCAGGGAACCCTGGAGAAGGGGTTATTGACTCTGGCCTGGTCTGTGGCTATACCCTAAGGAACTGAGGTGGGGGCTTTCTTGGCTTTTCTCATTTTGATGAGCCCCTGAATGTTTTTATAGTAGTTTTTTTGTATTTTTTTGTAATGACAGTATTATGAAAAAAAATAAAGTATTTTAAAAATAGAATATCTGTGAACCATTGCACTACAGGGAAATGGGGGGTAAAGAAGGGAGGGGAGGAAGGGAACAGAGGAGAGGGAGGGATTATAGTGGCCTCTCAACTACCACCCTTCTCCCTCCCTTCCCCCCCCACTTTTAGAAACCAGAGTGGAGGCTCTTCTTAATCACCAGCTCGAGGTGTGAGCTGCCCTCTAGTGGCCAACAGATTATCCCAAAGACCCAGAAGCTGACCTTATAAGGGCCGTTCCTGACCAAAAGGCTCCTTTGAGAATGTATCACTTGGGCAATCCAACGAATTCTTCCCTCACCCTGACCACCCAAAGCAATGCAGCAAACACTGGTAGGGGACAGAAAACAGCTACTCTTGTTAGAAGAATAGAATGTATTTGGGAAGGATAATGCCCTTAACATAAATGGTAACCATCCTCTTTGGAAGGTCTAATAGTGTCATGTGCCATGAGAAGGAGTTGGAAGGTCTAATTGTGTCATGTATCATGAGAACAAGTTATCTCCTGGGAGACTGGATTCTCTGGTGGGAGCCAAAATACTCCATACTGAGGAGAAGGGCCTGGGGATCCCCTGTTAAAGGAGTAGGATCCCCCAAAAGGTGACTTGGAATAGTGCTGAGAGTCTTCTAGAGTTCTGGAGAACCTTGACCCTCTATGGCGATATCGGAATTGGCATGAAGAGACAGACACCTCACTAGCAATGGAAGCTACCTTCTCTGGGGCCAGATGCTGATCCCTGAATTTCAGAGTTTTCATTTTTTTAACCCTTTTCTCCCTGTCCTGGGCCTGCCTTTCCCAACTCAAACTCCGGTGGCCTTCCAGACCTTTTCCATGGCCTCTTGACTTGCTGTTACCCTCCTGAGCCCTAGCAGAGGAGAGTGCCCTGAGCTCCCGAAATTTACCACCAGTGGGCACTGCCTGGGTCTCCAGGATTTGGAGTTCCCTCTTCTCTTGCTGGTTCTCTTCCCAAGCATACAGTTCATCCATCAACCCCATCTTCTTCTCCAAGATCAGGCCAACTACTGTCATATCCTCTGGAGTTGAAGGAACCTCACTGATGAAAGGAATCCCACTCCCTTTGGAGGGAGGCTTGACCATGAATGGATTTTGCTCAGTGATCTCCTTAGTTATGGCTACGTCTGTCCTAGGGAAGGGCTCTTCTGTCCCTCTGATTTTCTTCTTAGGACAAAGCCACTTGAGGAAGCCCTTCATCTTCTCTGCTAAGCTGATTTCTAAAGGAATTTTGGGCTGAACTAATCCCTCCTGCTTTGAAAACCCTAAAAAACCGCTCATAGGACCCCGAGATGGCCACCTACTATTAGAGGTGTGGCTCTTCAATAAATTGGGGTCCTTTTCCTGTCCTTCATCCCTCATTTCTTGATCTATTTGGGGTTTTCTGGGGCTCCCTTTTCTCCGAGATTGTGTCCATTGTTTGGCCTGTTTTTTGCCTGTGACCTGAGATGGAACCTTCTGGCTGGGGCTTTTTCCTTCCAACTTCACAAGAGTACCAGGCCCCTGAGCACCAGTCACATCCTCGTACAATTGCCCTGGAGAGTATGATGGGGGGACTTCAGTGGCCTGAAAACCAAGAGCATGGTGCGGGACCAGAGAGTTTGGAGTGTGGCTCTCAGAGTAGGTCTGTTCCAGTACTCTCAGGTTGAACTCTTCCTCATCAGGAAGGTGTGCTTTAAAGATAAGGCAGCTTAAATCCTGGGTATCCAAGGTTCTTAGAGACAGGGCTTGTCCCTCTGCCATCTGGGCCTTTTCTTTACTCACTCTCTCATGTGAAGGTCCTCGAAAACTTTCAGATTTTTCAGCTACCACAGAATCTTCCAGCTGAGAAGGGAGTTGTCTTTTTGTGGCCATTTCTCTAGACTCCCTTACTCTTAAGGGAATTCCCAAAACCTTCTCCACTATCCTTTTCTTCAGGTGAAAATTTAGCTTGGAAAAGGTGATGGACTTGCTTAATACACAAGGACTCTTAAGGAGGCAAATATTTTTTTGGCTCTCATCTTCTCTCTCCTCATTGTCCTTGATGAGGGGAAATACCCTTTGCCCTTGTATTCTCTGTCCTTGAAATTGCTTCCTGAAACTGAGGGCTCGGTCCCTCTGTCTTGGAAGTAAAGCTTGATGCTTTATATTCAGTTCTAAAATTTCCCTCCTAGACCCTGTCTCAGTCATGTGCTGTCTGGGTCCCCTATCCATTAAGCCAGGTCTAGGGGAAAATGTATTCTCTTCCCAGTCCCCCCCAGCCTGAGGTGCTTCCCACAATTCCTTCCCAATATTCCAGGAACCCTTCTCTACCTCTAAGATATCTAAAACAGTAGCCGAGGCCTCTCTGGCAACACCACCTACCCAGATTTCTTGGAGGTTTCCTTCCCTTGCCATAGTATCGGGCCCCAGGCCCTTACCTACAATAGGGGAAGAAATTTGAATTAAGGGATTTTTTAGTCTAAACAAGTAGATGGATTCAAGGACCTTTTTAGGCAGGCCCCACCTCAGCCGAATGTACATATGGCGAATGTGCGATTCAAGGATTTTCTTAGTCTCTGGATCAAGAAATGGAATGTCCTTGCAAGGCTCTACTTCATAAATCATTTCCTCAGTGGGTGAAGGAGCCCAGGGCTTGGATTGTGGCTGGGGCTGGATTTGTGGTTGTGGTTGTGGCTGAGGTTGGGTTTGAGTTGCTATGTCTTCCATAGATAGAGCCATAGGGACAATCTCTCTCATTTTCAGTTGTCTCTGTGATTCGTGAGTAGGCTGTAATGATACAGACCGACTCTTTGCACTGGCCCAGGAACGGCTCACACTCTCAGGAACCACTTTCTGTTGGATTGCCACACTCTTCTGAAGAAAGTGTTTCTGCAATGCCTCCTGTTGGCTTGGGGATGGACTCTCCTCAAGCTCTCTCTTTGGGCTCTCCTCTGTATGACCAGCTGAGCCCATTTCTGGAATTACTGCTGATGCCACACCTAAAAGAGCTGTTGAGTCACTTGCTGTACCCTTTTTACCAGAGTGCTTGAGGCCTTGGAATGTAGAAGGCTTAGGCTTTCTGGGTTTTGCTGAGTCTTGCTGAGGTATGGGCTGAGGAACAAGGTGTTTGATGGAGTCTTCAACCCTCCGAGCCAGGCCCCAGTGGTGTTGGACGAGCCTCCTTCGGAGATGTATCTCCAGTAGTTTCTTGACATTTTTGGATAAGAACGACAGCTCCTGGGGCCAGTTGGAAATCTGCACCTGGGGGTAAGGGGACTTATAGACCTGGGGCAGTTGGAGAGGCAAAGGGTTGAAGGCTTCACGAGATCTCTGAACAACATGGGGCACACCCCATAAGGACTGGAGTTGTTTCTGCAACAGGTGCCATTCCAAGGCCTGGAACTTGGGCAGATAGATAGTTGGGATCCTCATTGTGGTCTCTTCAGGGTCAGTTCTGAAGGTCTTGATCTGGGGTAGGGATGTGGAAAGGTATGGGGGTGGGGGAGAGGTCACTGGTGGAATTGGGAGTGAGGGTGGAGGTGGGATTGGGGATAGGGATGGAGAAGATGGTTGGGATGAGGTCAAGTGTGAGGTTGGAAGAAGTTTTAAATGTTGGGTTGAAGAAGGTAGAGTGGGTTGATTTGCAGAGTTAGGCAGGTGGAGGTAGGAAAGATCATTGAAGAAAACTAAGGGATTGTCCCCTGGTGGCAATTTGATGGTTTCCCCGAGGCAGGATGGGGAGTTAGACTCCATGTAGGCTGTTGCCAAAGATTCACTGTGCAGAGAAGGGAGACCCCAGAAAAGCTGAATGCATTGTCTATTATGGCTCCCCATGCTCTCAGGACCCCACCCAGGCATGGAACAGAGTTTGTTCAGGAAGTGGAGGGTGGTGGGGGCTATAATCAGGGATACAGAGTTATGGAGCTTCCGAGAGTTGGGCATCTGCTCTGGCTTCATGCTGTTGACGAGGGACCTTTCAGAACACAAGAAAGGCTGGTCTGCACCACAGGCACTCCAAGACTGTGGATCTGGGGTCCACAGATCTTTAACATATGATTCTGTATCTTCCAGAGCTAAAGATAATTTCTTTAATTCCCTGAGATGGAAACATGGTGGGGGATCTAGCCCAGGTTGGTTCAGTAATTCCTTGTCTTTCCAAATATGGAGCGCTATCTTTTCTGCAATGTGCATCTCCAGGAACTCCTGGGCACTTGGGCTGAGGAGTGGGACTTCATTAGTCTCTGTGTGCTGCTGGGCTCTGGCATTTGTAGCCTGCTCAGAAAGCTGCAATCGTAAAGGAACCAAGTTCTTCTCCTGCCACTCTGAGGTCTTATTGTCACATGGCTTTCCCTCTGGCATAGGAATGGGCAGAGTCCCCTTCTGTTCTCCCTTTTGTCCTGATAGGTAGGGTTCTGATAGACCAAGAGAAAGGGGCTCTAGTTGGGAACTCCGGAGCAACAAATAAGGGAGCATTAAGAACTCTTGGGAATTCTGCAACTGAGAGGAGCCTGAAAAGGTTGCACATGATTCATCATTGTCAGAGGTCAATGGGTCTGAGGTCATCAGAGGAGCATCATCTGTGGATAAAACTTTTGGAATGGTGCTCAGCAGGTCTGGTTCTTCACATGTAGCTGGTGCTAAAGGAGGATCTGGAGGCCTTGGAGGTGGGGAAGATTGTCGGGGAGGCTGAAAGTCTACTAATGGGGTGGGATTCAGAAAGATGGTGGACTTCTGTATGTGCGTATGGTCTATCAAGGGTTTTCTACTTGGCGTGACAGTGTGAGCTGGTGAGGAGGTGTGGTTCAGTGGTGATGTGGGAGTTACAGAGTGTGTATGGGCCCTGGAAGGACTGTGGACTACAGGAGTAGTACCAGCCGTTGAAAATCTAAGGACCTGTGAACGATTTGTTTCATGTAAGGTGGTGGTGGTGGCTACTGAAGTGGTTTGAGTTGTGAAATGAGTATGGGCTCCAGAGGGAATGCAGAACAAGGAAGATCTAAGAACCTGTGAGCAAGTTTTCTCCTGTAAGGTGGGGAAAGCCTGTGAGAAGGTGGGGGCCACAGAAGTGGTGGGAGTTGTAGAGGAGATACAGACTATAAGAGGAGTATGAACCACAGAGGAAGTACAGATTGTGGAGGAGGTAGAAGCCTGAGAAGGGGTGTGGCTAACAGATTCAGGGCAGGTGGAGGGGAGATGGACCACAGAAGAGGTAAAGGCGTCTCCAAGTGTCCCGGCCATAGATGAAGTGTGGGCTAGAGAGGTCTTGGGTGCTAGTGATGAGGTACGGTATCTTGAGGTGCTGGCAGGTTTTGTTGATGGGGTGGGAACTTTTAAGGAGGTTATTAAAGGGGTAGGAGGAGGTGGGGAGGAACCAGGGCTCCTTGAGAAAATGGGGGTCATTGAAGGAGCTTTTGAGGAGATGAAGGCTGATGAATGGGTGGAGGCTAAGGTGGGAGCAGAAGCCACGGAAGTGGTGTAGGTTCTTGAGTAGTCGGAGTCCAGTGAGGTGGTATGGGCCACGTAAGGAGACTGGCAGAGTTGGGGATGTGCCCTTAGGTAAGCGGGGTCTATTAAAAATGAGCCGTCCAAGGCTGAAGTTTGGGCTATTGAGGGGATGGAAGAAACAGAAAGGTTGGGAGCAACAGAAGGGGCAGAATCAAAAGAAGGGGCGCGAGCAAAAGAAGGAGTGGGAGCAAAAAAGGGGGCGGGAGCAAAAAAGGGGGCGGGAGCAAAAGAAGGGGCGGGAGTTACGGAAGGGATGGGAGCAAAATAAGGGGAGGGGGTTACAAAAGGGCCGGGAGCCACGGGAGGGACAGGAGCCACAGGAAGGGTGGGAGCAAAAGATAGGGTGGGAGTAATAGGAGGGGTGGGAGCCAAAAGAGCAGTGGGAATAATAGAAGGGGGAGGAACCACAGGGGTGGTGGGAACCACAGGAGGGGTGGGTATAATAGGAGGGGGAGGAGCCACGGGAGGGGTGGGAGCCACGGGAGGGGGAGGAGCCACGAGAGTGCTGGGAGTAGTAGAAGGGGTGGGAACGGAAGATGAGGTCTTAGGGTCTGATTGGAGATCCAGTAAGGAGGTGCGGGTAATACACTGGCTAGCTGATTCTTGGGGACCCCCTGGGTTGGCTGAAGGAGTGGAGACCTTTTGGATATTGGGTTTCATTGAGGGAGTTTGGGTCGCGGCCGGGGCCAGGGAGGAAGTGAGGGTCTCTGAGAGAGTGGGCGCTAATGGGGGTGTAGTTTCTATAGAAGTGTCCGTTATCAAGGAAGTGCGGACAACAGTTGAGGTGTGAGCCAGTACAGATATATGGGTCCTGGAAGTGGTACTGGATTGTGAATAGGTTTGGACCCTGATGGGGGATTTGGCCTGAAATGGAGTAGTAGCTGAAGGTGAAGAATGGGGCAGGGAGAAACTCAGGTCCATTGGGTTGATGGGAGAAAGAGAAAGAGTATGACCAGGTAAGATATTGGCCAATGAGGAGGAGCGATTCACTGAAGAGGTGTGTGCTGGGACGGTGTTCTGCGAGGGGCTGGACACCAGGGAAAGGTTGGAAGGCAAATTTAGAGGCAAATCTGATGGCAGGGCCCAGGAGGCCAGTTCAGGGAGAGCAGATTTGAACAGCAGATCAGCCTCCAAAGCCACAGAATTGCACACTTCACAGCAGGGATCTGTGCATAGCATCTGCCGGATTCCGCCCTTCTCAGAGAACTTGGCCTTGTGGCTGCAGGAAACAGGAATGACTAGCTGATGGCTGGAGAGGGTTACAGAGGCAGGAACTAGGGAAGGGGCATTTGAAGTATCCTGGTCTCTCCTGCCCCCCCCCCCACTCCCCATCCTATAAACGCCCACCACCACACATTCCCCTCATAAAGTCTTTGATTCTCCCACCCCATGATAGAAGCAGAAACCTAGGACTGATGCAGATGGGAAAAGGGGATAGGTCACCTTTTCAGGATAGATGGTAGCTCCCGGGGGCTCTCAGTTTCTTCCTGGTAAGACCTCCAAGCTATGAAACCAGAAAAATAATTTAAAATTTACAGCTGAAAAAAAGTTTTAGTTGTGTGCTTAGTGGGGTAGAATTCTAGGGGACACTGAATGGTCAGAAGATACATTAGGAGGCCACCCTCCTTGACAACGATGAGCTAATTCACAAGTTCATATGAGCCAGGATAGAGCAATAAGCCACTACCCTGCCTTCTATGTCCTTTATTCCCAGAATAAATGAAAAGCAGGGAATAAATTGTCTGTATTTTGGTTTGTCCAATTCAGAAAACTGCCCAAACTTTGGTTTCCTTTTGATAAGCCTCTCCTTTGGAAATGTCCTCTGAGAGTCCTAGTAGGCCAAGTGCCTTCAAAGGCTGGAGACTGACATCCTCATGTGAGAAAACCTAGGAATCAGACTTGGGAAACATGATGGAAGGCATTTTGGTGAAGATCAACAGATGGAAAAATAGAAAGGATATTGTCACTCCGAATATTGTTATCTGGCACCCAAAGAAAGGAAATGGGTAAGAAATTTCAGAATTTCCAGAATTCAGAAAATTCAGAAATTTCAAATAAAAAAATTTCAGGAAATGATGAAATAGTTCATTTGGAACAGAGGCCTGATATTCAGAGGGGCCAGAGCAGTTTAATTCAAGTTGCATTTATTAAGGCATACTCTGTGAACACAAAAACACTAAAAAAGGAGAGTTTTTGCACGCAAAGAACTTACAATCTATTGAGGAAAACAATATGTGTAGGTAAGTAAATTTGAAATACCCACAAAGTTAATTGAAGGGTGGGTTGCACTAACAACTGAGAAGATCAGATAGACTTCTTGCTATTTAGGGTGGCCCTTGAAGTAAGCTTTGAAGAGACAGTGGGATTCTAAGAGAGGAAAAGGAAAGGAGAAATAATTTTTCCATAGGCATTCCAGGCATATAGAATAATCTATAGAGAGGCCTAGAGGGACAGACAGAATGTCCCATAAGGGAAACAACAAGTAGAATATTTTAGACTTAACATGTGTGAGGGGGATTCATATGAAATCAGTCTGGAAAAACACATGATTGGAGACAGATTGTAAAGGGCTTTAAATGTCAAACATTTTATTCTAGAGGAAATAGGAAACCATGGAAGCTTCTTGGGCAGGGTTATTGATCACCTCTCTTCCTAATTACCCTATTTAAGCACTTCCATTCTTCCAATTATCTAGGTTTGAAATATAAGAGTAAGAGAATAAGCATTTATATAGCACTTACCACATGCCAAGAACTTTCTTTTATTTTAAATTTTAATATTTTTTAGTTTTCAACATTCACTTTTATAAGATTTTGAATTCCAATTTTTTTCTCCCTCCCCTTCTCTGTCTCCAAGATAGCATACAATCTGATAGAGATTTTACATGTATAATCATATTAAATATATTTTCACATTAGTCATGTTGTGAAAGAAGAATTAAAACAAAAAGGAAAAACCATGAGAAAGAAAAAAAAAAGAGAAAATAGTATGCTTCGATCTGCATTCAGATTCCATAGTTCTTTCTCTGGATGTGGATAGCATTTTCCATGTTGAGTCTTTTAGAGCTGTCTTAAATAATTGTATTGCTGAAAAGAGCTAAGTCCATCAAAGTTGATCATTGAACAATGTGGCTGTTGCTGTGTACGATGTTCTCCTGGTTCTGCTCACTTCATTCATCAGTATCAATTCATGTAAATCTTTCCAGGTTTTTCTGAAATCTGCCTTTTCATCATTTCTTATAGAACAACAGTATTTCATTACATTCATATACCACGGCTTGTTCAGCCATTCCCCAATTGATGGGCATCTAAAAGAGCAGCTATAAATATTTTTGCATATATGAGTCCTTTTTCCTTTAAAAAAAAAAAAAAGATCTCTTTGGGACACAGATCCAGTAGTGGTATTGCTGGATCAAAGAGTATGCAGAGTTTCATAGCCCTTCGGATATAGTTCCAAATTACTCTCCAGAATAGTTGGATCAGTTTACAACTCCACCAACAATACATTGGTGTTCCAAGTTTCCCCACATCTTCTCTAACATTTATAATTTTCTTTTTTTTTTGTCATGTTAGCCAATCTGTTAGGTATGAGGTGGTATCTCAGAATTGTTTTAATTTGCATTTCTCTAATCCATAGTGATTTAGAGCATTTTTTCATATAACTATAGATAGCTTTAATATCTTCGTCTGAAAACTGCCTGTGTCATATCCTTTGACTGTTTATCAACTGGCAAATGACTCATGTTCTTACAAATTTGACTCAGTTTTCTATACATTTTAGAAATGAAGTCTTTATCAGAGACACTGGCTGCAAAAACTAAGCACTTTTTTTACAAATATTATTTCGTTTGATCCTTAAATAACCCTGTGAGGTAGGTGCTATTATTATCCCCATTTTTACAGTGGAGGAAACCGAGGCAAACAGGATCTAAATGACCTGCTCAGGGTCACACAGCTAATAAGAGTCTGAACTCACATTTGAACTCAGCTCTTCCTGATGACTCTAGGCCCAGCTCTCTAGAGACTGTACCACTAGATTCCTCTATCATTTTCAAGTCTTCACTCTCTCTCACTCCCACATCCAAAACGCTGCTAAGTCTTACTAAGTCTACCTTATAACATGTCTCACATCCATCCCTTTTCTCTACTCACACGGCTGCCATTCAAGTTCAGTCTCACCTCTCACCTGGACTATTGCAATAGACCTTCCTATGTCTCATTTCATCTTAAGACTGTCCCCTCTCTGATTCATTCTCCACACAGCTTCCAGATTTATATTCCTAAAGCACAGCCCCGTGTCGCCACCGTGGTCCAAAAGCTCCAGTGGTTCCCTTACCTTCCAGATAAAAATACCAATTCCTCTGTTCAGCATTTAAAGCCATTTACAATCTCTCAAATTTAATTTTCCAGATTTGGATAGGACTTGCCTTCACATGCTGTGGTCTAGCCAAACCAGCCCATTTACTGTTTCTCTCACAGAAGATTCCATCTTTCTTCTGACATCCCTTCCAACTCTCCAATTCTCTTGTGTGGATTTTTGCACTGTTGTACAGTCTGTCCCCCCCATGCCTGGAATGCACTTCTCGCTCACCACTCTCTCTGGGAATCCCTAGCTTCCTTTCATGCCCAGCTCAAATACCACCTCCTACATGGAGCCTCTTGCTCATCTGCCCAGCTGTTAGTGCCTCCCCTCCCCCCACCCCAAAATTTACTTGGTGTATATTGGGTATTTTCTTAAATGTTTGCACATTGTTCTCAATAAAACATAAGTTCTCAGAAAACAAAAACTATTTTTGTTTTGGGGGGGTTGTCTGATTTTTTTGCATCTGCAATGTTTGGCACAGAGTTGGCCATTGGTGCTTGTTAATTAATTGATTGCTTGATTGACAGAGTCAGGCCTATCAATTTCACAACTGTTTGAAACATGGGTTGGAAAGGAAATAGAAGAGAAACCAGTTGATTAGGAGGTTATTATGATGGTCCAAAGGAGAGGGCATGAGGGTCAATATGAGGATGGTGTGTCCATGTGGGAGACTGATAAGGGAATATGGGGTTTGGGAAACTTTTTAGAGGTAGTATCAACAAAACTTGGCAACTGGTTGGGTATGGAGACAGGGGTAAGGGAGAGTTAGAATTAGTTGAGAGAGATTCCAAGATTACAAAGTTGAATGACTGGAAGATGTCCACCTTTAGGTTGGTGGAAGGGTGGGTTTTAAGGAAAGGTAATAAGTTCATTTTGGCCATGTTAAGTTTAAGATGCCTATGAAACATCTATATAGATCAGTGGTTCTCAACCTTCTTAATGCCACAACCCTTTAATACTAGTATGTGGATGTATCTGCATGTGGGCGGACCCTCCTGGAGAGGGATAGAGGAGCGATGTCTCAGTTCCATGTGTTTTCCAGTGGTCTTAGGCAACCCCTGTGACCCCTGTGAAAGGGTCATTCGACCCCCAAAGAGGTCGCAACCCACAGGTTGAGAACTGCTGATATAGATGGAGATATCCAGTAGACACTGAAGATGTGATATTGGAGCTCAGGAGAAGGATCAGACTGGATATCTAGTTTTGGAAATCATTGGAATAAAGATAAAAATTGAACTAATGGGAACTAATGAGAGCACCAGAAGCAAGTAGAAAGAAAGGAGAAAAGATTCAAGGACAGAATCTTGGGGAACATATATGAATAGGAAATAAGACAAGAATGATGATCCATCAAAGGTGACTGAGAAGAAACAATCAACCAGGAAGGAGGAGAATCAGAACAGAGCAGAATTATGAAAAAACAGAGATGAGAGAGTACCAAGGAGGAAGGGATGGTTAACAGTATTAAACACTTCAAAAAGCTCAAGAAAGAATGAGGATTGAGAAGAAACTATTAGACTTAGCAATTAAGAGATTACCAAACCCAGAGACTGCTATTGGGCATATTCCCAAGGAAATGAAAGACTAAGACAAAGTCCAATATTTATTCAAATATTCATAGCAATGTTCTTTGCAAAAGCAAAGGACTGGAAACAAAAGACAATGGGATATAAGAACATAGTAGAATGTTATTGTACAATAAAAAATGACAAAAAAAAAAACCAGAATTGAGAAGAGTTGTAAGAACTGAAGCTCTGTGAAATAAACAGAGGATATATATGTGTGTGTGTATGTGTGTGTGTGTGTGTGTGTGTGTGTGTGTATAATGACCAAAACACTGTACATTAAAAGGTCCCTAAAAACAAGTCAAACTCTGAGTACGTAAAAAGCCAGTGATGAACCTAGAGGACTCCCAGGACTGAGTATTTTATATATGTGTGTATATATATATATATATATGTGTGTGTGTGTGTGTGTGTGTGTGTGTGTGTGTGTGTGTGTGTGTGTGTGTGTGTGTGTGTGTGTGTATATATGTCACATGCACCTACTGGGTCAAAAGTTTTTGCTTAATCATTTTTTGTTGTAAAGGAGAATTCAGTCTTGATGGAAGGAAGATGTTCTTTTTCTTTTTCAAAATTAGTCGTGGTGTGAAAACAAAAGGCATCAATAGAATGTACTTAATCACTGGAAAGGGTCTGGGATCTCATCAATTTGGTTGTACTGTCCAATGATTTAGAACATAACCAATCCTCCAGCACCTGTCCATGCCCTACCATAAGTTCACAATAGGAGATTTACCCAATGGGCTGGAGGCCCTCCTCAATTTCACCTGATGAGGGTACCACTGGAAAATTCCAGCTGTCCATCTGTTATCCCTTGCCCTCAGTTAATCAACATGCATTTATGAAGGAAGTCATTATTCAGATGACTTTCAAAACTAGATATGTAGCTCTCATCATTCTCCTGAACATGTGCCATTCTTCTATTGCAGGCCAGGTGCCATGCTAGATGTTAGAGAGATAATCAGTGAAACAATCCCTACTCACTAGGAGCTTACATTCTAACTGAGGTGACAAGTATAGTTAAGTACTTAATAAATGATCCATCTATCTGTCTCCAGGTGCAGATACTGGGAATCAAGGGCCATATTGTGAAGGGGGCAGCTTTCCCCATATATTTGTAACTTTGTGAACTTCCATTAGCTATTCAAAGTTCAAGACTTCTCTCTTTCACTCTGTCTCTCTTGAACTCTGCCTCTTTCAATCCTTCCAATCCTGCCTCAATTCAATCTCTCAGAAGTCTCTCTGACAATCAAAAGTCATGTTGCATTACAAGCATATCCTTCAGGGAGCCACTCAGCATGCTTGGGGCCTGCGATGGAGGAGCTCTACTTATATTTGTATTGCTCCCTACACGGCTCCCATATGGGAAGGAAGAGAACCTTAACGAAATAAGGCTTTCAGGTGACTCCAAAAATAAAATAGATTATTTTAATTATATGAAATTGAAAAGCTTTACCCCAATAAAATCGACACAACAGAATAAGAAGAGGAGTTGATGATTAAAGGGGAAAAATCTTTACATCAATACCTCTCATAAGGATCTGACATCTAAGATATCTAGATAAATAGATAGAAAGATATATAAATTTAAAATATCAAAAGTCTTTCTTAATGGATAAATTATCAAAGGATAAGATTAAATAGTTCTCCATAAAGATTGCTCTCCAAATAACTAATAATAAAAGAAATACACATCAAAAGAGCTTTGAGGTTTTACCACACACCCATCGAATTGACAAGGATGACAAAAATATGGGAGCAGTCAAATACTAGAAGGGTTATGATAAGCATATATATATATATATATATATATATACACACACACACACACACACACACACACACACACACGCACACACACAGAGATACATACATACACACACACTTACACATAGACTAACAGACAGTTGGTAGAATTGTGAATTGGTCCAACCATTCTGGAAAGAAATTTGGAATTGTACTTTCTTTAAAAAAAGTGACAAATGTCCACACACCTTTGACCCAAATATTCCACTGGTAGGCATGTACTCCAAGATGTTCAAATGCAGAAAGATCTAACATACCCCAAAATCTTTCTAGCTGAACTTTTTGTAGTAGCAAGGAACTAGAAACAAAATTGATGACCTTTGACTAGAGAACTCTTTGACTACACAACAATAAACTCTTCAGGATGTGCATGTGATGGAATATCGCTCTGCTGTAAGAAATAATTAAATGTATACTCTGTGTGTGTGTGTGTGTGTGTGTGTGTGTGTGTGTGTGTGTGAACTTGTGAGCTCTCGAACAGGCTAAGCACTCTCTCTCTGACAAAAGCAAAGCCACCTCCTAATTTCTTGGCACACCTTAATAATTTCATCCTTCTGAAGTGGAAGAATCCATAAGGAAAACTGCTGTTTTCTGGACCTAATTCTCACCAACAAGGAGTATTTGGTTGCTGAACCAGAAATAATGGCAACTGACCACTCCACCTTAGAATGTATAGTAGAGAAAAGGCTAGGGATAATTTGACACATGCTTTAGATTTTTAAAGAGTATGTCATTTCAAAACATTCCAAAAAAGAGATATAGGAACACAGATTATTTAGAGCTCTCAGGAACCTTGATGGTCATCTGATCCAATCTCTGTGTAACTCCTAGTTCCTGGGCTTTGCTCACAGATAGCATTGCTATGGAGATGGAGGCAGCATTACCAAAGAGTCACACCCCAAAGATGCAATACCGCTATTGAGGCCACAGCATTAGTTTGTTTGGTCCAAGGTCAAATAAATACAGGGGAATGGAGGTGAGGTTGACACCCCAGTGATCTTTGGATGATTTCACAGGGCAATTGGTCAGGAAGTAAGGACTGCCTTGACAAAAGTGGGAGCGGGCTGCCACTCATTGTGGAATGAGGCCATCTTTTCCTGGCTATTTATAACCAGAAATACTTGGGCGGTGGGTGAGTCAAGGAATGCTTAATAATGGAGAGGGGAAGGGAATGTCGGATGACTCTCCTCCACAAATGGCCCCTGGATGCAGCTGTTCCCTGAGCAAATATGAAATTGAGAAGTTCAACCTTACTCAAAGGCTGCCCTGGGAGTGAAGGTTGCAGACCCTTTTTTTCTTTTTAAACCAGAATAGCACCCAGCCGATGAGGTTTTCATAGTGTTCTCTCTTTCACCTTTATTTCCTATAATAACTGCAGTCTAATCTTCAATGTAATGGGCTTTCCTTCTGGAGCCGTGGGAAGTTGAGAAAGATAAGCATCTCAATAAGAAGTAGAGGCAAATAGGAGTTAATTGTGATTAAATTGTGAAATGTCGTATGATGATAATTTTACATTTTTTAAAGTTTTACATAGTTTATTTATGCGCTGGTGAAAAATGATCTTCATGGATAAGCCTAATGCATAATGCCTTTTATCCCTTCTTTTTGCCAGCACCAACATTTCCCTTTGCAGTACCCCTACTTTCTTCATTCCGTTCTTGCATTCCTTTCACTGCTTTCTTGACGTCTTTTTCTTCTCATACAGGCCATGCCTTGCAAGTCTGTGCTTTGGTTCATTTTCCTTTGCATAGTCAAGGGAATCACAAATCAAAGCCTGTTGTTTTGCCACCACCAAAATCGGTTCTGAATCCAAAGACAAAAATTATGTCTGGAGTTGTCTTGTATGTCTTGGCAAGTTTTTCTCGAATTTCAGTCTTGGGCACTGTGGCCTTTCCAGGATGGAGGACATCAATAACCCTCTGTTTACACTGAAGAAGTCTGTTTGTCATAAACTTCCTGGTTCTGATGGGTACCATGTCATTCATGGTGGCGGCTGGCTCCTTGAGCAGCAGAAGAGGAAAAGGGGATTTTACATTTTTAACCTTGGGTCAAACTGAGATGGAAACATGAGCTAAAGCACTAGGAGACTGAGATCCATTCAGGCTCCCAGAAAGCACCCAGCTGAGCACCCAAGTTCACCCACCCCTCTTTGTACTCTAAGAACAGGCACTTCTGCATAAAGCAGGGATCTAGCCCAACGGGTCCATGGTTAGATTTCAGGGGGTCCATGAACCTGGATGAGAAAAAAAATATCATCTTTATTTTTGCTGCCTTTGGCCTACTTTATACTCCTATGTATTTTTATTTAATGCATTTAAATTCATTATTCTAAGTAGGAGTGTATAGATTTCACCAGACTGTCCAAGTGGTCCATGCTGCTAAAAAGCTAGGAAAATTTCCTGTACTTGTCCACTCAGCAACACTACTGCCTCTTCCCTCTTCACTTATGTTGTCTGTTCTAGTCTTTGGTCAGAAAAGAATTTTTTAAATGGCTAATAAAATGGCTAACAAAATAATTCAGTAGCTAACATTGACAAAGCACTTTAAGGTTTGCAAAACGCTGTACAAGTATTATCTCACTTTATCCTCACAATAACCCTGCGTAGGCAAGCACTGCTGTTAACCCCACTTTGTAGAAGAAGAGGCTATCAGATAGGAGTTAAGTGACTTGCCCAGGGTCACATAGCTAGTAAGTGTTTGAAGCCGGATTTGCTCTTAGATATTCTTGACTTCTAAGTCCTATTGTGCCACCCAAACAGGAAATAGGATGAGAGTTTCTAGATGCCCAAGTGACCTCAGATCACCAGGCTAAGACTGAATACATCCAACAGTACTGAGAGAACCAGCCAATACTATTGCTGGACAGCTGTCAGTGATCTTTGAAAGATGGCGGACAGTTTGGCCCACAGATGTTACTACTGGGCAAGTAGCACAAGAAAGTTAAAAGAAAGGAACAGGTCCCATTTTTACCAAAATATTTATGACAGCATTTTTCATAGGATTATAGATTTAGAGCTGATTGTGACCTTAGAGGTCATTGAATCGAACTTCTGTATTTTATAGATGATGAAACTAAGGCAAACAGAGGGTGAGTGACTTGCTAGTTAGTGACCGAAGTGGGATTTGAACTCAGATCTTTTCGACTCCAATTCTAGTGCTCTACCCAATATGCCCCGTAGCAGCCTACCATGCCACCTAGTTGTCTATCCATTGGGGAATGGCTGAACAAATCGTGATCCAAAATGTAATGGAAATATCATTGTCCCATCAGAAATAATGAATAGGAAAAATTCAAGGAACCTGGGGAAGATTTATATGAAATGATGCAGAGTAAAGTAAGCAAAACCAGAAGGAGCGACATGAGAACTACACTAGGACAAAGGAAAGCAAGATTGAAAGAAAACAGCCCTGATCAATGCAATGACCAATTGTAACTTCCATGACCTGACCGGAAAGGATGCCTACCTAGTCAGTGGACTATCAGCATGGAACAAGGCACATACCGTCAGACATAGCTTTATGTGTTGATTTGTTTTGCTTAGCAATATATTTTGTTATAGGAATGGTTCCATGGTGCTAGAGGAGAGTCATAGGGAAGTGATAGTGATGTAAAAAACTGATATGATATTTCATTTTAAAGAGTAATAATGGGGGCAGCCAGGTGGTGTAGTGAATAGAGGCCCTGGAGTCAGGAAGACCAGAGTACAAATCCAGCCTCAGTCGCCTGACGCACTTACTAGCTGTGTGACCTTGGGCAAGTCACTTAACCCCAATTGCCCTGCCTTCCCCCCTCCAAAAAAAAAAAACTGAACTAAATAAAGAGTAATCATGAAAATGGAAGCGTTACCCAGGAAGCAGAAAAGGGCAAATGTCCTGACTTTCTAAAAAGGGAATAAACAGAATGGAGTCTGCAAGCTATCAGCCAGCCAGCAAGTGAGAAGGGCTTGATGAAGAATAGAGCATTTCAGATTAAGTTTATTTCCTTTTTTAAAGGAAGAAAGTTGTATATATGGTCTACTTAGACTTTAGCAAAACAGTTGAACAGTGAAAAGTTGTTTTTATTTTGTGGCTTGACTGGACCCAAAGGGTAGTCAACTCAGGAGGAAGGGAAGGAGAGAAGATAATAAGCATTAATTAAGTGCCTACTGTGTACTGAGCACTGGGCTAAAGGCTTTACAAGTTTCTCATTTGATCCTCACAATAACCCTGAGAGGTAGGTATCTTCATTTTATATTTGAGGAAGTTGAAGTAAACAGAGGTTAAGTGACTTGCCCAGGGACACACAGCCACTAAGTGCCTAAGGCTGAACTTAGATCTTCCTGACTCCAGGTCCAGCATCCCCTGTACCACCTAAGTGCCTCTGGGAAGTTTCACTGAGTCCCCCAGTGATCTGTTCTTGGTCCTGTTCGGGTTACAATTTTATCAATGACTTAAATAAAGTCATGCAAAGCATGTGTATTGTGATTTACAGATGACACAAAGCTAGGAGGGATCACTGATACATTGTGTGGTCAAGTTGGAATCCAAAAGGATCTCAACTGACCAGAATGCTGGACCAAAAGCAATAAAGTGAAATTTAAAAAGAATAAATGCAAAGTCTTACATGCAAATAATAGACTTCACAAATACAAGATGAGAAAAGCATGGCTAGATGGAAGTTCATTTGAAAAAGATGTGAGAAAAATGGCAGATATTTAACAGGGGGAAAAATAGGTCTAGGAGTGCTATGGGAGAAATATTTCCCTTGGTGCAATGGAACTGAGTTGGGAAATCTGAGTTCTAGTTTCAGTTTTACCAGTGGCGAGCTGTGTGACCTTGGGCTGATCCCCTTACCTTTCTGAGCATCAGTTTCCTCATCCATGAAATGAGGGAGTTGGAACAGATGATCATTAAGGTTCCATCACTCTCAAATTCCATGATCCCATGAGACTCTTTTTTAGTGGGAAGTAAGGAGAGTGGTTCAGAGGTTCAGGATATGCTTTCCTCCACTTCTCCCTTCTCAAAAGTGCTTTCTGCTTTATTCAAAGATAGTTCCCATTTCTTTTTAGCTCCAAAGCTGCAAGACCATGATTGACTTCTCAGAAACATTTGGAACCCAAAGATATCTAAATGTGTCAGCTAGGACTTAGTGGATATTAGTGAAGAGCAAGCCAAGTCAAACACGTCATCCTTCCCCACAAGCCCAAATGAAATCAATGTTTATCCAACTGTAGTTATAGAAAGTGGGAGGGGAGAAGATAAGGAAGCAGAAGGATGGATGAATAGCAGTTGATAGATACCACAATGGGCATGCAAAACACTGTAGGACAAATTCATTTCTGCTGGTCAGACCTTTTTTTTTTTTTTTTAATGGAACCCCACTACTTTTAATGGATTTATTCATTCAATAAACATTTTATTTGTGACTGATTTTTTCTTCCCCAAAAAAGAAGAAGGAGGAGGAGGAGGAAGAAGAGAAGGAAGAAAAGAAGGAGGAGGAGGAGGAGGAGGAGGAGAGGAGGAGGAGAAGAGGAGGAGGAGGAGGAGAAGAGGAGGAGGAGGAGAGGAGAAGGAGGAGGAGGAGGAGGAGGAGAAGAAGAAGAAGAAGAAGAAGAAGAAGAAGAAGAAGAAGAAGAAGAAGAAGAAGAAGGAGAAGGAGAAGGAGAAGGAGAAGGAAGAGGAGGTGTCAGTGGTTAGCATATAGCTGCCAAAGAAGTAATTTCAAGTTGGGTTCCATTAAACGAGGCATGTTGTCCAGAACCAGGTAGGAGATTAGATCCATTTGTACCATGCCATGGCAATATGGTGTTCAGTTCTTGAGACTGCATTTTTGAAAGGTCATTGATAATAAAGCTAAGGAAGAGCCTCAAGATCATGCCGTGTGAGGGATTAGTCTTAGTGCCTTCCCTCTGAGATTACTTCCAATTTATCCTCTATATATCTTATTTGTACACAGTTATTTGTTAGCTATCTCCCCCATTAGTCTGTGAGCTCCTTGAGAGCATGGACTGTCTTTCTCCTTTCTTTGTATCACTAGGGATTAGCACGTGGTAAGCACTTAATGCTCATTGACTGACTTGCTGACTGACTGACACAGTCTGGAGGAAAGGATATTTGCAGGGAACATGATAACTGTCTTATTTAAAAGAAGAATTAAACCTTTGCTTAATCCCAGAGGACAGAACCAGGGGCAATGAGTTGATAGATTTACTGAAGTAGATTTAGACTTTATATGAGATAGAACTTCCTAATAATTAGAGCTGCCCCAAACTGGAATTGACTGCCTCGGAACCTTGGATTTCCCTTCACTAGGTTTCATGTAGAATCTTTATAACTATTCATTGCATATGTGGTAGGGGGATTCTTGTTCAGGGATAGGTTGAACTAGATAGTTTCTGATACCCATTTCAACTCTCAGAGTCTATGACCAGGGATGGAAATGGAAATGAAGATTGAGTTGGGGATGGGGATGAGGATAAGGATGAGTATGGGAAGGAAGATGAGAATGGGGTTGGCAATGAGCATGGGCTAGGGGTAGAGATAGGATGGAGTCGACCTGGGAGTGATAATGGGGATGAGGTAGGGATGGGGGTAGAGCCTCAAGGGGATGGAGCACAAGGCTTGACAATCCAATCCCAAAGAAGTTCAGGACAGAAAGCATAGGACCTTACCTCTCTCTGCAGATTCTCTGCTCTCTGGTCTAAAACGCTGAAAGAAAGAAATGAGGAAGGGTTGGAAATCTGATGTGTCTGGGTAGTTACAGAAGTCTCACCTAGAACCAAAACCCTTCCCCAAAGGGCCCAATTTCCCAGCCTGATCCTACTTACAGGTTCCTGTGTGTGGAAAAGAATTGGAATCAGCACCAAGGAGGCTGGGCTAAAGGATGGGTGTAAAGGAATCCCTGATTTGACCTCTGAGCCATCCAATCACCAACAGCTCCTTCCAAATAGCATCTAATTGGGGCGGCTAGGTGGTGCAGTGAATAGAGCAGGCCCTGGAGTCAGGAGGACCTGAGTTCAAATTCGGCCGCAGACACTTAACACACTTACTAGCCATGTGACTTTGGGCAAGTCACTTAACCCCAATTGCCCTCCAAAAAGCAAAAAACAAAAACAAAAAAAAAAACCCAAAACAAACAGTATCTAATTATAAACACCTGCCTGTCTAGAATTCTCTGATCAGGCTGTTTACTTTCAGAGATATCCATAGGTATAAATAAAACATTTTGCAACCATTAAAGCACTCTGTAACTGCTAGCTGTTATCACAGACCATGCACACCCGGTCTATGCTTCAAATACACCTGTGAAAATATCCTCAGAGGACCAGATAGTTTGAGCCTCAGGAAACAATAAACAAGATTAAGGGAACTTTCAAAGCAATAAGGTAAGGAAAATTAACTCAACCACCACTCCTACTTCTATTCTTCTCCCCACTACCACCCAGAAGAGTTCCTGGGTTAATGGGAACATGGATTTAAAGATGGAAGGTCAAGGTCAACTAATCAAGCCCTTCATTTTACAGATGAGTAAATGGAAATCCAGAGAAGGGAAATTACTTTTTTTCAGAGCAGAGGCTCTGTGTCCCTCAAGGCCCACTCACCACATCCATCTTTCCTCCACTACATTTCTCACAACTTATCTCTTCTCCTCTCTACTCATGACCACTACCCAGGTCCCCATCACTTCATACCTGGATCACTGTCATTGTGTCCTGTGTGTTCTCCCAGCTTTTATTCTACCACACTTTTTAGAAGCAAAATGTTTTATTCAATCAACAACCACCACCTCACTCCCATCCTGATCAACCCATTCAATGACAAAGAAAAGCAAAAATATTCAGTTTGATCATCACATCTGGCAGTGGATACAAGGTTCTGCCCTAGTAGTCCCCTGCCTCCCTGTAAGCAGTGGTTCTCAACCTTCCTAATGCCGCGACTCTTTAATACAGTTCCTCATGTTGTGGTGACCCCCAACCATAAAATTATTTTCGTTGCTACTTCATAACTATAATTTTGCTGTTGTTATGAATCATAATGTAAATATCTGATATGCAGAATGTATTTAAATTGAGCATAATCCACAGGTTGAGAACCGCTGCTATAATGAGTCAGAAGGCATGATTTATCTCTTCTATAGGACCTTCACCAGTTTTTTGGTTACTCCAAGTCCCATATCTTTTTTGTCATCATGGCTTATAATGTTCTCTTCATCCAACTTATTTTGCTTTGCATCAGTTCATGTGACTCTTCCCATGTTTCTTGGGAATTCTTCCTATCCCCATCTCTTCCTGTGTGATTATCCATTACATTCATGTACTTTTTGATTCATTCTTTCTCCATTACTAAATCCATGATTCCAGTATCTTTTCTGGGTTAGGGAAAAAGAGTAGTAGGCATATGCCCAGTAATAATAGGACTACTCAGTCAAAGGGTATAGAAAGATTGGATGCCTAATTCCAAATTAATATCTTAGAGTTCCACCAACAGTGAATTAATATGGGGCGGTTAGGTGGCCCTGGAGTCAAATCCAGTCTCAGACTTAACATTTACTAGCCCTGTGACCTTGGGCAAGTCACTTGACCCCAATTGTCCTGTATTTCCCCTCCAAAAGGTAAAAAAAAAAAAACCAAAAAAACCCAAAACAGTGAATTAATGTCTCTTGTCTTCCCACAATTCCCCCTACGTTGACTTCCCATTTTTTTGGTCATCTTTGCCAACTTGTATGATATAAGATAGAATCTTAGGCATTTAAATTTGTATTTATCTTAATATTAGTGATTAGGAACACATTTTCACATGGTACTGTCCATTCCTTAGCCAATCCTTTATAAGGCTAACTGCTCTACTCATCTTCAACCATATTCACCTCTGGAACAAGATGGCTCTCCATTGCCCGCCTGTCCCTTAAAGGGTAGAGAACTTCTGCTTTGTGGGTCACATCAAGCCTCTACTTTAATTTTCTTCCTGCAGATCCCCAGTAACAGGTGTCCTGCTATCCAAGGACCACCCACCGCATCCATTCCTACTGCATCTGTCACATCTGTTTCAGAGCAAACACCAACAGGGAAATCTTCCTTTATATTCTCTATGTAGAGTTTTAAAAGGCTTTAGAAGTTCTTAGTGTGAATCCCCCAAAAGACCACAAGACGGCGATGTTACTTCAGGAAACAGCTCTTTTCTCTGTCTCTGAGAGTTTTTCTGTCTTTCTGTCAGTCTCTTCCTTCTCACAGAGCTCATTTATTATTTGTTGTACTTTCTTCAACAATTTTATGTTCTGTCTCTGCCTCTATTTGAAAAAGTTGTTAAATAATATTTCCTTCTCACTTAAAGAAAAGTACAGCAACTTTTTTTTTGTTTTCTTTATCGTTTTTCCTTAACTTGCTTCCTGTGCATCAGTGAGAAGTCTCTCAATTATAAAACAAAACTTAATGCAGAACCATTATAATAACCAAACTTGACCCTTGAGGAAGAGTTGAGAAGATGGTAGAGGCAAAATCTATGCATATGGAATGTTGTATGTGCTGTTAGACACAATCTGTTGGTTTTACTGATATCCTGTGTGTGTTTTCATTTTTGTTGCAAGGGGAGGTTCACTAGAAAGGAGCCAAGGGGAGTAGTATATTCAAAAATTTAAAAACAAAAGACATCGGGGAGGCTAGGTGGTGCAGTGAATAGAGTACTGGCCCTGGAGTCAGGAGAACCTGAGTTCAAATGCGGCTTCAGACACTTAACACTTACTAGCCATGTGACCTTAGGCAAGTCACTTAACCCCAATTGTCCAGCCTTCCCCCCTCCAAAAAGAAAAAAAAAAAGACATCAATAACACTTAAAATAATATTAAGTAAAATGCAGAGTTACTCTCCCAAAAGAAAGAAGGTTCTTAGCATCAGGCCTATAGTGGTGCCCATCAGATCAACAGGTTTTCGAAACTAAAGTCTGTCCAATCAGATAAATGTAGACCTTCCCAAGGGCAGAGGCCTGTCTTCTCTTTTCTCATTTCCTGTAACAACTGGTACAAAGATCTAATTGAGCCTTGAAGAATAATTTACAGGGAGTTGGTCTTCAAAGGACTCGGTGCCTTCATTTAGGGACCCTCTCAATGGATACTAGGTCATTCAACCTCAGGATTTTATTGTCACTCATTATCCAGATACATTCTCTGACTCTAAAAGGATCATGGCCCTTCAATTCTTGCTAAGTTGCCCAGGAGAGTCTGTGTGAATTGAGGGAAAGAGTTTTAAAAGGTGATGCTGAGAAAATAAAGACATTAACATGAATGAGAGTCACCACAGAAGATCAGGGAGAAGAGTAGAAAGAGAGGGAAATAGAAGAGCCGGTCTCCGGAGGAGACCTACCTCAGGGAAACGTCTGCTCCTCCTCACACGGGGTCGAAATGGAGATTTTGAGAGGCGATAAAGGAACACCAGGAAGAACATGAGGCTGCAGAGGTAGAGGACTGAGCCAATGCCCCTGACAGTCAGTATCTGTTTCATCAGCGTCTGCCCTGCATCCCAGAGCTCCCCAACGTTACTTAGTAAAAGGTTGCTGGCATCCATCTTCCCTGAAGTGCAGCACTAGCGAATGACCCTAGCATTAAGAATGTCACATTCTAGGCAGGGTTCCAGTTCTGCATCACAGGGCCCTGGAACTTGGGCCATGGAAACTGTCATAAAGGAAAGTCTCTCAGTGGAGAAAGGGAGATCAGAAGGTGGACAACGGCTCCTCCCCCCATGATCTGTCATGGCACCTCCCCATCTTTTCCACTATACTGATCTTACCTCCAGCTACCTCCACCAAGGAGTTTTCCCTGATTATTTTCTTCCACTTTCCATCTAACCAGAAAAATCACCTGTGTCCCCTCAATGTGCTCATGTAATCATAATGCCAGTGCTTTTGTTTTTGAGGTAATTTGGGCTTAAGTGACTTGCCCAAGATCACATAGCTAATAAGTGTCTGAGGCTGGATTTAAACTTCAGGGCCAGGCTCTATCTACTGGGCTACTGAGCTGCCCCAATACAGCTGTAACCCACAGCTCTAGGTTTACATAGACCAGGTTCAGTCTTAGGAAAGAGGGAAGAGTTGTACCCAAATCCTATTTCTGCCTCATTTTGTCCCCACAAGAATTTCTTCTGGAATCCTCAGAAGATCACTCATGTCTAGGGCTCCACTGATATAGATAAAAGGGTCTTCAGTTCCCGTAAAAATATTCTAAAGAACTATAGTGAACATAACACAGATTTTGTTTTACCCCACAGAAAATGCAACACTATATAAAGGATTTAGTGGTTCATAAACAGTAGCTAGAAAACTCCCCTTTCTGTGACTCTACCTTCCACCCCCAGGAATCTATCTCCTTTCCCATCTTCATAGCATTCCCTTAAAGGTTTGCACTCCCTCTAGAAGGAAAATACTAAACAGGCAACCCTCACCTTCCAGTGGTCACACTTTACATGCCAGTATAGGTCTCTAGTCTTGTAGTGCTTAGGTCAACTAGGTGGCTCAGTGGATAGAGCACTAGACCTGAAAACTCATCTTCCTGAGTTCAAATCTGGCCTTAGACACTTACTAGCTGTGTGACCCTGGGCAAGTCACTTAACCTTGTTTGCCTCAGTTTCCTCATCTGTAAAATGAGCTGGAGGAGAAAATCACAAACCAATCCAATATCTCTGCCAAGAAAACTCCAAATGGAGTCACAAAAAGTCAGATATTACTAAACAACAAGAAAACCCCCTTCTCTGTCTTTTTACTTTATCCTAAGTTTCTCAAGAATATCTGTGTGAATTGGAGGGGGAAAAAAAGTGTTGTGGAATGTAGAATGACAGGGCAGCTAGATGGCACAGTGAATAGAGCACTGGCCCTGGACAGGAGGACCTGAGTTCAAATCCAGCCTCAGACACTTAACATTTACTAGCCGTGTGACCTTGGGCAAGTCACTTAACCCCAATTGCCCTGCCTTACCCCCTCCAAAAATCAAAAACAAAAACAAACAAACAAAAAATAATGTAGAATGACATAGAACAAAGGAAGAAACTAAGAAGAATCAGTCAGCATGAAGGAACAGGGAGGGCAGTGGAAGGGTAGGTGGAAGGAGCTTCTCTACAGGTAATCTGACTGGTTCCCATTACCTTAGAGAAGTGTTTGTTCCTCTTGAATTGAAGATGATAGACATTCCTATTGAAATGATAGAGCAGCAAAAGTAACAACACACTGCCCAGGAGGTAGAAACCAGACCCAATTCCCCGGACGTTTAGGACTGGACCTAACAGTGGTTCTATCACGTTCCAGGTCATCCCAAGATCCCTCAGGATGGGGAGACCGGCTTCCATCCTGTCCAAAGCTCAGTCTCCAGTGGTTCTACCATATTCCAAGTCATCCCAAGATCCTTCAGGATGAGGGGACCGGCTTCCATCCTGTCCAAAGCTCAGTCTCCACTCAGACATCTCGGACACTAAGAATGCCCCACCCTAGGCAGAATTCCAGCTCTGCATCACAGGACTCATGGAACTTAGGTCACTAGAGTGGGGGAGGGAGTCATCCAGGGTAAGAAAGGGTAAAATCAGGAGGTTGTGGATAATGGCTCACACACACACCCCTTTTCCTCATATACCTACTCTCTCTCTGGATTCTTTGAGGTTATCAAATGAAGGACAGGGTTCTCTTTAGTGACCTATGGGAGTGCCCCCATATGTTGGGCTGAATTATTCTGGTTTTTAAGCTAATATGAAAACTGTCCAAGTGTCATTTCCTTCCCCACCCCTTAACTGGAGGGAGAGAACTATATAATTAGATTAAGTCAAGAATTCTTAACCTATTCTGTGTCATGGACCCCTTTTGGCAGTCTGGTGAAACCTTTTACTCCTTAGAACAATGTTTTTAAATGAATAAAATAAAATACATGGGATTACCAAGGAAACCAAATATAGTGAAATGCAGCTATCAAAAAAATTTTTTTTTACATTCACAAACCCCAGGTTAAGAACTTTTGACTTAAGTAGATAAGTAATATTAATGAATTAATTTTTAGCTAATTAACATGAGTTGAATACCCTAAACACCACCAGTGACAACCTGAATGATAGTGATTCTGAGTATTAAAAAGTTTAACTTGGCAATTTTCTGGTGGGAAAGATATTATAATTGTCTAGGACCATGTGACAGATAAAAGGCAGATTCAGAGCGGGCCAAGCTAGGTAGCTAGAGGAAGAAAGAAAGAAAGAA
>CM053590.1:123087296-123106640 GCA_028646515.1 Pseudochirops corinnae
TTATTTCTCTTCCCAATTTTTCCTCCACTTCTCTCATTTGGTTTTCAAAATCCTTCTTAAGCTGATCTCTAGCTTTTAGGCAATCTTTATGTTTATTGGAAGCTTTTGGTGTGGGAGTTCTGACTGTGTTGTCTTCCTCCCATTCCCTGCTTTGATCCTTCTTTTCCCCAAAGAAGGAAGCTAGAGTTTAGTTGCTGCTGTTACTTTGCTTCCTATGCTTGCTCATGGTTGGCTAGTCACTGATTTTTTAGCTCTGTGGAACTCTGCTTCCAGAGGGGAAAGCTCTGTCCCAAATCACTGGGGTTTTCCCAGCTGCTGGCACTTTTAGAGGCTGCTGCAGTCCCCACCAGCTCTGGCTCACTGAAAAAGCACCCCAGGACCACCACCCAAGACCATGATCTGCATCCAGGCCGCTCAATGCAAGAGCACTTGGCCTCTGAACAATTGCTTGGCCCCCCTGCAGTCTGCAGGCCGGGAGCTCTGAAGCAGCAAACGTGGAGGCAGCTGCAGGGCCTCCCCTTCTGCCGCTTCCTTGCCCTGGAGGCAGTTTGGCCAGACCCGCTTATCTCTCCCAGTTTTAGCTGAGTTCCACTGACCTTTCACTTAGTCCTTTTTTTCTTATGGCTTGATAATTCTGGATACTGCCACGGCTGCTGCAGATCTGCCCTCCTGATGCTCCAGCTGCGGCTCGGCTCAACTTGGTTCAGCTGGTCAGGCTGCCCCCAGGGCCAAGCCACTGTTTCAGGCTGGGCTGGTTTCAGCTCCCAGCACTGTGATGGTCCCTCCTAGCCGAGCTGCCTTCAGTGGGAAGTATATCTGTGTGCGTTTTAGACCTCTAGAATTTTTTTAGAGTCATATTTTACAGGTATTTTGAGGTGGCTGCGTGGGAGCTGCCGAACCTTGCTGCTCCTTTGCTGCCATCCTTGGCTCTGCCCCCGTGACTTGTGATTTCATAATAAAAAGTGAAAGAGTGTGCCAAATCACATAAAACTAGTGACTATTAACAAAAATAGACCTGGAGTCTGGAAGACAATTTCACACCTAGCCTCTTTTACTTGCTAACTGTGTGGTCTGCTCCTCCCGTGCCCATTCCTTAGCTCTTGGGTGCATCCTTCTGAGTCAGCAGGGCTGAGGCTATGGAAGGCACAGCTTTGACATTGGTAATTAGGTGACCAGGGACAAGTTGCTTGAGCAGTCCGAGTCTCAGTGTCCTCATCTATAAATTGGCCAGCGTGATAATTGTACTCTACTGCCCAGGATTGTAAAATTTAAATTGTAATGTGTGATCATCATCACCATCATCATCATCAACCATCGTTGCCATTATCATCACCACATAGAGAATTTATATCCTTAGAGAGATACTGATCTCGTCCATAGTATTGCTTGGGTTGAGAAACATTATATGAGGTGATCTCTAAGATTTCATTCAATTCTAAGATTCTATGGCTTATTCTTTAAAAAAAAAAAAAAAACTAGGGGCAGCTAGGTCACACAGTGAATAGAGTACCGACCTGGAGGACTTGAGTTCAAATCTGACCTCAGACACTTGACACTTACCAGCTGTGTGACCTTGGGCAAGTTACTTAATTAACCTCAATTGCCTTGACTTCCCCCCTCCCAAAAAAAAACAGGTGGGGGGAGGCAATGGGGTTAAGTGACTGGCCTAGGATCATACAGATAGTAAATTCCCAAGGTTGGATTTGAACTCAGGTCTTCCTGACTTCAAGGCTCGTGTTCTATCCACTATACTATCTAGCCGATCATCTATAGTTTATTCTGGGGGGAAAAAAAGTTTTCAATGATATCTTTTATGTTTTATATCATCACAGTTTTTCTATCCTTCCTTCCTTTCCCAGAGAGCCATATCACATAATAATTTTTTTTAGAGATTAAAAAAAAACAAACCGATCAATATGTCAAAAAAGTCTGAAAATACATGCAATATGTGATGCTTATAGACCTCCCACATCTGCTGTGGAAAATTATTCTCAATAACCAATATCTTGGAGATTCAGAGCTTCCCCCAGTCCCCTTCTTTCAAAGTCCCAACTTTTTAAGTTCAGTTTTTCTTCAGAAGGACAGGTTTCTGATAATGAGATTATACTGATTCTCCTCATCCTGGTCAAACCCCAACCCAAGCTTGCAAGTAATTTAATCTAAGGTACAGAAGACCCATTGTGTTCTCCTTAGGCTTAGGTGGAGACAGATTCTTCTGTCTAGACAGCCTAAATCTTGGGGGTAGTCTGATAGAAGAGTATTTCCTCTGTCCAGAGATGAAATGATGATGAAATATCAGCCCCTGTTAAAAAGGTATATAAACTGTGCACCCCAACCCCAAATGAGCTCTCAGTTCCAAACCATTAGCTCCTGTGCAATGCTCAACCATCCACTTTGAAGGAAATGAAATGTGGGCTACTTGGACAACCTAACTCTGTCTTTCTTAGACCAAACTTTCTGAGGTTGACATGACTTGGGAGTATCTTTTATTTCTTCTTTCAAGCTATGCTTGTTTTTTATAATTTTGCAATATTTACTTTTGATTTTTTTTTTTGTACATGTGGTCTCTTCTTTCTAGTTACATTGTTGTGGTCATTGTGTGTATTCTATGGTTTATTCTAATTAATGTTTTTAAAGATAGGGATACTAAAATATGGTTTTATGCAGAGAGAAAAAAGAGAGTAGGGAGAGACTGAGATCCTAGAGATAAAGGGAAAAGCATGGGAGTGAAGTCCTATATAAAAAAAAATAAAATAAAAGCAAAGCTAAAGATAATTCTTTGAGGCTAAATGACTTCCCATAGGGACCTAGAGAGCTGGGTTTTTTAAAAAGATATTATTATGAACATAATGTAGCAGGCTTATGGGTAAGCCCCTTCTACTTTGTTCATGGTAGATACCTAGGACTCATGCAAATTCAAGAATAAATCTCTTTCTAAGTGAGACAACATGCAGAACATAAGACAAGTTGATGCTAAGGTGCTGTCCATTCAGTCCCGATGGAGAACCACTTCCACTGAGGAGCAGATGAATCATCTAGTATAATGCCAAGCAAAGGCAACTTCCAAGGTTTGGAATACTACAATAGTAATTCTATTTTATTCAGTGACAAATTAAGGCAAAAAAACATTCACAGAACAGAGAAAATCAAAATACAGTGTAACTCATTCATTTAGCAAGTAAGTTTTCAATTCAATCCAAGTACTACTCCACCCCTGGATTGTACATTCATTTACTCAGTCAAAGTCTCTCTTCTCAAATGGAGATTAGTTTCCAGTCATAAACAAAGTACATTCATTTGGTCAGTCATAGAGCACAAAAAAGTCAAAAGTTTCCCACCCCTGGATCACAACTGAATTACAATTAACCCCAAGTACTTTCTCAAAAGGGGCAGGAGAGCACAAAAGGCCATCTACCCTTAAGCTACAACAAAGTTAAGATATCATCACAGCATTGAATACTCAAGGAGAAGTCCTTTCTTCATCTTGACAGGAGGCAAGTTCTTAGCAATCTCTGTTCCTGGGGAGACAAAGCTTAACAAAGCCACAATATACATTGCCAGTGTCCTCTGATGATAGAGTCACTCTCTGCCTGCAGAACAGTCCCAGAACCCCTGAAAACATTATCAAGACCCTCTTCCAGGATTTCTGTACACATACAACAAGAAAATCCTTCTTCAGGACTTCTGAACCAACAGCAAGATTCCAGGACCTCTGCAACAACAGCACTGTCCTTCACCAGCAGAAGGATCTGGCAAAGCAACATCAAAACAGACAGACAAAATACCGTTGTCACAGCCATGCCTCCTCAGTTCTCAGCAGCTCCAGGTGGCAGTTCTCAAAAGTCCTGGACAGCTCCAACTGGCCCTCAGCAGTCTCTCTCTCTCTCTCTCTCTCTCTCTCTCTATCTCTCTCTCTCTCTCTCTCTCTCTCTCTCTCTCTCTCTCCCCCCCCCCTCTCTCTCTCTCTCAGCAACTCTGGCCCCCAGCAATTCTCCTCTCTCTTTCTCTGCCTCCATGATATTGCTTCCAAAAAATTCTTTTGGCCTCCTCTGCTTGGGACTTCTCTCTAAATCCACAGCACCAGCTCTTCCCAGTTCAGCCCTCTCTCTTCATATCAACAAGTCCATCCCACAAGTGGGATTTACAAGCTCTGGATTTTAACACCCAATCTGAAAACCAAGACAATACAGGGAGATCTTTAAATTCCATTACCATTATACCTTAGAGCCACTGAGATAGGAACAAAACCTGGAGAGAAAGAAGCAATAGACCTATAAGCATTTGTCAGTGGCTTACACTGGGTCAGTGACAGTGCGAAGCACTTTGCTGGGAGCTATCCCACAGACTCGTCCTTGCTAGAGAGTTCAGGCCAGCACAGAACCACCAGCATTGATGAGCAGCAAGAAGCAGAGACACAACAGAGAGCATAAAACACACAGATCTTGTCCTTACTGCAATAAAAACAGAAATTAGGGTCTCAAGTTTACAGGTAAATGAAAATTGAAGAAAAGCCTAATGCTTAGTTAAATTCCTTAGGCCTTTAACCTTATGCTAACTGGTTATTGCTAATGTCAACATACACTCAAAGAAACAAGAAATAGCTAAAATTTCTATAATGTTTTATGGTTTACAAAGCACTTTACAAATATTCTATCATTTGATTCTCATAATCCTGGTCAGTTGCTGCTATTATCATCCTCATTTTAAAGATGAGGAGCTGGAGGCAGACAAGGGGCTGAGTTATTTGCCCAGGCTCTAAAAGCCAGTTAGATTCATCCTGAGTTCGAATCTGGCCTTAGACCTTTATTATCTGTGTGACCCTGGGCAAGTTACTTAGCCTTGTTTTCCTCATCTATAAAATGGGATGGAGAAGGAGATGGCAAATCACTCCCAGCAGATGCATGTTCACACTGGCATGAATTCTGTGCCTTGGATCACTTTAGAAGGGGTATCTCACAAGTCTTCAGATAGCATCCTTGCCCATCATTGCCATAGGAAGGATTTTATAGATGTATGTTTATGATTATGATTTTGTACTTTAGCAGATCAGTCTAGGTTTGGACAGAGTCATAGTCATATTGCTATATAGTTTATAAATAGGATATAAAAATTTAGAGCTATGTATGACCTTTAGGGTTATTGTTGTTGTTTCTAAAGCAGGGAGTGCATTCAATTTAAAATGCTTAGCAATTATGCACACAAACACTCTAAAGCAGTGGTTCTCAACCTATGGGTTATGTTCAATTTGTAACGATGAAACTATATCCTGCATATCAGATATTTACATTATAATTCATAACAGTAGCAAAATTACAGTTATGAAGTAGCAATGAAAATAATTTTATGGTTGGGGGTCACCACAACATGAGGAACTGTATTAAAGGGTCGTGGCATTAGGAAGGTTGAGAACCACTGCTCTAAAGTTTTGTACTTACAGCTTTCTACCATAAAGTATCTGGTTTCTTTTTAAGAAGAGAATTTGTGATTATGTATAGAATAAACATCTATTCATAATTACCTTTACAACATTAAAAAAAAAGAAGTTCATGGAGCCCAGGTTGAGATTTTCTGGGCTAATGTTTAAAATATAACATTATTTTACTATTTTCTTTTCCTTTTTTTTTTTTTTTTTTTACAATTTGACTTGTTATACCCCTCACCCTCTTATTATGCTTATCTCCTTCCTAACTTTGAGAAACCCCAGAGGAAAACACATCCCCATTATAGTTTAGAATACATTTACTTGTGAAGAGCCGTGAATAAATTCAGACCACAAATTTAGAGTGCAATGAGGTTATCTACTCCAACTCTATCATGTTGTAGAGGAGAGAAATGATTATTAATAACTAATGATTTAGGAAGATTCAGAGTTCCCTCTTTTTCTGTCCTCATTTCAAGACCTCAGTCTCAGAAGTTTGAGCTAACTTCCTCTATCTGATCCCATCCAACCTTACAAGGAATTTCTTGTCTGAGGTGAATTCCATTCAATCAGGTTTGGGTAGAGATAAACTCTTCTGTCTAAACTGGGTGGAGACAGACCCTTTGGTCTAAATTGCCAAAGCTGGGGGTGGTCTGGGTATAGAGATAGTCTCTCTGTCCAAGTTTGACATGATGTCACTTTCAATCTTTCATTGTAATATTCATTTTGTCATTAATTGTTAACCAATTGGGGTTGATTACTCCTGGAAAGGTTATATAGACTGTGAGCCATGACTGTCTTTGATCTAAGAGAGACAGCCAAATGACCGTCCTTTTATTTTATTTTATGCTGGCCTTATTGACAAAATGATTAAGTTACCCAGAAACTATTTCTCTTGAATCTTTTTAATCACATAATGAGAAATTGAGGCTAAAAATGGTAAAGGTCCTTTCCCAAGGTCATATTGTTTAGTCTTATCTGATTCTTCATGACCCCATTTGGGGTTTTCTTGGCAAAGATATCAGAGTGGTTTGTCATTTCCTTCTCCAGCTCACTTTACAGATGAGGAAACTGAGGTAAATGGGGTTAAGTGATTTAAGTGTCTAAAGCCAGGTTTGAACTCAGGAATATGAGTTTTCCCCAGGCACTCTATCTACTGTGCCACTTAGCTGCACTGTCCAAGGTCAAACAGGTAGTATATACATGTAAATAGTAGGTTGAAGATTCAAACCCAGGTCCCCTGACTCTGCAGTGGTTCTCAACCTTCCTAATGCCGCAACCCTTTAATACTCGTATGTTTCTGCATGTGGGCGAACCCGCCTGGAGATGGATAGAGGAGCGGTGTCTCGGTTCCTAAGACCATCAGAAATATGTGTTTTCCGATGGTCTTAGGTGACCCTTGTGACCCCTGTGAAAGGGTTGTTCGACCCCCAAAGGGGTCGCGACTCCCTGGTTGAGAATCATTGCTCTAAAACCTGTATTCTTTCTACTGCCCTTGTAGTTAATGTGCATCTAGTGTAGCTAAAAAGTAATAGGGAGTCCTTGAAAGTCTTTTTTTTGATGAGGGAGTAACATGGTCAGATCTCTGCCTTAGGGGCACTTTTGTTAGCTGTATGAAAGCCAGGTTAGAGAAGGGACACATTCTAGGGGAGTCCTTCACGCTGTAACATTCCTTGATACTATAGAATCTATAACAATCCGTGGAATGTGTTGCTGTTTCCATGGGCCTCCTGGGGAAGATGGAGTGGGTGAGAAGGCTCACAGCCAAGGCTCAACTTGGACTGATCTGGGGGAAGATAAAGGAAGTTCTGCTGCTGCTGGGATGTTCCCAATGTGGCTGCAGTTGCCCCCAGAGTCCTGGGAACCTGCTAATTCTTCTGCTGTTCCTAATTTGGCAGTTTCGGAAAAAGCATCACCGAAAGATCCCAACCAAGCAGAGTGGGAGTCACAGCACGGTGAGTGACTGCTGTCCCCTGTCTCCAGACACAAAAGGGCAAAATGAATTACTGCCATCTTCAAGACACAGGGCAGGGCAAGTGACCACTGATCTCCTGAACAGAAGTTGAGGCAAATAATTATTGATACCCCATTACAGGGCAGGGTTCATGGCCACTGACCACTAAATATGGTAGGGTGAGCGACCCCCTGACTCGCAGACAAGAGATAAGGCAAGTGCCACTCTGGGCACCACATTTTAGGGAAGACTTTGAAAAGGGAGGCATCAGAGTAATGTGCAGCAGGAGTGAACATGGGATTTGCAGTCAGAGGACCCGAGTTTGAATCTCGGTTCGTTTACTCATTATCTATGTGATTTGGACGAGGTATTTAAGTTCTCTGGGCCTCAGTTTCTTCATCTTTAAAATGAGATCAGACTAAATGACCTCTAAGTCATCTCCCAGCTCTAGACTTAGGATTCCATGACCCTAAGCTGGCCAGCATTCCCAGGGGCCCAAGTAGGACAGTGAAGCATCTTCTTAAGGTCAGGTCATCTGAGGATCTCCTGAAAGAAACAGGGAGTGTTGAACTTGGAGAGGAGAAGGTTGAGAGAGAGATGAGATCTGTCTCCATGTGACAGCACTAACTGCTGCCATGTAGGAGAGGACTGGACTTTGCTGTCCCCAGAGGTAGAACTAGCAACCAGGTATAGAAATTTCAGAGAAGCCGATTTAAACTCGATACAAAGGAAGATTCCTAGCAATGAAATCTAACTCTAAGTAGAATCCCTTCCAGCTCTCAGATTCTGGTGATTTTGTCATCCCTGGCTCCCAGAAACTGAGTGACCACTAACTCAAAGACAAAGTGACCCATAGATACAAGGCAGAATGAGAGACCATTGACTTCTGGACATGGGACAAAGAAGAGTGACCCCTCTGCAGTGACCTCTAGTTCAAGGTAGTGTGACAACTAACTCAAAATAATATAGTACAGAGTGATAAGCTGCTGACTTACCCCAGATGAGACAGAGTGAGAGATTATGGACTTCTGGATACAAGGCAGGGTGAATGATCATTGACCCCTTTCCCAGATACACATGGAAAGAAGAACGCTGAACTATTAACTTCTAAACAGGGAAAGATAAGTGACCACTGACTCCTAGGACACAAAGCAGACTCACTCTGTTTCATGTGGCCACCAGCTCCAAAACATTGGAAATGGTGAGTTATGGTGACTTCCAGATACAAAGTAAAGGAGAGACTCCAGGACACAGAAAAAGTTGATTCTTAGGACCCAGGTCAGGGCAGAGAGAGCTACCACTGACCCTTAGGACAGGGTGAAAACCCACTGACCTCTGACATGGAGATGCTTGAATGACCACTAACCCCAGGACACAGTGGAGGGTGATTGTAGACCAGTAATAAGGCAAAGGAAGTAACCATCAGGCACACAGCAGAGTAAGTGATAACTGACCACTGGGCACAGGGCAGGCTAAGTAACTACTGCCCCCCTTGACACATAGAAGGACCATGTGAGTGACCACTGAGTCCTGCCCCCAGACACAGGGAAGAAGAGGTTGAGTAATGACTACTTTCCACTCCCAGTCATGCCTTCCGTTCTTACAATATTCATTTTTCCCTCTACTCCCTAGGTGGTCCCATTTCTATTCCCTCCCTCCCCTAACTTCCCAGAGAGAGCCCAGAGCTGGAAAGGAGCTCTGTTCCACAAAGAAGAAGAGGAGGAAGAGGAGGAAGAGGAGGAAGAAGAGAAAGAGGAGGATTTGTTGAGACAGATGAGGCCAGACCCTTGGTGGTATTTCCATCCCAGGAAGATGGAGGCTGAGCAGAAGGCCTCTTTCTTCCAAAAAGAGACATTAGGAACACTGAATGAAGAAGTGGGAAACCTGCACCCCTCATTCTTGGATCCCCATGGGGCATACCAGCTCTTTATGGCTTCCAAAGAATTCCCAGTTAAAACAGTGATGCCAGAGCTGATGCCCAACTCTTACTACCTTCACAGCCCTCCTGGCCTGACCCAGGCCCCCACCTCCCTTTGTCCCCTGTCTACTTCAAGTGCCAAGGCAAAAGGGAACATCCAGCTCTTCTGGGGTCTCCCTTCTCTTCACAGTGAGTCCTTGGGGACCACTTTCCCAAAGTCTGGTTGTACCTTTCCCACTGGGGCCACTAACCAACAGCTACCTTCAGACACTCCCTTTATCTTCTTCAATGAGCTTTCTTACCTCCCCCTGACCACAGTATTGGTTAAAACTGTGTCCCTTCCTCTCCCATACCTGCCCTCAATCTCTCCCCTCCCTGCCTTGCATGGAAACTGTGAGGCTACAGATATGGCATCCCCCAAACTCCCAAGTGAACCTGAAGTCGCATGGTGGGCCTCTGAATCCCAAGACCCAATCCTAGATCCACTGCTACCATTACTTTCTCCCCCACATTCCCCAGTGAAGCCTCAAGAAGTTGACTTCATGGAAGTCACAAAAGTTATGGGTTCAGATGAACATGAGGTCCCTGGACCTCAGGATGTGCAACCTCAGGCCAGTGAACTACCCTCTGAATCTCCAGCCCAGACCCTCAGTCTACCCTCAGTCTTCCTTCCTGAACTCCAAGGTCCAGTGGAAGACCCCGAAGTGATAGTCTCTGAGGCCCTACTGGGGGACCAATGGCAGACCCAGTTTCCCCAGGATCCTGACCCTTCAGCCCCAACACTCAATGAATCCCCACCATATTTGCTTAAGCCTCAGGGAGCTGGCCTCATAAGAGCCTGGAGTGAGACTACCCCCTTAAATCTGCATAGACCCAATGCCTCATGTTATAACTCCCAGCAAAGTGAACTCCCCTGGGCTGCTGGGACTCCAGCTCCATGCCTCGGCCTGCACACCCCACCTGAGCCCCAAGGAAATGGTCTTACAGAAAATCCTCTTATGCTCCCTCATATACCTGACTTCCTATGGTATAATATGCAAGAGAAAGAACCTCAATGTCCTGCTGGGCCTTCAGCCCCAGTGCTTGACATGAACTCCCAGAGTAAGCTGCAAGGAGCCAGCTCTAAAGAAGTCCCAAAAGGGACAGTCCCAAGTTTGGACAGAATGCAGACCCAACCTCCATGGACCTCAGTCCTGTCTGCATTCCCCCAGGGTGAACCACAAGGAGACAACTCTGAGGAAAGTCCTGTCCCCTTAGCTAGTCCAGAGCTCCAAGGATGGGGAATTAAGCAAATACATCTGCCCTATACCCTAAGGCACAATACTCCTTCTCTGGAGCCCCTGTCCCAGACTTGGCCTACCACTTTGAGAGTGCCAGCTGAAACTCAAGAGGATGAACACCACCCACCAAGATCCCTCACAGGAGACATACTCCCAGTGTCCAGGATAGTGACCTCCATGCCCCAAGAGGAAGGAGCAGTGGGAGAAGTACCTCTCCATGCCCAGGGGACCCGGGGTCTTGGGACTGAAGGCTGTCCCTGGAATAAAGAATCCAGAATCCAGCTCAAGAAATACCAGTGTAACTCTGGTCTCCATTCCCTAGCCCCCAGCTCACCATTCCCTGATCTACTTTTTCCTACGACCCTCATTCAACAAGACCCCTGTCCCCTGGCTACTTCCTTCTGCCCTCAAAGTTGTCAGATTCCAGCCCTCAAGCCTATCTCCCAAGGGGCTATGGAAGCCCTGTCTTCTGACTATGACCATGTTCAAACAAAGAAGACTATGTCTCAAGGTGCTCAGTCCCTACACTGCCATTCTCCTACTGCCCCTCAGCTACAGCTGCAGGAGTTTGCTAGAGATAGGCAGGGCCCTGCCAGGGAGGGGAGAGAAGTCCCCTTGCTGCCTCCCCAGACTCATGACCTCCAGGCCACTAATGTTCCAGAGCCCCAGTCCCTGAGTCAGTACAAGAACATGGCAGCTGCCAAAAGGCCATATGTTCAGAGGAGGGCAAGACAAGGGCAGTCTGAGAAGTCAGAGCCCCTAGGCCCAGACAAGAGCCAAGCAAAGCCTGCAGTCCTAAGCCGGAAGAGACAACACTCTAGGAAACCCAAAGCTGGAGACCAGGGAGGAGGGGACGCAGGATGGGGAGCATCCCCATCCAAAGGAAAGAGTCACTTCTCAGAGGCCAAGAAGCTTACAAGTCACCTTCCTGCAAGATGGTCCTTGGTGTCACCAAATCAGAGGAGCAGGAATCTTTGTCAGACTGCTTCCCGCCATGAGCTACCCAGGCCTTCTCCTAAGGCTGAGACTTCCCAAGTTCTGCCCTCACAGGCCCCTGCAAAGGGTCAGGGAGTGGGTGGTGGTGACAGCTCAGACTCCCGACACCAGCAGAATCGCTCTCAAGGTGATCAGGGTCCCCGGAGGGAAGCAGGGAAAGAGAGCTCTAGTTGCTCTGGCCCAGCTAAGAGAGGCCTACAGAAGTTCTTGGGAGGGCTTCTGAGCAGTCTAAGTTATAGCCAAAGAACTCAATCAATGGAGAGTCTGCAGACAGCAACAAAAATAGCCCAAGGTTCTAGGTCTGGCCAGGACCTGTGTCTGACACCTCAATAAAGAGACAGCTTCTGTAACTAACTCCAGTGCTGCTGCTTCTTTCTAGACCAACTCTAGGGATCAGAGTGAGGGAGAAAGGACTGATTCCCTGTTAGCCATTTGGGTTCTGACCTTTCCATTCAAAGATCATTTTCCTTGGCTCAGAAAACAAATGTAAACCTAATTGTTTTGAAACTTTGAATTTTTTTCAATTAACCAAGCATTTTTTTTCTCTCCCCACCTCCCATCCCAAACCCTCCATCACCCACTGAAAAAGGAAAAAGAAAAAAAAAACCACAAAATAGTTGTAACAAATATGCATAGCTAAGCTAAACAAATTCATTGGCAAGTCCAAAAATGTCTCATTCTGCCCTCTGGCAGCAAAGTGGTGCTATGGGTAGTGAAAGACCTGAGTTCAAATTCAGCCTCATACATTTACTAGTTGGTGACCATAGGCAAGTGGCTTAACCTCTGCCTCAGTTTTCAACTAGAAAATTGGGATAACAGCATCTACCTTTCATGGGGGTTGTGAGGATCAACTGAGATAACAAAAAATGCTTGGCATGTAGCAGGTGCTTTATAAATGCTTATTCCCTTCCTAAAACCCCTCTGTCAGGACGTAGATAGCATGTTTCATCAGCCCTTTGGAATCATGGGAGGATGATTAACCATTGCATTGATCAAAGTCCTTAAGTCTTCCAAAGTGGTCTTTGCCATGTTATATAAATTGTTCAAAAACAAGCGGTATTGAGCAGCTCTGCTTTTCATCAGTTACCATCCCACCCACCCCAAGTGGCCCCATTTCTTCTCTGATGTCCTGTACCTCAGTGGAGCTAAAATCCTAGAAAGAAGACATTCCCCATATCTTCTCTGATAACCTCTTCCCTGACCCGACCTGTTAAAAATCTTTTCCCTTCCTCTTCCCATTCATGCCCTCATGCCCTCCCCTCCATACCCTGCTGGGAGCTATGAGGTCACAGAAGTGATAGCCCACGGGCTCCTTGCTTAAGTCCCAAGGTCCATTCATTGTTCTTAACTGTTTCTGAATTTAAGGACTCCTGACAGTATCCTTATAGCCCAGTGCCGTGTTTTTATATTTCTCCTTTGTTACCTGTCCTCTTCCTGTCTTCCCCACGTGTCTTTATAAGGAAAGTTGATGGTGAGAGTAGGGGTATGGGGTGATCCCTGTGGGCCCCTCCCACATAATTTGAGAAAACCTTCATCCTAATTTGAGAGCATGCATCCTAGATATGTATTTTGGCATCTTGTTGAAAGGACAACTGGCAACTCCTGATTGATTTCCAATGACTGGTGCTATCTCTAAGATGGTTGGCTAGCTGGGTTTGAGGAGAACAGGCTCTTATTGTAAGAAATTCTTCTTTAGTTGGCCTCTAGAGGAAAGTGTACCCTTTTGCTTCTTTTTTTCCTTTTCAGAGGACAGAGTAATGCATAGTAGAACTGGGGGAGGACTGGGGCTGGATGGGAATGAGGAGGAAGCCTGAGAACATACTGTCTCTTCCCGCTCTAGAATCTGATAATGAACACCTTGGGTGGATGAGGTAGATGACCTCATCTACATGTCCTTCAAGGAGAGAACCTGAGAATGGACTTTCACAGCCCACAAAATGGCAATAGCTAGGATATGGTTAGATTTCTTGCAGAAGCACATGAAAGGGGCAGATATGTGCATATCCACTTGAGCCAAGAAGGATATCATAAGTGATGTTCCTGAAATCTAGCCTTTTTTTTGGCGGGGGGGGTGGAAGGAGAATTCACTTCTCTGGGTAATATAATTCCTAGAGTCTACCCATCCAGTCAAACAGTCAGAGAAGGGGGATTTCCTGGTCAGCACCAATCATGTGGTTGCCTTGTGGGTGATTTCAAGTTAGAGGGTCTTTACCTACATATCTGTCCCCTTTTCTCCATTAGTTCACTCTCTAATCACCTCTGTCTAGACTATTGAAATAACATAATTTATGAGTCCTTAACTTGGGGTTTGTAAAATCTGTTTAAAATATTTTGATAGAGGAGCAGAGCCAAGATAGCAGAGTAAAGGGAGGGACTCACCCGAGCTCTCCCCCAAACCCCTCCAAATACCTTTAAAAAATGACTCTAAACAAATTCTAGAACAGCAAAACCCATAAAAGATGGAGTGAAACAAATTTCCAGCCCAAGACAACTTGGAAGGTTGGCAGGAAAGGTCTGTCACAGCAGGGTGAGGGAGGAGGACATGCCAGTGCATATTGGACCCCAGCAAACTCAGAGCAGGCCTTGGGGTGACTGAATCCCTGTGAGCAACGGTTATTTCCAGACTTCTCAGCCCACAGATACCAAAGACAATTTAGAAGGTTGGCAGGAAAGGTCTGTCATACCTGGGTAAGAGAGGAGCATAGTCCAGTGCAAGCTGTGCCAACACAGCCCCAGCCCCAGTAAACCAGGAGCAAGCCTTGAGAGTGACTGAAATGGCAGTGTCAGTGGCTACTTCCAGAGCTCTCAGCCCATGGACAGTAAGGGGATCAAATAACTGGTCAGAAGGAGATGACAAGGGTCTTTCTACTAGCACTGAGGAAGGGCTGTGTTGCTTTGCCCATACTGGGATTTGGGTGGCAGTCCTGGGGTGAGGAGCAGCACTGGTATAGCACAGCTTGTGGCAGCAGTGGAGAGGGGAACCCTCCTCACAGTTCCAGGGAAAAAAAGAGTGCTTGTGGTCATTCACAGACCAGGGCACAGGCCAGGAAAGCAGTAAACACCTCTCCTTAGATCATACCACCTTGGAAGAACTGAAAACTTACAGGTCCCTAGAAGTATCTCTGAAAACAGCTGCACAAAACTCCTGAAGCTTGGGACAGTGCACCCTCCACCCTGGGAGCAAAGCCTTACTTTAACAAAGACCTAAAAGTAAACTAATAGGTTGGGAAAATGAACAAACAACAGAAAAAACTCTGACTATTGAAAGTTTCTTTGATAACGAGGAAGATCAAAACACACACTCAGAAGCAGAAAACAAAATCAAACATCCTACATCCAAAGCCTCCAAGAAAAATATGAATTGGTCTCAGACCATGAAAGAGATCAAAAAGGTTTTTGAAAATCAAGTAAGAGAGGTAGAGGAAAAGTTGGGAAGAGAAATGAGAGTGATACAAGAAAATCATGAAAAACAAGTCAACAGCTTAGTAAAGGAGACACAAAAAAAACTGAAGAAAATGACACCTTAAAAAACAGACTAGGCCAAATGGTTAAAGAGGTCCAAAAAGCCAATGAGGAGAAGAATGTCTTATAAAGCAGAATTGGCCAAATGGAAAAGGAAGTCCAAAAGCTTACTGAAGAAAATAATTCCTTCAAAATTAGAATGGAGCAAGTAGAAGCTAATGACTTTATGAGAAATCAATAAACAATAAAACAATGTCAAAAGAATGAGAAAAGAGAAGACAATGTGAATTATCTCATTGGAAAAACTACTGACCTGGAAAATAGATCAAGGAGAGATAATTTAAAAATTATTGGACTACCTGAAAGCCATGATCAAAAAAAGAGCCTAGAAATCTTCTTTCAAGAAATTATCAAGGAAAATTGAACTGATAATTCTAGAACCAGCGGGTAAAATAGAAACTGAAAAAAATCCACCAATCATCTCCTAAAAGAGATCCCAAAAGTAAAACTGCCAGGAATATTATAGCCAAATTCCAGAGTTCCCAGTTCAAGAAGAAAATATTGCAAGCAGCCAGAAAGAAACAATTCAAGTATTATGGTGTCACAGTCAGGATAACACAAGATTTAGTGGCTTCTACATTAAAGGATCAGAGAGCTTGGAATATAATATTGTAAAGGACAAAGGAGCTGGAATTACAACCAAGAATCACCTACCCAGCAAAACTGAGTATAATCCTCTAGAGGAGAAAGTGGTTTTTTTCACAACATGACTATTATGAATATGTTTTCAATGACTACACTTGTATAACCTACATCAAATTGCTTGCCTTCTCAATGAGGGGGTGGAAGTGGGGAGGGAGGAAGGGAGAGAATTTGGAACTCACAGTTTTAAAAATGAATGTTAAAAAATTTTTTTACATGTGATGTAGAGGGCTTTCAAGCATTCTTGATGAAAAGACTAGAGCTGAATAGAAAATTTGACTTTCAAATACAAGACTCAAAAGAAACATAAAAAGGTAAACAAGAAAGGGAAATCATAAGGGAATTAATAACGTTAAACTACTTACATTCCTACATGGGAAGATGATATTTGTAATTCATAAGACCTTTCTCATTATTAGGATAGTTAGAAGGAGTATATAGAGACAGAGGGCATAGGTGTGAGTTGAATATGAGGGGATGATATCTAAAAAGTAAAGTTAAGGGGTGAGAGAGGAATATACTAGGATAAAGAGAAAGGGAGAGGTAGAATTGGGGTAAATTATCTCACATAAAAGAGGCAAGAAAAAGCTTTTGCAGTGGAGGGGAAGAAGGGGGAGGTAAGGGAGAGTGAGTGAACCCTATTCTCATCAGAATTGACTCAAAGAGGGAATAACATACACACTCAATTGGGTATTGAAATCTATCTTACTTACCCTACAGGAAAGTAGGAGGGGAAGGGGATAAGAGAAGGGAGGGCAGATGGTGGGAGAGGGTAGTTAGAAGCAAAACATTTTTGAGGAAGGAGAGGATGAAAGGAGAGAGAGAATAGAATAAACGGGGTAGGGGGAATAGAATGGAGGGGAATACAGTTAGCAATAGTAATTGTGAAAAAAATTTTTTTTGCTTTTTGGAGGGGGGAAGGCAGGGCAATTGGGGTTAAATGACTTGCCCAAGGTCACATGGCTAGTAAGTGTTAAGTGTCTGAGGTCAGATTTGAACTTAGGTCCTCCTGACTCCAGGGCCAGTGTTCTATTCACTAAGCCACCTAGCTGCCCCTGAAAAAAATTTTTGAAGCAAGTTTCTCTGATAAAGGCCTGATTTCTTAAACATATAGAGAACTGAGTCAAATTTGTAAAAATAGGAGCCATTCTTCAAATGATAAATGATCAAAAGATATGATTAGTTTTCAGATGAAGTAATTAAGCTGTCTATAGCCATGTTAGAAAAAATACTGTGACTCACTATTGATTGGAAAAATGCATATTAAAACAATTCTGAGGTACTACCTCATACCTATTAGATTGGCTAATAGGACATAAAAAGTAAATTACCAATGTTGGAGGGAATGTGGGAAAAATGAGGCTTTAATACATTGTTGGTGGAATTGTGAACTGATTCAACCATTCTGTAGAGCAATTTGGAACTATGCCCAAAGGATTATAAAACCATGTATCCCTTCTATTCCCTAAGAGATAAAAAAACAAAAAGGAAAAAACCCTATATATACAAAAACACTGATAGCAGCTTTTTTCTTGGGGTAACTAATTAGAAGTTCAGGGGATGCCCATCAGTTGGGGAATGACTGAACAAGTGATGGTATGTGATTATGATGGAATACTATTGTACTCTAAGAAATAATGGGCAGGATGCTGTCAGAAAAACCTGGAAAGACTTGCATGGGCTGATGTAAAGTGAAATGTACTGTTTATAAGGTAACAACAATATTGTAAGATGATCAGTCATGAATGACTTAGCTATTCTCAGCTATATAATGATCCAAGATAACTCTGAAGGACTTAGGATGAAAAATGTTATCCATCCCCAGAGAAAGAACGATTGAAGCATACTTTTTTACTTTATTTTTCTTGGGTTTTTATTTGTCTATGGTTTTTTTCACATGACTATTATGAATATGTTTTGAATGACTACACATGTATAACCTATATCAAATTACTTGCCTTCTCAATGAGGGGGTGGAGGCAGGGAGAGAGGAAAGGAGAGAATTTGGAACTCAAAGTTTTAAAAATTAATGCTAAAATTTTTTTTTTACATGTCACTGGGGGAAATAAAATACTAAATAAAAGTTTAAAAATAAATAAAATATTTTGATAACTATACTTTTATATAATTGGTTTCCTTTGCGATCTTCTGTATTTTACTTTAGGCATTAAAAAATATTATTTCAAGGAGTTCATGGCCTTCATTTGACTACCAAAAGGGTCTGTGATACAACAAAGGCTAAAAATTGGACTCCCTCACTAATGCATTGTTGGTGGAGTTGTGAACTCATCCAACTATTCTAGAGAGTAATTTGGAACTATGTCCAAAAGGCTATAAAACTGCTTACTCTTTGATCCAGCAATACTGATACTAGGTCTTTGTCCCAAAGAGGAGGGGAAAGGACCTATTTGTATAAAAATATAGTAGTTCTTTTTGTGGTAGCAAAGAACTGGAAATTAAGAGAATGCTCATCAATTGGGGAATGGCCGAACAAGTTGTGGTATATGATTGTAATGGAATATTACAGTACTATAAAAAATTATGAGCAGCAGGATTTCAGAAAAACCTGGACAAAACCTATATGAACTTTTGCAAAATGAAGCAAGTAGAACCAGGAGAACTTTGTATACAGTAATAGCAATATTGTATGATGATCAACTGTAAATGACTTAGCTATTCTAAGTCATACAATGATCCAAGACAATTTTGAAGGACTCAAGATGAAAAAAGCTGTGTCTCCAGAGAAGGACTTGATGCAGTCTGAATGAAGATGGAAGCATACTATTTTTCACTTCCTGTATTTTTATGCATTTGTTTTTTCCTTTCATTCTATGTCTTCTTTCACAACATGGTTAACATGGTAATATGTTTTGCATAATTGAACATGTATAACCTACATCAAATTGCTTATTGTCTCAGGGAGAAGAGGGGTGAGTGATTTTCCTAAAGAGCAAGACTAATCATATTTCTCAATAAACTTCTGTGGCTCATTATTACCTCTAGGATCAAATACAAACTTACTCTGTTTGGCATTTAAAGCCCTTCAGAACCTGACTCCCACCTATTTTTCCAGTCTTATTTTAATATATCATTCCTTTTCACAAACTCTACAATCCAGCCAAAGTGACCTTCTTACTGTTCCTTACACAATCTATTTCCTGTTTGTGGCTTTGCACTGGTCCTGTCTGGTGCCTGGAATTCACTCCCTCTTCACCACTTCTTAGAATCCCTAATTTCCTTTAATGTTCAGCTACAATGCCTCTTCTATGTGAAGCTTTTATTCATCCCTACCTGCCCCACCCCCCGCCCCCACTATTGCTAGTCTATCCCCTTCAGCAAGTTTTTGTGGTGCATACTGGGAAAGTTTAGGCAACAACTCCCTAGGCATACTAGTTAATCCCCACATGTAATAGGAATTTACTGTGGTAGGTAAAATAACACAGATGAGGAATCATGCAAAAGGAAAAGGATGGGAAGGAGAGGAAACCTGGAAAGTGGTGGCTTGCCAGAGCTCAGGAATTCTGAGCTGCAGGAGAGTTGAGTCTGAGGTATCCACATTAGGTGGGGTATCAATACTGTACTTCTGTATTTCTGGACAAGTTAAGGGGAGACG
>CM053590.1:123107140-123143005 GCA_028646515.1 Pseudochirops corinnae
AAAACTAAACAGCAACCAAGTTAACGTGCAGCCCACACAGATAGGTTTGAGTTGGAAGCCACTGTGAAAGAATCTTAACCCTAAGCCTGCTGGAAAGAGCTAAAAGTATGAAATAACCGAGAAACATTTTGGCCTTGAATATCTCATTCTGGGAAAGCCAGAGTAGCATAATAGATAGAGAGCTACTCTCAGAGGCAAGAGAGACCTCAATTCAAGCCCTGCCTCTGATTCATACTGGCTGTGGGACCCTGGGCAAGACTTTTAATCTAATTCTAATTTAATTCCTAAGTGCTTCCAGGTAACTCCGAGACTAGAATTCGTAGAGTAGGTGCCAATCGACAGCTGGAGAAAAAATTTCTTTGCTTAAACCAAAGAAATAATAGGTCTGCTTTCCCTCCTTCTCTTCCTGCCCCCTACAAATTATTTACTTTTTCCATTTTGTAAATATTTTGAACAGTGATTACATTTCCAGGGTAAATCCTCCATGGGATATCTAGTACTGGTGCTATCTCTTAGGGAGGAAAAGAGTAAACCAGGAAGCAGGACAATGGAAGAGGAGACTACAGGTGACCATTTGGGGTGAGCATTTGCAGGAGGTCCAAGTAGAGTTAGAATCGATCACAATGCCTGCTGAAAAAAGCAGCAGGAGCAGCCGCTGTTGTCGCTGTTGTTGTTGTTCATGCTTCATTTTCACTAGTGAGTGAATTGGAGGTAAAAGACACAGTGACCTGCTGACGGCAGAGCACCGCCCCGCTCCCTGCACATCAAAACCCATAACAGTCGAGCAATTTGGCAACAAGTGAGACTTTGGACCCTATGGAGTGGAGCAGACTCAGATCTTGCCGCTGGAACCACATCCAGGGAATTATTGAGCCATGGGGATCAGGGAGCATTGACCCACTGGAAGGAAAGGGGAGGGGGTGTCTCAGCTCTCTAGCAAACCCCAAATTCTTTCCCTTTTGAGGGAAAAAGGACACATAAGGGGACTCTAAGTGAGAAGGAAAGCATAGGTCACAGTATAGGTGGAGGAGGACCACTGAAAATGAAAGGTTATTTTCTTAACTATACAGGGTGTTCCAAAAGCCTCAGGGCAATTGTAAGTTTAAATAGCTATTAAAGACTTTTGGGACACTATATGTGGGTCCTTTCTGCATTTTTTATTGCCCTAACCACATCATATCTTCAATGTTCTCATTAGAAAGCCAACTAGTACCTTTTTTTTCCTTTTCCTCTCTCTCTCTCTCTCTCTCTCTCTCTCTCTCTCTCTCTCTCTCTCTCTCTGTCTCTTGTTCTCTCTGTCACTCCTCCCTCATTTTAGATGGAAGGAAGAATGGAGAGAGGGTCACCTGCCATTTAATCCACCTACCGGATTTTGGGTGGGTCTTGCTATTGTTTAGGTCTACATGATGTCAACTGGGAACCTATTCAAAATCTCCACCCATACTCTTGGAGACTCTACTACAAGCCAATTCACTTATCATACAAGTATTTAATAGTGGAATCTTACAAATTCAAAGGATTCTTGGAAGCAATCTATCCATAATGTGAATTTCTCAACTCCAACATCCCTAAAATGCAAACATCCAGTCTCGGGAATTAATACCTCCAGGGACAAAAACTTCTTCCATGGACAACTCAATTTTGGGTCATTACAATTAGAAGGAATTTCCTTCTCAAGCTGGAATCTGTTTCCCTACAATTTCTATCCTTTGGTTCTAATTCTGGTCTTTGCAGCCAAGTAAAATGCATATAACCCTTCTCTTTAATATGAAAATCTTTCTTATAGCTGTCACTCACCCCCCTCTCCTATACTTTATCTTCCATTATTCAAGATAAAAAACATCCATCATAGTCCTTCTAGTCAATCCTTGACTCCATTCCATTGTCATTCTGGTCACTCTCCTCTGTACAAACTCCATCTTGTCAATAAGGGGGTCAGTTGTCAATGTCCTTTCTAAAACTAACACCCAGAATTGAACGCAGTACTCTGGATGTGGTCTGAGTAGAGGATGGGGTGGTACAGTACTATTATCAATTCTTTTCTTCTGGACAGCTACTGAAATTAAAGTATAACTTATCTATGGCATTCTCCAAACCTACTATTCTAGTAAACTGTGATTTTTAGGATTCCTTATTCCATTAGCAGTTACTATGTGTTCAAACTCCTTCCAATGCAGAGAAGGTGAAGGAATTTATGAATTGCTACGATACTTATGAGACATTATATGAGGCACACTAAAATAAAACTATTTGATGCTCCTTCTTGTAATCCAGTCCTTGTCAGCAACGTGCTACAACTTGCTTATACCCTACTGCCCTTTGAATGAACAGTAAGAGCAATATCTACCCCATGAAGGCTAGGCCAATTTTTCCTTAAAAGGCAATGAAACTATCTTCAAGCTTTTATTGATCTGATGTCTAGGATGACTGATGTAGTTTCCTGGTTGCTTAAATATAAAAATATAGCACATAAAGTGCGTGGGTGCGTGTGTGTGTGTGTGTGTGTGTATGCAGAAAGGTGGTCCTCAAGCATGACATTCCTTCAGTATGGTATAGTGCAGGGGTAGGGAACTTGCAGCCTCGAGGCTATATGTGGCTTAGGTCCTCAAGGGTGGCCCTTTGACTTCACAGAACAAATGCCCTTAATAAAAGAATTTGTTCTGTAAAACTTGGACTCAGTCAAAAGGCTGAACCCAAGGATCTAGAAGGCCACAGGCTCCTTCATCAAACTTGTAAGGGCATGCAAAACTCCCTGTGCAGCCTAAGCCAGATTAAAATGTAATTGGGAAATGTTTAAAAATAAAAATACAATAACAGCATATACAACATAGTTAGTGTTAATTATTATGGTTTTCTAAGTCAATATGCAGCCAGAACACATCCATTTCTATTTGTTTGACACCACTGGCAAAAAAACAAACCCCAAAAGAACACAATAAAACGCCCCGCTGGCTCTTAGGGCAGACAAGCCAGGTTCAAATTCTCCCTCTGACCTCTGTTATATTTGAGCCTGCCACTACAGTAAACAAAGGCAGGGAAGCTATATCCAGTGAATCAGTGCTGTACCTTTGCCAAACATTCTTTCCATGTTGGTCAAGTAAATCGATTTTCCGAATAGAGAAAGCAGCAGAGTGGGACTAGAACCCGGTTTGTGCCTCCAGTCCCATGGTCTTTCCACTGCACCACATTATCTACCCAGGTCTCTCTGCCAACTGGTCTAATCCTGACACTTGGCAACCCTCTCCTAACAACTGTAAACGGGTGTATATGTAGGAGGGCTGAACCTTCGCTCATGTCACTCATTGGCTTTATCACTCAGGTCAGTAGCTTTTCTTTAGTTCTCAGGACAGTTGGGTCGTCCTTTGTGTTTTTTCCTGAAGGGAGCAGTTGAGGATTCTAATCCTTGACAATAATAATAAACTACAGGGGTGGCTAGGTGGCACAGTGAATAGAGCACTGGCCCTGGAGTCAGGAGGACCCGAGTTCAAATCCAGTCTCAGACACTTAACATACTAGCTGTGTGACCTTGGGCAAGTCACTTAACCCCAGTTGCCTTGTCCTAAAAAGCTAAACAAATAAACAAATAAATGACAAATAAACTACAAATGATTCATTTGGCAAAGAAAAATCGCACCCAGACGTCAGATGGCTGCTGGTATCTCTGCACAGTAGATTCCCAAGAACGTCTCTCCTGAATCCTGACAGAGCAAAGAGGAATTATTCTCTTACAAATGCCTGGCCCCAAACACATGTACTTGGGAGTTCATAGGAGGATACTGCTCCTGGTCCCCACAACAGATCTCCGACCTAAAGGGCCCCAGATACCCTGTGTCCCAACTCCAGGCCACACAGATAATGACAAGACAGGGAGGCAATAGTAAAGTATGAACAGTCTTGCCATACAATAATAATATATAGTGCTTACTATGGGCCAGGCATTGTGCTAAATGCTTTATAATTATTTCATCTGATCTACATAGCAACTTTGGGAGGTAGGTACTACTATTGTCCCCATTTTATAGATGAGGAAGCAGAGGCAGGCAGAGGTTAAGTGTCTCATCCAGGATCACACAGCTAAGGCCAGATTTGAACTGTGGTCTTTCAAATTCTAGGCCGGTGCTCTATTCACTGTGCCACCTAGATGCCTCTAGAGTCTAATTATCAGCGGACTTCTTTCCTCTATTCCTCATCCCCCATTAGTGATTCTTATACACTCACAAAGGGAACTACCATTGAATAGGGATGGAGTCTATACAGAAGAGGGTGGAATATTCCAGAGGATGAGATCGTAATACCAGAATGATATAATTTCAAATAAAGGAAACGGGGAACATAGATTTAGAGATGGAAGGTACCTTGGAGGCCAGAGTTTCAGAGGTAAGATTTGAACTAAGGCCTTCCTAGATCAAAGAAGTCAGGTGTCTATCCACTATGCCACACTGGTTGTGCGATGGTATTTTCATCATCCACATGTCCTTATATAAACATATGAAGGTACAAGATAGTCAAAGGTGATAGGGTCAAGAGTCAGAAGTTAAGCCAGGAATCACCTTGGCCCAACTCTGTTAAGGAATAATCTTTAATCTTAAACCATCCTTTAGTTTCTTACAGAATTTCATTACAGACAAGAGACATTTCTTGGAATGAAAGTGAGGCTAGGGGAAAATCATTGATCTAATTAATAAACAGGACCTAGACTTCAGCAGGTAGGTGGTGGCACAGTGGATAGAGCACTGGGCCTGGAATGAGGAAGACTCTCTTCCTGAGTTGAAATCTGGCCTCAGACACTTGCTAGCTGTGTGACCCTGGCCAAGTCACTTAACCCCGTTTGCCTGTTTCCTCATCTGTAAAATGAGCTGGAAAAGGAAATAGTAAACCACTCCAGTATTTTTAAGAAAATCCTAAATGGAGTCAGGGAGACTTGGACATGACTGAACAACAGACATCCTCCACCCAAGAGTTCTTAACCTTTTTTGCATCACAGACTCCTTTGGCAGTCTAGTAAACCTTATGAATCTATGTTTTTAAGTGCACAAAAAACATAAGATTAACAAGGAAACCAATTATACCGAAATATCAAACATAATGTAAAGTTCTATTTTTTAAAGTTCACAACCCCCAACCCCAGGTTAAGAAATCCTGCCCTGGGGTGGCTAGGTGGTATAGTGAATAGCGCACCAGCCCTGGAGTCAGGAGGACCTGAGTTCAAATTTGGCCTCATACACCTAACACTTACTAGCCATGGGACCTTGGGCAAGTCACTTAACCCCAATTGCCCTGCCTTCCCCCCTCCAAAAAGCAAAAAAGAAATAAAAGAAATTCTGCTCCCATTATTTTGCTCTCTTGAAGCAAGATAGACCCTAAAAATAAGGAAATATTTTCCATTAACATTTTTTCATGTATAGATTACTAGTCACTGAAGACATTTCTAACATAGCACGTGGCCTCAAGGAGTCTGAAATTTGTCAGAAGATTAAGGTATGTGCACAAATAAGTGTAACAGAATTTAGAATAAATATATGAAAAAAGTAGAGATTCTGGATTGGGAGATTGTTATTTATCTGGAGGGTAGGGATATGTGAACCAAAATTCATGGATATGAGGAAAGGATGTCAACAGCTGGAAATGTGGAGGTTGCTTGTGCCAAGGATGTGGTGGGATGGCCAACACAAATGCACTTGATGGGGCAAAGGATGAGGGAAATGCCCAACAGTGCAGTTTGACTGAACCTAATGTGTTTTTAAGAGTAATGTGAAATAAGGAGCCACTGTGCATGGTAGTCCTATGATCACACCCACGCATTAGGAAGCCTATCTTAGTAGTAGCATAAAAGATGTATCAGAAAGTTGCTTGACAAGTGGTGGGGAATTGATCTGAGATACTGGAGCAAAGACCAAGAGGAGTCTATTTCAAAAAAGCCAGAGTGGGGGGTAAGGACTAGAGTGGCTGTTGGCTGTAAGAGTGAAAAGGAGGGGACATATAAAAGATGTAGCTTCAGCATAGTCAACAGAACTGAACAAATGATTAAGGGGGGGCATAAAGCAAGGGTGCCAATAGATAGTCAAAGTATATGAACATAAAGTTCTCAAAATAACGGCGATCATATAAAAAGAATGCTCCAAATCACTAACAAGTACGCAATTAAAACTAAGGTTTTGAATCGTCTAAGTCATAAAGATGACAAAAGATTAGGAAGTCAACATCAGACTGTGGAAAGACAGGCACACTGATGATTTTTGGTAAGCTGTGAATTGAGACAACTATTCTGTAAAGCAATTTGGAATTATGTGAAAACAAGTGGCTAAATTATCTAACCCAGAGATTGCGCTACTAGGAATAAACCTCAGTTGGACAGTAACTGTAACGAAATATTCATAGAAGCACATAGGTGGTAGCTATGTGGACTTCCATTGATTGGGGAATGGCTATACACACTGTGGTACATGAATGTAATTAGATATTATTCTGTGAACGATGATAAATACAGACAAGTTTGGAAAGAACTCAGTATGAAATAATGCAAAGCCAGTAGATCCAGGAAAACAATATACATAATTGCTACAACAATGTAAAATTAAAGAACCACAAAAGAATCGAATTGCTTCAAAATTAGAATGACCAAGCTGGCCCCAAAGAAGAGATGAGAAGATACTTCTCTTCATTTGTTTGCAGAGGTATGAGGATGATGGGTATGAAATACTGCATATGATGTCAGACTTTTTCAGTATGTTGGTTGCTGGACTTCTATTTTAAAATTATTGTAGTTATAAAAAAGATGGCTCCCTGGAAAGTGAGAAAGGGATACTATGAGGAAACATAAGTGATGTAAAAATTAAAGATATCAAACAAAAATTTTTTTTTTAAGCTAGAGATGAGGGAGGAGTCAAAGATAATTCCAAGTTTTTGAAGCTGGGTTAACTGGGAAGACAGGAATAGGGAAGTTAGGAATTAGGAAAGGTTTTAGGGAGGAAGTTTTTAAGACATGTCTAGTTTGGGATGTCCAATAGGCCTTTGAGAATGCAGGAGCTCAGGGTTAAAGGGTCTAGCATACATGGTTGTTTGATTGTGAAGGCATGACTAAAGTCAAAGGGGATGAGGGAGCAAAGGGAGTATCATTTCTCCCACCCCTATGAGTATAACTTGCTATCAAAGTTTTATTTTTCATAATCACTGACCCCCTACCTGTGTCTAAAGGCTAACAGCTTCTATTCAAACCTTTCGTGAGCTCCCCTTCTAATCACTCCCACAACAGCATCAAGAGTACTACCCAAGACCCATCCTTGGGCACCAAGAACCATCCACTGACATCTCACTGAGTCAAAAGCCAGAGAAAGAAAACAGCAGGGTTAAAAGCGTACATCCAGTTCCGTTGGGAATAAACTTTCATGAGTAGAAGTTATTTACCCAATGTCAAAACATTCCCACTGATATAAAGGATTGAGCCTGTGAACTTACCTAGGGACAAAAAGATAGCACTTCATTCTAGAAAATACTTAAATTAGGAAAGATTCTAGTTTGGATTTCACTGCTTACTGGAAGTCTAAACCACACTCTGAGATTATACTGTGGCCTTGGGAAAGTCACTTAACCCCAATTGCCCTGCCTTTCCCCCCAAAAAAGCAAAAAAAAATTGGTGATGCCCCACCAAAGACCTCTCACGAGTTTTATCCCTCAATTATCTATATTAGAAATTAAAATGTTATTAAAAATTTTGACCTTGCCAGATGCCCTGAAGTCAGAGAACCCAGAACAAACTGAGAAACACTGCCTTACTTCAGTAAAATGGAAATTATGGACAAAAATCCATATTAAAGTGAATTGCCTTAGCTACCAGGCCTACTTTCAGGTAAAATAAATTGCCCGAGTTTACCAGGTTCAAGTAAAATAAATCTTGATACAATCTTCCCTTGCAGAGAGGTTCATGGGATTGGCATTTTTCTGAGATCTCTGAACTACCATTTCCTAAATTCAAGGCAGGCTTAGAGCAAGACACACTCTTCTCCAGTCTTCACATAGTCAAAGCTCTGGAAGCTCCAGGCATTCAATTAAGGACCAGAACTTGACTTACGAAGAAACAGGAGCCAGGATGACAGGGAGAAATTTTAATGGTGAAGTGTTGGTGACGTGTATACCAACAAAGCCATTGTTTTGCCTTGGTCTCATACTAACAAGTTGCTTCACATTTCTCTTTTTGCAACTAATTTACTTTCCTTGGCTCACCCTGGGTCCTAACACTATTTTCTGATTAGGGAGTAACAAGGTACAAGGGAAAAGAACATAATGCATTGATCCCTAACAGTGGTCCACCTCCACTCTTGAGGCTCATTCTCTAAAGAGTGGACCCTAGGCTCCCCAGGGAAATACAGGCAATGGAACAAGAGAGGGTCATTTGCTAATACTTCAAAAACCAGCTCTTCCACAGATCAGGCTGAGGGGGAAGGATGGCTGAATGAGTCATTGGTTGTCCCTCCAACCCCAGCCAAGTGGAGTACTCTAGGTCCTTGCCAAGGAAATGAGGAGACATAAACAGCTCTGGGAAGTTCTTCCCAAGTCTTGCCTGGGTTTGAGACACTGCCTTGGTACCCTCCCTCCCTACATGTACAGGCCAAGGAAGATATCAGAAAAGAGGCTGCCAGGGGAAAGAAGGAGGAGCAGGGGCCAGAACTCAGGCTGTTTTGACCCAACGTTTATTTGTCCTTTTACAACATGTTTTTGGTTTAGAAACTGCTTGTGATTAGTTAATTTATTTTTCCAACATTAACTCAAAAGCATATAAAATAAAATGAACCTACTCACTACGTAAACACCCAGCAGCTGTGGCCCTTATCCTGGTGTGGACGGGGAAAGAAGGGACAGCATGGGCAGCATGGAGTGAAGTTCAGGCGCTTTTATTACTGCTGGGGGCTGGATGCTGCTGGCTCCCTTGCTCATGCCTCACACAGGCCACCCGCCCGCTGTACCCCCCCCCCAACTACAACAGAAATGGCGCAGGCTCAAGGCCCTGATTCCCTGTTGGTAATTCACTCTCCGCCTCCCAAATGAAAATCGCTTTTATTTTATCGCTTTTGTTTTGTATTTTTTGCAACAGAAACCCCCTGTCCAGAGTCTGACTGCAGCTTAACTGTTCGGACTGAGGAATGGAGCAGGCCCCGGGTACTCCCGGTCCCTCTCAGGCAAGAGCCTCCCTCCCCCAGGGACCGAGGCCTGGCCAGCTTGCTCCGTGGCCAGCCGCTGCCCGTTTAGCCATACAGGTCATCGTCATTGTCTTCCGTGTACACGTTGCCTCCGGTGCCTCCTCCACTGCCCTGGCTGGGGCCAGCCCCGCCTTGGTTCCCTGAGGGGAATCTGTAGGCCAGAGAGGTTCATTAGATCCTAGTCACAGGCAGCTTCCTCCCTCCCACCCCTATGAAGATAAGTAGTTTGCCCAAAGTCACAGGAGAGGGAGAATTAGAAGGGGGACCCCTGTGCAGCCCAGGCAAGTCTTCTGACCCCCGGGCCCAGTTCCTTCCACTGGACACCTGCCCAGAATGACCAACTCCCAAGCAGACAGATGCTATTCCACCTCTCTTTAGCTAGTCCACTTTCCTTTTTCCCTCCCAATGTAGACCAATGTCTACAAACTATCCCCAAGTTCCTACCTTGGGTTTCACCTTACAAGTCCCATCGCCCTTACCTGAAGCTGCCAAAGCCCCTGCTCTGCTGAAGGGTCTGGGCAAACATCTCGTATTTCCGGATATCATTGTCACTGACAGAGCGACGGGCAAAGCGCATGGCCTCCTCAAAGTGATCCCGGCGGATCTCAGGGACTGGGTCATCTTCTTCTACCTCCTAACGGGTAGAAAGATGTCAGCAGGGATTAAGGCCTATCAGAGCTCACCAAGCCTGGTTCTCCCTTTCTGCCCCCTTCTCTCCCAAGGAACTCAGGGGACCTGGCACCTACACCTAGTAACAGAAGTGACCCAAGATAATGCCCATGCTCCAGATGGGCCCTGAACAGACCAGCCCCAGAGTCTGGCTATGCTGTATAGACATAGTATGAGCATCATCCCTAATGCTATGTTCAAAGAAGCCCAAACATCCTCCAAAGTTCCTGTAGTGATCCATTACATCATATAGAGAGACTTGTCTAATACCTCTTTGATCTCAGTTTTTATTTTCAGCTTTAATTACAATTTGGGCAGGTAAATAATCTTCATGTGTCCTGGAATTTAGGGGAAGAACATGTTCTCCACAGGTCCAGACCTATGATTTCACTGGTAGAGAGTGAAGAAATTCCCTCCACCGATGCAGTTTGGCAAATGCTCTGCAGCTCTGGAAAGCCGTTTGGGACACTAAAAGGTTGTATTGATTCACCCAGGATCCCACTCAGAGATTTGGTATTCCCAATTCCAAGGCCAACACTCTACTACACACAAGGCTGCCTTTCAAAAATCTCTCTACTGATTGGACAGAAGACAGAGACAAAAATAACTATAATCCATGGCAGACGGCAGAATACAACAAAGTGCTCAGAGAATTTAGGGGAGGAAGCAATCACTTCCATTGCTGGGGAGCTACATAAAGAAGCTGGCATCTGAGCAGTGACTTAAGGGCAGGATGAAACTGAGACATAACAAGCAGTATGTTTTGGTTACAAGTAAATATGCGAATAACGTAAATCAAAGAATATTAAAGCTGGAAGGAACTTAATGAAAAGAACAATGTAAGATGTAGACAGGTTTTTTGGTTTTGTTTTGCACATGTGGTCAGGCATATGTAATAAAGAGATGAACTTGGCAATAGTGTGAAGGATACAGTAGAGTATGGAAAGACTCAAGGAAGAAAAAGCAAATAAAAAGCTATTTCAACTGTCTAGGCTGGAGGTCATTAAAGTTTAAAGCAGGGTGGTGGGTAATGAGAGAATAAAGGAGGGGGCAAGTTCAAGATGACTTAACTAACTGCATGTGGGAGGCAAAGGAGAATGAAGAGTCAAAGATGACTCGGAGGTTTGGAGGTGGTTGACAAGGGCAGTAACGATGCTATAAATATGTTAAAATATATTCTTATATTTAGGGGTGTGTGGGGTGGGGGAGATAAGCTGTTCAGTTCTGTCCACACTGAGTTAGCTCATGGAGTAGATATGTTACAATGGAGCTCTAGAATGAGTTCAGGAGTAAAGATACACATGTAGGAGTTATATGAATAAAAGTGATCACTGAAATAAACTGAATGGCTAAAATAGCCACGGGACAGAAAGGAAAGTGGGCAGATAAAGCCATGAGGAGAACCTTGATTTAGAGGAGGAGAAAAAAGCTAACAAAGGGAACTAAAAAGTCCAGTTTAATGCAAGGAGGGAAGTTATATCAAGAAGATCATGTTCAATTGTCAAGTACAACATCAAGATCAAAGAAAAGGCCAAGTAAAAAAGCCCCTGGGTTTGGTGATGAGGTTACTGATAGCCTTAAAAGCCATTTCAGTAAAAGCACTGGTGAAAGCCAGACTGTAAAAAGGGTTGAGGAGTATGTGAATAATGAAGCTATAGCAGCAGTTTGGTGAAGGGTTAAGAACAGAACAATAGCTTGAAGACATATAAAGGCAAGGTTTGTTTTTTTTTTTAAAGGATCAGCACTTTCATAGGAAGTCAAATGGAGAAAATTAATGCAAGAGAAGGAAGCTGGAGGTGATGAGATCAAGCAATTGGCAGGACAGAACAAAAGAATGCATCAAAATTTAAGGAGGCTTTCAGTAGAGAAATTAAGAGCTCCAATCAGATGTGCCTTGTCTCCCCCCATCAGAATGTAAACTCCTGGGGGTGGAGGGGATGCCCTATATCTGACTCAGGAACATGGGCCTGGTTCAGTGTTCCTTAAAGCCTGGTTAAATGGGAAAGCAGTTTGGGGAAGAGGACTTACCATGGCAGAGGGGTTGGTCTGCCTTTCCCGCTCTCGTCGGATTTCACTCTCAATGGACTCACGGATAGCCAGTTTGCAAGCACGCTGGCAGATCTCTGTCAGGTCAGCCCCAGAGAAGCCATTAGTCATCTTGGCCAGAAACTCTAAATCTACATCCTGCCGAAAGTCAGAAAGCAAATTCAGTACTCAGAACTCCAAACAGAAGGTCTTCCTTTCCCTGGTTCACCCTAATTTTCTCTCCTATAATGAACCATTCCAGACCTCCAAAACCAGAATTCACAAGGGCTACCCAAGAACATTCCAAATATGGCCTAAATAGTTCTTTTAGTAAAACAGTCTGGGAAAAGGACCACTTTCTCACCACATCAGGCTGCAGTAGGAAAGAGACATGGTTGTCAATTTATTCCCAAAATCCTTCTACTTACCTTGGCAACAGGTGACTTTCTCAGGTTGGCCTTAAGAATTGCAACACGGGACTTTTCATCAGGCAGGGGTATGTAGATGAGCTGGTCCAAGCGTCCAGGCCGAAGAATTGCAGGGTCAATAATGTCAGGCCGGTTGGTGGCACCAATGATGAACACGTTTTTCTTTGTGGACATACCATCCATTTCTGTCAGAATCTGGTTGATGACTCTGTCAGCAGCACCTCCTCCATCTCCAATGTTGCCACCACGAGCCTTGGCGATTGAATCCAGTTCATCAAAGAACAGAACGCAGGGAGCAGCTTGGCGAGCCTTCACAGATAAATGACGTGGAGAGATATGAACACTTGCATGTGCACTCCCCTCCTCCCTCCAAAGGCTCCTTCATTCCCATATCCAATGACTTTAGTTAGGCAATGTTGAGATGGTTTCATAATTCAGTACAAACACAAGCCACCTAGTCAGATTGGAAATCCATAGGGTAAGAGGCTTGATCCAATACAGGGCTTACCTTGTCAAATATCTCACGGACATTGGCCTCAGACTCGCCAAACCACATAGTGAGAAGTTCAGGGCCCTTGATGGAGATGAAGTTTGCCTGGCATTCATTGGCGATAGCTTTGGCCAACAGGGTTTTTCCACAGCCAGGGGGCCCATAGAACAGGACTCCCTTGGAAGGTGTCATACCAAACTTGAGGAACTTGTCTGGATGCTCCACAGGGTACTAGATGAAAGGAGAGCTCAGAGTCAGCCTTTAATATGAGTAACTGGGAAGAGAGGTATAATCAATAAGCACTTGCTCTCTTGGGAAGAGGAAAGCCAAGTCACATACCCAGTTTGTTTCAAACCACCAGTCTCTAACATCTAGAAAAGCCCAGGTTCCATTCCAGGAACCTAAAAATAGTCTCATCTTGCTACCACAACTCCCAGGGAATAGGTACCAGAAGTCTTACTTACCATTCTGCGGAACTCTGAACTAGTCCTAAGCTTCAAGACTCCTCACCTGAACAAGTTCTTGAAGCTCCCGCTTGACATCCTCCAGACCACCAATATCCTCCCAGGTCACCTGTGGCACTTCCACAACAGTCTCCCGAAGTGCTGAAGGATTGCTCTGGCTCAGGGCCCACTAGTACAGAAGGAAAGAACTGGAATAAGACTCTGTTAAAGGAACAGAAGAAGGAAAGCGGCAGGAATTATGAGGGGGTACCCTTACCCGGAAGTCATCCATGGTGACAGCCAGGGAGTTCATGACTTCAGCATCAATGGTCTCATCCTCTAGGTCAATGAGATCCATCTTCTTCCGAATGGCCTGCAGTGCTGCTTCTGAACAGAGGGCTGCCAGATCTGCACCTACATGTCCGTGGGTCTCATTGGCCACCTGTAGGCAGAAGGTCACCGTGGTTAGAGTCCATCTCCAGGCCTGAGGTTCTCTCACTTCCTCACTGTGCAGCTAAGTTTGGAGAGAAGGCTGGTCACACTCCATGCATGCATGCCAAGCCTCTTGGAATCTATTATTCATGTCCCTCCATAAGCTCTTTCCATTATGAGGTAGTGCCTTAGTCTCTCTTCTCAGGACACATGGCACTAACAGATTTGCCTTCACAATTTCAACTGTTCTATTCTCAAAGTCACAAATTGCCCATTATCGCACCTGCCAAAGTCAGAGCTCTCGGTGACTGGGGCTCTGCCATGGCCTTATTTTGACTGTTACTTACAACACACACCAGGCTGAGTTAACTTATTTCAAAGTAACCTCAAAATTGTTTTTCTTCCCATGCAAGTTCATTAATGATCACAGTCTATCTCCCAAAGCTATGCCTTTGCCCCAGTAAGCACTCCACTTCAACAATCTATTAGAGCCCAGCTTCTACAGAGTCTCTGGGGCTCAGCAAACTCTCCCTTCCTCCCTCTCTAGATCCTGATCCTTCTCCTTATCCCCTAAGGTCTCTTACCTGTTCTAGGTCTACATCATCCGCCAGCTTCATGTTCTTGGTATGGATTTGCAAAATCTCCAAGCGTCCTGTGGCATCAGGAATCCCAATATCTACCTCCCTGTCAAATCGACCTGTGGGGATACATGTATATGCACAACTCAATACTGGGCTCTGGTCACATGTGCCTGCCCCCTTCCCAATGGAAATGTGGGTAAAAGGGAGGACTCCTATTGTTTAGGTGATATGGGTGAGGGGATAGAATAAGAAAGGAGAAGAAACAGATGGGGAAAGGAAATGGAACTTCAGGAAAAGTAGTGGCAGGAATCTGTTGTTACCCAGCCCAACATGCCAGATCTTAAGATCATATATATGATCCTATGTTCACAGAGAGAAGAACATTCATCAAAAATGCCAAGGGGCCATTACCAAACCGCCTAAGAGCTGGGTCAATGCTGTTGGGTCTGTTGGTTGCTGCCATAACAATCACGTGTGCCCTCTGCTTCAAACCATCCATGAGAGTCAATAGCTGTGACACAATTCGACGTTCTACTTCTCCATGGGTCTGTCAAAGCACAAGGTCTCTGGTCAACAGGTGGTAAGTTTGTACCCTAATTCTCCTCACTTGGGTCTTCTCTCCCTTAAAAGTCTACCTTTTCTCTCTTGGGAGCAATGGCATCCAGTTCATCAATGAAAATGATGGCAGGAGCATTCTTCTCTGCCTCTTCAAAAGCCTTCCGCAGGTTGCTCTCTGACTCACCAGCCAACTTGCTCATAATCTCAGGACCTGAAGAGATGCATCATGCAAGCAAGGATGAGGCTGATGTCTTCTCCCCAAGGAGAGGAAGCCATAGGGGTTGTTCACTACCCCTGCCCAGGCTCTGTTACAACAACTGAGAAGCTCTCCAGCCAACTCTGATAGACCCTGACCTGAGTAAACAGCAAAGACCTTCATGGAAAGCCACATTGCTCATTTTTCCCTGCTACGAATATGAGATGATGAGGATGCTGCTAAGAAGAGCAAGATAAAGGGGACAGAGTGGCAACAATTTGCTTGCCAGAAAGACTGCCTAAGAATCTTTTGGAATGGTCACTCCCTAACATCAAGTTATTTTTCCTATGACCCTTCCCTCCATCCTCAGAGGATGCAAGACCCAACAAGTGACGGATTATTCATGGCCTCCCGGACCTGACCCAGGCACTTTCAGAGAAGAAGCCTCATCTCTCCCTAAAGAGCCAATTCAGCATTCCCATATAGCTAGAGCAGATAATGAAGTAATTCTAATTTACCTGCCCACCCATCCTCAAACTGCTACTTGTCCCCCCATTTCTTGAGTTTTAATAGAAGACAGTTATGAAGTAAATATAGAACATAATTTAAAAAGCCCTTTGATGCATGCCTATAACCCACTAAAGTCATTTGCCTTACCTGGTAGGCAGTGCATTTGAATTAATTCACACCCCACCAGGGGAGGTAAATGCCCTGCACCCCCTTTCAGAACCAGTGGTTCTCACCTGTCTCAGATTTAGCTAAACTTAGGGGAAGGAGTTGGAGGAAAAAGTGTGTGTGTGTGTGTGTGTGTGTGTGTGTGTGTGTGTGTGTACACGTGTACACACATACTGTGTATCGAGGGGACATTTAGAAAGCAGTCAAATCCAACCCACTGAAGGAAGAGAAATAATTAACTCACCATTGATCAGAAAGAAAAATGCTCCAGTCTCATTGGCCACAGCTCGAGCAATCAGGGTCTTCCCTGTTCCAGGAGGCCCATAGAGTAGGATGCCCCGAGGAGGCTGGGAACAGGCACAAAGTAGATTGAAGAGAATTAAGCTAGTACCCACACTGATTCTCTTCCCTCCCTCAACTCTCCATCTTCAAGAAGTTTAGCAAAGGCTCGTCATATTGGGGATGGGATGAAAAGTTTAAACCTGACAACAAGAATTGAGTCCTTAGTAGCAAAAGCAACAGTATGACTCACTATTCAGCCCAGAGGAGTAAGCTGTTCACAGTGAAGACACTGGAAGGGGAGAGAAGACAGGGAAAAGGTATAAAAAAATCTGGGCCAAAAGCACCTGTATCTCAGAGAGTTCAGGAGTTAAGAAGCCTTAAAATCAAGACATAATACTTTGGAAAACTCTAGTCCAGAGATTCCAAAAGCTAGAAAAAAACCAAAAGGTCACTTGATACCCATTCTTCAGGAAGGTGACTACATCACGAAGAACAAATAGCAGATCTTAGAGATCTCTAAGGATTAAGGTTCCATACTCTCCATCACTGTCCCATTCTAGTTTTCATTACATCCTTAGTAAATTCTTCCAACTATAATCTCTAGTGAGCCAAGCCCATTAAAAAAAATTCACAACAGTTCAGAAGGACCTCAGAGGTCACCTGATGCCTGCATTATTATCAAGATGAGAAAACCAAAACTCAAAGAGGTAACTCTGACTTGCCCATTGCCCTAGTGTTTCCTTCTCCATGAGATACAAGAGTGACAGCTTAGTACTCCCTCACACAAACCACTCACATGCCACAGTACAGTCACAAAGTTGTATATACATTCATTACTGAGTTATCTACTTGATGCAAAAAGCTGAAGAATATAGAGATGAATGAAACACAGTTCCTATACTCCAGGAGCTTTCAATCTAATAATTTCAAACTTCTTTTTCTTCAGGTTAAACATCAACTCTAACCTAGACTGATTTTCCTATTCCTGTATTTTTCTTTGACCCTTTTCTCTAAACCTTCTCCAGTTCCTCCACAACCTATAAATTGACGTGACTTAGATATAGCATTCAAATTAGGGACTTACCTAAAGATTATTTCCTGGCCTCCACTCACCCCACTTCTTCTAAGTCAATATTATGCTAGCTTGTTAACTGAAGTGTCAGTGTGAAATCAGACTCAGTTTGTAATCTGAACTCCAGAACTCATGCTCTACCTCGACCCAGGCAATCTTTCCGAAAGTGGAAACCTTGGGATCCCCTCATTAATTATATGCTCATTTTTACACTTACTTTTCTAATTACCAAATTCATGTCTTCTGAAGACTAGGAAAATCATCAGGCTAGTACCAGAACCTAGGAATTCTCAGGAGCACATGCACCCAAGTCATTAATAAAATGACTGCACAGTACTATGGGATACCACTACTATCCTCCTAAAATGATATCAAGGCATTAATTATTTTTCACTCTCTCCTTACTTTCTATTCTCCTTTCTATTCTCCCTTCACAAAGTACAACTTTAAAAAGCTCTCTTCCTGCTGTTCTTCCTGGGCAAGTCCTTATCTGAAGCCAAAGGTCAAATACCTTTACACCAATGGCTTTGAAGAGGGCTGGATGTCTCAGTGGCAGCTCCACCATTTCCTTTATCTGAGCCAACTGTTTCCGGCAACCACCAATGTCATCATACCCCACTTCATTGAGGGACTCCTCTTCATCCTGGATGAAATGAAGTGTGTATATGTATATATTAGCAAGATCAAAGATTCAAATTTGTCCCATGTCAGAATATGGGGGTATATATTATTTCAGGGAAAAGGAAGGCCTTGAGAAAAACAAATTTCCACAAGATATCCTGGCCCTGGATCCAAGAGATTCAAGGGAAATCTTCCCCCAAAAAGGTCTAACACAGTTATTTCTACTATCTGATGAAAACGACTCTAATGGAGTGTCACTGAAAGGCTAAGAACTGGGAAATTAAAGATCTCAAAGAATTCTGAAGGTACTACTCCTAGGGAAGGTAAGCTGTCATTGTGGTCTGGGTATCTGTTCCCAAGTGTTTCTTCTAAAATTACCCTATCCAGCTGGGTTCACACAAGAACCCATCAATCCCAAAGGCTACATTCTGCTGATTCTTGGCCCACACCTAAACCTTTATTTCTATACTAGAGAGGTAGAACCAGGGAGGGCTATCCTTATCTCAAGGAGCAGCTTAGCTTGGGCCCTTACCTGAGGATGGAGCTCTTCAAATCTCCTAAGTGCTACCATATCACTCTCAACATAAGAACATTCTACTCACATGAATTCTCTACTCAGCTGCCTAAATACCCCACTCTAAACCATCCTACACACTCAAAAGATTGATGAGCTTTGACCACAAGGGTGAGGCTTACCTCTCGTTTGATGGGCTCCCCTTCACAATGGATCACTGTATCTGGAGCAACAATGCAGTAGGGGCTGGGATCTGTCTCTACCACTTTGAATTCTACAGCACGCATTCCACCACGGACAAGGAAGATGTCACCTGTAAGATCATTGTAGTATATAGTTACTAGAAAAAACTTTAGTACATGGATAGTAAGTTAGAAAAGACCAAGTACAGGTTCACCCACTAACACTGGGACCCAGAGCCTTGAAAACACATGGACTCCCATGTCCTGCCACTTGGTTAAGAGGCAGAACATTCACCTGGAATTAGAAAAACCTCTTTGCTACCTGGATGCCCGTACAGAAGAAAGTCTGTCCAATAAACGATTAGTTTTTGCTGTAGATGATTAACAGTCTAGACTTCAAACCAAACAAGGAAGAAGGGTCAGTTTTAGAGAGTTCACATAATGGAGGCAGGAACCATGTGCTCACTAGGAATCAGAATTAGGCAAACTGGCAAAAACCTAGGGAGAGTGCTGAGGGCCACCTGGACCCAACCACCACCAGGGCCTAGCCTGGCCAAAGGGAAATAAAAGAGGAAGCTTTCTCTCCTGGGTTACAGGATATACCTATGTGAGTGGGGGACGATGGGTGTGAGAAGTCAAGAGGGAGGTCAGGTATGAAGAATTTTCTAGAGATCATGGACACCTGCACCAAGTAACCCTACCTATAATCAATGCACTGCTATGAAAACGGCCCTACTAGTTTATTTCCTAAAGCCCTTAGCTCACCTTTCCGGATGGGTCGATAAGCTTCCAAGAAGTACGGCTTGAGGTACACCTCAAAGAGATTGCCGGTGATGCCTTCCACCGTGTCATCGATGGGCAGCACATGGATACGTTTGCCGTACTTCACATCTGGGCACGGCTGGATGCTGAGGACGACAAGCAGACTCCACGTTACCCACCACACTGCAGCCCCAAGCACTGGGCGTCGGAAAGGGCCTGGTACAGAGAGCTGATGGCAAGTGAAAGAGAAAAGGCAGGGACGGCTTTAGGTGAAGAGAGGCAGGAGAGTGGGGTGGGAGGGAGGGTAGGAGAAAAGGCAGGAGCTGAAGCAAGACATCACACACCCAGGGCCCTGGACTCCAAGGGGGGAGAATGACTGCCAGAAATTCCAGATGGGGACTCAGCTTAAGGATAATGACTCTTACTACCACTCTAGGAAAGCAATATGGGAAAAAGGAAAGAGCAGCTCTTCAAAAGCAAACTGTTAACCTCCTACCCCACGTTCCCCTTGGTGTCTCATGGCCTCATTTGACAGAGAAGTTTGGGCCAGGAGTGAGAAGGTGTAAAATTAAAGAGTCAGCCAAACACGAGAAATAGAGCCCTGATACCAGTGATTATACATATGAACACAAATACATCTCCACTCTATGTGTATCTCAGAAATATGCCTAACGGATCTCTTTAGCTCTGTCTCCTAAGAAAAAGATTACATGAGACTCATAATGAGGAGAAAAGTAACTAAACATACCCAAGATGAAATAATGCAGGGAGTGAGAACCCTACCATAAAAGGCAGTGAGAGAAGACTTCGACCAAGGATTGGACAGAAGGAATCAGATTAGAAAAGAAAGAGAAATCAAAGGAAGGTCACTAGAGACCACTCATCCATGACCAGTACTACATGAGCCACTTCCCTGGTTTTCTGGTTTTCTTAATTGACTTTCCTGGGGTCAAAGTCTGACATACACAGGTTCTCTCTTGTATTCTTTATCACAAGATCCCTAAAATTCTTGGCTAATATTCTTCCCCTTAGTTTCCTACTACCCAGCGTGACAACACAGAACCCTCAGCACAAGCAGAAGCAGAAGAAACACTGCAAGAAAAATTATTAGTCTGGGTACCTAAGCAAAGTCACAAAGCCCTGGTTTTCTATGAAACAGTGAGACATTCAACTTGAAGCCATGGTGTAGAGGAATTCGCTGGAGCCAATCTCACACCCTTCCCAATTGCCAAAGTGGTTGCTGGGACCTTAGGGCACCTGAGTCTTCCCCAAGAACACGCCCAAACCCTGAATTGAAGTTCCAGTCTCCCTTCTATGGTAGGGAGGAATGTTTATGAAAAGCCAACTTGTGCCTATCTAGTCCTACCCCACTGCCCAGACCTCTTTCAGGTCTCTCTCATTAAGGGCCAAGGATCCTCACACACCTGATGACATCCCCTAGGCGCACTCGAAGGTTGTTGCGGACAACCCTGTTCATGCGAATCTTTTCATCTGAGCATGTGTCGTCAGAAAGGACAATGCACACAGCCTCCCGTCTCTTCTTGCCTTTAAGCAACACTGTGTCACCTCGGAAGAGCTGCAATTCGTCCATCTTGGCCTAGAAATAATATGAGAGTCATTGGTCAGTAGGGGGCAGCCCCAGTGAGTAAGTACTAGTCCAACTACCTGTAGTCCATGTTCCTGCTAACCACTTTTCTCATTAAAGCATAAAATATGTCTAAATAAAACAGATCAGCAATATAAATTTACCTGAGACAGGGACACCACACTGTTGTCTTCATTAATAGCTTCATCGACAATTAACCGATTGGGGCGGTTCTTCTGCTTGAGAATGGCTGTTGACAAGTCATCTGCTTTTGAACTAGAAAAAGAAAATCAGTTAGACTCCCAAGGCCACACCACTCTTACCCAAGGACAGTAGTTTTCAAAATGTGGTCTGGTAACCTGGGGCTGGGGGCGGGGTGTCCCCTGAGAGCTTGTCAGGGAGACTTTAAGGTCAAATTATTTTCATAATACTAAGATGTTTTATTTTCTAATATGGTAAATGCTGATAGCTATAACTCACATAAACAAAAACTCTTTGGGGTCCTCAATACATTAGAGTACAGTCATAATAACAGACTTAATGCCCATAAAATAAGCATGAAACACTAATCTATGCAAAATCCATTACCACAAGTTTTCAGTGAACTTACTGCTAGTATATATATATATCCAAGTGTTTTTCTGCCTGTTTTCTGTTTTCTTCTCCATTTCTGGAGAAATGGAAAAGTAAATACAAAATTCATATGACAAAGACAAAAAAAATCTACTGCTCCTATGAAAAGTAGTCATAGCGAAAAAGAAAACATCTTTATGAGTAGCATTAAAGGCTAATAATGGTACTCTGTTATCTACACATCCATTTGTTCACAACACTTTAAATAACTATGTAAGAGGCAAGCTCTTATAGGTTTAGCTGGCCAAGTAGTATGGCATTGGTCTTATAAACCAAAGATTATGGGTTCCAACCCCATCCATGCTCAACATGGAAAACTTCTTTAAATCAGCAAATCTGGGGGAGACAATATGATGTATGGGATAGAGCACCAGACTTGGAATCAGAAATAGTGGGTTTGATTCCTGCCTTTGAGTCTAAGCTGTGTAACCTTTCGAAAGCCCCGTAACTTCTCTGACCCCAATTTCCTCATATGGAAAATTATGACACTGGCCTTAATGACTTTTGAGGTCCCTTCTAGTTCATTACAACCCTCTGTTCCTAATAGAAAAGTTTAAAATAACAATTTCCACCAGGTCTCAGAGAGGTCCCAACATTTTTTCAGGCTGCCTAGGGTTAAACCCAACAAAAAGATTCTCAATACCCCATGGCCTTCTACTGTCAGGACCCCATTTTTAAGCCTTCCCCAATGACTTCTATCCACAACTGTAATAACCAGTCCAAAGACTATATAAATTAACAGCGAATTTGTGAAAAAACCAAAACAATAGAATAAATTAAGTTTGAGATTTCCAGAAAAAAAGTTCACACTGGATGTACAAAACCATCTCAGAAGCCACCAAAGTGCTACTAAGTAAAATAGCTTCACAGGAAGTTGAGCTCCAGGATACAGCTTAATGCAGCTAGTCAAATGTCAAGTGGTGGAAACTAAGAAATGCAGAAAAAGGTGAGGATTTCTCCTTTTCATCAAGCTTAAAAATCAAGGTTGTCATGGGTAACTAGTCATTCATTTTACACACAAATTTACACATAAATAAAAATTTTGAGGGCATATCAATAACTACCCTACCAAGCCCAACTCCAGCACCAATCAGCTTTGCTTAGGGATACTGCTTGATTTAATTTGGACAGGACTTTGGGAAGGATCAACCAATTCCTTTTTGATCAAGAACTAGAAAGATAACCTTAAGCCCAAATGATGAAGTAAAAAAAAAAGTCTCTTGCACTAACTTCTTTTTTAATCTCAGGAATAAGAACATGTGTGTTCACATTCACACACACATTCCTTCTCAATAAAGCTGTAAGATTTCTGTTAATTCTTCCACATAAAACACAGGACTTGCAATGAGTATCCACCACTACCATTTCCATCAGCTGAAAAACCCACCTGTGTAACTAATGTGAACTATATGCTTCCAAGCCAGAGAAAAAAATAATGATAATGATAAAGGATCAGTATGCCTACTGCCAAGCAGGACTTAAATGCCAGTTCAGGGCAGTGAAAGCTCAGCAGGCACTGAGCCCATCAGGGCCCTCTTTCCCCAGCCTGCCCCTCCCACAATAGGGACCAGAAGTGAATTGTCTCTAAAGTACAGCCATCTTGTTGCCTTACTAATGTAACTGGAGAGCAGTAGCATAAAAGGGCAAGGGGAATGAACACAATTTTTAAAAACGAAAAAAATGCCATTGGGTCAAGTTTGTGCTGTAAACTACCAATAACCCAATGATTAGACTGGCTTCCCCAAGGGAAGCCTGCTCCTCTCTCAGAATGGAAGAAAATTAGGTCAACTGAGCCAGCAGGTCAAGTGGTATGCTAATTTGTGAAGGCTCTTTAAAACATAGGATCCAAGTTCTATGGTCATCTAGCCCAAATCCCCTTTTACAGATGAGGAATCTAAAGCCTGGAGAAGCTAAATGACAAGCCCAAAGTTACACAAGTAGTAAGTATGGGCAAGATTTTGAACCCATATCCTCTGACTCTAAGAGCCAATGCTCTCTGACCTTTTACTGTGCTGTGTCATTTTCCACCAGCTTTATCTTGACTCAGACCCTAACCAAAGTAATCCTGGGTCCACATTCTGGGATCTATGAATGACTTCAGAGGACCAAAGAGAACCCTGAGATACAAGCCACAAATATGAAGAGGATTCTAAAAAGCAATGTGATGTTTTAAAAACCAAAGGTTTATTTAAAAAGTCCCTAAGTTCTCTTAACAAGATAAAGAAAATGCTAACAGGGTAGCATTACAAAAGTATTTAATAAAGAATTACTGCAGTGATTAAGCAGTACTACTAAATTATACCTTACTTCAGTGAGAAAGGGCAAAGAATAGAAGAAATAAAGTAAACATAAGGAGTTATAGTACAGAGTACTAGACTTGAGTCAGAAAAATACAAATTTAAATTCTGAACTATTTCCTAATGGATGAAAGGAGAATAATAATAGTATTTCTCCTTCCTAGGGTTGTTGTGAAAATCAAATCAGATGTATTTGTATGTCAAGTCAATGAATTTACTAATAGCATACGACATGCATGGCACTGTTGGAGACGCTAGAGATACAAAATAAGACAAAAAGCACTGTGCAAACCTTAAAGGACTATATAAATGTTAAGTAGTATTGAAAATAGCCCCAACGCTGGAAAACTCTGACACACTTACTCTTGGGAAGCAGTGAAGGGCAGAGAAGTAAAATTTCCTTTCAGCCCTGGGAACTTATAATTTATTTTAAACTTTTAACGTTCCAAGCTTTAGGCTAGGAATGGGTTGTGGATGTCCAATGAATGATCCTTCTGGGTTTAGCTTCCTCACCATTAGGAACCTACTACCTCGAGGCCGGGTTCCCTTGGGCACTCCCACCAACAAAGCTGGCAGCTCTAGTAGGTCCCCACCTCCTTCCCCAACACCAGTAGAAGTCTGAATTCAAAGATAGCCAGTAAAGGACCAACTGGTAATAAATCTAAAGATTGAAACCATTAACAGACAAGAGCGAGAGAGAAGAAAGGAATAATCTCAGCAGCTCCCAGAGCTGCATAACAAGATTTCTCATCTGCATATCAAGAAGCAATGAAGTAGGCCATTTAAAGGGGCCAAAGCCGGGCCCCACCCCAATCGATTTGCTACCCCGCCCCCCAAAAAGCTGCAAATCCCCCTTCCATCAAAATTCCAGGAAGCGATTATAGCACCAAAATGCCAGCCGCTTTAGCCAGAGGTGAAGGGGGTTCTTCCCCCGTAACCCCACAACTTCTCCTCGATAGCCCTGCACCAAACATGCGTTCCCCAAAGGAGTTAATACATTTCACTAGACAGTCAAGTCCAGCTCACCCCGCCCTCAATAATCGCCCGGGCCCGGCCGACTTAATTTCCCCAAACTGGCTGGTTCTCACTTCTCTACCAGGATCTGGCGGAGAGTCCCAGCCCTCACGTGGCCTGTGCCCCCCAGGCCGGCGGCACTGGGCCCAGCATCAGCACAAGCTTAGGCACAGGCCGGGGCCCTGGAAGAACCACCTACTCCAGCCGAGGAAAGCCCCGGCGGCCGCGCACACCTCCCCATCCTCCCCATCCTCCCCCTCCTCCTCCCTCCGCAATCTGCGCGGCCCTCCCAGAGGACGAGCGCAGGGCAGGTGTCCTGGGCCCAATGATCCTCGCAGGAGGCGGCGGCCCGCGGGCCAAACTAGGCCCAGCGGGGCCGGGTCCCTTCCCCCGCCCACTTCTCCCGCGGGAGCCGCTGAGGCCTGCATGACACAGCAGGATCGGGATGTGGCCCGGGCCCGGGGCTCCCAGTGCCGCGTGCCCGCCGGGCCGGGCTCGAGGACGCTCGCCGGAGAGAGATGGCCCGCCTGGCCTGCAGCCCATCTCCAGCACGAACTGCGACCGGGACTGGGGCCTATCCGGGTCGGCCGCCCGCCCGAGGTCCGGGGCCCGGAGCAAGGGGCCCATGCGCGCCCCCGCGGGGGGAGGGGACGCGCAGGGGAGACACTTACTCGGCTCCCGAGGCCATGGCGCGCGCCTGTCTCCCGGCCGGCGGCGCGCGGGTAACGGCTACGAGGGGCTGGCGGCGGGCGGCTGGGCCCGGGGGGGGGGGTCGGCTCTCCCAGGCGGACGGTGGCGGTTCCTTCGGGTGGGCTCCCTCTCGCTCTTCCCACGGAGGCGGTGGTGGGGAGGGTGGGTGGCTCGGGCTCCGGTTTCGGGAGAAGGAAGCGCTGGCGACTACAGCGGCGGCTACGGGCGCTTCAGGGAGACTGAGTCGAGAAGAGCCGAATCATCGGAAGGAGAGAAGCACGAGGCACAGCCAATCAGCGCCCGCGCTGCTGGCCCCCTTCCTCCCCTCCGTTCCTCTCCCCGGCAACCCGCTATGATCGGCCAATCAAAAAATTCACTCGTAGATCCGCGCCCGCCCCTGGGGTGCAACACACCTGGTAACGCAATGGTCATTGGCCACGGCGCTACGCTTCCTCGGCGGACTAGGAAGCGCAGCCAATTAATAGGAAGGACGACGTCAGATGGACAGGCAAGAGGAGGGAGCTCACTTTCTCTGATGTGGACTCTCCCACTTGGCCCCAGTTCATTGGCTCCGAGGGTTAGCGCTCCAGGATATCCCAGCCGACGTTAACACAATGGCCTGGGTCCTCTTGCCTCCCCTATTCGGGTTATTCCACACTTCAATACATCTTATTCCTGTCACCCATCCCAATCCCCACCCACTTTCCAGTCATCTTCAAATCCTACCACTCTAACCACCTTCGCTTTCCCTGCAAAATTCCCGATCACCCTCTAACCCTGTGCCCTAATCTTCAGTCCTATCATTCCAATCCGATTTTGTCCAAAAACCAGTCATTCCAGGCCTCTCATTGACCTCATTGCTATAGATTGTCACCCAGAAACACAAGTACCCTTTAACCCTTGCGTCAGTCAAACCCTAATCTGTCCCTGAGTCCCCTGGTCTCGCTGCTCTGCCTTGAACTCCAGAACCTCTCCCTTCACCTCACCTCATCCCTCCCCACGCAGCGTGCACTTTCCTAGGGCTTTAATTAGGTCAACATCATCTCACGGCCCCAACCCAACTATTTCTCAAGGAGACGGTAGCCCAAAACTACATATCCCAGCATACACTGCATGCCCCTTACCCCTCCAGAACACTGCATACTGGGACTTGCAGTCCTTGGCTCCAAGACTCAATCCACCTTTGAACCAGGCCCTATTACTTTATTCCTGTCTCAAGAATGGGAGTCCTTCTAAAGCATTACCCTTCTCCCATGATCTCACCACCTGAATTTTCTACTCTCCCCTGACGAGCTTGCTTCCCTCTCATTCACACTGCCTCTTTCATAATCTCTTCTAGGAAATCCCCAACTGAGTCTTGCTTTCAGTTCTAGATTGGACTTGTTCCAGACCTGATGGCTATAACTTCTGAGTATAAGTGTGGAAAGATAGAAGGGGGTCTAGATTGGGAGTCTGGAGACATGGGTTCAGAATTTTACCAGCTTTGTGGTCATAGGGAAGTCTCACACTTTCAGAGGCTCAGTTTCTTCATCAGTAAAGGAGATGATATTCTATCTGCCTCACAAAGTTGTGAGGAAAGCACTTTGTAAACCTCTAAGCATTGTGTAAATATCACCTATGGTCATTAGTGGCCACTGGGTTTCCTTCTATTCTCCTTTGGCTTCTCCACTAGACTGGTCGATTTTGGGTCAGGGACCATGTTTCCTTTTTATACATTGCCCTAGGGTCTAGGTCAGGGCTCTTAAGACAGGAGATAGGTCAGTGTGGCATAAACACAAAGCTTCAACCTGTTTTTTAAAAATTTGTTTGTTTGTTTTTCTGATACTGCCTTCACTAAAGAATAGAAAGGAAAGCCCATGATCTCACAACTCATCACTGACTTTTTCCCAGGAAAGCCCAAATTTATACCTTGTACACAACCAATTTATCCTAGCATGTTGTCTCACCCATTCCTGTGGGATCCCTGAGAGCATCTCCAGCATGTAGCACAGTGCTGGGCACACAGTATTCACTTAGTAAATGTTTTATTTACTGACTGACTGATGGCCACCAAAACACATGAATGCCAATGGGTGTTACTGCGCAAGAGCTAAGTGAAAGAAGAAAGAAGGTAAGAATGTATCACATCAGATAAAAGGCTGTGTCCAGTGTCCAGAGACCAGCACTTATATGCCAAAAACAAACAGTAGGGACAGATAGACCAATGGAAGATTTTACTGGAAAAGAGGAAAGGGGTGATAGGTACCAAAAAAAATACAGTGATAGGAAGACTAACACCTAGATAGATAGAAACCAGACAGAGTGATCCCTGACTACTCATTTCTTTACCCCCATCCTTCCCTCCACTTTGAGTGTTGAAGGAGAATGACCAAAAAGACCAGCCAAGAGACCAGGGACATGGCTTTCCCCAGCCTTACTGAAGTCCCAGCCCTAGGCTCAGCCACTTCCCTAGGATGAACTAGGAGAGAGGCTCAAATAGAGAAGCTCCCTGGGAAGCCAGGATCAAATGACCACTAAAGGCATGGGTGCCTCTGCAGTGATTTCTGAAGCTCTTGCACGAAGGACTCCTGCTCAGTGATTCGAATCCAGTTCATACAGGACTCTAAGTACTGTGGAAGAAGACTGGAGAGAGAGAGAAGCATAAGAGAGAAACAAAGGCAAGATGGTCCCCTCTTGGTCCACCCCACAAGCCCACCTACTAGCCCTCAGTCTTACCCCTCAGAGACTTCCTGTTGCTGGTCAGCCTGGGCCTCTAGCCTCTGATACAGTACAATGGCCTCTTCCTTACGCTCTAGCCTCCACAGGACATGCAGCAAATGTAAGGAAGCATTTCGGTCACCTGCATCACCCATACACCCCACCCCCATCTTCATTAGCTTTAAAGGGATCCCCTATAGTTGACTTCCCCCATTATATCTCACAGAATCCCCTCAGAAGTCTCCACCAGCCTGCCCACAATAAATGGTATAAGAGCACACCAGTCCTACACCCAAGCTGGCAAAAGAGAAATATATCCATGACACACATATATTTGTGATCACACCTGCAATGCACACCTTGGCACAGTACCTGTATAAACAAATATATATGTCATATGTCAGCATACATACTTGTATATGCAAAAATTTAACAGTTTGGCACTACTATACATTCCTCCAAACATACCTATACACACATCCCTACAGGAGACCTTCATGCCACCCATCCATACCTGGGCAAACCTGTACACCAAGGAGGAAATCCTGTACAGCCCGGGAATCCTGGCCTTCTGCTACCCATTCCAGTCCTCGGCTAATTAACGTCACTGATTTTAGCCTCTGAAGAATCTTCATATGTAGGCTGACCTCGGAATGGAGCTCATCTTCACAGCTGGAGATAACATCTACCCTCCCCCCCAACCAAGTTAACAACCTGCCTCATAGCCAGAAAGCTCCCAGGGCAGCCCAGCATCCACACCCTGTTTCTCTAGAGTCCCTATTCCCAATTCATTTGTGTCTGCCCATCCTAGCAAAGTCCCTCTTTGGAGGACACCCCAACCCTCTGCAGTATCAGACGTTCCCTTAGAGATGGCCATAGGAAACCCAGAGTGGTGGGAAAGGAGGGAAGAACCAGAGACTGGAGCTCACCTCCACTCAAACCTTGGTCTACATCACCACCTGCACCTTGATCTACAATTCTGTGCAGAGGCTGCACCCGGAAGAGTAACTCAAGGCACCTAAAAGAGATGGGATAATGTGTGTTTTTGTCATGGATCCCTGTGACAGCCCACTGAAGATTTGGAAGGAAATGCTCATTTTCAAGTAGAGATTAATGAAAATAAAGATGTATTTCCCCCTCAAGTTTATGGAACCCTGAAATCTATCCAAGGTTCAGGAACCCTGCTCTAAGAAGCAGACAGCATATAGGGTCAGACCTCTCTACCCAGAGTCCCAACACTCCCATGTTAGTAAAAAGTCACACCCTGCCACACCACCCCTCCCCCATTCACCATATTCTCTCCCTCACCTGCTAAACTCCTCTAGGGCTTCCTTCCGGGCCCCCAGCCCAGCATGGGCCTGACCCTGAAGTAGGTGGGCAGCTGAGGCCCACAACAGGCAAAACAGATGCTCTGAGGGGTTGTCAGTGAGAGGTGGGGCTGAAGATAGGGCAGGCCTGACACTAGGCACCCCTTGACCCAGCCACAGTTTCTGGGGAACCAAAAGCGATATCTGGCTAAGCAGCTCTTCACATACAGTCAGGGAATCTTGGAATCTGCCCACAATAATCAGTGCTGCTGCCGTCTCCAAGAAGATCTCAGGTACACGAGGAGCTTGAGAACCACCGTAGAGGAACACAGAACACTGCATAGCCTGAAGAGATACCCACCACCACTTGTGACTCTTCTATGGTATCATCCACACTCTCTCTCCTCTGAGCCAGGCCTTGCGACCTGAGCAACAGAGGTCTGGAAATTCATAGCTCCCTTCTAAGCCCTTGAGGGACTCCTTCTAAGTTCCTTTCAATACTCCCCTCCAGGAAGCTTTCCCAGACTCAGCCATCCTCAGCCTTCAAGTAGGGATTGTTTAATTCACTGTGGCACTTAGCATAGTGCCATAATGCCTAGCATATAGTAGGTGCTTAATAAATTAATTAATTTGATTAATTGACTGATTAATTGATTATTTTTATCACCAGACCCTAGTACAGTGCCCCATGTGTAGTAGGCTAGCTGGTTGAGAGCCCATTCAAACCTCATGAGAGGAAGATGGAGTTATCTTGCTATAATGCAGATGGAAAACCAGCATATAGCCCTCTTCCATCCTTCTGCCCAACCCTGTCTACCACACACACCTGGGACATTGGTCCATCCAACAGTAAGGCCAGCAGGTCCAGGTAGTGCTCCACAGCCTCCGCATTCCTAAGGATCCATAGCACGGATGACTGTCTACCTCCTCCTTCCCCTGGCTCTGTCCCTCCCACTACCCTCCCAGGCAGGAATGGTCCTGACCACCAACGCCCTGGTGATTGCTGTTATCCATTATATGGATTTTTCAGGACCATGACTCCCCTTCTTTCTTTCCCCAGACACCATTTCTGAGTCACTGCTCTTCACTGGGGGAAGGAATGCTCACATTTTGTTTCTTGGCATTTAACTGTTCAATGGTTAGCAAGAAAACAAAGGTCAGGGGAATGGGGAGAAGAGAGAAGGAAACAAGCATGTATTAAATGCTTACTATGTGCCAGAAACTATGCTATGTACTTTACAAACACCATCTCATTTAGTCCTTGCCAAAACCCTGCAAGGTAGGTGCTATTACTATTCCCATTTTACAGCTGAGGAAACTGAGGCAGACAGAAGTTAAGTGACTTGCCCAAGGTCATTCAGCTGGAGTCTAAGGTTGAATTTTAACTCAGGTCTTCCTTCCTCTATCCACTGTGCCACCCACAGAGCTAGTGGAGGGAGAGAGACAGACTTATCATTTTCTGTTCCTGATGGTATAGAAAGCAGGTTGATATGTGAAGGTGTCTGCATCTCTAACCACCTTAGACTGGAGAAATGGGGCTGACACTAGGGTGTGGTAGGATCACAGGACAATCAAGTGAGAAGGCAGAGCTGAGGGCAGATGCTGGAGGCAAGATGGAGAGAGGCAGCCTCTCACAGAATAAAAATTCCTGGAGGGACTTGGGTGCTTGCCCCCATTCCACCACTAACTTGCTATTTGATCTTGAACAAAACATCTTCTTGTTCTGATGCTGTTCCCCACCTGCAAAATAAGGGGGCTGGACCAGAGTTCTGAATTTCCTTTATCTTTGTACCCCCAACAACTAGCACAGTGCCTGACCCTACAACTATCACTTCACAAATGTGTGCTGATTGATTTTAGCTCTAATAGTCTATGATCCTATTAAGTGGAGCTGGAGATAGGGAGAGGGAAAGGGACACACCAGTACCTGCCTGTCTGGAGACACCTGCTTGCCAGCAGATGTTTGGCCTGGCTCTGGGTCCCACAGTAAAGACAAGAGGCAGAACTGGGTGGAGTGATCAGAAGTTCTACCCCAATAGGGAATAGGGGTGGCCTGGAGCTGTGAGGGATACTCAAAGCCTGTGAGAAACAACAGATCGTAGAGAAGGGTCTGACCTGACTGGCCCATCCCATGGAATGGGATTGCATTCCTGTCTTCCTCCCTTGGATGCTGCTCCCTGCCACCCCTGCACGCTATAGGGCTCCCTTTGTTCCTAGTGAAGCCCTGCCTCCCTCCAGCACCCAAACGCCCAGGCTCCTTGCCCTGGCCTGTCTGACAAATGGAGAGAGACTGTCTAGGCTGAGTGGGGCAAAGGGGAGGCCCACATCCAGGGTGCCAGCCAGGACTCCCAAGCCCATGTGCACACCTCTACCAGTAGCTTTAAGCTGTCCAGTTCAGCTGTGATGTGGCCAAGCTGTCGATAGAGTCGGGCAGCCTCCAGGAGAGGGGGCCCTTGGCCTGGGCCTGCTTTTAGAGCCTCAAGAAGATGCAGTAGTGCCCTCTGTGGGTGGCCCTGGGACAGAGAAGGAAAAAGGTAGGAAAAAGACATGAAAACAGGACCCCAGGTCACTCAGTGAATCCCCTCTCTAGGAATCCTAGCCCATACAGAAAGCTTTTCTTTACCATGATCCCCATATACCTAAGTATATGGGTCCCTGCAATATCTCAGCAGAAAAAGACTTCAGAGGCCACCTTGTCCACCCAACCTAAACTTGAACAAAGATCTCCTCCACAACATACCCAACATGGGGTCATTCAACTTTAGCTTGAACACTTCCAGTGATGGAGGACTCACTACCTCCTGAAGCAACCCATCCCACTTTTGGACCACTATAAATAACTGAGACAAGGATTTTTCCTTTCCATTCAAGCCTAAATCTGCTTCTGCATCTTCCACTAAGTATTTCTGATTCTGCCTTCCAGGAAACAACAGCACAAGTGTTATTTCCTCTTCCAAATGGCAGCTCTTCAGTATCTGAAGGCAGCTGTCATGTCACACGTGAGACTTCTCTCCTCTGAGCACATTTATGTACTCAGATCCTTCAGCCTCTCTTTAGAAGCTCTCCACCACCCTAGCTGCCCTCCTCAGGATATTTTATCCCCTGGATATTTCTAGTTAATCAATGTTCTTCCTAAAATGTGGCCTTCTGAACCACACAGGGCACCCTAGATGTGGGGTGACTAGGCCTGTGAATGGGGAGGTGGCATTGCCTCACAAGGCCTAGCTGCCATGAGTCTCTCACCATGGTCTACCATTGGCATCTGCCCTTTTATCAATATCATATCACATTGTTGAGTTGTACTGAGACAACAATTCAACGAACATTTATTAAATGCCCACCATGTGCAACGTAATGAGTTGGGTGCTGTGGACCTACAAAAATAAGAGTCTTTGCTGGGATGGAATTTATATTCTGTTGGGTGGGATACAACTATACATAGGTGCTTCAATGGCTACAGCACTGGGCCTACAGCTAGACTTGAGTTCGAGTCCCATCTCAGGCACCTACTATCTGTGGAAGCCTGGGCAAGTCACTTTACCTCCGTCTGCCTTAGCCTCTTTATCAGTAAAATGGGGTGTTATGTATGGGGAAGTTCTAGCAGGCCAATTTACCTGCAAGTGAGACTGTGTTAAGAGGTATAGTAAGACTGGAAAGATCCACTACAGAAGCCTTTTCAAACCATTGGCCAGTCATGTCTTCTCCACCTTGTACTCATGAACTCATGGACTCTTTGACCTAAGTGTCAAACTTCACCTTCCTCAGGATTACATTTCATTATGTTAAATTTGGCTCTCATCTCTCAGGATTTTGTTGAATCTTGACCCTCACCCAGTGTGGCAATTATTTATCCCTTCCAGCTTTGTTTCATCTGCAAATCTGTTAAGTATGCCACCTGAATCCAGGTTATTGTGATAAAAATGTTAAAGAGCATAGAGCCAAGCACAGATCCTTGGGTCATTCCATATTTAAACATTAAACTATTAATTATTCCACTTGGGGTCTGGCCATTCAATGAGTTCTGAATTCATCTATCATCTACTATCGTCTAGTCCATATCATCCCACCTTTCGCAAAACAACAGTGTAAGAAACTGACCTTTTAAAAAATCTAAGTATATCTGTAGCACTAGCCAGTCTTCTAGGAAATGAAATTAGTCTGATGACCCCCAGTGCCATGTGAAGCTGAGCATTCTCTCCCCCCCAACTCTGGGCCTTTCCTATTTTCCCATTACCATTTTCCGAAGGCAGGCTCCCAAAGCTGTGTGGACTTGAGCCAGCACGGGACGGGGGCACAGGCTGAATGCTGCTTTTTGTAAGCTGCTCAAGGCTAATGGAAAGTTCCCCACATGAAATTCTTGAAGACCTGGGAGATATCAGGAGGGAAATCTGTTGAAAGGGGCCAGAGTTGGTATGGGAGGTGGGGCTGAACCCTTGGGGTCCAGGAGGTTAGGATGATATTTACACAGAAAGACCTACCAAAAAGAAAGAGAAGGGAAATGAAAACAGGGAGGTTAGTTGCAAAAGAAGCTGAGACCTCCCATTGACCACATAGGTGAGGAGTATATGGTTGGCAAGAAAAGAGGAATATACTCTACAAGAGGAACTTCTTGGGGCTAGAAGGAGAAGAATATGTAATTCATTTCCTTTCATGTCTTGGAGCTAGGTATAGGAGCACAAACCTAGGCTCTCTGTTCACCTTGGTGGAATGCAGCAGCTGTAAGAAGGACATCCCTCAGGCTCCTGGCATCCTGTAGGGTCATTGGAGCATCCAACTCTTCAACAGGAGGGTCCCACACACTTAGCAGTGACAGCAGATCCTCATTAAGTTCAGGGAGAGGAACCCCATTCTCTTTGTACTTGTTTGGTAAGAAGCTGCAGTCAGAGACCCCAAAAGGTCCAGAAATCCAGCCACCAATTCTCCCCTAAGGAACCTCTACCATTGAGCCACAGGGGGAGCTCTCCTCTGCCCCTCCTCTCCTTTCACTAACCTAGCCCCACTCTAGCCAGAGCCCCAAACTCTTACATCCCTGCCTCCCCAAATATTAACATCCCGGATTGGGGCAAGGTGGACTCAAGAGGTCAACACAGTGGGGAGGTGGTCAGAATGAAAAAGGGTAGAATTTATGGGAGGCACAGGATTGGGAAAAAGAGCTCTGGACATATACTGCCACCATTTCTCACCTGACTATTCATCACAGTACACAAGAGCATAGTGAGGTCTCCAGGATGGTTATCTGTCAGCCATATGGCCCCTTGTAGGCCCACCAAGTGATGTAGAGGAGGTAGCATCTCAGAAGGTAAGAAGGGGCTTTGAAAGATGGTCTTCCATAAGTCTCCTGACTGGGGCAGTGGCACCCCTTGGGCATTCAACACTGTAGAGCCATACATGGTTAGAGAGAGGATTTAGAGAAACCAATACAACTTACATGATCTTTCCTCATATTACCCCATCCCTTTTCCAGATAAATTAACTTTTGCTCCCCAACCCTTCACTCCAGCCTGTCCCACAGAAGGACCTACACTCAAGAATGAGGAGCACAGAAGCTGGTCTATTGATAGAAGTCATAGGTTGTTGTCTCATAGACTTCTGTAGTTGGGGAGAGGGACTATGAGAACAGCTGAGAGTCTAACCAAGATTTAAGGAGAGGCTATTGTGAAGTACGTGTGTGTGTGTTGGGGAACTGGGAAGTTCCATGTAAGGGAAAGATTGGGTGGTGGTAAGGAGAGTGGGTCAGTTGGGAAAGAATCAGTATCTGGTCTTCACCTCTTTCCAGGCCCCACTGGATGTCCACAGCATGATCCTTCATGAATCGCTGGGCCAGGCCAACCCCCAGGGTCAGAGTATTACCCAGGACAGTCAGCTCCAGAGGAAGGACAGAAAGAGCTGAAGGCAGCCCTAGAGTCATACATCAAGAATCACTAAGAGCTTCTCCAACCAGACCTTCTTTCTCCCCTGTCTTTCCCCAAAGTCAGTAAATTCTCCCTTCCAACCAAAAGAATTTCCATCACCTCCACTTAAAAAAAACTACGACCTAAACTGAGACTTACATCTGGAAATCTGTTCCCCTCCAAATGAACTACCCTCCTCAACTGAGGGAAACCCCTCCTACTACAACCCCTCCTACTACACAAAACTGTCTTTTGAACAAGATCAATAACTCTCTAGGGGTGCAGAAACTAGGCTTCCTTATTCCCAAAAAGGGACAATCCCACAGAGTCCTAGAGACTAAGATCCCTCACTCTTAATACCCTCGTTCCCCATTTCGATCCCATCACCACTCCTGTCATACCCTGTAACCTGTGGAGAAGCCCCCTAAACTGATCAAGGACATGATGCACAGCCTGCTGCTTCAAAGACTGTCCAGAGTCCTGAGCCATCACCTGCTAAACACAGAAAGCTGTCACTGGAGGACTCCCCTCACCCCCCACACAGCATCTGACGCCAGGGAAAGGGAGAAGCCAGGGAGCGAGGTCTGACATGGGTCTAGGTTCCAGGCTATGAATTAAAGATACCTC
>CM053590.1:123143505-123213486 GCA_028646515.1 Pseudochirops corinnae
TAGCCGAGCTGACTTTAGTGGGAAGTATCTGTGTGCGTTTTTGAAGTTCTAGGTTGGTCCAGAGTCCTATTCCATGGGTATTTGGGGGTGGCTATGTGAGAGCTGCGATATATTGCTGCTGCTACGCCGCCATCTTGGCTCCGCCCCCCTCGAAGCAGCATATTCTATTGGTTAGAGAGCTACCTTAGGCATTCAGAAGACCCAGTGCCAAGTCCTGCCTCTGAAGAACACCGACTCTGATCCTGGAAGATCACAACTTGTCAGCACTGTAAGCAACTAAGACTATAAGTTTCAGAGAAGGTGCTGACCAACATTAGTGGAGGGAAGAGTTCTCACCCAGGAATTCTTTACATCAATGGTCCAGGCCCTATCTATTTCCTATCCCAACTGTTATGTGTCAGCAACTCTTGCTAAGTATAGGGGAATACAAAGACAAAAGTGAAAAGGCCCTTCCTTCAAGGAGTTTGCATTCTATTAAAGACGATATGAACATAGATATATATATACAGAATGAATACAAGTGGCTTTGGGAGGGAGTGCACTAGCAGGTGGGGGATCAACTGCTAGTATGTAGAAGATGGTACTTGAGCTGAGTCTTAAAAGAAACCCTCATAGTTTGGGGTGAGACTGCCTGGTATAAGTGACAGCTAATACAGAGATAGGAGGGAATTGGACATTGCTATGTGTGCAGAAGAGTAAGTAGGTCAGTTTGACTGGACCAAGTGAATGGAGGGGAGTAATGTATAAACAGGAGTGGGGAACCTGCAACCTCAAGGCCACATGTGGCCTTCTAGGTCCTTGGGTGGGGCCTTTTGACTGAACCCAAGTTTTATAGGACAAATCCTTTTATTAAGGGGATTTGTTCTGTGAAGTTTGGATTCAGTCAAAGGGCTACACTTGAGGGCCTAGAGGGCCACATGTGGCTTTGAGACCACAGGTTCCCCACCCCTGCGTAAAATGATGGGAAAAATAGAAAGGGGACAGGTTATAAAGAGATTTAAAGGCCAGAGTTGTTTATATTTGATCCTGGAAGGAAGTCACCAGAGTTTATTGGGGGGGAGAGCAGGAGAAGGTAAAATAGTAAAGACCTTTGCTTTAAAAAACTCACTTTGACAATTGTGTGGAGGAGAGGATTTACTCAAGAGATTCAAAGAGAAATAAATGACAAGATTTGGCAACTATACAGGGTAACTGAGACTGAGGAATAAAAACAGAAGGTAGTACATTAGACAGTAAGGACGTTTGAGATAAGTGTAGGAAAAGGCATTAAGTTCTATAATATATATATTGAGTCTGAGATAATAATAGAACATCCAGTTCAAAATATCCAATATGGAATGGTATTTAAGAAATGGAGCTCAGGAGAGAGACTAGGGCTGGATATATCCATTTGGGAGTCATTGACATAGAAATGGTAATTGAATCCATGATAGCTGATGAGGTCTTCAAGTAAGTGAGTGTAAACAGAAGAGAGAAGGCAGCCCAGAATAGAACTTTCAGGTATATAAATATTTAGTGTTCATAAGCTTCAATGATTAAAGACTCAGAAGAAGTGAGCTAGGCAGAAAACAATGGAGAAGAGTGTCCAGAAGCCATAGGTGGTCAACAATGTCAAATACAGCAGAAAGATCAAGAATGATGTCTGAGAAAAGGCCATTTGACCTGGCAGTTAAACTGTCAATGAAACTTGAGAGAGGAGTTTCAGTTGAGTGATGGGGTCAGAAGATTGCAGAGTGTAAAAAGAGGGTACTGAGCACAGAGTGTAGGCAGTTTTTCAAAGGAGTTTAACTGAGGAGAAATACAGAATCAGTTAGCAAGGATGGTGAGCTCTTGTGAGAGTTTTTTAAGGATGTGAGAAACATGCATTCTTAGAGACAACAGGAAAGTAACCAGTTGATAAGGAGAGATAGAAGTTTAGAGAAAGCAGAATAATGGGTGGGAAGGGGAAGAGTTGAGGTAAAAAAGATAGGATAGAGGACCAAGGGTACATGTAGAGGGCTTAGGCTTGGCTATGGGTGAGAAGGGTCACTTAAGAGTCTACTATTTGCCAAGCACTATATTAGCTGTTGTGGGGACAAAGCAAAAAATTAAAAATATTTTAAACCTCAAGGTGTTTACATTTTACTAGGAGATGGACTGTGTAATCAGGTTACAAGGTAAATTTAGGAGGGAGAGAACATTAACAAGTGGGAAGAACAAAGAATGCTACGCTAAGAGGTAGCACCAAATGAGCCTTGAAGAAAGCCAAGGATTCTAAGAGGCAGAGGTGAGGAAGGAACAAAGGCCAATGGGACAGCACAAAAGTGGGGAATGGAGTATTAATAATCTAGTTTGGCTAGAACATAGAGTGAAGTATGGGGAAATTATTAAAGGCTAGCAAAGTAGGCTGAAGCCAGATTGCAGAGGGCCTTAAATATATTTTTCATCTTGAAGATAATGGTGAGCTATCGAAGGTTTTTGAGTCAGGGGGAGAAAGGGGTGATTTGTCCAGACTTGTGCTCTAGGAAGATTATTTTGATATCTGTATGAAGAATGGATTAGAGATAGATGAAACAAGAAGCAGGGAGACTAATTAAGAGAATTTTAACAAGAGAGGAGAGATGTTAAAAGTCTTAAGTAGTGGCTATGTGAGTGGAGGGAAGAGATAAAAGATAATGGTAGAGGTAAAATCAACAACACAATTTCCCCCACTTCCTACCAGCTGCACTGCTTTTGGACTTCTCCACCATGCCTTCCTGCCCGAGGAGAATCACTCTCAGGCAAGATTGAAATCAGCTTTGGTACTTAATATCCTATCGTTGACCTCTGCCCTTCTGACTGGAGCTCCAAAACCTCAATCTAAGGAGGAGGCCCCTTTACACCAGCCACATCACTGTTGGACTTTATCATGGCCCCGTGCTGGGTACCTTCCCTCCTACCCTTTTCTGCTTCCTTTTGTGTGTTGTCTTCCCCAATTAGATTGGAATCTCCTTCCGGGCAGGGACTGTCTTTTTACTCATATTTGTATCCGAGGCACTTAGTACAGTGCTTGGCACATAACACTTAACAAATTTTTACTAACTATTGACTGACTGGGTGTGAGGAGAAAGAGTAAAGATGACCCTAAACTAGGACTGGAGGGATGGTGGTACTCTCAGCAGGAAGGAGTGGGCTGAGGGGATGAGGGAGATAATTGTTTCTGTTTTGGGAGATACTGAGTTTCAGACGCTCAGAAGCCATTAAAATGGAAGTCCTCAGATTATAGCTGGCAATCAAGAGAGATTATGGATGTATGATATAGAGAGCATTTTGCTAGTTATCTATGGAGATGATTTGAGAATTTTAATAAATGCTTAATTATATCTGCCCTATGGCAGGTATTGTGCTAGATGCTCAGGATACACAGACAAAAAATTACCTGGTCATCATTAAAAATGAAACAATCCCTACTTCTAAGGAAGTTACTGAATCCAAGAGAGGTGGGTAATTTATCAAGGCAGAGTTTTCAACCCCTTCTTAAGATTTCCTTAATTCCTTTGGTACTTTCAGTTACCTAAGTTCATAGTTTCTCACTTCCCATTTCCAATCAATTGCCAAGTTTTGACAATTACACAGAAAATATAGAAAAAAAGTTAAAAGAACTCAGAACAGAACTTTGAAGAAGACAACCACAGTTAAGAAGCAGGATGCCTTCTTCTTTCCACTCCCAAATGTAGGTTTTCCCAAGGCTAAATTCTAAGTTCTTTTCTTTTCCCCCTAGACCAGTTTTTCGAAGCTCAAACTGTGCTGTGAACAGGAAAAATATCAACCATTCTGACCTCTGAAACCTCAGCTTTGGTTACTCTAAGTCTGTAAACACAGAAGAGATTCAGAGAAAAGAAAAGCACTCAAGTTTTAAGAAGTACAGCCCTTTGCTACCCTTCAAAGCGGAGCATCCGATTTCCCTTGAAATTTTCTGCATCTATAGACACGAAGATATGTAAGTACACAGTGGAAAAAGCCCACTACCAACACAGGCACCCCAAATCCCCTTCTCTCTTGCACCTAGATCTTATGGGGAGTGATAATCATTAAATATCATATTTTGGTCAAAGTCTGAATTAATCACAGACTACCTTGCCTCATTTTTAAAAAGGCTCCTTTTCTGTCTCAGCCACTCCAGAGACCAGATAAGGCTGCGAGTAGGAGTTAACACAGAAATCCAGAGATCCTAAATTCCAAACAGACCCAGCTTTGTCTCTGAGAATCTCTCCTTATGTTAACAAAGCCTACTTTATGGCCCTTAAGGACGAGACCCTCAACTCGAGGCATTAACTTGAGTAATGGGACTTTTCCTTATCTTAAGATTTTCTGAACATATACCATGTTATGGAATGTTAATGGCAAAGAAAACACAGATGTTCTGGATCAGAATTTCAATTAACACTTTGTCATCTCTCTTGTTTTATTGTATTTACCATTTATTCAATTAAGAAGAAAATTCCTTTCTCATACAATGATTAAACCACTATGGGGATCATAAATTTGTGTATCAGCCACCCCTAATTGGGATGGTCCTAAAATGTACTTAAGCTCTCTCATACTTTTGTTTGTCAGTCAGGACTCTAGTCTTGCACTCCTTGTAAAAGTAATGCTAGCCTTAAGGTAATAACAAATAAATGTTGAAATTTTATATTACTATTTGTCTGTCTCCTTTAACCAAACCTTTTCTAGAGGCCGACAGGAGATACAGAACAACTTTTTCAAGCTTTAAGGATCAAAAGTCCTTGCTTCTGAAAGGTGAGTTTAGGTTCCATAGGGACATTGTTTCATTTACAAGCACTAGAAGGTATTGGTTTTTAGAGATATGAGAACCATTGCATTAGATCTGATCCTATCCTGCTCTCCTCCCCTCCAAGCGAGCACACATGCACATACACACATACACACACTCTATGTATGTCTGTATATATATATATATATATATATATATATATATATATATATATACATATGCATAGACACACATACCTCATATGAAAAAACAGGTGCTAATGATGGGGCTTTAGGTACACAATATAATAGTGATTGACTTATAGCTGAGGAGGATGTCCAGGCTGTTTGTCTCTCCTGCAATATTTTCTTACTTCCCATAATAGTTATCTTAGGCCATTCCCTGACAAGATTTTGTATTTCATTGGTAATATGTTTGCCACTGAAGGTTTCTGAAAAGTGAATTACATAGGGCTGTACTTTAGGAAGATTAGGCAAGAGAGAAAGTAAGATCAATTGAATGATTAAGGTCAAAGGCAGGAAGACCAGTTAGCATGCTGTTGCAATAGTCCAAGAGAGAAGTAATGAGTGCTAGAATTAGACTGATAACAACGGGCATGGAAAGTAGTGTGACTGGAGAGACACTACAAAACAAGGATAGACAGAATTTGGTCACTGATTGGATATGGGGATTGTTAGGAGAAACCAAATACGATATTGAGGTTTCAAGCCTTAAGGACTGAGTGTGCCATTGATAGGAAAAAACGAAGTCACAGAATGACAGAATCTCAAACTTGGAAGGGATCCAACCTGTACCTGAAAGAATTCTCTACATGACACCACCTACAAGTGATCATCCAGCTTTGTCTGAAGAATTCTAAAGAGGGGAACAAGGCAGTCATTCAACTTGGGATTACCCATAATTATTAGTTTTTTCCTAACATCAAAACCAAAGCTGACCCTATGATTTCCTCCTGTTGTTACCAGTTTTGTCCTATGGGCCAAAAAAGCCAGACGTGGTCTCTCTTCCATATGACAGCCCTTCAGATATTCAGAGATGCCCTACTTCCCTGAAGCTTCTCTTCTTTAGGTCAAAAAATGCAATTCCATCAAGCAATCCTTATATTGCTTCCTCTTAAAGACAATCACCATTCTGTAGAATCTAAACACTACTGGTTGTCAAGATCCTTCCCAAAATGTGGTCCCCAGGAAGGAATGTGACTCTCAGTTAAAAAACATTTAGTTACAACAGGACAATCATACTTTCTTGCATTCTGGACTTCCTGCTTCTCAATGTGGTCTAAAAGCATATTAGATTTCTTGACTACTATGGTTCACTGCTGATTTTGAGAAGGTCACTAAAAACTGCAGCCCCTTTCCACACAAACTGGTTTTTAGCTATGACTCCTTCCATTTTGTAATTGTGAAAATAATCTAAGTGTGATAGGATTAGCAGTTTTCTAAGGCAGCCTCTCTGACCCTGATATAACTTCCCCTCTGTACAATCTGTATTCCTAATGAAGTTTCCTAGTCTAGGAGCATAAAAAGTCCAGGCACAGACTTGGTGAGTACCCAAGATGTCACTAGTCACCATGTCCTAATAACCAACTGAGTTTCCAGATGGAGATGAGGGTCTATGTCCAGAAAATCTAGTGCCAATGTATGCTTGTTGCATATCCTTGGTGTAATAAGGGCAAAGTAAAACTCCCCCTTTGCTAAATGTTCTGTGACTTGCAAGTGTCTCATTTTGTCCCAACATCAAACCTGAACAAGAGAATACTGGCTTAAGAGACCCTCCTACACCACCTACAGTCAGATTTTACATTTGTTTCTATCAGAAGTCTAGAATCACAGCTAGAATACTTTAGAGCAGTGGTTCTCAACCTTCCTAATGCCATGACCCTTTAATACTCTAATACTTTAATATGTGGGTGTATCTGCATGTGGGTGGACCTGCCTGGAGACGGATAGAGGAGCAGTGTCTCGGTTCCTAAGACCGTTTTCCAATGGTCTTAGGCGACCCCTGTGACAGGGTCGTTTGACCCCCAAAGGGGCCTGACCCATAGGTTGAGAACCACTGCTTTAGAGATTATCTGGTACAATTCATACATCAGCAGAAACAACCTCCACATCCCTGATAAGTGGTCTTCCATGATAATGGGGGATTTCCAGTAAAGGGGAACTCAGTACTACAAAAGCAGTCCATCTCGCTTGTAGACAGCTCTATTGCAAAATCTGTCCTTTCATTGATGTAAAATACAGCTTTTAGCTTCTTCACTCTCAAACTGGAATGTCTGATTGCTTCTCAACACAAGCCTTCAAATAAACAATTATGCCTCCCCTCACCAGTATTATCTTCCCTAGCCTTCACGTCCCCAGTTCCTTCAACCTACTTCCCTTTTCATGGTATGGTTCTAGACCACTTTACCATGCTGGTCATCTTCTGGTGCTTGTTAATGTTCTCCCTAAAATGTAACCCCAGAACTGAACACAAAACTCCAGGTATGGTCTGACCAGAGCAGAGAATAGGGAGACAATCATCTTTCTTGTTCTTGACAAAAAAAATTTTTTCTGTCAGCCTTAAGGTCATAGCGTTTGCCTCATCTAACTAGAGTAAGTGGTAAGGTGTTTAGGGAACTGACTTAATAGGAACGGGGCTAACATATGGTGCTGACCCACAATCTGCAAAGGTTCATCTTCTGAATGGGTATTTTCTTTTAAATTGACCTTAAGGATTATAACAGATGAATAATCAAGAGTATCAGCTTGGAGAAAGCAAAAGGGGCACAAAATACACCTACTGGTCACTAGAAGAAAGAGAAAAGGATCAATAAGCATCCATAACTCATGCAATTCCAGAATTTAAAAAGCACTAGATAGGGTTAAATGTGTCCTAAACGTGGTCTTGCCACTAACTCATTGTGTGATCTTCGGCAAGTTACTTCCTATATAAGACCATATAATCTCTAAATTCCCTCCAAGTTTCATATTTTGAGGCAGACAGTCCTCTAATTCCATCTCAACTTCTCCCAAAATCAGACTCTGTGAAGGGATTCTGACTCAGTAGTGATTGTTTTATAATCAATCCCAGAGAAGGCTGTAATTGGCCAAGTTGAAAAGGACATATTTGGTGTATCCTAGAGTTTATGGGAACACTATCAAATTTTCTCATTTGGATTAACTTCAATATAATCCAGCATCTCCAGCACACAAAAAGCATCAACTTTCCCCCCTATAACCATATCCTCTGAAGCCCTAAGACAGCAATAGAAGAGGCAGGTAATCCTCCAACCCTATGGATCCCACTTAAGGGCACTGGCGTGAAGAACATGGTCGAGCTACCTCTCTCCTCATTTGCTGAGTACCACACCATCAATCTAGTGAGGCTAACCTATGGGTTTGTGTATTACTCATATTAACAGGGTCCTATAAAGGGCTGAAGAAAGGAAAGGCTGAGTCTCTAGGTTAGGAATTCTTAACCTAGGGTCCATGAATTTGTTTTTAGAAACATTTTTTAAACTGTATTTCAATATAACTTGTTTCTTTCTTATACTATGTATTTTATTTTGTGTCTTTAAACACATTACGCTGAGAAGTCCATAAGCTCCATCAGACAGCCAGTGGTCCAACAAAAACATTTAAAAAGCCCTGCTCCTGCCCACCTTTCCTTTTGCTTCTTTCTTGAACCTCCGGACACAACTCCCTGTATTTTGAGATGTAGGTCTAAATTTCATCTTTAAAATGACTCAGCATTTTAGGGAATGAAGATGATTTTTGGATTTTGACTGTGATCTAACATATTAGCTATCTCAGATTTCTATTGTCTGTGAATTTAATAAGCATGTTATCACCCATATAAATTTATAAAAATTGAATAATGTAGGATAAGGACAGATCCCTGGAGTGCTCCACTAGAGACCTCCCTCCAAACTGATACAAGTCCATTATCAACTACTATTTTTGAGTCCAGTCATTGAATCAATTCCAAATTTACCTAACTGGATGGTTGTCTAATCCATACTTCTCTTAATCGCAAAGACAGCACAATTGCCAATTTAAATAAACTTACCTCTCTGGGTCTCAGTTTCTTCATCAGTTAGATGGCACAGCAGATAGAAGGCTGGGGTTAGTCAGGAGGACCCAAGTTTAAATCTGGCTTAAAACTCTTACTAGCTGTATGATCCTGGCAGAATCACTCAGTTTCTTCAACTATAAAGTGGAAATAGTAATAGCACCTACCTCCCAGAATTGTTGTGAGAATCAGATGAGATAGCATTTGTGAAGCTTCTAGTATAGTGCTTGGCATAGAGTAGTACTTAATAAATACTTGTTCTCTCTCCACCCCCCTTCATAAAATTGAGAGGGTTGGACTAGAGGTTTTTATTTATCCTCATGTACCTTTTGTAGATTTTTGCACAGTAGGCTCACAAACATTTGAATGACTGAAATGAGGATAAAGCTGAGACAAGTTGTAGCCAGATGGTGAAGTGTTTTGAGGAATTTACAACAGGCAACAGGGAGGTAATAAAGACTAAATCTCAAGTAGGTAAGTGTCTTAAAGCTTTTTAGGAAGATCATAGATTTGCAAATAAGAGACCTTAGCAATCAGCTAGATGAGGAAATTCAGAGCCAATGGAAAGTTATTTACTCTAGGTCAGGCAAGTAGTAAGTACCCAAGTAAGGGTGCAGGATGTCATGGAGAAAGGAGAAGCTTCTAACAGGGAGACCAGTTAAACCAGTGCAGAAATTCAGAAGGGAATGAGGGCCTGGACTAGGGCAGTAACAATGAGAGTAAAAGACTCAATCATACTCACGTTCTCTAATTCTGTGTGACTCTTATTCTCCCATCCAGCATGCCCCACCCCGACTACCATTCCTCTCCCCCTCCAAAATGTGAACTTCCTAAAGGGAGGCCCAGTGTCTCCTTTTGTGATATCCACAGCATAACGTCACACGGTGCCCACACTGAGTGTAGGAACTAAGCAGATTCCTTGAATTGAAGGGAGTAAAAGGTACAGATCCTAGGGGTAGAGGGGGGGAAGAGGGGGTTAATTCTGCAATATGGCATGGGAGAAGCTGACTTGAACAGGACAGAACTGAGTACAGACAGTATTCCTCCCCAACAAAGTCCCACTCCACAGGACAGCAGTATTTTCCCTCCAGCATCTCTCTTTGTTTCACACACACACATTTCTCCAGTGTTTTATTTCACTCTGTGCATACATAGCAGCTCACTTCCCTCACCAGGCCCTCATCCCAGATTTCACCAGTGCCTCAGGGTCACATTAACCCAATCTCACTTAGGGAAAGGCAGAGTCATTTTGCTTGGTCAGGCTAAGAAGAGAAAATCAATGGAGAGAACAGGGTCAGGTCCATTGTTTCTATGTAGCTGCTTAGCCTGCTCCCATCCTTCTAGAGGAGAGATAATTTCAGCACAGAACTGAGTTCTCAGCCTTTCTCCAATCATGAATATGAAAATCTCAGTGAAGTCACTGCTACCATCTGGCTCCACAAGTGTGTGACCCATTGCTATAAACCCCCTGAGAATGGGGTACACACTGTCTGGAGTAGAGGATGCTGGTGACCCAGCTACAACCAGGGAGGTACAGGTCTCCACAGAAGTGGGTTGAGTCCCAGTCCAGCTCAGCAGGCTGTCTCAATCCTAGAATTGTAGGACAAGCCACACAGAGGTGAAGCCAGGGATTACTTGCCCTGGGGGTATAAGGGAAGGTTGGTCCCAAGGCCCAGGTGACAAAAGCTACCTCTGCTGGGACAGAACTAGTTGCTTGAACCAGGACCCCACAGCTCTGTCTACCCACATCACCAGGGCCACACCCAGAAGGAGTGCTAGGCTGCTCACCACAAAACCCACAGCTTCAAAGATGAACCTACAAGCAGAGAGGCAGGGGCATTAGGATGGTGTGCCAGTATAGGGGGACATTAGTAGAAACTGGTAGGTTCAACAGAGGCTAGCTTTTTCTGCCCATTCTCTCTCCCTCCTTACTCTGACACTATGGAAGGACATACATATCCCTAATTCACCAGGCTGCTACCACCACCCCTCTTCCAGAAAATACCTCTCTATTTCCCTTTCACTTTGTGTCTGAGCAGGCTGATACCCAAATAAAATCTTCCACCCATGTTCCCATCCATCTCTGGACCCCACCCACCCTATAATCCTCCCTTACTGAGAACGGTCACTCACTTGGGAGCAAACACTTTCCAGACCATGAGATGCCTCCGAAGTATGAAAGCCGCCAGAACACAGGCTAAGACCTGGAGGAGAATGGGGAAGAGAGGAGTGAGGATAACTAGGATGGGGATAGAAGTGTAAAGAGGCAGAGAAAGATAAAAGGTGGAGCTCTCATGTGAGCCTGAGGAGAAAAGCAGAGGTACATATCACAGAAGGAGCACTGATATTGGAACAGTGCACAGGCCCAGCTTCTACTCCTGACTTGTCCACTATCTTCCTGTGTGATCTCAGACAAGTCACTTAACCACATGAACCACAGCCACCTCATGGATAAAATGGTGACTCTGAAAGTGATTAAAATTCTGCAGTTCATCTCTAGTGCTCAGAGCCTCTGCCTTCTGGGGATAATGCTAAACAAACTACTGTCCCTTTGCTTTGGGGAAGAATTGAGGGGTGTGGACCACAACCTCTGGTTTCCCTGTTCAGCTGAAGGACTCTCCATCTACCATTAGTTGGGTCTGGATCATGGTATGGTAGAGAAAGAACTGGACTTGGAGCCAAGATATCTGTGTTCCAGTCTCTGTTTTACCACAAAGTCTTGGAGAAACTACATGCATCTCAGTTCCCTTACCTGTAAGCTGGAGAAAATTATTTTGGTCCTTTCATTTAGGAGGAGTGTGGGGACCAAATGAGAGAAGGTATTTTAAAGAGTTTGGAAAACTGTTGTAACTGATAATGAAGCATGCCTCTTCCCTCTTCCCACAGAGGTGGCAGACAACAGATCCAGAATAAGGCATGCATCTTCAGACAATGCCAACGTGTTTGTTTTGTTTGATGGTACTTACTTGTTTTAAGTGAGAGTTGTACGGGGAGGAGGGAGTCACTAGGAAGTAACAGTAATATTCTTTTTTTTCCAAAAGCACCAATAGCACATAAAAAGCAAACTGTGAAGTGCTATACAAAAGTTAAGAATTACTAACTCTTGAGCTTCCCTCCCTTGAAGTCCCCTGCCATACCAGTTAATCATACCCACCTGTATACCTAGGATAAAGAGGTACTTGAGGCCCAGCTGCAGGAGAGCAGCACTGAATTGGTGAGGGGCATCCCGGAGACGCATCTCCATCAAGGGCTCCTCCTCCTTCTCTTCCTCCACCTCAGTCTCACTGGCTAGGGGTTTCTTCTTCTTCGCTGAGCCTTGGCCTTCACACACAAAGGGCCAGAGCAAGAGCAGCGGGCAGCCAACTGCCTCCGGGGGTGAGATAAACATAGGTCTGGGGTTACCTTAGGTTCCAGGAACTTGATCCCCACAGGACAGCCCCACCCTGATGGTTCTGTGCTTTAGCCAGATCAGGTCGGGGCTTCACAAGCGAGGAGTCTTCTCTCTAACAAAAGAAACTTCCAAGAGGCCTATGTTTCATCATTCCTTGGCCAGAATCTTACCCACTGAGCAAATGAGATCAAAGGATGGACAGAAACAACAAGGTTCTTCCCTCCACCCTTGTGCCACTTAGGTGGGACTATCACCACTCCCCTCTAAAGTCTTGGGCTCAGTCGCAGGAGAAAGAAAGGAGGTTGGGGGATAAGATACCTGAAAAAAGAAGGTGGGAGGCAAAGGTATTGGCCCCCACAAGCAGAGCAGGCAGCACAGGGGATGAACCATGCCCCTGAGGGAAGCCCACAAAGGCAGCATTCCAGTGGATAGCTGGAAAGACAGGCTGATGGCCCGTGGAGTAGAATGTCTGAGTGGCTGTGAGAGCCCAGGCAGAGATGGCTAGCCATGGCACAGAGAAGGGACCTGAGAGGAGACATACAACTCATCACCTTAACAATGTTAGCCTGCCCCACCCCCCGCCACCCCCAACAATGTCACATGATTTCCCTGTATTCTGCTACTTGAACATTACTTCCTATACTCTGATCCTGCCCGACCTTGCCTCTGCCTCCTATGCCTAGACACCCTGATCTAACCTGTCCCACCCAAGGTCACCACTTAGGCCCAGAGAATCAGTGGGGTACACCTTCTCCAAAGGAAGCAGTTCTGGTTGGGACAGGGGGAGGGGGCAGGTGTGGAACAGGAGAAAGTGCTTGATCCCTTCTCCCTTCCAAATTCTGATGGCCCTTCAGATCTAGTGACAGCAACACCATTATGGAGTGAGACCAAATGTCAAGGTCATTGAAGTAGGCCTGCTATTACCAAGGAGAGGACAACCTCTATCCTAGCCTCGCTAGTTCACCTAGAGTGTAGGTATCCAAGGGGCAAAAGAGATGGATATTCTAGGGCAGTGGTTCTCAAACTTCCTAATGTCACTACCCTTTAATAGTTGTATGTGGGTGTGTCCGCATGTGGGCGGATCTGCCTGGAGACAGATAGAGGAGGTTCCTAAGACCATTGGAAATATGTGTGAAGGGGTCATGACCCACAGGTTGAGAGCCTCTGCTCTAGGGGAATCTACAGAGAGTACAACCCTGCCACCTACCAGAACTTCTAGCAGGGGTCCCAACAGCAGCGGCGAGCAGCTGTAAGAGTAGGAAACTCTGCAGGAAGAGGATCAGGAAGGCGAGGCTGATTCGCTCAGTGTGCAGCAACAGCAGCGGGAAAGCCATCAGGGCAAGAGCAGTCACCACAGCAGCAGAGTACACACTCCCCAGCCCGTAGGCAGCCAGCGCCATTGGTGTCTGGCCCCCACCCCTAGCCAGCTTCCCCCTCAGTGCCTCCTGCATTCGACGGTAGATCTGAGGGACCACGTAGTCCAGGTCAGCCTGCGAGGCTGGGGGTCCCACAAAAGGGACAATGATGGGGTTGGAGCTGCTTGCCCCAGTCTTGACCAATACTGTGACAGGCTGCCAGAGCAGCAGCCCTAATCCTATGGCTGCCAGACCCAGTACAGCCCGTGGCAACCCTACCACAGCCCCAGACACCAGGGCTTGTAGCCTGGGGGGTGCTTCATCTGAGCCTGAGGCCAATGCCCAATGGGCAGCAGTCCCCAGTGCCATCAGTGGCAATCCCCAGCGCACAAAGAGGACTGGAGGTGCAGGGCTGTTAAGATTTCCACAGCAGCGCAGCCAAAATCGTACAGATAGGACCAGCACCCCTAGTGCCCCTAGACATGCCCCATACCAAAGGTTCTTGGCCTGGCCACCACCCATTGCAGCTAGAGGAGCTAACCAAGGTGATGACTGGCAAATAGGTGTCTCTTCTGGGCAGCGATGGAAGAGACTGGACAGGCGTACACACAGGAGCAAGCCAACCAGTAGCCCCAGGGCCCGTGGACCCTCCCGCCGTGCCATAGATGCTGTGGGGGAGCTAAGGCAAGGAGCTGTGGGCCACCCTGTCAGGAACCGGCCCTCCCAGTGCAACTGAGCCACTAGAAACAGGGACAGTGAACGCAAAAGGAAGGGGGCTGCCCGGGCCTCAGCCAGGACAAAGCTGTCAGAAAAGAGGGCAGCAGAGCGGAAGAACAGGAGCACCAGGATGGGCAAAGGGCCTGGGAGAAAGACTGACATTGGCAGCCTCCCCCTTGACTTTAAAGCCCACAGGAAGGCCATGAGAGAGGTGGCTGCACCTCCTGCACACAACAGAGGTGGTTCTAGCCCACTCCCACCTGCCATCAGTCCCCCAGCAAGCAAGAGAGCCCCTGTGAGACCCCAGGCCACAGACCTTAGAAGCAGGCATTGGAAAGGGAAGTCAGGGGAGTTGGTGAGCCCAGAGGTCACTAGGCAGAGAAGGCAGGTGGCAGCCAGGAGTATGGTGCCCCCTGTCATTCGGACTGGGCGGAACCGAGCCCATGTCTCTGTGCAGGCTGTCCGTGCACCCCTCAAGAACAATCGCAACTGGGAGATCAGAGCCTGTATGTCGGCCTCTCTGATCTCTTCAGCCTTCAGCTGATCTAGCAGTCGATCATATTCAGAGGATGCAGAGGAAAAGAGGTTCTGAAGGCGCTGTAGTTCCTCAGGGGGCAAGTCCTGGGCAGCTAATGAGTAAGCATGAAGAAATCGGGATACCTCGGAGAAGAAAACATGAAGAAAATGGAGAAGGGAGTTATAAGGCATGGAATGGGAGTGAAGGGGGAATAAAACAGAGATGAACATATGTCAAGAGAGCCCCAGGGATAGAACCCATACCTTATATGGGGTGAGTAGGGATAGAAATGGGTCAGAAGGTAATGGAGGAAGTATGAAGATGACAGGGTCAGCCTGTGGGTTTTTGTTCAGGTTCCTCACTCCTGGGTCTCTAATCCAACACAGTCCCCATCCCTAGGGAGCACCAGTCCCTCTACCTGTTGGGCATTGAGATGGTAGGCAGAGGCCTGGGCAAGAGCTGTAGCAAGAGGTTGGGTATCTCCTTCCCTTGAAAACAGGTCCACCATCACTTCTCCTATGTTTCCAAAAGGTATGGGCAGGCCAAGCAGAAGGGCCAGCGTTGGCACCAGGTTCACCTGGGGGACCACTTCTGGGTCCTGGAGGCAATAAAACCAAAGGGAAGAATGAAGCAATGGAAAGAATAGAGGGAAAAGGTGAGGAAGAAAGGTCACTTCATAGTTCTAGCTTAGAATACAATGATGAAGGGGCAGCTAGGTGGCACAGTGAATAGAGCATTGGCCCTGGAATCAGGAGGACCTGAGTTCAAATCTGACCTCAGACACGTAACGCTTACTAGCCATGTGACCTTGGGCAAGTCACTTAACCCCAATTGCCCTGCCTTCCCCCATCCCCCCCCAAAAAAGAATATAATGATAGAGAATGGGGAAAAGAGCATTTAAAGGTGATAGAGATGGGTAGGAGTGGTAGGGGGTTGGGTATCCAGAGAGAAGGGGTAAGTAATGAGAGGTTGGTAGAAGCATGGGGAGAGCAAGACAATCTCTGGAGGAGATAATGTGGAGAAGGCTTGTTAATTATGGGGAAAAGGATGAAACAGTCCCTTAATGGACACTGAGATCATTAAGAGAAAAAGAGTTCAAGAGGGCCAAAAGGAAATGGGAGAGACCTAGGCAAGAGAACTAATGGTTTATTGAACTTACCTTCAGGGGAGCCCTGGGGAAAAGGGGCAAAGGACTATAGAGAAAGAGCGCAGCCATGACTTCTGACTTGCTGTCCCCACCATGGTCTCCCGTCTCTGTCATGCCATGATCTCCAGCCACCACCAGCAGCGTGTCATTCTCTAGTCGCTCCACAAGGGTCCTGATTGCAGGGCACCAAACAGTGGGGAAAGAGAAGGGGCCACTGGGCAGGTCCTAGCCTGGGCATAGTCCTCCCTTGCCCCTGGCAGTCCCTAAAGAACATTTTCAGGGCTCTGTGGTTCTGCAAAGTACTGTTACCTTGCTTAGCCCTTATGTGATAACTCTGTGAGGCAAGCAGAGCAAATTATTCTCCTATTTCACACGTAGAGAAATTGAGGTTCAGAGAAGTTAAGCGTTCCATAAGTAATTAGATTCCACGACCTTCAGGTTAGTTTTCTAAAGGACCCAACTTACTCGGTGGGTCAAAGGAACCCAAATAAATAATGAACTCTTGAGCTTCAGAAAGAGGAAACCAGTGACAATCATGAGTGGGGACAGCAGAGTATTAGCCAAACTTCAATAGATCCAATAGATACACAGATCTCCTCCCTCTCCCCCAATCCTGCTCTCACACCATGTTCTCCCCCAGGGAGAGGAAGGCAGTCTCTCTGACCAGATCATGCTCTACTCCAAACTACCCCGCATCGAACACACGTATACACACCTCATAGACTACTATCTCTGTCTCATAGTCAATTAGGCCCTGCCTCTTGCCCACACTGAAAGTTCTCTAGTATATCTTACTGAAGCATCTGGTCCATCTGGTTGAGCTTCTTGGCCATCTCAGGATGGTGAGGACCATGTTTGTGGCCACAGTGATCTACACCCAGGAAGTGAGCAATCAGCAGGTCCCAGTCATCTCTGTCCACTGTAGAAACCAACACTGAGAAAAAAGGCTTGATACTCTTCCTATATTTCCCAGCCTTTAATATTCCTCTACCAATGGACACTGATTCCAATCCTTATCACCCAGGGCAGTACCATCCAAAGGACCCTTAAAGCACCACATCCTTGCCCCTCTATATACTATAGCTCAAAATAAAATCCAATACACACTGTATTTATTTCATGAACTGAGTATTGGCACTAGCTTCTCAGAATGGGATCCAAATATAACACTGGTCTATCCCCAACCCTCCCTTCCATTGGAGTCTAAGTCTGGATCCCAGCTGGGACTGCTCACTGGTAGGGTAGAGGTGCTCCAGAATGCCATTGTCCACGGTGTGTAGATCTTTGACATTGAAGGATGGGAAGAAGAAAGCTTGAGAGAAAGCTCCTGGGAACAGGCCCTCCCAAGTGTCGTCCCCCATGAAGACCACTCGTTTCCCTGTAGCATTGGGAGAGTCAGGGAGATAAGATGTCAGGCATTGGGCAATGGAAGGGACCATTTGAAGATTGTTTTATAGTACAGTTTCATTCTACAGTTATTGCTTTTTTCCTTCTCCCACCAATACAAATCCTTTGCTCTAGCCATGTCAGTCTTCTCATAAGGCTCATCATCACTCTTACAACCCTGCCTTTACTTACACCATTCACACCCATCTGTAATACCCTCCTCCTCATTGCTTATTCAAATCCTAACCATCACTAAAAACGCAATTCAAGTTGTATCTCCTACATGAAGTCTATTAGCCATCCTAATACACCATAACCTATTCTTCCAAATATAATAATTCTAGTCTGATAAAACATAATTTACTATCACGTAAGTACTAAATTATATCAATTAACAACCAAAACAGTTTCGTCCATCAAAGAGCTTATTGTTCTCTAATTGTTTTGTAAAAGAAAATCATTTTCCTCATCTACGCTGTAAATTCCTTGGGGGCAGGGACCATACCCTCATTGCAGCAATCGCCTGAACAAAGTTTAGCATAGGACTGGGTACACGTTGGGGACTCAAAATGCCTGATGAGGTGCAGAGGCAGATAAAACATTAGGAAAAAAGCCCAAGATAAAGAAGAAAGTAGAGATTCTGTGATGGTGAAAGGAACACATAAGGAGGGAAGGAAAGGTATAAGAGAAATCTGTGTAGTATATTGGAAGAAGCATGAGATTGGAAGTATGAACACCTGGGTTCAAGTCACAGTTCTTCCACAAATTAGCTGTGTGATCTTTGGCAAATCACTTCATCTGACTAAGCCTAGTTCAACCATAAAATGAGAGAGTTAGACCAGACTGGAGGTTCTTCTATATTTTTGTGTGTTATGGTCAGCTTCATCAGTTTGGTAAAGCCCATGAAGCCTTTCTTCGATTAATGTTTTTAAATGCATAAAATAAAACACATAGTATTGCAAAGATAATCAATTATGTTTAAAACAGATTAAAAAAAATTTTTTTTAAGTCCATGGACCCCAGGCAAGGAATTCCTGGACTAGCTGGTCTCCTTCCCACACTAACCTCTATGTCTTAACAGCAATTCAAGTGTTTTGAGTTTTTACTCAAAGAGTTGAACTTAAAGTTCAACATAAACCAACAGTGAGACCAAAAAAACAAAAAACAAAAACAACCCTGTGATCTTAGGGTAAATTAAAAGAAATATGTATAGTTTAGACACAAATGACTAAAAGAAATATAACCACAGGAGGTAACTACTCTCATTGTACTCTCTGGTCAAACAACACTTGCAAATGTTGTGTCCTCTTTTGGGTACCATGACATCAACATTTAAAATGACGTTAACAAACCAATATATGCAGAATAGCATGACCAGAAATATGTGTGAAGGTCTGAAAATCATATCCTATAAAGATGGATTTAAGGACCTGGCGACATTTACCCAGGGTAAAAGAGTCTAAGGTAGAAGTAACAGCTATCTTCAAATAGTAAAGGACTATCACAAAGAAGCATGTTTACTTTGTAGTTGCAAAGAATGGAATTGGGAGCAACAGGTCTAAGTTTCAGAGGTAGACTTTCTAATGATTAGCATTGCCTTGGTAGGCCATTACTAGGGGTATAAAAGTAGAAGCTGGATGGCTACTTGTCAAGGTGTTAGAGAAGGATTCCTCACTGAGTAACAGTTTGGCCTAGAACAGTGGTTCTCAACCTTTCTAATGCCACGACCCTTTAATACAGTTCCTCATGTTGTGGTGATCCCCAACCATAAAATTGTTTTCACTGCTACTTCATAACTGTAATTTTGCTACTGTTATGAATCTATCTGATATGCAAGATGTATTTTCATTGTTACAAATTGAACATAACCCACAGGTTGAGAACTGCTGGCCTAGATGGTCCCTTTCAACTCTAAGATTCTATTGTTTTAAGATCCTAAGAAGGTAACATTCTAAGATTCTAACATTCCATAACCTTATTAGACTGACCAGTGTTGTTGAGTTGAGCAATGAGGTTATCTTCTTGGATGGCATAGCTAGCAAAGTTGCTCCCAGCATCAATGAAGGTAGGTAAAGAGCCTGTGGTGAGGGCCTTGAGTCGCTGCATGGTGGTGGTGGGTGGATCAGCCAGGAACCGGTAGAGGCGTGCATGTTGTGGCTGGGTTTCCAGAAGGCGCTGTATGGAGCCCAGCTTTCCTAGGAAAGGTTGTGGGGCAGGAAGGCCACCTGGCCAAGGCTGCACAAAATCGAATCGAAGTGCATCTATCAGCACTACAACAGCTCGGGAAAATCGGGGAGCTGTCCAGCAGGCCCCTGGCTCACCTCGGCCACCTCCCCCCACAGGTCCCTTTCCAGGCAACTCCTGACAGCTGCTATGATTGGTAAGTTCCAGCCGGGTGAGCAGGAAGCCACTGGTGAAGAGAGCAATGCCAGCATAAAAGAGGAAGCAGACCCAGGCCAGGAAAAGAAGTACCAGGGCTTTCAGCATTCTGGAAGTCAGGAAGACACACATTATTAAGGTTCTTGTTGCCAACTCAAAGTCTCATGTAATCTCTCTCTTTTAACCTCTCCCTCCCTTTCTATCTCTTTCTCCCCCCACTGTTCCCCTTTCTTCCACTTCTCTGTTACTCTCATGTAAATCTTTCAAAGCAGGCTAGTCAAAGACACTTAAGGTACAGAAAACAGGTTCTCCCTTCTTCAATCACTAACAAGCCTTCCTTGAGACCATTCTCTAACTCAACAGTACAATGTCACCTTCCATTCCAAGTTTAATGGATTATTATAATTTTTGAGTACAAATAATTCTATCCTGCCTCAACAGTGCCATGGGTTGTCTCATTCTGTGTCTGTTTTCATTTCCATAAAATTGACTAGATGGCCTCTCCTGTCCCTTCTCACTCTAGATCTATATCTAACAATTCCCATCAGACATGAGAAATTCCTCATTGTGAGGTCCTCCTTATTCTTTGGTTAGAAATCATCTGCTACAGCAACAGGACCTACCCCAAGAAAGTTGGCGATTAGATAAGGATAATAATGGCACATATCTCCTGGGGAGGTTGTGAGAATAAAAGTAAAACGTGTAAAGTGCTTTGCAAACCTTAAAGTGTGATGTAAATGCCAGCTATTATAACATTATAACTATTAGACATAACATATGTCTGGCAATGAGGCTTGGGTGGTACAAGCTGGCATGTGTCTGATTCTTAAATTCAATACTGGCTGAAAAGAGAAAAATGGCATTCTGACCATAAGAGACCCCTGACTCTCCTTTTATCCTCAATTATGGGGTATAGGATTATCATCTACCATATAAGTAGCATGAAGAAATTGGGACACTCCCTAGTGTGAAGGGATGATTCTTTTAACACAGGCTGAAGGGCAAGTGTGGGAATGAATCAACAACCACCCCTTCTCTGGGAACATACAAAAAAATGAGACCCCTCTAACTCAAGATGTCCCCATGAGTTCTTTCTCCAGTCTCTTAAAACTCTCCTCTCTTACTGCTCCCAGCTCCAGAAACAGGTTTGGGCAGGGCTTAGCAAGAGGCCTTAGGCTTTTAATGCTTCCTTAGAAGCACCGCCCTCCCTTCCCTGCCAGAGACAAGCCTCTCGGGCGTCAAAGTCACCCTCACCAGGATCATATGCATCGGCCACTCCCCAATTTGGAGAGATTAGGCACAAAGGAAGGAACCATTAGGGACAAAATAAGGGAGGGGAAGGGGTGGAAAGGCTGCCCGAGATAGAGGTTGGGGCGAGAGAACCTAAAACACACAAATAGGTGGAGAGGGATGGAATATTTGGGAGAAAGGGGGGTACTGGGACAAGGGCGTTGGGGGGGGGAGAACTAAAGGAGATGGTTTGGGGCAGAAAGAGCATTGGGAGGCTTGGGGTGAGAGATGCTGGGGACACGAGGTTGAGAACACTGAAGGGGTAGTGGTGAGTGGAGTGCCTGAGAAGCGTAGGAGACAGAGCGGTGTGGGATGCAGGGGCATGAGGACACGGGAGGGGGATGAAAGGGAGTGGGGCACGTTACGGGTGTAAGAGACGGAAGGGGTAGGGCTGGGGGTGCAGAGACACGGAAGGGGAGGGATGGGGGACACAGCGGGGAGGGGCTGGAATGACACACGGGCAGGGGGGCGCGCGAGGAAGGAAGGCTATGGATCGTCGAGCACACCTGCGGCAGGAGGGTGACGGAAAAGTACCCGGCGAAGGAGGACGGACGGGACGTGCAAACACATGGACCCCCGCTGCCCTCTCCGCCCCGGGGAAGGGAGTCAGGGAGCTAGGACTACTAAAAGTCGTCCCTCCCACCCGGCTCGGAGTACAAGGGGATCCCCGGCGAGATTTCTGGGAGCCCTCAGTCACCTATGAGCAGCACAGCAAGCAGCCGGAAGCAGAGCTCTAGAACCGGAAGTGAAGCTCAGGTTTCCTAATTCCCCGCTTCCCCCTCCCACACACCATAGAGAGTGGAAAAAGCTAGAGTGGCGCGCAGTGCCTGGAGCGCCCCCTCCCGAGGACACTCGCATATAAATAGAGAGGGAGTGATGGAGAGGGACTAGAGGCAGAGAGTCCCTGGGAAAGACTGGGGGCCTCCCAGAAATCCTGAGCGGTGGAGGGATCTTCTTTTTAGTCTTTGCATCCCCAGCAGCTAACACAGTGCCTGGCAACGGTAAGCATTTAATAAATGTTTCTTAAATTGTGGGCTGCAAACCTTTCCTCACCTCCAAATCACCATTTTAAGTTGAACAGTGAGGTGAGGAAGTTCTAAAAAACTTGAGAGGGTCCCTTCACACTGGCCATTAACTCCATAGGCAGCACTTGTCATGCCCATGACACCCCAAGTGGCTATACTCTGGCCAAATCCCTTACTAATGGGGCCTAGAAGGAAAGGGGCCCAAACCCCTCTCTAAATGGGGGCAGGAGGAAAGGGATTAAACATGAGGAATCATGGCATTTAGAGAGGGGATTCTGTTCAATCCTGTTCTCTTCCTTTCCACCAGTGTTTATAAATCCCTTGCTTTGTGTCCAGCCTTAGTTGGGTCACACCTCAAAAGCAAAGGGAGAGGAACCCAGCAGAAGCTATTGAAGAAAATGGAGCAAAGTCAGACTACTGGTGGATCTCTACTAGGCCCCTGGGTGGACCTATATGGGAGGCAAATTGATGCATATGGCTAGCTAGTCTTAAATCTGTAGAGACAGGGAGAAAAAAAACTGAGTTCCTAATAGAGACATACAGCCTCCTCACTAGGCAGTTATTATTCAACAAATTTGACTTTTGATCCCCCTGGGCAGCATGAAACAGAGATTCTTCTCTATGCCCTGCAACACCCATTCCTACAATGGGTAAATAAGAAAGCATGGGGCTACAAGGGACAACAGGGATACTACTTTCTGCCCCAAGTTCTCTCAGCAATATGATGCAGACTACAATCCCCAGCGTGCATCACGAGTTGAGGTTACTCAGCATGCTGGGAAATGCAGTCTAGTCCTCCCCCTACAGACAGTTCTGTATGGGAGGAAGAGTTAGCAGAATGCATAAGTGGTATGGAGAACTTCCAGTGTTCCTTTTAAAACTTCACACCTGCCTATTTGCCATAAACTTCTGAAGGAAGAAAAATGCTCCCAGACCCAACATGGACATGGAGTGTGCAGAAGGGCAACCCACAAAGTATAAAACCAGTTTCCAGAATTTCCCCAAACTCAAGAACAATGAGGCTGCTTCTTGCTGCTCTCCCACTAGATGTGTTTATTACATGATTAAAGTTCAAATAAAAAAATAACCAAAATCTCGGCTGAGGGGTCTGGAAGTGTCGAGGGGAGGGGGATAAGGGTGAGTCCTGGATCAGAAGCCTCCCCCCGGGACTCCCAGGTCCCACAAGCCAAGCCAGATTCTGCTAACTCAGTTTTACACGCTCTAGCTCTTCATCCAGACCAGTGTTCGAGCGCTGGGCAACCCTAATGTTTCCATCAGAGGCTGAGTTTGGTGCATCAGTTGTGGAGGTTTTGGTAAGGGCTCCATACACACCCATAGCCTGGGATTAGAGACAAACAAAAGTTATGAGATTGGAGTGGGTGTAACTGGGTCTAAAAAACATGGCAGGGGACAGAAGCATGAAAATGAGGGAACAAGAGACAGAAATGAATGAGACATAAAGATGTGAGAGACCAAGGAGACGGGATGCACTTGAGTATTACAGGCGGAAGACAGACAGTAAAGACCTTAGGCCTGACTCACTCATAGGGTGATGCAGAGAAGTGGGGACTATGGTGAAGGGTCATTCATATATTTGAGGTGGGAAATGGGCACTTCTTTGGGAAGCAGGCTATCCAATTTGACAATGGGGAGGATAAGGCCACTGGCTGTCTCTCTAGGAAAATTTAATTCTTTTTGACTAGGGATGTGAACCTTAAAAGTAAGAAAGGGGTGACAGATGCTGGAAACAGTATCTAGAGGGCATCTCCCTGGAGTGACCTGGAAGACTACTTCAGTTTCTGCTAGAATTCAGGTAAAATGGGGATGTTGGGGAAACTCTAACCTGAGCCACCATGCTAGTGACATCTCCAGGATTAGAAGGTAGCAGGATGGTGTTAGAATCCTTTGCCAATTTGGAGAATGCGCTGACATACTGCTCGGCCACTGTTAGGGAGGCGGCTGCATCTCCATTCTGTAGTCACCAAGGGCATGAGGTCAGAAATTGCAAGAAGTATAAATAATATAAGGGGTGATGGGAAATGAGATCAGGGGCCATGGGAAACAGGAAATTGGGGGATCACAAGGCACAGAGTCAGAGGACATAGGCTTAGGAATGCATTTTAAGGTTAAGTCATGGAGAGTGGGAGATCATAGGTCATAAAAGATGTGAGGTCAGAGATGACAAGTTCAGGTTACAGGGGACACAGGGTCAAGAGAATCCCCAAAAAGTAGATAGGGGAGCACTTGTGGATGTCCTAAAAAGTCAGGCAAGGAATCTCCTACCTTATTTCTCATTAATTCACTCACTTGTTGTGTCAGAGCTGATGCCAGGATTCGTATAGCCTCAGCCTTGGCCTTTGCTTTGGCCAGCACTGCACTGGCCTCTCCTGGAGGAGGCAAAAGCTCTCAGTGACAGCGCACAAGGAAAACTTGTTCCTGGTCAGTCACTATAAGGACAGCAGTCTGACCAGATCAGACCCCTTCTTTATTCCCCCAATCACTAACCGGCTGCCTGGTTGATTTGCTCAGCCTTTTCTGCCTCAGAGGCCAAGATCTGCGCCTGCTTCTTTCCCTCAGCCACATTGATGGCAGACTCCCGAGTTCCCTCTGACTCAAGCACCGTGGCACGTTTCCGACGTTCTGCCTCTACCTGGAAGCAGGGCCACCCACCCCAAGGTCACCAAGGGAACAGATCTAATTCTCAGGCTATCAGGGACAGTGCTCAAACAGAGACATAGCCATACTCTTTTATCCCAAAGTCATTTTGGGGATAAAGACAGGGCTGAAGAACTCAGATGTGGATAACCATAATCCCTGCCAACAGAACCTCCCCAGGAAGATGAAGGAGCAGGGATCAGGGGCTAAGAAACAGGAAATCCACTGCCTTTCTCACTAGGCATTTGAACAGGATGGTCCCAGTCTCTGTAACCAAAGAGCCCTCCCAGTTCCTATGGTTTCCAGTTCTGGACTGCCCCACCTTTCCAGGAACCAAGCCCTCACTCCTCCAACCTGCATCTGCATGGACTCCTTGACTCGAGGAGGTACATGGATGTCTTTGATCTCATAGCGGAGGCAGCGGATACCCCAATAATCAGAGGCCTGATTGATGGCATCTACAATGCTGGCATTCAGGGATTCTCGTTCCTGGTATGGGGGAAAGACTACAGGTAACACCTTACCCAAGTGAAAGCTCTGTCCTAGAGCAGGACTAGGCAGACAACCTGACACCCTCCCTTGACTCCCCTTTACACCATCAAGCCACCAGGGGAAGACTAAACAGAGCAAGGTATGTACAAAGGGGCATTTACACTCTTATCCCCAGGAACCAAAAGTTGTGACCTGAGCCACTTACTCGGAAAACTTTATCCAATGAGAGCTTTCCAAGCTCACTTCTCATGGTTGTCTGAGCCAGCTGGGTGACTGCATATTCTGGATCTTCAACACCATAGCTCGCCTACAGAAAGATTTGTGATGGGGAACATGACATCCTGAGATGAGGAGTCATAAAAAATGCCCACAAATTTGGAAGTAGAAAGGTACCTTGTAAGGGTCCATGATGCGCAAGTAAAGGACTCCGTCAATCTGTAGCGTCACATTGTCTAGAGGGAGAAGGGAGGAGGTCAGGGTCTTTAGTCCCTCAGCTTCTATCCCACAACTCCATGTTCTCCCTAAAGCCCCTCCTTCATTTCATTTCTTTCTTTCCTCTTTCATCTCCATATATATTCACATGTTCACTAAGAGTTGCCCATACTAATCTGTCCCTTCACACAGTTACACTCATACATAAATATAGGATGACAGTGGTTGCTCTCCTCTGAGCCTTGGCACCCACCCTCCTTGTGCCTCTTGTCTAAGAAAGGGTGCCCTCCTCACCAAGAGTTACAGCTGACTGTTCAGGCACATTGATGACAATCTCCTTGAGGCTCTGTACATATCGGATTCGATCCAGCACGGGGATGAGGATGTTCAAGCCCTGGTTAAGGGTGGAAGGAGGAATCAGGGGATCTGGTAGGAATTAAGACCCTGAAGGAACAGTCCCTACCCTAGAGCATTCAGCTGTAGGTGCCTCTAGATAATCCATTAGAGGTGAGCTCCTTGAAAGAAGAGACTGTCAAATTTTTCTATTTGTATCCCCATGCCTTAGGAGAGTGCTTTGCATAGAGTAAGGGCTAAATAAATGCTTTATTCATTCTTTCACAACCACTGCTTCCTCCAACTATTCTACAGGGGCAAAAGGGAAATCTTACCGGTTCCAAAATACGGTGGAATCGACCCATCCGCTCCACTACCCATGCCTCTTGCTGTGGCACAAACAGCACAACTGTATTTCTAGGTAAGCCTGAGGCTGTTCGGTGTTGAATAGGGCCCAGCCAGGCTCTGGAACCCTGGATAAAATAACAATGGATAGGAAGGTGTAGAAAAGTAAAATGGGAAGAGGAGAGAAGGAGGAGATTAGAGGTTGGGGACAGCAGGAATAAGATGGGAAAATAACTCATGAAATGGCAAGGTACATTACTGATGGGGTAGGAGGTAGGATGGGCAAAGTTTGAAGGAGAGGGTTTGTTGTGCCAGGTAGGTGCAGGATAAGAAATGGTCATGGAGTGGGATGGTAACAAGAGACGGAAGAGTACTGGATCAGTGTGACAAAAAGGGTATATGGGCTAACAGCATCATAAATTTTTGGCTGGACTTTAGCACACAACCTCCTTATAAAAAGATAGGGGGAGGGGGAGGATGGGTACATGAGACAAAAAGTAGCCATGGGGTGGGAGGAGGGTTAGGAGAAACAAAACACGGAAGATGGGGTTTACAACAGGGATCCTGAGTATGTAAGAGAAAACAGAGGAGGTGAAGATGGACAGGAGGGGCACCGGGGAAGGCACGGGAGACAAGAAAGCGTGAGAGGCGGGGCAGGTGGCATGGCTGGGGGCAAGCACGGTAGGACAGGGGCCGGAGCTGACACTACGAGCTATAGCGGCCAAGGATGAACATCTCCCCACGTACACACAGCTCCGCTCCATCCCATGTGTACGGGTGTGATCTCTGACCCCTCGGTTTCTCCCGTAACAATGACATATCCCGTCCCCACCTTCTCCAGGCAGCAAAGGGGGGAGGGGCACGACCTCTGCCTCCGCTCCCCCGCGGTCGTGACCCCTCTTCCGGGAAAGACCTCGGGGAGCAGGATCAGCCTCATTCTCACCTTGAGCACAAGGCTCCTGGCCCCCCGCACTACGCGCACTAGCATCTCCCACCACCGCCACTGCCGCGATCTGACCTCCGGAACCAACGAGATTCGGCCTAGAACGGCACCTCCCTATTCCCGGAGTGCGTGCACCGTCTCATACGCCCCCTGCGGAAACACTTCCTTCTACCTCTTGGTCTCGGAGCCAATCACGGACGCTCGGCAGTGTAGGGTCCAAACTGTTCCCCGGAAAGCGAAATCCGTAATGTGACGGGTTCCGGAACTGACTCCTACCCCGTCACCGTTGTCCCCCTGCCTCGGACTTGCCAGCCGCAGCAGAGACAGTTCTCTGGTTTCCAGCCTCACTGGAAGAAGTGTACGGGTGACTTTGAAGGGCGGACGCCTGCCTTCTTTCCCTAACCCTTCTCCAAACCTCTCCTGGGCCTGTCGGTATTGTTGGGGAGTGGGAGGGAGTTGAAGGTTGCTATGGTCCCCCAAAGGGAGGCGCTATTATGTTGCCATAGTAATGGCTTCTTCTGGAGATGACCAGTACCCCTCCCCCACTACCAGTTACTGACCTGGTTCCCGTTGCCATAGTGACTGGGCATCCTCAGTTACTCCAGGTACTGGGTCTTGGCTTCACCTCGTCCCTGGGCTTTCTCTCACCCGGGAATGGGAAGAGCCTTGAGGACCACACAGTTCCTTGCTGGCTCTCCAGATCTAGAATCCCCTTTAGGCAAAAAAAGAAAACAAAATATGGGGCTGATACCCATTTTCCTTAAGTCCATGCATGGGCTGGATTTCCACTCCTTGTATCTTCATTATTTATCTTGGCATAATTCAACCAGTCTTTCCTGTTTGGATTTTTCCCACTCTCTTTTTGTAGCCACTAGGCTACTAACTTTTGTTGATTCAACCTCTGCATCATCTCTAGAATCTTTCCCCTCATCTCTAACACCTCTGCCCCCTCTTTATTGCAAGAGCTTCCTCCCAGGCCTTCCACAGTATGGCACATTATATTTCTAGCCATTTTTCTCATACTACTCCTCTCAATATTTTCTGTGCTCCAAGAACCTAGACCTTTTACTGCTTCCGGTACACAACATACACTTTTCCATATTACTCATGTTGTTGCATATTCCTGAAATGTTCCACCCCCACTACCATTCCCTGTTGAATTCTTACCCATTATTTAAATCCACTTAAATAATGTCTATTCATTGAAGCCTTTCCATCCCCAAGTTGGTTTCCCTTAAATTTTATTTGGCTCAGACCATCGTTAGGTATTTGTTATTATTGTCATCTCTCTACTTGATTTTTAGCTCCGCATAATATCCGTAAGGTTGTGCTCATATTTCTGTGCAAACAAATTGTAGCATGGAGTACTATGGTATTAAGGAAGACAGGAACTTAGGAATTAGGAAGACGAGATCAAATCTAGCCTCAGACACCAGCTGTGTGACCTCATCTGTAATATGGGAATAATAATAGCACTTCCTTCCCAAGGTGGTCATGAGGATCAAATAAGATAATTGTTAAAGTACACAGTACATGGCACAGAGTAAGTACTATATGGTACCTATTCTTGTGGGAGTAAAGTCGACCCCTCCCCTCAAGTACCTTCCATAGTTTTACACATAGGTGTTTAATAATTATTGAATTTGAACCACTGGGAGAATGTTTAGACTCAGAAACTAGCTTCCCAAACTTGAGAGACTTACTCCAAGCATGAATGAGGGCAAAGAACTAACAGTACTTACACTCAGTCTGGAAGCTCAGATTTGTTAATGTAAAGACCCTGAGTAGACAAATGTGGCAGGGTTTAGAGCAATCTCATGCCTCCCCTCCAACACAACCAGGTGGTTTAGAGTGCTGGGTGTAGAGTCAGGAAGGCCTGAGTTCAGATGTGGCCTCAGACATTTCTTAGTTGTGTGACACTGTGCAACCTGCCTCAGTTTCCTCAACTGTAAATTGGGGATAATGATAACACTTATCTCGAAGTGTTGTGAGGATCATTAAGTAATATTTAAGAACTTAGGTGTTTAGCACAGTGCCTGTCACATAATAGACTCAACCAAGGCCTTCCAGAGATAGGTCGTATCCCATTTGATTGAATACTGCTCAGCCTTCAAGTCTGTTTACTAATCTCCTCATGATCTTGAAAAATTAATTTCATCACTCTAGGCCTAGGGAGTTACAGTAGATTTTTCTCTAAGGCCTTTCTAACATATGAGTTATGTAGGAAGGCACCACTGAAAAAGCCCTGAAGAGTTTCACAGTATCTGCCCTTGACCAGCCCTCTTTCATTCTTCCAATGTCTGTATTCCCCACTCAATCTCCATCAAAAAATGTAAGGTTCAAGTCATGTCTCCAAACAAAAATTTATTAAATTTCTTTTTCTTTTTTCTTTTTTTTTTTTAAGAAAAGTACCAGGTACAATTTATTCCTCTGATTTTCAAGTTTCGGCAAATTTTTGTTCCCCTAAACTCATCCCCAGGAGGCAGGGCTGGGGCTGGGTCAGGGTCCAGGATAGGGTACAGTCCAGGGGGGAACAGACAGCCAGGAACCACAGCAACCACAACACAAATGTGCAGGGGCCATTCCTCCCTCCAAGCTGAGGTAGGTGGGTCAGAGTCCAGGGCTCAGCCTCTCCCCAGGCAAGAGGTGGAAAGGAGAACCCTAGTTCTTGGCCCTGACTCTGCTGCTCTAGCCATGCCTCTTCTGCCCCAAACCCTACCCACCCCCCCAGTGCACGTGTGCGTGCGTGCGCGCACATGCACACACACACACACACACACACACACACACACTTCACTCAGGAACTCAAAGGTGGGAGAGGCAGATGCTGGGGGGGTGGTGAGCACATTGAAGTATAGAGCCCACTTTCACCCTTGTTACTACACACACACACACACACACACACACACACACACAACTAACACATGAACATTTGGTTTCTGGCAGGTATGAAGGGGCAAGGGAAGGGAGAACAGGAAGTAGGGAAACTAGGTCTTTGGCTACTGACCCAGTCTCTTCAGGATAACACCTCTACTCTGGCCCTCAGGCACATGGAGTAAGGCCACCCCCATAGCATTCTGCTCTACTCTCCTCTTCCTCCTAGCCTCACTGCTCCTAACCAAGAGAGGGCAGCTCTGTTTCCCTTAACAGAGATCAATCTGCTCAAACCTAGAAGTTAGGGGAGTATCTGGATGGGTGGAGCAATGTCAATTGTCAGGTTTTGGAGGTCAAAAGAGCCATCCCAACTGAATAAATTATAAATTAACAATAAATAAAACAAGAGGTGGCCCCCACCCACAATAGGAAGGGAGAGCTGAGTGAAGGGTAGTAGACCTGTGTTCCCAAGGTCTACAGAACATGGAGAAGGCCCCACCCTTTACAGCTCCAGACATCAGGGAAATTTCTCTTCTTCACCATCTGGGGTAGTGGCTGGGAAGCCAAAAGGGAGGGGAGAGAGTGTGTGTGAACCTGGAGCAGGGCATTAATTAGCTGGAAGATAGAGAACAGGAGTTTCAAACACCAAATGGTCAATACTTCAGCCTTGAGTATAGCTGTCCCTTTAATTCAGGCCTGGAGGACCTGCCTCTCTCCTCAGGCCCATTGAGTCCAAGATGGAGTAGACCAGGGTCCTTGGAATAGCCTGAAATCATCAGGGCAGTCAGGGCAAAGGTGAATAACGAGGATTTTGGGGGGCCTCTGTCAAGGCCTGCAGCTCATAGGGAAGCCCTGTGTCTAGTTCCAGGCTCCGTCGGGAGAAGAGGAGGCGGATGTCCCCATGTAGGTACAGCCGGCCAGAGCGAGAACTCCGGAACCTGTTGTGGATACAAAGGATAGAGAACCAAGATGAGGATCCACATGGGCAAGAGCAAAAGTGAGGTCTGAGACAAGAGATGATTGGATTGGAAAGATACAGATGATCAAAAGGGAAAGAAAAGAATTGGGGAAGAGATATGAAGGCATAAAGGTAAACTGTACCTAAGAAAAGCCTGGATCAATCAAGGTAGGAAAGACCTGAGTTTTCCCAACTATCTCCTTGACCCCTACCTGAGGTGCAGCAGGTAGCAGAGGAGGCGGCGAGTGGGGCTCACACTACCCTCCTCACCCACAGGCACCAGGAAGAGTCGGTGGCGAAGGAAGGTCACATGGGCAGCAGGCATGTCCGAGAAGTCAAAGGTCACAAGGAACATCTTCACCACCGTCTGGTTAGGGTTAAATAAGGTCTGGGGGGGCAGGTGGAGAAAGGTCAAGAAGAATTCTAGAGGGCCATCCCACCATCCCCTCCCGCACTAAACTCCACATTGTGGGGTTGGGAAGGGCCTGCTGCCACCCATCTTCTCCCCATGGGGCAGACTCACCACTTGAACGGTGCCCGCCTTGGGAACGCTATAGCCCTTCCTCCCCAGAGGGTTCAGGTCCACGACGCCCTGGGGATTCCAGAGGAGCCATGGAACCATCAGCTAAGACCAAGGTCCCCTGGAGCCCAGAGTTCCACCCTCTTCCATCTCAGAGCCCCCCAACCTTTTATTTCTAGAACCACCTCCCCCCTGGAAGCCATGAGTTCCCTCCCTTTCTAGTCACCAAAGCTCTTAAACCTCAAACCTATCCATCAGATTTCAAAGGCAGGGGAAGGAAGGGAAAATTTGGCAAAAGCTGATGATTGTCCTGCCACTCCCTCCTTCCCTTCCCCTCTCCCCTCCTTCTCCATAACTATCCACAGATTGTAAAACAGGATCAAGCAGTCCTTACCAGGAAGGGGGCAGGGGCACTATGCTCAGAGACATCAAAGAACGTGACAGCAACAGGCAGGGTGACATGCTGGGGACAGTAGGAACCACTGGCCCCAATCTCAGCAGTGAAGCCCTCAATGTGGCCAGATGGCACAAATCGACCTCTAAGCAACGACTCCTAGATGTCAATAAGGGGCAGGGTATTAAAGGAGAAAAACCAGCCCTTTTCTAGCACTTCCTTAAAACAGTTTCCCTAGGGCCCCTTTCTCCATGGGAATCTCTCCCCTTACTAATCCCTCTCTCCCCCCTTTCACACCTAGTACCTTTCCAGAACCCAAGGGAGTCAATACCTCAAAATTGCCCAGCAGGGTACGGCTGACGGCAAGGGTAGGAACAGGGGGGGCACTGGGAGAGATCAGCAGGCCTGGCCCCTTTCGGAAGCTTCGTAGGGAGCTCCTTAATAGAGGAAGAGGAAGACAATTATTCAGTAGTCCCTTTCCCCCCAGCTTCTCTCCCTACTACCTTTTCTCTACCACTGGAGCATCCATCCCATCTCCCCCATCCCCTGGGGTTTATTGGACCAAATAGACATGACCATCTGCAGAAAAAAAAGGAGCAACCTTGTGCCAGGCTGGCATGGAGATGGTATAAGAAATGAGATCAAACACTCACAGTTTTAGACGTCGGGCACCTTTCAGCCTTCGCCCTGTAGGACCGCAGTCTGCCAATCCCTGCAAAGGACAGGGACAAGAAAAGAGGGCCAAGACTAGTAAGAAGAGGGGAGTCAGAACATGGGGTGAGGGAAGGAGGTGGGGCTCAAAGGGCAAAAAATTCCCATTCAGAACAGCTCTGCCTAAACCAAACCAACATTATCCTCAGAGAGCAGTAGGAGAAAACAGTCAAGGTTAAAGTATGAAGGTGAAATAGTACTTAGAATATCTGCAGTGGACGTGTGGGCAGGGACAGGACATCAGTCTAGCCCTTGATCCACAGAATTCACCCAAATGGACACTAGTTCCAGAGAAAAGTCCCACATGTTTATACATAATGGCTTGGTTATTTTTATAGGGCTAGATGGATTGGATTAGAACAACACTCTATGACCAAGCAGATAGAGGGCAGCTACAGGACAAACTGTAGCTGCATGCTTCCTTTCCATCCCAGGGCTCACCTGCATTGGCTCCCTGGATATGGGCAGCAGGTGGTTCCAGAAGGGCGCAGCTTTGGCATCAGTACTTCGGGCAGCTGGGGGAGGGCCAGAAGGAGCTGCTCTGTGCTTTCGGGGGGCTGGTCCCTCATCTCCAGAGTTGGCATCAGGGGCCTCTCCAGCTGGAAGCAGCCGCCGCTTGGCAGGACAGGGCCCAGGGGGGGCTGGGCCTGGTGGAGTATGTTCAGGGCTGTGTCCATTGGCAGTGCCAAGGGGTTCCCCAGGCCAGGGGCTGTTCCCATTGCCCATCTCAGGTCCTGGGTCCTCTTCCCCTTTCTGTGCAAGACTGTGCAAATCAGCATCAAGTATGTGCAGCTGGCCAGAAGGTGTCACTGGCCCAGGCGCCTCACCCAGACCCCCCTTCCCCCCAGGCTCTGGAGGGCCCCAGTCTCTGGTGTGCAAAGTGCTATAGGAAGCATGTGGTAGAGGCCCAGGGGAAATCCAGGCCCCAACAGTCCTAGGTGGATTTGGGCTGTCCCGATGTTCCACAACCTGGAGGCCACGGTGTGAGAAGTGCTGGCCTGCCCCTCCAATCCCCAGGCCAAGCCCAGCATCCAATGGCCCTACTGTGGCTGGCTCTTCAAGGGTTTGTCCTTCCCTACCCACTATTCCTGGACCTCGCTTTGCCTCACGGCCACCTTCAGTAGGGGGTCCTGGCCGCTTCAGGGCCCTACAAGGTTCAGGAGGGTTGGCCAGTGGGGAGAAGACAGACACCTGATAGACTCCCTGGGACACAGTCCTTCCTGCTTGGCTGAAACCCATGAGCAGCCCACCCCTCTGCCCCCCCTGCCCAGCTGGGGGCTGTGAGGGGCCAGGCTCAGGGGATGGCGTTGGTTCCACCTGCACGTGGCGCATGGAGTTCCCCTCAAGTCAGAGCAGTTCCCCCAGGAGGCCTTTGCTTTGGGCCTGGGCTGGGGGTCCTGGGCACATCTGGAAAATAAGAAAATGAAGGAAAGTTACTATCCTGTTGAAATGTCCCAGAATTGCCCCTTCATACTATTAGATGGTCACTAGAAGCAGAAGATATGTGAGTAAAGGTCATGTCCATGACTTTCAAATCCATATCTACATCTCTGGTCTTTCACTTGAACTTTAGGCTTACATAGCCAGCTGCCCAAAAGACCTCTTTCCCACTGAACAGACCTAAACAGACCTAAAATAAAACTATTCTTTAACCTGAATTTCTTACTTTTTCTGACCTTCCCCATTTCTTTCCATGGAAACATCTTCCTCCCAATACCAAGGCTAGAAATCTATTTGACATCTTCACTTTCATCTCTTTTATGCAATCTGGTACCTATTCCATCTTCCTTTCCTCAAATTTCACCTTCAATATTCCCAGGGCTACCAACCTAGCAGCCTACCTTATCTTATAATTTATTGATTCAACAGCCCCTTACCAAGTTTCCCCACTTCTAGTTTCCCCTCACTCCATGCTGCTATCTGACAACCTTTCCTAGAACATTGCTTTCATAATGTCACCTCATGCTCGAGAATTTATGATGGTTCCCTATAGTTTCCAACTTCAAATCCAAACAGCTTGGCTATCATATGCCTCAATACTCATTCTCCTTTTACAGCATCATAAGATCATAAATTTAGAGCTGGAGGTACAGAGAGGTTGACTCCTCTAAGGTCACTAAAGCTGGTGTTTAAGGCAAGATTTAAACTCAAGTCTTCCTGACTCCAAATACAGTGGTCTCTTATCTATGACTCTACCTACTGCCTTACTTTCCACCTATCCAGAAAGCTCTCCATTCTCTAAGAAAGTACAATTCTTAGACTTCTTCAAGATCAGATCAATACTAATGATATCTACGAAACCTCCCCAAATTCACTGTATCCTATAATGCACCTTCCTTAGCTTTTCAGCATACAGCTTATGTCACATTTCCCATATCTTTGCTTATAGATTATCCTATACTTGGTCTCAATTGTTTCATCCATTAATAGTTTTCCCCCCTAACGAGATTCAGTTCAATATTTATTGAGCCCTACTTTTGCAGGACTTTGTGCTAGGCATTCTGGTGAACACAAATATTAAAGAGACATGGTCTCTACCTACCCACAATGAGCTTACATTCTAGTTGGGAGGGGGAAGAAATGAGTTATACAAATAAACATAAAACAAGTTAGAATATAACTGCTATGGGAAAGCAGAAAGAGAAGTTATTTCCAAGGGTGGGATTTGGGGGGGAGGGTGGTATAAGGGGAATGGGAAATCAAGAAAGGCATCATAGTAGAGCTAGTACCTAAACTGCGTTTTAAAAGAGGGGAGGGATTTTAACAGATACATGGAATAGAGGGAAGGAGAAAAAATGCATTATAAGCAGAGGGGACAGTGTAAACAAAGGCAGTGAGTCAGAGAATAACAAGAATGAGTTTAATTGGAGGGGACAGGACATTTTTGAGTAATGGAAAACATGACCAGAAAAGAAGGTTGGGGTCCAATCTGTGAGGGCCTAGAACACCAAGATGAGGATTTTGGACTTTTAGTAAGCAATGAAGAGCCCTGAAGGTAGTGTTTCAAGGGCAGATGTTCTATCTTTCATTCCTCTTGTATCTTTCTTAGTATCTAGCATAGAATAAGGCATGGCGAAGATGTCAGTTAGAGTGGAAATCCCTCACAACACTCCTCTCCTTGAACCACTGAAAGCTAGTAACAACATTCCTTGTACTCCAGTTTGTACCTTTTCATATGGTAGTCTCCCTACCCAGAATGCCTTTTCTACTAATCTTAAGTACATCATATCTCTTCAAGTCTAACTTCAAATTCACTACTTTCAGAAGCCTTGATTAATCCCACCTCCCCATCACTCTTTATCTACTTCAGTCTTTGAGAACATCATCTACGACACAGCCACTTCCCAATAAGTTTGAATAGTGAATTTCCCCCCTGAAGTGTGGTTCCATGTATTTGAATCCAAACTTACTGGAAGTTATAATTATGTAAAATAGGTAACTCATTCTAGTCCAATGGAAATATGCAGTGTCAACTTAAATAACGAAACTACTTGGGGAGTGGGGAAGAAAAGGAATCATCATTTGCACTAATAAGGACCCGGATGTAGATGATTTTGTACTTGATGCTATTTTAAATTTTTCTTCAATTTCTTCTTGCCAAAGTCTTGTCTTTCCATCTAGACTAGAAATTCCTTGAGGGTAAGCACTATCCTTTTCTGTATATATCCAACTCCACACTTAGCAAAAGGCTTTCTTCATACACAACAGATAATCAGTAACAAGGGAATTGGCCTTGGCCCAGGAAGATTTTCAGAGGGAGGAAGAAATACAGTGCCCATCCTGGAGGAGAAAGATAACTTAATTTGAGTGTCTATCCATCCTTTTGAAACCCAGCACTCACCACGCTGCAGGGGGGGCCTTGCCTGGCTCTCTAATCCCCCTTTCCAACTGCTCTTCTCCACTAGCTGGTAATCTGGCCCATGCCCACTCCACTGGCACAGTCACTGCCACCATCCCGGGCAGCTCCTTGGCTCAAATGGGACTCTAAAGAGAAAAACAGAGAGTTGAGTAAGGATTCAAGTCAAGACCACAAGGCTGAGTTCTCTGTAACCCAACTTCCCCTCCCTAGGAGAAGTAAGGAACTCCCAATGACTGCTCCCAAACCGGATTTATTTCGGTTATTGAAGATAACATTTAGAAGGATATGATAACTGTTTTTAAATAGATGAGGGACTCTGTTATATGAAAGAGGGATTAGATTTATTCTAATACCAAAGGCCAAACTATGATCAGTCAGTAGAAGTTTCAAGAAGGCTGATTTTGGCTCAGTAGAAATAACTTTCTAAACAGCCTCCCTTACTGGGAGGGACAGTGATTTCAGTGAAAGCAGAGGCTGAATCGGTACAGGTAAAGAGATTCTGGCAAGTGGAACTAGACTAGATGACCCCTAAGATCCCTTCCAGCTCTAAGATTCTATGCCCCGTTTCAATCAAGCCTGTCTGTGCCTCAGTTTACCTACACCCCTGCCAAGCCGTCCACCACACAGAGAAATACTAGACAGAGACAACACTGTCCCCAGTCTGGTCCCTCCTGACATCCTCCAGAAACTCCAAACCTAGAGCCCCAAGGCCACAGAGAGGTTGATTGTCTCTATTAACCCCCCTCCTCCCCCCGCCCCTACTTCCCAAGTTGCACATCTCCAGCCAGTTTTCTCCCTTTCCTAGCCCCCTCCCCCCACTGCCTCCTCTCAGCTCCAGCCAGGGCCGGGGCTCCTCCCAGCTAGACCCTACCCTTCTCTTCCCCCACAGCCTTCACTTAGTTCCCTGGCTCTCTAGGCCAGCACTCTGGCAGGCAACCTATCTCCAGTAGGCTCCCAGGCAGCCTGGCTCTTTAACAGGAGGCTCAGTTCCCAAGAAGAAAGAAGTTGGGGGGGGGTGTTTGAGGGAGCTAGGAAGGCCAGTCATTCTCAGGGCCTGCCCCTCCCCCTTGGGCACTGTAAACCAAAGATAAGGCAGCCACAGAAGAGGGCAGCAGCGCTGGGCTGCAGCCATAGACACCTAAACTCCACCCCCTTACTTCAGAGGGGAAGGCCTTCACTCCATCCCAAAATACTCGTACGTAAACACACAAACAACTTCAACTCTGAAGGTAGGTTCCTTATATTATTGGGACAGCTGTGTTTATTATCTAGGAAATAACCCACATACTAAACGCAATTTCATACTCACTAATTTGTTCCACATGTATTAGACCCATACCCACCCTCAGCCCTACCACCTCACTAAATAAATCTTTCACTCTGGAACCCATTTGGAGGGAGTTGTTTAAGGAGCTTCTTGGAATAGGCATTAGGAGTAGGGACTGTTTCCCTTCAGGTAAAGCAAAACTGCTCACCCACTTCATCTTGTTCCTAACACAGATTTCCTCTTACCTGGAAATCTAGGCTATCTACCCTGAGTTCCACTTTTCTTCTACAAGCGTGCCTGTCCGACTTCTCCTCTCTACCTTTCCAAACCTTATCCCAAAGTGAAGTAAAGCTGGGATCTACTGAACCACTGAAAAGGCCCAGGGTTCAGATCAGGGGGACTTGACTGTCCTTGGAAGGCACTGGTGAAAGGAAGAAGGACAAATCAAATGAACTAGTGTCAGAGAAGTTTTCGTGGATTAGGTGGAAATTGAGCTGAACTTTATAAGTAGAGTTTCAATAAGAATTCCTTAACTGTCCCACCTCATAAAGTCTGTTAGAATCTGAAGGTTCTCTCTTTAGCAAAATTCAGAATTTCACATCTCTGGGGGGCAGGGGTGTCTCCAAACTAAACTTTGTATTTTCTCTACTCTGCCCTTCCCTCCCCCAGCCTAACACTCCCCTTCACAAAGAAGATGCTAAATGAATATTTGTTGCATTGAATTCTTCTCCACCCAGCCAACATACGCCCTGAGGAAAATGTCCTCAGCCTTCACCCCTACAGCAATTATTTCAGGTCACACCCCCACCCCCACTCAGTTTCTGACCTTCTAGGGACTCCTTTTGGGGAAGCCGGGTGATTTCATGGTGCCCCAGGTGACCCCAGCATTCTTGGCATCTTATCATTACCTCAGTGCCCTTTGGAGTACCAGACCCTTCCTGCTTCTCTAAGCATGAAGCCAGTCTGGATGTAGACCAGGACTCTAAGCTGACTCATAAGGCTGCTTGGGAGGGGTTCCTCTGTGTGTGGGGGAGGGAAGATGGGATTCAGTGGAGAGGCATGGACCTCACCCTCTGTGCAGGAGGTGGGAGCCCAGAAACACCAGCTGGTGTCAAACAGCTGTGCCAGTCTGTGTGGACTACAAGGACTGCAGCTCCCAGCATGCCATGGGCATGTCATCAGAGAACTACAAGTCCCATAACACCATGGGAACAGCACTTTCAGACACCTGCTGGGGCCAAAGTGAGAAGTATTGGGGGAGGGCAGAGCAGGAGCCTAGTCCCAGCCTCTTCCTTCCTTTCCTCTCTTCCCCTCCCCATAAACATTAAACCTGCCCACTTCTGCTCTTGACCAAGTCAGCAAAAAAGGGGGGGGGGGGGCAGAATATGGAGAATGGTTCTGCTACCTGATCAGTCAGTGGAAATATTCAAAGAGAGCTGCCAGTCTTTGCCCAGGATCTCTCCTTCCTTCTAACTTGGTCCCACTCTACATCTTTCTCCTTGTTCTTGAGCCTCATTTTCCCTTATCCATTTAGACTCCGACCTTCCACCAACGTTCCAGGGTCCCCGGTCTGAACTTTCAAATCCCCTATTTCATATCCCCAAACCAAGTTTCCTAGGCCCCCATCCTCTGCCATTACCCACATACCCCAGTCTCTTTCCCCAGATCAGACCACCCCGGCCACTTTTCCTCATCCCAGTCCATTCAAGTTCTCAATCCCAGTTCCTAGTTCCAATCCTAACTTCCCTCCCATTCCAACCTCTGGTCCCCCTTCATTCTCTTCAGACTAGATCTTCCAACCTTCCACCAGGCCTTCTGATTCCTCTGGCTCCTCGGTAGCTTCTCTCCACCACCGATCTCTTAGGACCCCCCCCCACACAAGTTGTCCTTATTTAGAATAGGTCTCCCAGCTGGACCCCTGAGAAGCAGCCTTGCAACTCACCCCGTTCCCAAACTGTCTGAACTGCGGCTGCTGTTGTTGCTCCTCCTCCTGGGTCCCCCTCCCCTCTGTTGGCCCCCAACCCAGACAATGGGTGGATAGGACTCAGTCTGTGAAGAGGTACGGCGCTAGAGGGCTCGGTACCCGGCACTGGCCCCAGCTCTCGCGGCCCCCCAGCTGCTGTCGTGCCCCTCCCAGCGCCTGTCCCTCCCCGGGGCCGCCCCGGCACCGTGCCGCCGGCTCCGCGGCCCCTCTGACTCACAGGCCATTTCCTACCAGCTGATGGGACCGCCCCGCCCAGCACCCCCAAGGCCTAGGGCCCCGTCCACTGCACCGGACACGCCCCCTCCTCCCGGCCACACCCCTTCACCAGGCCACGTCCACGTTCATTGGTCCGTGGGGGGGGGCCGGCCTCCCCCCCCCCACCTCCGTTGCAACCACTTCGTCAGGCACGCCCTCTCTTCCAGTCACACGTCCATTGGTCACTAGTGCGGCCAGCCTACCCAGACCAACCCCGCCTCCTACATTAACCCCTCACCCGCCATGGTTTCCCAGCTGAGTGTTTCTTTCCTACCCTTTACCCTTTTAGGATAAGATAGCTTTGGGGCCACAGAAGTCCTGGATTCCCTTCAACTTGGAGAACTCAACTCCACTTCATAGCTACCCAGAAGTGAATGGGAGGTCCCTGAATTTTTCGAGACAGAATTAAAACAGCTCTTAAGAGGGGAACCTGCGTCCAAGTCCCACATCTGTCTTCTGGCCTACTGAGTTGCTGCAACTCTGTGCCTTTGGAAATTCTCTAAATCGCAGAACAGGTGCCAATCTGCATTGGTACAGGGAGTTTCCTTACCTGGAGCTCCTTACATCTAAGAAATCATAGGTCTGGCCAAAAAAGAAATCTGATTCTTCCCTTTGGCGGAGTCCTATCCCAAGCCCTACCTACCCTTTTGACCTGCCCCTCTCATCATAAAGCTTTAGAGCCTGTAGGTACTTTTAAAGACTTGGTGAATGATCTCAGGGAGCTCTTTTAGATCACACTCACCAGGCTGGAGGTGAATTTCTGACCCCCATATGAGGAAAGGAGTCACTCAGATTGGACCCCACTTCTGTCTCCCTCCACCTTCATACCTCCAACAATCACTGTAAGGGATCCCTGTATTTGGGTCCAACTCAGTCCCGAATTGGAAAAGAATGAGGAAGAAGGGGAGGAGAAAAGGAAGGGGTAAGGAGAATAAAAGGATAACTTGTGTGTCCCTGAAATCCTCTGACCCTCATTCCAAGATTAAAATGCCCCAGGGGACCCAATAGTAACTCTGTAACTTGCACTAGAAATCTTGGTCACTGGCCCTGAGGAAAGGAGTATATACCTAGATAGTATAGGTTGGTGGAACAGTTAGGGGAGGGAGGAAGAGGGCATATACCAACATCAAAGCAGAAGGAAACTGGAGAAGCTGCCCAGCTCTCAGCGGAGGAGCTCACCCCCATGACTCACAGCTCCCTCGAAACTCTCCGCCCTTTATCTACTTGAGTCACTAAGGCCCCAGGCCTAGCCCAGGCCTTGACTGATTAAATGACAGGGCAGCCTTCAATCTCAATCAAATGTCCTCTTAAACCCTCCCCATCCCCCCACCATGTATCCCCTTCTCCCACAGGCAGTTCTGCATAAAAGCCCCCATTTGGTTCTGGTTTGTGGGGCAGAGGAAACCTTTAGGCAATTCATGTCTGTGAATCTGCAGAAACTTAGGGGAGTTTAGAGCAGAGGAAGAATAAAGGAAAAAAGTCATTATCTCCTTCAAAAAACAAACCCCTTCTCTCTCAATATAGGAATGCTAAAGTGCCCTCAACAGCAGTGAGAGATCAGCCACCTAGGTCCAAAGGCTTAGGTACACAAGGGTCATTTTCAAGGGCAACCTAAGAGGACAGCTCAAACCTCTCTCTTCCCAGCACCTAATCCTTACATTATCTTTTTCACTCTATCACTAGAACCATCAGCTCTCCCTTCCTGGTGGAGTGGGCAGAAGGGAAAGAGCTTTAGGATAGGATTTTCTATCCAGTGGGATAACACAGAGGATAGAGAAGGTTCATCCTTCCTCCTTGCCCTGCAAGTGACTCCACCACCTCCACAGACACCACTGTTTGGCTTTAAGCAGTATCAATGATGCTGATGAAAGAGGATCCCAAAAAAGGAAGATGCTGAATGGAAAGCCTGGGGGGGAAGGTGGAGTAGTCAGGGTAGGTTCCCTAAGAGGTAAGGAGGCCTTCACAGTCTGAAAGAAAAAGAACCTTTGCATTAGGGTTAGGCAAACCTATTCCTGACAAAGTCCTAGCTTAAGTCCTGTCTGACCCTACCCCCCCCCATCCCTGTGTGTACCCCCTACACACACACACACACACACACACACACACACACACACACACACACCCTCAAGAGTTCCAGGATTCCAGAAGAGGGGAATATTTACTTTCTACTCTTCTTCCTCCTATGCAGAAGGAAGGAAAGTAAGCAATCCTTAGGGTATCCAGGCTTCCTTTTATCCTGGTCTGGGAGAAGGCAGAAGAACAAAAGCTGAGTCTTAGCCATCTTGTTCTTGTTTAACCCATCCTACAACAGCAAAGAAAAGGGCCAAAGAAATTCACTTCCTCTTAGTAGGTTACCCCACTCAGAAGTTCAATTTTCCTAAAAATGATGGATCAATGAGATCCTGCTCCCAAGGAGATATAATAATCTAGGATTATCTCTTCCCCTACCCCCATCCTCAAACTAATATCAGATAGGAGTGTATCCCACTGAAAAGGTACTGCCCTCTCCCCCATGGCCATGCCTATGCTCTCAAGCCAATTTCACTAGTACTCATCCAATTCCTTGCTTGTTCCAATCTAGTTCTACTTTCTCTATGGTCATTTAAAGGTAGAATAACAATCTGTTTAGGGGAGAAGACAGAGATGCTACCTGGGTTCCAGTCCCTGCTTTGTTACTATCTTGACTTTGAACAAATTATTTCTTCTCTCTGGGCTTGTTTCCTCATCTTTAAAATAGGATGTTGAACTAGATAATCACACATTACTTGTGTATAATATACTTTGAAAAGCGATTCACCAATCATTATCTCATTTGAAACTTACCACAATCCTAAAAGATAAGCAGGGCAAGATACCAATTATTCTCATTTTACACATGATCCCTAGAGGGCCCTTCAAGCTCTAAATTCTATCATACTCTTAAGTGACCCATTGCCTAACAAGATATTCAGTACTGTCTATCCCTCCCAACAAAAAAAGTAGACATTTAGGTAAGCCAGTTCAATCCTGCCTTCCCCCTGCTCTAGCAAGGGACCATGGTGTTGTCTAACTGCATTTCTGATGCCCTGCCTGTTTGGGAAACCTGTGCATTCCCCAGAAGCTTCTGAACCTGGTAAAGTCAGGCTATCACTACTCTCTTCAAGTGGCCCCCCTTCCCCCAACAAGAAAGCCAGAAAATCTGTCTGCCCTAGGCCCACCCTCTCTCTAAGAGACAGTCAAGGGAAGCAGTAGTTGCCATGGCAATCTGGTCCTCCTCATCAGGCCTCAGCTTGTTCTCCCCACCCCCCACCCCACCTCCCACCAACCTGCCCTGCTTTGTTTGGGTCTAGGGCAGTCTTGTCATGTCACTGACACCACAGGCTGTCTTACACATACATCATTCATCTCCTCCCAAAGCATCTCTTGCCCCCAGCTGGAACCCCTCCTCATACCCCACCCCCAATCCAGAAAGGGAAAATCCTTTATGCCCTTAAAAAACAGCCTTCAGTACTATACCAAAGTCTCCATAGGGATCCAAGAGGGCTCACACCAAGAGGAAATAGGGCCAAACATTACAACCAGCAGTGGTTCTTGCTCTACTGGGTGGGTGGGAGGAGAGAAGAGTTGGTCAAAAAAGAATGTAACTTCCTTCTTCCTTCCTATAGCTGAGGTTAAGAGCCCACCTCTTCTAGGGCTCATATTCTAAGGGAAAAGAACTTTTGCACTTACAGAACATAAGCTTCAATGTCTCCCACAAGCACCCAGGACATCCCAGAGGGTGGGGCTGAGTATTCAGCAAGTGGTAGAGGCCTGGTTTCTACCCAGAGAATTCCTGGCAAAGAGAAGTCTTCTATAATGAGGGTTGGGCCCTAAGGACACACCTTGGTACTGTGGAATGAGTACTAGATTTGGGGTAAAAAATATAGGTTTGAATCCTAGCTCTACCATTTACTGCCTGAATGACTTTTGGCAAGTCATATAACTTTTCTAGGCCTCAATTTCCCCATCTGTAAAATGAGGGGAGGGGTTGTTCTAGATGACCTCTAAGGGTTTCCTTCCATCTGTAGATCCACTGATCTGTTACTAGGGTCTCTGGGCCCCAGACACCTGAAAACAAAGCTTGCCCAGGGAGGGCAAGAACCAGCCAAATCCCAGGCAAGGAAGGAAGTGGGAAATGAACACACCCAGGACAAAGGGGCAGGGCAAAGGAAGGTCAGGGACTGGGGCAGGGAGGACAGGGACCAAGGCAGACATCAGTGAGGAACAGACAATGGGGGCTGAGGGAGGCTCTTAAGAGGACCTGGGTGGGATTGAGAGTAGGAAAATGGAGGGTGGCAGGGGATGGGTGAAGAACAGAAGTTGGGCTGCTGAGAGGGAGAGGGCTCCCTAGAGACACCATGGACTGAGAAAGAGACTAGTCATTATTGGATAATCTCACAGTTGGCAGAAGTGATCATCCCCCATGCCTTATTTAGGGTATATTGACAGGGTCCCCCCAGGGGTAACAGGTCTCACCCATGTGAGAGCTCAGCACCCCCCAAGGCCAGTGGGGCTTTGTGCTGAAAGCATCTTCTCCCTCCCTGGCCGGGGGTTCCATGGGTACTGGGAGCTGAGGAGAAAGCAGGGGCACTTTGAGGGCAAAAAGCTTGCTAACTTTCATTACTGCCCATTACCAGGCTCCTACAAATCAACCCTCACCCCTTCACTCCAGATGTATCTCTCCCTCAGCTTCTCTTCTACTTCCCTCTTTCTTCTACAGAGTCCCCTCATTCTCCTCATGCACACACTCCTGCCCCCCCCCCCATTATTTTGTTCTTGTAAATTCCAACATATGGCCTCTTATAATACGGCCTCATCACAAAATACTGCCCTCCTACTCTGCTCCTTCTGAAACATTCCCTAACTCTCCACCTCCCTCTCTTTTGCCATAAAGCCTTTCCGTCCCAGGCCAAATCTTCTTATAGTTCCCCTCTTTCTCACACAAAGGAACCCCTTCTCTTCACAGTATTGTCCCAAGGGATCTTCCACAGATTTATGCTTCCACCTTACAGAGTCATACATCTACCCTAAGCACCTTTTCACTGGGCCCCTTCCACTCCACTGGGATTGGGCTAGACAGGGCTACCCCTGAGCCTTTCGAGATCCCTCTCCTCACATAGTTCACCCCACCTTTCACAAGCCTCTTCTCTCTCTTCATATCGTTCTATCTACAGGCCCCTTTTCTTTTGTCATACAGACACCCTATTTCCCTTTTTCAAACAGCCCTCCATTTCACTTCACAGACCTCCCCATCTTTCCGGGGTGCACCCCCTAAATACCCTCATCTTCTCTTCACAGCGCCCCCCCACAACCCTGTTCCCAGTCTCAGTACCCACCTCCAAAGCCCCTTCTCTCCTCCTATAGTCCCATCCACACAGACCCCTCCCCTTTCTATCCCAGCTCCCCCTACAGACCCCTCCCCTTCCTCACACAGTACCCCACCCCTTCCCTTCCTCAAAGCCCCTTGGATCCCCTCCCCCACTCCAGCTTTCCCACAGTCCCCTTTCCCACTAAGCCTCCCCCACCCTTCCCCTCCCCCTTAGCCAACAACACCCTCCATCTCTCCTCCCTCACCTGTAGCTCCAGTGGTCGATCCCTTTGCACCTAGTGAGGGGCAGGGACAAGAGAAGAGGGGGTTGGGGGCGGTTACTGAGCAGCCGCAGCCTCCGCCACATAGTCCCGCCCCTCCCTTCCCCCAGGTCCTCCCCTTTCCCTCCCCTAGGTCCGCCCCTTCCCTTCCTTCCTCCCTTCCCCGAGCCACGCCCCTCCCCCGGCAGGTCCTCCCCCCCCCAGCCCCGCCCCGTCCATCCCTCACTCTTATGGGCCCCACCCTGCTCCCTCGGATCCCTCCCCGCTGCCCAAGCTCCGCCCCACTTCCCGGGGTTCGGGCTGACAGCTTAGAGGACTCGAGCCCTCCGGGCTCACCCTTGGGGTAGGTCGGGGCTTAGCCGGGCTCTGCGGCTCTTGATTGACGGCAGCGGTCTCATGGCCCTAGCCAGCCTCCTGCTGTGCTCAGCCAATCGGCAGCCGAGGAGCACAGCGACACACGGGGACTGCCTCAGGTCCCGCCCCGGCCACGTGCGGCTTCTGTGATGACAGGTTGGGAGGGGGTGGGGCCTGGCCTTTAAGGGCTGAGCGGGACCCCAAGGGGTGGGGCTTGAGGCTGGCATCCTGCGGACTGTCCGCGGGGTGTCCCGGCACAATTGTAGGCCTGTTGCCCAGGACTCGCAGGGTTACCTGTGCTCACACTGCTCCCCGGGGGGCCCAGGTGAACTGGAGCACGAACCTGCCCTCCACCTCCTCTGCATCTCTGCCCCAGACTGGTGCATGAAGGTCAGGTGCGCAGTAAGGAGAGATTCAAGTCGTACCAGGGACTATTAACTGACTTGGGCTTCAATTTATTTCTCATATTAGCTCCAGGGCTGAGGAACCCGCGGCCTCGAGGCCTCATGTGGCCTTATAGGTCCTCAAGTGCGATCTTTTGGCTGAGTCCAAGTTTTACAGAACAAATACTTTTATGAAGGGTATTTGTTCTGTGAAGTTGGATTCAAAGGGCTGCACTCGAAGACCTAAAGAGCCACATGTGGCCTCGAGGCCACAGGCTCCCCACCCCTGGCTCTTCCGTTCCATTTGGAGGTGCTCTCCAGTGGGGTTGTGTAATTTCTTGTAGAATCTCCTTTGTGAGGCAGGGAGTTTTTATTTACATAGGCAATGCTAAAACCTCAGAGCTGAAATAGAGGAACTCAGTACAATTCCTTACATTTTTGAAGATGACTAAACTTGACAGAAACCTGAAGTGACTTGCCTGTGGCCACACGGGTCCCAAGTCTTCTGGTTACAAATTGTGTTCTTTTCATTACATCATGCAATTCAATAAACACTTATTAGGTCCCTATTATGTTCTTACTATGTCATCAATGCTAGGGATATGCTACCTACTCAAATGAAAACCAACTCAGCTCTGGCTCTCAAGGAGCTTGCAGTGGAATTAGGGGAGATAAGACATGCACTAATAAAATTGATGCAGATAAAAAGTGTGAAGGGAAAAAAAAAAAACAACATCCAGATCAGTAACTTCCCAATTTTTCTTTTTCTGTAGACTCCTAACATTTAAAAACTCAGCCCTTCCCCACCCAGTAGTAGTATTCTTTGCATCCAGGATATATATATATATATATATATATATATATATATACACACACACACACACACACACACATACACACACACATATACATATACAGTATATATATACATATATATGAAAAAGGCTACTTTGAATTCATTAAGGCCTTCAAATGAATTTCAGTGTTATTTACAACAGTTGAGGCTGTGTGGAATAGTAGAGTTGATGAGCCTGGAATAAGGAAAACAAGAGTTCCAATTCCTCTTCTGATACATTATAGCTTTCTCACCTTGGTAAGTCATTTGACCTCTATGTGAGTAAAGTAACTCTCTAGCACTTATCTGTTCAACCAGGGACAGGTTTCATAAGTGAGGAAATTTTTTAACCAGAGGAAATTGAAGATTCTCTCTATCATCACAACTGCATCTATATAAAATGGAAAAATGGTAACATATGTGCAAGAAATTTCGTATATATGTGTATGTATATATAGTCATCCTACTAAAAATGTTTGTTTACTCATTATAATGAGTCATCTAATGAAATGTACTCCATTAGTTGTCTTGGTCCAGCCTTCCATGTCCCTCCCTGCCCCCCCCCCCCCAGCCTCTCGTGTGGGCCCAAGATTGAGAACTACCAGGCTAGACAAGGGCAACTTGGTATTTAACTCACAAGAGTGTCAGGTCTGTATGAAGGATCTGAGTTCAAATCCAGCTTCTGACACTATCTGTGTAACCCTGGATAAGTTGCTTAACCCTGTTTGCCTCAGTTTCCTCATCTATAAAATGAACTGGAGAAGGAAATGATAAACCATTCCAATATTGTTGCCAGGAAAACTTCAAATGAGGTCGTGAAGAGTTGGGCATAACTGAACAATAACAAAGGCAAGTGAGAAAGGCGGCTAAGTTGTTCGGTGGATAGGGCACTGGGTCTGGAGTCAGGAAGACCAGATCCAGATACTCACTAGCTGTGTGGCTCTGGGAAAGTCACTTAACCTCTTTTTGCCTTAATCTACTGGAGAAGGAAATGGTAAATCACTCCAAGAAAACCCCAAACGAAGTCACAAAGAGTCAGACATGATTGAACAACAACCAAGTGTAGACAAGATGTTGCATTGCTGTCGAAATGTGCATCAGAATTGAAAGAAGTTGGGCCTCTGCTTTGCATCAGTCTTAGGAGGAGCTGTGTGAATGTGAGTGAAATGGAATAAAGGAGAGAAAGTGTCTCTGGCAGCCTGCCAATGACAGTTTACCCTGGGATGCCCATCTCCCAGCTGCCTGAAGATGGCAGCATAGGGCAATACAAAATAGCAATGAAATTGGGGCTGGCCAATCCAAAAGACTTTTTTTTTAAAGAGTATCCCAGAAGGTATGTAAGAGTTTATAAGACTTTTGGGTAAATTTGTATATCTGTGTGCATCTGTACAATTCATAGTATCTGAGTGATTGTGTGACTCTATATATAATTTTATTTTGGAGTGACTCTGGAGTTTTTGAGTGTTACAGGATGGTGAAAGGGAAGAAGCAGTTATATATAGTACATAGTACTATGATAAGTACTTTTAAACAAATATCATCAAATTTGATCCGCACAACAACCTTGAAATCTAGGTGTTATTATCTTTATTTTACAATTGAGGAAATTGAGGCAGACAGAGATTAGTGACTTGCCCAGGGTCATATAGCTGATAAATATATCTAAGATTTGAACTCAAGTCTTTTGGACTCCAGATCCAGTGTTCTGTCCACTATATCCCCAGCTACCTAAATATCTTCTAGGTAAGATAGAAGCTAGGTAAGGTTTCCAGCTTTGGGTTTCTGTCCTTACCTGATTTCCTATATTTCCAGTCCTTTCTTTGCTTAAGTATGCTTGAAATTTGGGAAAATGAGAATAAAATGAGTGTTGACTGTTTGGGTAGAGGTGGTAGGCCTCCTTCGGGTGAAAGTCCACATTCTTTTCTCGGATGAAGACTCATTTCTGCTATACCCCCCAAAGTGATATCTGCTTGATGTCTCAAGCCTTTGGGTAAGAAATTTAGGACAGAGTAGCTGGACATGGGGCTGCTCTTTTCTTCAGATATTCATGTTAACCCCAGAGATTTTACAGGTCTACTGTCTCCTTTTCCCCCTTCTCCCCACTCCAGCTTGACTATCATGACAGGTTCAAAGCATCAAGTAGGTACAAGGTTGTATTTCTAGGAATTTCCATTCTGAGTCAGTAGGTTCTTTAAAGGAGTGTTGGGGAGGGGGTAGAGGCAGGGAAGATGTCAGTTGTAGGAGCTGCAATTAATTCCTATAACTTCTTCATATTGACTCTTATCCTAACTAAACCCTAGGAATAAGCATTAAATCGTGACTGTGGAGGAAGTCCTGGCTTTTCCCAAGGAGAACAAAATGAACAAACAGCCCCAAAGGTCAATTGGTGTGATGACCCTTCCTTGAACAGGTGGGTGGTTCAGTGGATGGAGTCCTGGACCTGGAATCAGGGAGACTTAAGTTCAAACTGAGTGTCAGAAACTTACTAGCTGTGTAAACCTGGTCAAGTCACTTAACCTGTGACTATCTCAGTTTCTTTAACTGTAAAATTGGAATAATAATACCTGCCTCCCAGGTTTTTGTGAAGATGAAATGAGATAATATTTGTAAAGTGTTTGGTGAAGTGCTTGGCATATAGTAGGAGCTTAAAAATAATTATAATAAATAGGAGCTTACCAGTTAGTCTAATCTTGGCTCTACACCAACCAATTTATCAACAAATGGCACAGTATTTTATTTAAGTACATTATTACTGCCACAATATCTCTTAAATTTGTCTTCTCCATTATCTCCTTTATTTTCTCCTAGCAAACAATCTAGTACACCTGCCTAAATTATCTCAATAGTCTCCTAACATCATGGTATTTCTTCTTCTAGCCTCTTCTCACTCCAACCCATCTTTTGAACCATGATTGTAGTATACTTTATGCACAGATTTGGTAGTCCTCCCTGTCACAACTCTTCAATGGTCCCCTGATTGCTTATCAAAGAAATTTCAACTTCATCCTAGAACAGTGATTCACAAAGGGTAGGTAGGTGGGAGAGGGTACCACCAAGGTTCAGTAGAATCTGAGAGTTCTATCAAGAGTTCTAGAGTATTGTATGGAACTTATACTTGAAAGTCAATGAGAATGCTCAGCTGCTAGCATGCTTAGTGTTGTGATTTCTCACAGCAAAGAATACTACTGTGCTGTGAACAACAACAAAGTTAGAAAACCACCAGCCTAGAGTGACCACCATTTTCTAACCTTGTCTTACATTATGTTTCAAAACCAAAGTTCTGTCCCCTGGCCATGTCCTTCACTCTCCTAACTTTATATCCTTGCTTACATCATTCCCTATATCTGGAATATTCTCCTCTATCCAGATCTTTACTATTGAAATCTTATCAATTCTTAAACATCCAGTCAAAATGGTATTTCTTGTCAAAAGCCTTTCCTGAACTCTTCAGTTAGTTGAAAATCATCTTTCCGTCTTTCAGGACTTGCAATAGCTCTTTGTATTTCTCATTTTCCATTTTGTAGTATAGTTATTTGTGGATGAGTTTTTCTCCTTTAAGTGACTGTCTGGCATAAAGACTTCACTAGGCAGATGCCATAGGGTCTGGTGATCCACACCCTTCTAGCGCTTTGCCCTGTCATTGTGGTTTGCCTGGGGTTTCTCCCTATTCTCATTCAGTGGTTCATCAAAACCCTGCCCAAGCTACTCTGGAGACCCTTATCTAGGACTTTTTCCCTCAGCAAATTGGGGAAACAAAAGTCATTAAATGCACAATCACAAATTGAGTATAGGATAAGTAATTTATTCCCACTCAGAAAGTAATGACAAGAATATCACAAGGTTCACTAATAGGATGATTAAAACAGAATTTAGGGTGACTAGGTGGTACAGTGAATAGAGCACCAGCCCTGGAATCAGGAGGTCCTGAGTTCAAATCCAGCCTCAGACACTTAACACTGACTAGCCATATGATCTTGGGCAAATCACTTAACCCCAATTGCCCTGCCTTCCCCGCTCCAAAAAGTGAAAAACAAAAACAAAACAGAATTTGGTAACAACTTATTACTACTACAGTTAGCTAGGAGACTGATAATCAATCTCTGTTGGGGTTTTGAAGGATTGTTAAATTAGCTGTGTTACATTTCACCTTGGCATTGTTCAATCAAACAGCTTGATCTTTCTGACTTTCTCTCTTGATTTCTCCACTTGCCATCAGTCACTGCTGTTCTGAAGACACTAGCAGGCCATCCAGGACCTTTTTTTGGGGGAGACTCAGAAGGTTGTCATGTGATCTTATCTAGCTTGGAGTTGCTGCTTAGTCACTTAGGGAAGGAAACACAAAATAAAGGTAAAGCAAGCCCAGTGAGTTAAGTCCATATTCCACATGGGGAGTGGTAGACCCCAATACCATTATGTCCCTCTCTAGAGACACATCTAGTCACATGGAAGACTGTATTCAAGAAACCAGCAACCAGAAACTATTTTTTCTTTTAACAGCTGTGGTCATCAATTCTTCTAGCTTAGTAGTCACTTTGGAGATACACTTTCTCTCTCTCTTTCTTTCAGTATGGATATATAGATACACACACACACACACAAAATCAGCTAGGTGGCAAAATTTGTACAGTGCTGGGCTTGGAGTCAGGAAGACTCAACTTCATAAGTTCAAATCCAACCTCAGACATTTACTAGCTGTATGATCCCTGGGCAAATAATTTAACCTGTTTGCCTCAGAGCCCTCATTTTTAAAGTGAGGTGGAGAAGGAAATAGCAGACTACTCTAGGCTCTTTGCCAAGGAAAATCCAAATGGCATCAGGAAGAGTTGGATACAACTGAAAAATGACTAAACAACAACTCTCTCTCTTTCATGTATATGTGTGTGTATGTACATATACATACACACACACAAATATCTGACAACATTCTGTGTGTATATGTGAGTGGACAAATCTTGTTAATTCTGCTTTAATCACATTTTTACTCAAATGGTCACCATCCTAGTTTAGCTCTTCACTTCTATTGTTGTCATTTTTCAGTCATGTTTGACTCTTCATGGCTCCTTTTGGATTTTCTTTGCAAAGATAGAATAGTTTGCTATTTCCTTCTCCACTTCATTTTACAGATGAGGAAACTGAGGCAAACAGTTAAATGGCTTGCCTAAGGTCACACAGCTAGTAATTGAGGTCAGATTTGAACTCATGAAGAAGAGTATTCTTGACTCCAGGCCTGGTACTCTACCCACAGAGCCCATCTACCCATCCTCTTCACCTACCCATTAGAATGTCATTCTAATTGTTCTACCTACCTCCAATCTCTTCTCTCTTTAATTCATCTTCCACATGGCTTCCAAACTGATATCTTTGTACTTTTCTCAGTTTAACATAGTTTTAATAATTCATAAATATTTCCATTATGATTACATAGTATCTTCAAATAACTCACGGCCATAAGATTTCCCAATCTCTAATTAGAGTGTTGCCTAAAGCTCAGAGGGGGTCATGAGATTTACCCATAGTTACATGGCTAATAAGTGTCAGAGGTGGATTTGAACTCACATTTTTTAAAATTTTAGGTCCAGCACTCTGTCCATTAAAACACACTGCTTTTATATAGTAGTTATTTTTAAAATGTTAGTTGAATTGAATTAAATCGTGGGTTAAATGAAGAGCTAATTTGGAAGCCTAAGTACCATTTACTATTTTTTTTAAGCAAATATAAAATTTTAAAAAAGATCATACATAAAACCACAAACTTTAGCTCATTTACAATTTATTTTAAAATGAATATATTAATGTGACAAGTCTTATGCTGCATGTGATACTTAGTGGGAACCACATATAAAAAGCAGAGTAGATAGAGTGCTAGCCCTGGAGTTAGCAATACCTGTCTTTAAATCCCACCTCAGGCATGTACCCCTGGACAAGTCATTTAACCTTTGCCTGCCTTAATCTCATCAGCTGTAAAATGGGGCTAAAAATAGCACCAGCCTCTCAAGGTGGATCAAATGTGCTAACATTTGTAAGTGCTTAGCCTAGAACCTGACACATAGTAGGTGCTTAAGAAATACCTGTTCTTTTCCCTGTGTTCCCTTCCCTCTTCCCATTTGGGCCACCTCTGTAGGGTAAGCAGTCCACATACAGTTGTTCTTAAGACTACAGAAAAACATAATAACACTTTATCATTTACCCAAGGAAGGAGTTGGTCAGCAGGTGCTAGAATACTTACATAACAAGCCAAGTTGGTTTTGCCAGAGACTTTCTGCTGTACTTGCTCCATGCCAAACCTGATGATTTTCCCATTGATGGGTCTGCCTGCCTCAAGTCTCTCCCCACTCCAGTCCATCATCCATTCAGTCACTAAAGTGATTTTTCTAAAATGCAGGTCTGATCAAGTCACTCCCTACCCCAACATGCTCCATAAACTTCAATGGCTTCCTAATTGCCTCCAGAAACAAAAACAAAATGCTTTGTTTGGCATTCAAAGCCCTTCATAACCTACCCTCCTCCTACCTTTCCAGTCTCCTTACACCTTACTCTGTGACATCATTCTTGAATCCAGTGATACTGGCCTCCTGTAAAGTGAGTAAAATAATCCATCTTTCAGCCCTAGCCATTTTCTCTTGCTATCCGCCATGACTGGAATGCTCTCCATCCTTTGTGCTGACGCTGACTTCCCTGTCTTCCTTTAAGTCCCAAATAAAATCTTGCCTTCTATAGGATGTCTTCCCCAAACTTTCTTAATTCCAGTGCCTTCCCTCTGTTAATACTGTATATAGCTTGCTTTGTATAGATTTGTTTGCTGTCATTAGACTGTAAGTTTCTTAAGGGCAGGGACTGGGTTTTGGTGGGGGGTTTTTTGCTTCTTTTTTTGTGTCCTTAGCACTTGGGGTAGTGCCTGGTACATAACAGGCACTTAATAAATATTGATTGGTAGAAGTAAAAGTACCATGCTGATAGGGCTCTGAATTTAGACCAGAGCAGAGGTATCTAATCTGGGAGCTGTTAACTTAAAAAAAATATATTTTGATAACTGTATCTCAAAATATAACTTGTTTCCTTTGTTATCCTATGTATTTTATTTTATGCATTTAGAAACATTATTCTCAGGAGTCCATAGGTTTTACCAGACTGCCAAAGGGGATCCATGATACACAAAAAAGTAAGAACTCCTTATGTGAAGGTTGACAAAATACTACTCCAAATATTCAAATATAAAATGTGTGCTATGGCTCAGAGCCCTTAGACCATGTCTTCATTTTCTTCTCTCTCATTGCCAACAAACTCTTCAGCTTCTAATTCACAGGGAATCAGTGGACCATGACCCCATACTTTACTTAATATAGTGAAAATTTAAGGAACAGAATTTTGTATTTCTGTTTTGAAAACTCTGCCTCCGAACATATCCTCCAAAAGTCTCAGGTTTAATCTCCCAGCTTTTCTTTTTGGAGTATTAGATGAACAATCTGAAGCATTCACTATTCCTCCAAAAAAACCCTAAACAAACAAAAGTCCAAACACTGTAATCAGTTAAGCAAAACAACACATTCATATAGGTGTTAGATAAATGCAATTCCCTGATCAATTTGATGAGCTTGTAAGAATGGTGAACGTTTATTTGGGACTTTAATTGTATCCCACTGTGGTGTGAATGAATTGGGTTGAATTGGTTGACTCTTGGAATCATCCCCTTTTTGCTTGGTTTGTAAAATGGAATGTTAATTGAAGAATTTAAGTCACCTTTTAAAGAGAACAGAGAGGAACCACTAATGGCTATCTTAGGGAAGAGATTTATAGGAATTCTACATGGTCCAAGAGAAAAGGTACTGAATCCCAATTTCCTGAACCTCAGCCTCCTCAACAGGAAATGGGAGCTTTCCTGAATAATGTTGTGTCCTTGGAGAGTTACAGAACCAGCCTTCAACAGAGAGAAGGGGGGAGGAGTAATTTCCTGTAGAATCCTGAATTCTTGGAGCACTTTAAAATCTAGCCTTATAGAGAGAGAAAAGTAGAGTTGCTAAGCAGTCTCAGCTTTAAGGTTCCTTCTCTAATATCCTCACATTCAAAAGTTCTGAATTCCAATCTTCTAGTAGGTAGAGGGTTTGTTCCTGGGCAATGTCAGCCTTTTGGAGAGAAGAACAAGTTTATGACCCTTGAAGTTCAAGGGTCAAAACCTTGACAAGGATAAACAAAAAACCTCAGACTTTGCCAGTTCTACTACAATGAGTTATTCGGGTAGAGCAAGTCTAATTGGGGAGAATCCATTTTCCTTCCAGTGGAATTTAAGCTCTCAAGATAGTATCATTAAACTGGACACCTATCTGGGTCCCTGGGGTGAAAGTGGGACTCACCAGAATCTCAGGGGATTGCCTGTCTAGTGAGTTCAAGTGTTTTACCCATTAAGGGAAGTCCAAGTCCTTAGGGTAGTTTCAATAAGTCTGGATGCCTGTATGATTTCTTAGGGTGACAAAGGGACTCACTGGAATGTTAAGGGCTTGTTTCCTTAGCAATCCCAGGTTTGTTTCTCTTCTGAGGGCAGCAAGACCTTCATGGTGATGGGGGTGAGGAAGTATAGTATCGGGAGGGCAAGTAGAAATCATTGGAAAGGGAAGAGGATTTTTATCATTTTTAGGTGAATTCTTTGTTAAGGTTTTTCTTTAAAAATGTGGAGGTTAAAAAAAAGATTGTCTTGTCTCTATGATATTCATTATTTCCTTGAGTTCTTCTGCAGGAGCTCTTTACTTTGGAGAGCTAGATATGAACTATTGATGCCATCTTCTATTCTCTCACCCAACATTTCACCGACTGTCCAAACTCCCATGACCTCCACTTTCACTCCATCGAAGCCAGATAGATGGGTGGTCCTATCAGATCTAATTATTTCATAATTATTCTATGTCTATGAACCAGAACTCTGAAGTTCCTTTTTAAATCAGTACCTCTTATTCTTTAATCTCTCCTTCTGTCCCAAACCTATTCTTTGTTTACAATTACTTCTAGTTCCTCCATCTTTTATCTTTTTCCAGTGTGTAAGGAAGTAATTCTTTCATACAGCTAATCACAGAAAAGGGGCTAAACTGTAAAAATGCATCAATGCTAGATGATATCTATACTCAGTATAAAATTAGCCCCTTGAGGGAATCAAAAAGAAAACACCACCACAGCCTCAAGAATGATAGTTCACAACTCCAAGTGACCTTTACAAGTTGGTTCAGTGAGTCCAGGGCAGAAACTCAAAGAGAAACAGTTTATGATGAGACATATATCTGACAGAGTGGAAGCATTGGCTCAGTCGACCACCACAGAGAAAGAGGTCAGGTCTCTGAGAGTGAGGCTGCTTAGGCAGATGGAGCAAAAGGAATGTCAGAATGGACGCTGTGTTGCTAAAAATCTCCCCTGTACTACAGATCCCACGTTTGTAATCCTATATGTTCTTTCTCTATTGGGAATCCTTTATAAAAGGTTAAAGTCTTTCCTTCTGGGCACAAGGAATGTCTGTTTACCTTCATATAAATGCTTTGTATTTATATGAAGTATTAACTATAGGCCTTTGCTAGTTTGAGGGTACTTATTAGACATAAGGCAATTGGTGGTGGTGGTGGAGGTGGTGGTGGAGCAAGTATCCCCAGGGAGGAGTAGAAGTAAGATCTATCACCAAGGTGTTTTTGCCAGAGTGCTATCTCTGTTTGGAAGCTTAGAGTGACAAATAATAGAAAGAATTACAGAACATCTGATAAAACTTGAGTAGAGAAGGAGTATTTATTCTGGAAAACCCATTTAGATTGGCATCAAACTGTCCAACACATCCTTTTATTCCTCCTGTGACTTCTCCTTCTTGACCATATGGTTGATCAGTTATTCTATCAGTTATCCTTGCTTGAATCCCTTGCCCCCTTTTCCTATCAGTAGCCATGCCTTGCTAAACTCCAAACTTGGGTTACCCACATGGTCTGCTTTCTTCGTTTCTACCCATCTGCTGCTGAACACTTTTAGAAAAAGTAACACAGATGTTGTTCTTGTTGAGTCATTTTCAGTTGTGTCTGACTCTTTGTGACCTCATTTGGAGGTTTTTTGGCAAAGATACTGGAGAGGTTTGTTGCATACTTCTACAGCTCATTTTACAGATGAGAAACTGAGACAAATGGGGTTAAGTGACTTGCCCAGGGTTACACAGCTAATAAGTATCTGAGGCCAGGTTTAAAACCAGGAAGATGACTCTTTCTGACTCCAGGTCTAGCCTCCATGTTGGGCAGCAATTGTTTTATTTTTCCATGATTAACTATCACATTCACCACAGAAGCTATTTCAAAATACCTCCTCCTTCTCCCTCTCAGCAGAAGACTTCACCTCCTACCTTACTGAGAAAATAGACAGAAATAGGGAAGTTTGGAGGAGTGCTGGATTTGAGGGAGTTGGGGTTATAATTAGTTCTTTGTTGGACATGTCAATTTTGAGATGCCTTTGGGACTTCCAGGTAGAGATGTCTGGCAGGCAGTTGGTGACATGGGACTGGACCGGTTCAATAGAAAGATTAAAGAGAAATGTAGACATCTTCTGCACAAAGATACTAGAACCCACGGAAGTTAAGGGGATATTAAAGAGAACATATCTAAGAGAAGAGTCCCAGCTAGGTTCCTAGGGAACATATTTGCTAAAGGGATAGGAGATAATAATAATCGCTAAAATTTATATAGTACTTACCACATGCCAGACACTGTGCAAAATGCTTTACAATTATTATCCCATTTGATCCTCACAACAAACCTGGGAAATAGGTGCTATTATTATCCCTGTCTTACAGATGAAGAAATTGAGAGGTTAAGTTACTTGCTCAGGGTCATACCACTAGTAAATGTCTGAGGTTGGATTTGCAGTCTGGTCTTCCTAACTGGCACTCTAATCTACATTGCCACATAGCTTGTCCAATGGATGATGAATAAACACTCCCCCACCAAATTAATTTCTAGGTCTGGCATAGCCAATGGAAGAGTTAGTTCTTCCTCTGAAGAACATGGTGTTTTGGCTACTGCGTCAATTCAGTGTTGGACTGGGTTAGGCTATTCACTCCTCAGAGCTGGCTAGATTGTTGTGGCTGCTGGGGAGTCTAGTTGTTTTACCTCTAATGGTTCTTCCTTATCTTTAAAGTGTACCAGGTCATGACCTGATCTATTAAATCTTTGATTCTCATTCACCCAAGATCAAGAAACAAGTAATACTCAAGAAAGACAGAAGATAGAAGACACTATGCATTTATGACCACATGGCAACCTTGGGTGGGGAGATAAAGCAGTGGACAGCAGTTTCTGCTACCTCTTTCCCCAATCAGAGGCTTAGAGCATTTCTTCCTTCTCCCTTGAAAGCCATGGCGGGGGAGGGGGGAGAGAGGGAGAGGGAGAGGGAGAGGGAGAGGGAGAGAGGGAGAGGGAGAGGGGGAGAGAGAGAGAGAACGAACTTTTGCGTGTATTTTTTGCATACATATTAATTTCTGACTCAGCAGACATTAAAAGACTTTTCACCATGATACAGCAAGTCAACAAGAAACAGGAATTGAGTACTCACACATTCTCTGAATTGGGGTTAGGGACCTTTCATTAAGTATCATCATGTGGAAGCAGGCTCACCAAGACTTCATGGAGATTGCCAGAAGGCAAAACATGCTGCATGTCCTCCAAGAGCTGGCTCTTATAGCTCAGTTACCCTCCCTTATCTTGGAGGATGGCAGGTAGTTCTCTCTAATGCCCTTACTTTCCTCAGGTTTGGGAGGCACACCTGAGCTACGCTGATTTTCAGCTGTGTAAGCCATTCTTCCTTTGATGTCATTTAGGTATGGGATTTCACATCTCCAAATGCAGCCCTAGCTCCACTCTTTGATGATTTCCCATGCAGATTTCTCACCCTACCTTCTGAGCTTCATTTCTCACCAGCTTCACTCTTTTGTACTGGACTCTCTCATGGCCCCGTCATCAGGAAACTCATCTTTCTTTCAGTGTTTTGTACTCCTACTCATTAGTACCCTCTGCCTTTCTGATTGAAGGGCTAGAGAGGATTGAGCAAATAACTCTTCTCCAAACTCCATCTAAAGAGAGTTCCTAGGCCAGCCATCTCTTCATTTTCCATGAGCTGTACTCCTTTGGACTGGACTTCTTTGTGACCCTATTAGTTCAGTACCTGGAAAAGAATATTTAATAAATGTTTATTGATTAACTGAGCATAATTTAGGCTTCCCCTCATGCTTTTCCTTTAGATTTCTCCAGTCTCCTCTCCTCCTTGGTATCTAAAGAAGGAACTTTTGACTTAGGGAGTTCACCTTCAGTCTGGGGTCCCATCAGACCTTGACCTCTTGCCTTTCTCTCATCTCTGAAGAAGCTTATACCACATTCTTTTGTGGTATAAGGTTTATTGAGCCTAGCAAGGCTAATTTTTTCCCCCATCTGTTTGCCTTCTGCTCCAGTTTTTCCTTTAGGAAGGAAGGGATTGTGCAAACCTTCGTAAAAACATCTACTACTTCACAGGCTTCCTGTTTTTGAAGACATACTGACCAAGGAAATAGCCCCTATTTTGATTCCAGGCATCTGGAATTGTCAGCAACAGGTAGGAGGCAGGTCTGACTTAGCTGGAGAAAAAAATGTATGAACATATGAAATTCTTTTAAACAATATCTCCTGAGAGAACAGTTCCTGAGTATCCACCCTCACTGAGTATATCATAGCAGGACCAGCCCCAAGGCAATCGAGTAATATCAAAGGAAATAAGAGAATAGTCAACAAAATATTTTTTTTAAAGGTCTTATTGACACCTTTTATTTTTATATCACAGTCATTTCTAGATGTACTTTCCTGCTTTTCCCCTCCCCCCTACTTCTTCTGAGTCTTCTCAATTAAGCAAAACCAACTAATACGATGACAGTCTGTTAATGTATGGAATATTCAACACCAGTAGTTTTCCCACTTCTCTACTGTAACAAAGAAGGTGCTTTCTCATTTCTTATTCTAGTAACTGGTTATCACAATTGATAAGCATTTGGTTTCACTTTTCTAGTCATTGTGTATATGTTATTCTGTTGGTTTTATAGTTACACATCCTCTTTTTCTGTTCTACTTTTTATATGAAAATATGCTCTCTTTTTTTTTTTCTGGTGTTTGTTAAATTCATTCTGCATCAATTCCTGCAACACCTCTCATGTTTCTCTGAATTACTCATATTTGCAATTTCTTATGATACAATGATATTGCATTGCATTCATAGACAATACTTTGTTCAGCCATTCCCTCATCAATAGAAACCCACTTTGTTTCTAATTTTTGCACAAATATATTAAAATCTACTTTATAATCTTTACCTGGACCTTCAAGATAATTCTTATTCCTTTAATGTCAGCAGCACTTATACAGTGGTTCTCAGCCTTCCTAATGCCATGACCCTCTAATACAGTTACTCATGTTGTGGTGACCCCCAACCAAAAAATTATTTTTGTTGCTACTTCATAACTGTAATTTTGTTACTGTTATGAATTGTAATGTAAATATCTGATTTGCAGGATGCATTTTCATTGTTGCAAATTGAACATAACCCACAGATTGAGAACTGCTGACTTACAAGAAAAGAATGATAGAATCATGGTATCCTATTTAGAAGGGATCTCAGAAGTAATTTGGACCAACTTCTACTCAAATTTTGATTCACATCCAAACATCTCTGACGGAATAAATCTTGTGATAAAAGATGTTGAAACTATTGTCTCAAGTGAGGTTTTTGCAACATTTCTACATTCATAGAATTAAAGAATTTTAGAGTTTGGAGGAATTTCTAGAGACGATCTATTCTATTCCATATGTCTATTCTACTTGTCCAGACTCACCTTATCTCCTCAGGGACCTAGAATCTTAGAGTTGAAGGAGATCCAAGAGGTTATATAGCCCAGACTACTGCCCATGCATAAATTGTTTCTGCGGCATCCTTTAGCTTAAACACTTCCAGTGATGAGGGAAACTCTACTTCTTAAAGGAGTCTTTCATTGGTGGATAGTTTAATTATTAGCAGGTTCTTTATATGGAACTAAAAAGTCTGCTTCCTTTTAACTTCTACCCACTGGTTTTGGTTTTGCCTTAATTGAGTTGCACAGAATAAGTCTGTTCTTTCTTTCTTCTCAGCAGTCTTTCAGTTGTTTGAAAACAGTAATAATTTCCCTACCAGGATTTCTCTTTTCCAACTTAAATAGTTCCACTTTTTTTTTTTAATCCTGAGCAATAAAGAAGTAAATATCTTTGAAATTTTTTTATTCTGAATTTAGTAAACATTAAAAAAAGAGAATACTGCCATACAAAAAAAGAATAGAGAAAGAGGATTACTATACACAAAACCAGGAATCACTATTGCATACGGATTGATTTTTTAAAAGTCTATAATAAAATCAATGTTACTTTCAAAGTTGTCCTATTTATCTGTGTTTCTTTTTGTACTTCTTTTTGTTCTACTCTGTGCATTAAGAAATGCTTCAATTCTCTTTTTTGTTTCTTTAGTCCTTTTGGGGGGCAACACCACCAATAGCTTCCCTTTCACTCTGAAGTCTTCTTCCTAATTAAAAAAAAATCCTTGAAACTAAAACCAAACCAAAACCAAATCAAACCCATGATCCTTGTAATTGTAATCTTGATTCCTAGCCAAGCTGGGAACATTTTGTATGAGACTCTTCTAATAGGTGGAGAGAATATTGATACAACATTGTGAGAGGAGTGAGAGAAGTTGATGTGAGCTTCAGAGAGGAGAGATTTTCTTTTTTAAAAGAGATATTTGTTATGCCAGACTCTCTTAGGGACCAAGTCCAGGTAAATGAAGAAAGAGACATATATTTTGGAAGTGGAAGACACGTAGGGGAAGCTGACTCCTTCCTGTTTGCCTTCCTAGAGACTTGGGGAATTGTCCCTTGTGCCAAATTGGGACACCTCTTTCTTAGTTTGGGTTGAGATACCTTGTTTCCAGCAGGAGAGTTTATTCACCTGATGTGTTTATATTCTAAACAGTATTTCTCTCTGATTTCTGTTTGCTATTTGCTTAAATACATTGGTTTACTTGTTATTCACTATTTGTGATGGTCTTTTATGTGACTAACATTTGATAGGAAGGAATCAAATTGGTGAGTTTAAACAAAGGGTTACCCTCCTTCCTTTAAGGAAGAGTGGCCAGGGAAGTTAGAGGCTTTTGTTTTCCATCTATTTTACCCCCTAGATAAGCAAAATTTAGGAGGGACAAATAGATATAATTCTAATTCATTAACCCTCCCAGAGACTAGTGAACCGAGATCTTCGTTGGTGGTGCTCCAGGGTTTACCCTCCTCTCTCTGTGGGGGCAGTTGCCAGTATCCCTGAATTATGTCTTGCCACTGGACTGGAGGAGAGAGTGAGGCCAATGATGACTTTGCACAGCTCTTCCTCACTTTAATCCAATTTACTTGCAAGTCAAGACATCACCCTCCTGATGTCATTGATCTTCTTTGAGAAAGAAAGATGACCAACAAACAACAGTCTCTCTCTCTGCTTATCATTCTGGCATTCTCTTCCTCTCTTCAGAGGGGCTTCAGACCTTGGCTTGTATTTGAGCCACATTTATACATCTGTAATCACTATCTCAAAGTTCATCAGCATAGAACTTTCTCCTCATTGTCAGAGAAGAATGTCCTGCCCTGTTTGAGGAACAGGTCAGAGTTGTCCTCTTTGAGACTCTTCAAGCTTCAGGTTTTCCTTGAACTTTGATGCTCATCAGGTGCTTCTGGCTTCCAGCTTTGAGAGAGAAGACGGAAAGAGGCCAACCCCACTTTAGATTACAGAAGGAAAACCATGGCCAGGGAAGTTAGAAGCTTTTGTTTTGTTTTGAATCTATTTTACCCCTAGATAAGCAATATTTAGATAAAATTCTAATTCAATAATCCTCCTGGAGAGAATTTTGATACAACATTGTGAGAGGAGTGAGAGGAGTTGATGTGAGCTTCAGAGAGGAGAGATTTCCTTTTTGAAAGAGATATTTTTTATGCCAGACTCTCTTAGGGACCAAGTCCAGGCAAATGAAGAAAGGGACATATGTTTTGGAAGTGGCAGACATGTAGGGGAAGCTGACTCCTTCCAGTTTGCCTTCCTAGAGATTTGGGGAATTGTCCCTTGGGTGAGATTGGAACACCTCTTTCTTAGTTTGAGCTTGGCTTCTATCTGGGCACTGAGGAGCCACTGCTGGCTCCTCAGCCAGCAGTCTCCTTCATGTCCCTATTCCCAGCTAGATACAATATTGACTTCCACATAGCTGACAAAATGATTTTCATAAATTGTAGGTCCAATTAGGTCTGATCCTGCTGTATAAACTCTAGTGGATTTCTATCTTTAGGACTGAACATAAAGTCGTCTGATGGACATTTAAGGTTCTTTACAATGTCTCCTTTTCAGTCTTAGAGTATAGCTACTTTAGATGCAGTGATATGGGTCTACTTGCTGGCTCCTCAAGTGGACTACTCCATCTTCGAGCCTTTGAATGATTGTCTCTCATCTCTGGAATGATCTCTCTCATTACCTCTGCTTCTTGGAACTCTGATTTCCCTTCAGGGTTCTGCTAAAGTACAACTACCCTATAAGAGGCCTTTTCTGATTCCCAGCATTATTAGTTCTTCCATTCTCCACCTCCCTTCCCTCCAAGAATTACTTCATATTTACTTATCCATGTACGTGTTTTCTTCCAGGAAAAGGCAAGCTCCATGAAGGAGGAGCTTTTGTCTTTGTATAGCCAGACTAGAGCAGTGCCTGGTATATAGTGGGTACTTAATAAATGCTTGTTGAAGGGAGAAGAGGATAAGATACAGCCACAAATAAATGTAATACAATTTAGGATATCAGAGAGAGATGTCACCAGAGTTCCAAAGTGCTGTAGAAGTAAACGATTCACCTAAAGCTACACAGTCTTTAGCCTTCCAACATGAAGAGGGCCTTCTCTCTTACCATTTTTCAGGTAGGGATATAGAGGCACAGCAAGTGAAACATACTTGACCAGGTCCTCTCTGCATGAACTCAGCAAAAGTCAAATTTTCTTTTTTCAATGGAGAATATTTCTAGGTGTTTTTTGAGCTCTCTCTGTTAAAACAAATATTGCTGAGTAAGTATAATCCTTTCCGCCTCCAGCCCTGATAGGCATAGAGAAAGGAGATGAGGAGAGTTTACGGTATTAGAGCTAAAAAGTAGATAGATAGTCCAAATTTCTCATGTTCCAATTGTGGAAACTGAGACTCAGAAATGTGAAGTGATTTCCCCAGTATCTTCACAGGTCCCCAGTCCCTGCATTTCCCACTGTTATCACCTTACTTCTGCCAATCATTTTTATATTTTATTTTTTGCCTCACTGCTTGATAAGTTTTTGGACTAAATACTAACTCCCAGAAGTGGATAGAGCACTGGGCCTGGAGTCAGGAAGACCGGAGTTCAAAGTAGACCTCAGACACTTATTAGCCGTGTGACCCTGGACAAGTCACTTAACCCTGTTTGCCTCAGTTCCTCATCTGTCAAAGGAATTGGAGAAGGAAATGCAAACAACTTCAGGATCTCTGCCAAGAAAACCTCAAATGGGGTCACAAAGAGTCGGATCCAACTGAAACGACGGTACAGTTCCCTGAGGGGGTTATCCTGAGGCTTGTGCTGACGGGATGGGCCATCGCATCTTCCGTTATTCCTTAAGGCCAAGGAACCTAGGAACTTTAAGGAAATGCACCTGTAGAGAGAACAAACCCCACTCATATAGAAAGGCTACAAGCTGAGATTCTTTCTAAAGGTAGAGCCCAGTAACCCGACCCAAGGAGGGAGGGAGACTTAGAAGCTCTGTCCCCGAAGTGGGCGGGGGCATGGTCTGCCACGCCCCTCCTCCTCCAGGTGAGGGAAGAGATTCCACCCCTCTTTGCTTTTGAGCCACGCCCCTATCCTAGAACGGCTCAGAGGCGAGTGTGCTGCTAGGGATGAGAATATGTTCGTATGCATGTGTGCGTATGTGTTTGTGTCTGGGTTTGTTCTGTGTCGAAGCCACACCTACACGGAGAGCAAGAGCAAGACCCCGCCCCTGCTCGACAGTCCGGTCGCCTAGGGGGAGGGGCCAGGGCAGCCCTCGGGCGCTGATTGGTTAGGGACAGGGCGGGACAGGGCGTGGTGGCGGTGCCGGGACTCGGCCGGGGCTCGGGAGCTCAGCCGGGAGGAGGGAAGAAGAAAGGGGGGAGGATAAAGGGGGGGGAGGGTCGAGGTGAGGGAGAGAGCGCGCTCCGGCAGTTCCCTCCTCCCTCCGAGATGGCGCCGCGGCGGCTGCCCCCGCCCCTGCCCCTACCCCTGTGCCTCCAGCCGGTGGTCGCGGCCACCCGGAGTCCACTCCGCTCTTGAGGCGTGGGACCAGGTGGGCGGGCGGATCTCGGGGAGCAGCCGGCGCCGCCCGCTCGGGGCGGGAGCCATGAGGAGCGGCCGGAGCTGGAGCCGGGGAGCTGGAGGCGAGCGGTAGCCCGAGCGGCAGCAGCACCTGCTGAGGCGGAGGAGAAGCGGAGAGCGGCGGCTCCGCCCGCGCCTCTGCCGGACCATGTCTCTGCTCTGTGTGCGGGGTGAGTGAGGCTGGCACCCCCACTTACCTCCCTGCCCCCTCCAAACTTGGCGGGCTGGGCTGTTAGTCACCTACTCGGAACCATGGGGTGCTGGGGTTCGGCTGCATCCATCCTACCTGAGCTCCTGGGGGGTGGGGCGATTGTTGGAGACCCGTACCCAGACCTTTGGGATGCTTGGGTTCGGCGGCATCCATTCGATCTGAGCTTCTGGGGAGCGGGGCTATTGTTAGAGATCCCTACCTGGACTGTAGGGTTCTGGGATACGATAACATCTATCCCCTGAACTCCTGGGAAAGCTGAGTTATTGTAAGATTTTTTTCCCCCATCCGCCCCATCTGAACTCTCGAGGGAGCTGAGATCTGTAAGATTTCGGCCCCCTCCTCCCACACCCCCCATATAAACACCTGCAACAAATTCTATTATTATAAGATCTTTCCCATCTGACCATCTTGGGGAGCTAGATTATTGTAAACCCACCCCTTCCTCAACATCTAAACTTCGACCTCCACCCCTATCCGAACTCTCTAAGAGCTGTAAAATTTCCTCCTTCCCCAACGCTTGGGGAGTAAGGTTGCTGTAGAGTGGCCTCCCAAACTCTTAGGAAACCCGGTTATGGTAGTTATTATATTAACTGAAGTTTATATACTACTTCAAAGTTTGCAAAGCATATTATATAATTTATTTCATTTAACCTTCACAACAGTCCTGTGTGGTAAACTCTACAGGTCTTATTATCCCTGTATTACTGATGGGGAAACAGACTCAGAGGTTAAATGACTTGTCTGTGGTCACACAACTAGTAAATTTCCGAGGTGAGATTCAAAGTGAGGCCTTCATGACATTTGTGCTGTGTAGCCCTTTTTGCCCATCAAAAAAACAATCAAAACAACAGACCACCCCAAACAAAAAGGGTTACAGTAATTCTATAGGAGTGGTATTTTTCATTCTTGTAGCTTCACTCTTGGAAAGTTAGAATGTTGTTTTTTCCTTTCCTGTTTCTTTAAAAACTCTTGTGGAGGATAGTTGTTAGTTATTGCCAAGTTTCCTGCCCATTCCAAGCTTCCCTATGGTATATTATCGTTGACTAGCCATCTAACAGCATCTTTCTATGTCCTGCTGTCCTGGCCAGTGATTGATGGTCTGGACTGGGTCTTGGAGTGATTAGAAAATTGACAAAGTTCATTCTGCATCATTCCTGCCTCTACCTTGTTTTTTTCCTTTCTTCCTCCCCTACCTTTTTTCAAGAAATAGAAAATTTTTTTTACAGAAGCTATTGCCCTGAGCTTTACCTTTTTTACAACACAATTGTTACTCACTACCAGTGGAGTAGTATGACCCAGTGGAAAGAGTGCTAGAATCTAAGTCAAAAGAAATGTTTCAAATCCAGCTACCTACCTATAGCCTACTGGCCTTGGGCAAGTAACCTAATCCCTGGGCCTTGGTTTCCTCATTTATAAAATGAGGAGGCTGGACTAGTTGACCTCTGGAGTCTGTCCTATGATTTCCCCTCCCTTCCCACTATTGTTTTTCTGAGTTTATACTCCATCTCTCTTTTCATTTCCTCTTCCTTTTGTAAGATTGCAGTCTAGATTACTCCTTTGTATCATCTGATCAGGTCTTGTGAAAGACTGTCCTTTCTGGGAAGAGTAGAGGAAGATCTGTTTTATCCTCACTCCCCTTCAGAACAACTCAGGGTATGAGGATCCATGTTGTAATTTCACTAGTGACCTTTGCTGTAGTGAGTGCAGAGATTAGGAGGTAAGATGTGCTCAAATTGATATAGGATATGGTGTTTGGTTTTAGGAAGTTATATATCTGGTTGCAAAACTCAAGTCACTCGTTGCATCTGGTTTTATTTTACAGCTAAAATTTGGAAAATTCATTGAAAGCATTCATTGATAACCACCGATAGCAAAGACCTCTTGATTTATTCTCTGTTCAGAACAAGGGGCAGACAAGTGACTTGGTTGTGTGAAATTTCCATTCTTTATTCCTTCATGGAATCTCTTAGTGGAGTGCTCCATTGGAGAATTTTAGATTTGGTTTTTCCGTGTGTTTTACATATACTGAAATGTTGTTTTGCTACTCTTGATCCTGTTTCCCCTTCTGCTGGCAGATGGGAACTTCCCCCCTCCCCCTCTCCACTCTGCTCTCTCCCATGGGATTATTAAATCCCCATTAACCCAGTCCCTAAACTGGGCCTTGGCTATTTCTAGAGATTACATAACACATTAAGACTTTTTTTCTTTTTCATTTTAAGCTTGATCTTTCATTGATGAGGATTTTGCTTTGATTTCAGTGTATTTCCCCCTCAATAACTGGGGATTCTTTGTTTACAGAGGAGAATTACTTACATCTAAGTAACAAGGCTTGAGTAGAGAAGAACTTAATAGTGTACCTTGTTTCCTTTTATTCTTGTTAAGGACAATAGTGACAAAAAATCCTGGATGATTTGAATTAGTCTCATTCTCTTGCAGTAATTGTGTTGAGGGATACTACTTTAATTACACAAAGCTGCCTATGTCTATAGGGATTATGCTACCAGAGACAGAAACAGGTTGCTTCAGTAGCAATCAAAGCATGATAAAACTAATTCTTATGACCCAACTATCAATAAGAAACTTTCTTAAATTCTCTTAGACTAATGAGAAATTCTTGCTTAGATTTCAGTTTTCTTTGGTTCTTAATTAAAGTTTAGCAACTCTCATCATGTGGAAATTCCACCTTTTAGAGCACTTCAGTAGCTCCTATTGTCACATTATTTCTGTGCCTCTTGTTTTGTATTCAGTCTGGTTACAAACCTCTGTGTAAGATCCCTATATCTCAAGATTATTAGATTGTTAATCAAGTCACATTTGTATATATTTATACAAATATAGATCAAATACACACATTTATAATTATAAAACTATAGATCTATATGTAAATTAAAGCAGCTGTCTTTTAATAAAAAGGTCACTTTAGTGTGTTACTTAAATATCAAGGAAAATTGCCTTTGGAATGGAGAATAAAATAAAATTTCTCTTAGACTTCAATTATTGTGTTTAATCTTGATGGGGATACAAAAGACAGGCAGATGATAGTAGTGGCTAACTTGTTGGTCTTGGAGTCAGGAAGATCTGGTTTCAAATCCCACCTCTGCCACTAGCTATGCAACCATGAACAATTAAAAACTCTGAGACTGTTTCTCCATTTATAAAATGAAGAGTTTGAATTACACGGTCTCTAGGGTCCTTTCCAGCTCTAAACCTATACTGTAATAATTCTATGAATGTTAAGTGTACCCTAAAAGCAACCTTCTAATACTACACAACACAATTCCACTCCAAATAACTTTGGAGTAGCAGTAGTCAAATGCAAACAATAGCTAATTTACTGCAGAAATTAATTGAAAGTATCATCATTGCTGGTGCATCAGTTTTTGCTCAAGTAGCCCCTTTAGATGAGTGATGCAAGATCCTTTCTCTTTCTACCCCACCCCAATTAAATCAGTCATAAAATCTTGTTGACTCTTCCTTCTATATAACTTCTGTCATCCTGATTCGTCCTTCTGGCTATGTATGCTTAGATGAAAATAATAAGCTTCGTTTAAAAAATACATTTTTATTCATATAATTTGCATTTATCTAATCTAAATTTCCCCTGGACTCCCCACTCACACACTTTCTCTTCCCAGAGAGCCATCTCATATGACAATTTTTTTTTTAAAGAAAAGCTACAATAGGCTTATAACAGCTCTTCTAGTTTTTCTCCAATCCATCCTGCACATCTAATCAGAGACAAGCTATTTATTTGCCTCAAGGAAAGGTTTGAAAGTTAAGCTCCCCTGCATTTTAAAAGTATGCCCCCTGTTCACTGTTTTCACTGGAAGATTTGAATCTTCACTCTAATATGTGACTTAACTTATCACAAAATAAATACCAATATGCTATGAAAACTACTTTTTTCGGCCCTAAAAATGCTTTTATTAAAATATATTTAAAAGTATATTTTTATACCCTAGAAAACTGTTTTGCCTACCTTGCTTATAACTAGTCTTGGTTCTTTATTACCATAATAAAATAAGATACCATATTAATGGTGATATTTCCTTGCTCATCCTTTAATAACTCCTTACTTACCAGAGGGTGAAACCAAAGTTTCTTTTTTTTTTTTAAATGAATGATTTG
>CM053590.1:123213986-123238217 GCA_028646515.1 Pseudochirops corinnae
CCACATAAATCTTACTATATTTTATACAGCTCTTCACTTCAACCCCTTGGTATTTTGATTGTGCATCATATATATATAAATTATTTTGGGAATTATTGATATTTTTTACTATATTGCATTTTCTTAGTCATGTGTAAGAGCCCCTATTTTTCAGTTGTTCTCTTACTTTTGTCATACCTTTTTAAAATTATATTTTTATAAATGTCTTGTGTATGTCATGAAAAGTTGATACATAAATAGATAAATTTTTATTATTGTAAGTGTTGTTTCTCTTTTATGTGATTTTTTTATTAGTGACATATGAGAATGAAGATAGCTTTTATGCTGTATCTTCTACATGTTTACTAGAGTGATTTATTATTTCCGTTTTTTGTTGATAATCTTTTTGGCATATTATCATACCATTTGTAAATTTAACTTGTTTCAACAGTCATTTATTAAGTGCTTAGTATGTGTAAGGCTAGGTGTTATGGGCATACATTTAAAAACCAAAAACACCCCCTGTCTTCAGGAAGCCTACATTTCTCTTGTTAGTGGGAAGGATACTACATGTAATGGACAAGTAAGTACAAGATGGAAGTTAAGGGACTGAGAAGTAAATGTGTAGTGAGAAAGTGAAGGCAGCAAGGATAGAATATACTTTCTAGGGATTTGACAAAGAAAGTAGGTAGGATATGAGATGATGTTTCTGTTCAGTCATTTCAGTCACGTCTGACTCTCCGTGATCCCATTTTGGGATTTCTTGGCAGGGATACTGGAGTAGTTTGCCATTTCCTTCTCTAGCTCATTTTATAGATGAGGAACTGAGGCAAACAGGGTCATACAGCTAGTAAGTGTTTGAGGCTAGATTTGAAATCAAGGAGATGAATCTTCCTTACTCTAGACCCAGCACTCTATCTATTGCACCTCCTAGTTGCCCCTATGAGATAATACCTTGAGTTAAATGTCTGGTTAAAGTGAAGGTTGTCATTTTTTAAGGATGGGTGGGGTGGGGGGAAACCTCAGCATATTTGTAGGTAAGTTGGGAAAGACACCCAGTAGAGAAGGAGGAATAACTAAAGGGGTGAGACCAGCTACCAGAAGGAATGGAATTGTGGGCTTAAGGTGAGCCCTTGATATGAAAGAAGACTGCTTTTTCCTCAGAGGCTAGATTAGAGCAAAGGAGGAGAGACTGGGTGAAAATTCAAAAGTCGAATAGGGGAGATGAGGGAGCTCAGGTGGATGGCCTCGATATCCTTAGTTTTATTCGGCTAGCTCATTGGCTTGAAGGAGTGGGAGATGGTGTTTGGGAAAAGGTTTGGAACAGATTCTGTGGGGAGTATGATAGTACATCAAAGACAAATAAAAGTGTTTTTTTTCAGAGGTGAGTGTTCAGTTGAGGTTAGTTAACATGAATTGGTCATGGATTCAGTCAGCATTGTTATGTGATTCACTTGAGCATCATTAGCAGCTCCAGAATAGAAGGTCCTTGGCGGGGTATGACTGGCAGTAGGATAAGGGGAAAAGAGGTAAAGGGGTCCAGGACAATGAACTGTTGAATTGATTAACTATGGGGACCAAGACAATGAAAGAAAAAAATCAGGCTATAGCAGGGAGAATGGACTAAGATAACAAGGAAGATTGAAGCATAATGGTTGATGAGCAGTGAGGCAGGGGGAAAAACAAAAAGACAAGATCATGATCAGAAAACATTATTACTCATTTAGTCTTCACAACTCTGTGAAGTAGGTGCTATTATTATCCTCATTTCACAGATGAGGAAACTCAACCAGAGAGGTTAAGTGATTTCCCCAGGGTTACACATTGACCTAAAGCTGGATTGGAACTCATGTCTTTTTGACTCCAAGGCAGGTGCTCTATCCAGTACATCACCTAACTATTAAGTGACTTTGTTAATCAGAGCAGGAGTTACAAGAGTTGATGCTAATGGTGGATCTCCTCTAAAGACAATTCAATCAGTTTGCTGGCATTTATAAACTGCCAACTATGTGCTAGGACAGCTGGGTGGCATAGTGGATATAGTGCTGGGCACAGAATCAGGAAAACTCATCTTCCTGTGTTCAATTCTGGTATCAAACACTCACTAGCTGTGTGACCCTGTGTAAATCATGTAACCCTGTTTGCCTCAGTTCCTCATCAGTAAAATGAGCTGGAGAAGGAATGGTAAACCACTCCAGTATCTTTATGAAGAAAATCCCAAATGGGATCATGAAGAGTCTGACGTGACTGAAAATGACTGAACAACATATACTGGACCCTATGCTAAGCATGAGGGATACAAAGAAAGTAAAAAGACAGTCCCTACTCTCTAGGATTTTACAGTCTAATGTGGGAGACAACATGACAACAACTATGTACAAACAAGGTAAAGACAGAACGAATTGGAGACAATTTCAGAGGAAAGACAGTAAGATTAAGGAGAACTGGGAAAGGCTTTTTGCGAAAGGTAGGACTTTAGCTGGGACTTGAAGGAAACCAGAGGAGCCAGAAGGCAGAGGTGAGGAGGAATTGAGTTATAGGTTTGAGGGGACAGACAATGAAAGTGCCTAGAGGTGGGAGATGGAGAGTCTTGTTTGAGAAACAGCAAGTAAGCCAGTGTTATTGGATTGAAGAATATGAGGGGCAGGAATATAAGGTATAAGAAGACTAGAAACATAGGAAGGAGCCAGGTTATGGAGGGCTTTATGGTCAAAGGACTTTATTATTTGATCCTGAAGGCAATAGGAAGTCACCAAAGTTGACTGAATGGGGAGGAAGGGGCTGTGACATAGTGAGACTTTCACTTTAAGAATTTTATTTCAGCTGCTTTTACTTCCTTTGTTCTCATTAATACAGTTTCTCCTTCTTTTATAAGCATGTCTAGGGACTGATGTTAGAATGCAAAAGTGATGGCTCTCTCTTTTATGATGAAAAGAGTTCATGGTAAAAGAATCTTTGTAGATTTCATGCAGTTGTCTTCTGTTTGTTGTCCTTTAATTTTGCTCCATAAATGCCCTTTGTTTATTTGGCTTTCTTGTCATACTAAAGTCTGTTTTATGAATGAGATACCACATGTCTTTGACTAGTACTAAAAAATGTAGTTTCCAGGTCCTGGCATTTAAGATTTACACAATTTGGGTCCAAATAATTTTCTAGCCTTCTGTTGTATTGCTTTTATTCATATATTTTATAGTTGGACAAACTGGACTATTTGTCTTCCATACTCCTCCTGCCCTCTTTGTGTCTTTTCTTACATACTTGTCTTCCATGTCTTGAATGAATATTTCCACTTCTCCACAATCTTTATCTCTTCAAGTCTCTCCCTTTATTTTTCTTTTTTTAAAATTTATTTTTAGTTTTCAACATTCATTTCCACAAGATTTTGAATTACAAATTTTCTCCCTTTCTTTCCCCTACTCCCCATTCCAAGATAGCAAGCATACTTCCCCCAATCTGTTCTCCTTTATATCCTCCCCATCCCCCCTCTAACTTTCTAATAGGGTAAGATGGATTTTTATACCCCAGTGCCTATATGTCTTATTTTCCAGTTGCATGTAAAGAACAAATTCTTTTTTTTAACATTTGTTTTTAAAACTTTGATTTCCAGATTCTTTCCCTTCTTCCCTCCTCATCCACCCCCATTGGGAAGACAAGGAAATCAATATAGGTTGTACATGTGTAGTTATGCAAAACGTTTCCATGATAGTTATATTGTGAAGACTAACTATATTTCCCTCTATCCTATCCCACCTCCCACTTTTTTTTTTTTGCAGGGGGGAAAGTAGAGCAGTTGGGGTTAAGTGACTTGCCCAAGGTCACATGCCTAGGATTTTTTTGTTGTTGTTATGTGTCTGAGGCTGGATCCGAAGTCAGGTCCTCCTAACTCCAGGGCTGGTACTGTATTCACTATGCCACCTAGCTGCCCCCTGCCCCTCATTTATTCTATTTTCTACTTTGACCCTGTCACTTTTCAAACATATATGCTTCGGACTACCCTCTCCCCCAATTTGCCCTCCCTTCTATCATCCCTTCTTTATTCCCTCCCCCTCTACTTTCCTGTAGGATAAGATACCCAAATGAGTGTGTATGTTATTCCCTCCTTAAGCCAAATTCAATGAGAGTAAGGTGGTCCCATTTCCTTTCACCTTCCTGCTCTTCCCTTCTATTGTAACAGTTTTCTCTTACCTCTTTTATGTGAGATAATTTGCCCTATTCTATCTCTACTTTTTCTCCTCTCATTATATTCCTCTCTCACCTCTTAATTTTATTTTTTAGACATCATCCCTTCCTGTTCCTATATCCTCTGTCTATGTATACATGTTCACACATATACACATATTCACATGTATTTATACACACATACACCCCCCTATATATACATATGTATATATGTATATATTCCCTTCAACTATCCTCATACTGAGAAATGTCTCATGAGTTACAATTACAGTTTTTCTATGTAAGAATGTGAATAGTTCAACTTTAATAAGTTCCTTATGATTTCTTTTCCCTGTTTACCTTCTCATGCTTCTCTTGCTTCTTGTATTTGAAAGTCAAATTTTCTGTTCAGCTCTGGTTTTTTCATCAAGAATACTTGACAGTCCTCTATTTCATTGAATGACCATATTTTCCCCTGAAAGTCTCTCCCTTTCTTCAAGGCATAACTAAGACATTACTTACTCCAGGAAGCTTTGCCTGACTCTGGGGAAAATACTCAATCTCTCTTTAAATTTCACATGGCATTTTGTACAGTTACTTTGCATTTATCACAGTCTCTCTTGTTATCATAGTTATTAGGCTCCATGCCTTTCTTGTTAGATTAGAAGCCTCTTGACAGCATATCTATGTTTATATCCTGTACACAACAGATGCTTAATAAATGTTTCTATCATAATTTCTTGTACACAATAGATGCATAAATGTTTGTCGAATTGAATTGTTTGATGTCTCTTTGGTGGAGTGTTTTGTTAAACATATAGTTTAGCAATATAAGCTACTTGTAATTTCCCTCTTAGAGAGCATGGGCAATGTACTCACCCAAGGACATAATGAAACATAGTCTAAAGAATTATAAAATTGAGTAAAAAGTTAGAAAAAGGTGATAGCAGACAGAATATGCATTTGTCAGATGAAGGGTCCAGGATAAATAAAAATGATGGATTATTCCAGAAGCGCAGGCACAGTGAAGAACCTGCTTCCTATGCTGTTCTTCATCATCATTCCAAGGACAGTTGATTGATTGATTGACAGACTGACCATAAATATAACCAGTGGTAAGATGGCTGCTGGTCAGCTGATAATCTTTCACACTTCTTTGTAACAGAGCAGCCACATTTTAAAAAACAAGTTGTAAAATCCTTATGTCATTTATGTACCTAGTACATAAATCTTACTTGGTCAGTGGCCTGGAACATAAACAGAAACCAGCCTTGACCTGGAGGGTGAAAACAAAATTTGAAAAGATAGAAAGATAAGGGGGAGGAGGGAAGAATGAGGGTTAGGGGGAGGACAGCTGTGGTTCAATAAAAAGAATTCTGAAGTTGGAGTCAGAGGATCTGGGTTCAAATTTGTCCTTACCATTTACCTGTATGACTTAAGGCAAGTGACCTAACCTTTTAGGGGCTTAGTTTCTGAATTTGTAAACACTAAGGGAGTTGGATCAGATAACCTCTCAGGTCCTTTCCAGTACTAAAACTATAATTACCTTAAAACCATGCATTTTGGTAAAGCTCACCTTCATCTTTTGTTCTAGTCTAAGGATTTTTAACCTGTGTACCATGGACACCCAAGGGTCCATCTATCCTTTCATTGATAAATTGGGGGAGGGGTTGTCTGTGAATGTAGATGGAGAAAAATTACATCTTCAATTTCATCGTCCTTTGTCTTCTATTGTAATCTTATATGTCTTAAACATTTAAAACTATTCTGGGAAGGGGTCCATGATACAAAAAATGTTAAGAACTCTTTTTCTAGAACATCTCCTTGGTCTACCCTTATTAGGAGCTATGTAAAGGCCTTTGTGAGACTCATTTCCATATGAAAGCAATCTGTTGCACAATTGGCTTCTTCTAAAGGCTAAAAAGATTACATCTCTGCCTATTTGAGTTTTGTCTTTTTGGATTTCCTTAAAATTCCTATTTTCTTTCTAAGGGGTATCTTAATCTCTAAGTCATTTTTGGAGGAGACAATTATTTCTGAGTTCAGTGAATGAAGTTATTCCTTTGACCAAGTATGGGAGAATTATTATTTGAGGAGAACTCATCCTATATCACCTAAGATTGCTTACATCATCAAGTTGTCTGATGACCCTATTTTCTTCTTCCCCTTCACCCTACCAAAAGGATGATGTTCCAAAATCACATAATATGAGCACTATAAAGATCCCTAGGGATCATTTGATAATAATGATGATGGCAATAATAATAGCTAGCATTTATAATGCTTTAAGGTTTGAATCTCTAATCCAATGCCTTTATTTTATGGCTGTGGAAAGTTTCATAATACCTTAATATCTTTAACAAATACATTCCATACATGAACATACATTTCCATCAAAGGAAGAGGATGATTTTTCCTTTATACTCCTTTTTGATGGCATATATTTTCTTTGAATCTCTTCTTGTTTGGACTGATCCAGCTGACTGACCATTGATAATGTGAACAACATAAATCCCTGGTGACATGTCAGTGTTCTTCTTTATTTACTAGATTAGGATGTGGGAACAGGATGTCTGGTGGTCATGCAGAACTCCATGGTGATTTCCATCTTTATCCAGAGCCTTTATGCATGATGTCACTTCACTTTGTTTGGCCAGAATCAGCCTTTCATCTCTTTTTATTTCAAAATCACTATGCTCCCTTCTGAGCTATGCATTAATTCTTTGAATTTGAAATATACCTCCAGCAGTCATAGTACCGAAGGGAGAACTGTGTTTTTGGAACAGTCATATTAAGGAGCTGAGTGAGGTCTCTTGTTTGCCATCTGCTCCAAAAAGTCAAGATGTTATTTCACAGAATGGCAATTCCTAATTTCATTAAGACCTTGGCTTATTTGAACCCTGAAAGGATAGTGCCTCCAACCAGTGAGTATATTCTTTTAAGATATCAACACAATATGGATTAAAACCCTAAGAACAGAGGGGTGTTACTACCACATTTGAAATGACTCCTGATTATCTTGAAGTGCCAAAATAATTAAATCAAGTAGTTAGATTGGGTTTGCCTGATATGAAGACAAAAATGACTCATCAAGTGTACCTGTAGCTGTTTCCTTGCTTGATCTCTCTGAAACCTTTTGTAAATTCCATTATATCATAGACATAGTACCTAAATCTGAAATCTATTTCTTACAATTTTGTTATGTGCTTTTCTCACTATCAGGATTCTGGATATTTTAAGTAATACAATAAGAAAACTATTAAGCACCAAAAATTATACATCAAATGATGAGAGTGAAAACATTCCAAGTTATAGAGGGAATAGCTTATATGGTTAGGAAAACTGCTATTTAAGAAGCTTACTGTTAGAGTCATGGAATTTGGGCTTTGTAGAAAGAGAAAGAATGGAGCTGGAAATAAAGACTTTGAATAGGATGGACCATAGGATCATAGATTTAGAATTGAAATGAACCTTAGAGATCATTGAGTCCAACCTTCTTCTTTTATATATTAGGAAACTGAGGCCCAGTGAAGTGACTTGCTGAAAGTCATATGGCAGAATCTGAACCCTCTGACTCCACATTCATTGCTCTTTTCAGTGTGTTTCACAGTCTCTTCATTTTAATTTGTATGTAGATGATGAATTTTGTACCTCCCAGAGGAGTTGCAATCTATACCAGTAGCAGTTGTCTATGTACCTATGAAATTATAATCCAATCTTACCTTTTATATAACATAACCCCATATGAACTATTTGCTCCAGTCAGCTTGCTGAGCTATTTAGTGTCCTCTAAAGTTGTCCTGAGCTTTTCTGCTTCTGGGTCTCTTCTTATAACTTATACATTTCCCCTAAGAATGTCCTCCCCTGATTATCTCTACTGATAGGTAATTTTCAAGCCATCATTCAAAACCCATTTAATTTCCACACCCTTTCCCTTTACCATTCTTGTTTATAATGTTCTTTCATCTAATTGTCTATTACTGCTTTTTATTTTAAGTTAACTTTTCATGTGTATGACTTAGTTTATAAGCTCTTTGAGGTAGGAATACTAAGTTTTATGTTTTGTGTCTTTTATATTATAGATGGTAGCAGCTCAGGGTTGACTAGTAGGTTTCTGACTCAGCAGGACCCATCTACTAGGTTTCTTAGGTCAGATAAATAGAGAAATAGACAAGGCTAGAAAGACCACATAGAAATCACAAGTCAGATTGAATCCATGTGGATCAGAAAATATTGGACAATCTCAAAAGTCAGAGTAGATGGAGTTTGGATTCAGCATCTGGCAGGTTAGACATAGGAGCAATAGAAAGCAAAGAGGCATTGAATAACCTTTCATGTGGCATGTGATGTTGGTGCAGACTGCTTTCTCAGGTATCTGACTTGCTGGCCCAGGAAGGAGCAAAATCAGAACTTTGCTAACCTCCCCCTGGAAGGTTATTCCTCTGGCATTGAAGAGACATTGAATAACCTTTCATCCTGGAACAGAAGCTGTCATTCTCAGCCTACTTTCAAACTTCTAAGAAATATTTTATTTTTTCCCAATTATATGTAAAAACATTTTTAACATTCATTTTTTAAAATTTTGAATTCTAAATTTTCTTCTTCCCTCTCTCCTGTTCCCTCATTGAGAAGGCAAATAATTTGATATAGATTATACATGAGCAGTCATGCAAAATATATTTTCATATCAGTCATGTTGTGAAAGAAAACACAAACCAAAAAACCCCCAAGAAAAATAAATGCTTCAATTTTCATTCAGACCCCATCGGTTCTTTCTTGGGAGGTGGATAGTATTTTTCATAGTCCCTCAGAATTGTCTAAGCTCATTGTATTGCTGAGAATAGCTAAGTCATTCACAGTTGATCATCATAAAATGTTGCTGCTACTGTGTACAGTGTTCCCCTAATTCTGCTCATTTCACTTTGCATCAGTTCATGTAAGTCTTTTTAGGTTTTTCTGAGAGCATCCTGCTTATCATTTCTTATAGCAAAATAGTAGTCCATCACAATCATATACCACAACTAACAAGCCATTCCCCATTTGATGGGCATCCCCATAATTTCCAGTTCTTTGCCACCACAAAAAGAGGTGCTATAAATATTTTTGTATGTATAGGTTCTTTTCACTTTTGTACTTTGGACTATGTTAACCAGGACTCCCAAGTATATTCTTGCTTCCAGAGGGAGGATGAGAAATCTCACAAGTATATTTGTCCTTGATTAAAGCAGGGACAAGTTACTAAGTCTCCTAGGAGTTTTTTCCACAATCTACCTTTCCTTTCACTCAGTGTTTTCTGTGTAGTGGTGGTTCAAAAAGAATTCGAGTGTGTTACCATAGGTAGGAATAGTGTGCTCTCAACAACATCTTGGTTGTAGGAGTATTCCTGCCCTTTAGTATAGTGCAAGGACCATTTTTTAGTCTGTGAACTCATTTCTTGCTTTAAAGTAGATCTAGTTCTATATTGCTGGAGATTTCAATACTAGGTTTATGTTAATATGCATCAAAATCATGAATATCAATTAAGTATCAGGGACAGCTGCCATTAAGACTCCTTTGACTCTTCCATTTATTGGTCTGGATACCTTTAATTTCTTTCTCATGTGACATGTAATGTTGGTCCAGCCTGCTTTCTCAGGTATCTGACTTCCTGGCCCAGGAAGGAGTGAAATCAGAACTTTGCTAACCTCCCCCTGGAAGGTCATTCCTCTGGGAACCACTTTCAAGGTATAAAAAACAATCTGTTCAAGGCAGCTAGGTGGCGCAGTGAATAGAGGGCTCTGAAGTCAAGAGGACCTGAGTTCAAATTCGGCCGCAGACACTTGACACACTTACTAGCTATGTGACCTTGGGCAAAGCACTTAACCTCAGTTGCCTTGCCTTTCCCCTTCCAAATCCCCCCAAACCCAAAAAATCAAAACAGAAAAACAATCTGTTCATATTTTTCCTGTGGAAAACTGTGGTTCTACCTGTAAAGCAGGAATGCTAGTATTATTCTCTTGGAAGTAACTGTTTTTATATCTGACACTGAAAATACTGCTCTACTTATTCCCAAATTCTTTCATTCTCTTCACAGAGCCTACTTTGTGCTCTTAATAATTTTTCTTTGGTCTCTCTCTTATTTTTCCATGACTTTAAATAATAAGCGATATTTATGTAATATTGCATAATATTTTGAGCCTTGTATTGCTATTAGGGAAGTACCATGGATAACAATAATCTGTATTTATTTATTTTCTAGATGAGTGAAACTGAGGCTTAGAATTGTTAAATGATTTGACCAAGGTGACCCAACTAGTGAGTGTCAGAAGCAGGACCAACCAATCAGTAACCACCTGTTAAGTATCCAATATATGCCAGATTTTTTATTAGTTCCTGGGGATATGAATACAATTAATGAAATAATCCCTACTTGCAAGCAACTTATATGTGAACAAGAACTTGAACCCTGGTTTTCCTGATTCCCAAGTCAGTTGGTTATGACATGCTATCTAATTGAGTATATATAGTATGCTTAGAATGATAACCATATTATTGAAGCAAAATTTCCCTTTCTAATCTGTAGTCTGTGTACTAATGTAATTGACTGGCATGAATCACTTCCCTTTTAGAGACATGGGGGTCACTGACTGAATGAAAATAAATAGCACTTACTCTGTGAGACTCCTTCATTATACATGTTTTTAGAGTTAGAGTGCCCATACCTCTACACAAAGGGCCATTATCTACATAGTCATTGCTCCCTGGGAGTTTGGACAAACACATTATGGCTCAAGAATTCAGGCAGCAAATAGCCCAAAAACAGCAATAAAAATCCAAACCCAGAAGTGCCATTAAGGCTGTCCATAACCTAAATACAGGGCCCAGGATACACATTCACTCTAAGAGACAAAATGTTCAGGGAAAAGAATGGTAGGTTTAGAGTTAGAAGACCTGAGTTTGAATCCCGGCTCTGCTACTTAATACTTGCGTACTAATTTTGGGCAAGCATCTGAACCCCGCTGGGCCTCATTTTTCCTTCCTGATTATAAAATGTAGGGGTTGGACTGAGTGATCTGTAAGGTTTCTCACAACCCTGTGACTTCAAGTCCAGGTCTCTTTCCATTGTACTCTACAATTGCATTTATTAAGACCCTTGTTTGCTGTAGTGACGGAGGCCTCTTGGCTGTTGCTTGCACAAGATACCTAGTTATCCCCAGATTCTGAGCATTCTGAGCATGGCCATTCTCCATGTCTGGATTTGCTCCCTCCTCATCTCTTCTCTCCTGGTTTTCCTGACTTCCTTCAGTTCTCTGCTAAAGTCCCCCCCTTCTGTAAGAAAACTTTTATGGTCTCCCTTAACGCTGGAACCTTTCTTCACAGGTTGTTTCCAGGTTATCCTGTCTATGCCTTGTTTGTACCTTGCTGCTTACATGTTATCTCCCCCATTAGATTGAGAACTCCTGAAAGCAGGGATCATTGTTTGCTTTCCTTTGTGTCTGCAGCACCTGGTAGGCACTTGACTAAATATATGTTGACTGTTGTGTACTATGATACAAAGAGATACAAAGCTTAGATATTACAGTTCCTGCCCTCATGGAACTGACAGTCTCTTAAGGGATGGGACATTCCCAAATAATTAAAATATAAAGCGCACAGAGACAGAGAGAGAGAGAGAGACAGAGAGACAGAGAGACAGAGAGAGACAGAGACAGAGACAGAAACAGAGACTAGCAAAATGCGATGGTGATTAAAGGAGGGGAAAGTCATTACTGAGAAGGAACCAGGGAAAGCATTCTGGAAAAGTTGACATTTAAGTTATGTTTCAAAGAATTAACAGGTGGAAAGGGAAAGGGAAGACATTTTCTTCTTGGTTCTTTTCTGTTTTCTGACTAGGTAAATATATTTCATTTAGTTTATTATTTCATTGCAGATTATTTTAACAACTATTCCTAATAGTGTTTTAAATTGACTTTTAAATTTAAATTTATTTGTTAGTTTTCAACATTCATTTCCACTAGATTTTGAGTTACAAATTTTTTCTCCCGTCTCTCCCCTATCCCCACCCCAAGATAGCAAGCATGTTGAATACTCCTTCCCCCAATCTGCTCTCTCTTATATTCTCCCCCATTTCTCCCCCTTACTTTCTCTTAGGGCAAGATGGATTTCTATACCCCATTGCCTGTATATCTTTTAAACTGACTTTTAAGTTAGTATTTACAACAGTCTGTGTTTAGTTTATTGTACAGCCAAGTCATTTTACATGTGTTTTACTCTTCCGTATAAGTTGGTTTTTGGTTTTTTTTTGTATTTTTGAGTGCTTTTCTTATGCTGTTTTGGGCCCCTTTTCTCATTTTTCACCAAGTTCTATGTTCTCAGCTTGTTTCTTCCCTTCCTGCTTTTGAAATCATCATTATACTTGGTAGCTATTTGCTTGACGAGGATCCTAAACCTAACTCTAAACTCTGACCTTAACTCTAACCCTAATTTTAAACCATGAATTTTTTAAATAATTAAAAGGAGCAAATGTGACAGGTTTCTTAGAGATTGTAGAATAGGTTAGTCTGGAGAGTTAAGACCTAACAAAGAAAATTGACTTTAAACAAAGATTTACATTTCTTTTAGCATTTTGTGTCTATAAAACCATTTTTAACTTGTTAATCAACTGGTAGACACAACAGAATTATAGAACTGAGTGCACTAAACTAGATAATATAAACTCTAGACAAGCTCAGTTTGAATCTGATATAACTTAATTTACAAAATAGTAATTTTTTATCCAATTTGTCTAGACCCCAATTTAGTTGCAAAATTAAATTATTCTTTCATCTCCATTTTGTAAGATGGGAATAAGCGACTCTGGTTTCATTTTTGACTTCTCATATGACCTTAGGCCAAATCACTTACCTAACCTGTGTTGATTCATACAGAAGAAAAATTGGAAGGAATTAAACACACACATACGCACACACACACACACACACACACACACAATTGACTTTATTGCAATTGGTTTCTGGTTCTTGCCTTTTAAAAGAGAAACATTTGCAATCACTAAAACTTCCTGGACCTCTTTTGTTGTCTCTAACATCAATGTACTAAGTAACTATCTTAAGGGCCTACTGTGTGCAAAGTTCTGTAAAATGAAATTTGATTAGATGATCTCAGCCCTTCAGCTAAAAAAAAATCCATGCTTCTTGGAACATTCACATGTTCGTTGTTTTTTTTTTGTTTTTATAAGTATTCCTCTGTGCTGAAACATGTACTTCTTATATCACATAATATTGATATTCTTTAAAAAAAAATTGTTACCTCTGAGTTACACTTAAGATTAAATGTCATAATTCAACATATTCTTCTCTGCTTTTATACCATAAGAATTGGGTTTCCTTCTTGAAGCCCTGTTCCCTAGTATTATGTATATATAATAGACTGAAGCCAATCTTTTTGAGGGCAATAAAAGCTACATTAATATAGATGTGGGGATTAATGAAGTTATAAACTCTATGTGGCTAGACAGAGGGGTGTGTATTCACACATACACACATACACATACTTTCCTTTTCTCTTGCCTATAGTCCCTTTCCCCCTACTCTCCATTTTTGCTATTGGTCCTTGAGGGTACCTTTAGAACTGAATCTCCTGAATATAGAGAGGGAACCTACTATAGTCTTTCTGTTGCTAATTCTATTTTGATGTATGAAAAATTTGAGAGACACAATTTATGGGAAATTAATCATTTCATTAATTATGACTAGTGAGTAATAAGAAGATTGGTCATTTGGCTGTCTCCTGTGGACCAAAGACAGCTTGTGGTGGCCTATTGATGCTTATATGCCCTTGGAAGAGGGAGTGGTCCCGACAGATGGCAGTCAACTCTGACTGGTTAACAATTAATGAGAGAATGAATATTCTAATGAGAGGTAAACCTATTTTAATGAGGGGCTGGGGAAAATGACTGATTATGTCACTCTTAGTCTCAGGCTAATCCCCAACCTTGGCAATGTTGGCAAAGAATCTACCTCTAACCAAACCTGAGAAGAAGACAATGGACTTCCCCACTTGAGTGGGGTCTGAAGAAGATTGAGGAGAAAGTTAATCCACTCTCATTATCAGCAATATCCTTCAAACATTGGCTGAATAACCTATAAGGGACTGATTTCTGAATGAGGAAATAGGAAGGGAAAACATTCTGGATCTCCCCAATAGTAAATGGTTATTAATCCAAGAGAGAAATAGTTATTTCTCTCACTATCTACATAGTTTTCACTGACTTGCAGCTGAGTAAGCAAGCAGGAGCTCTCAGCTATATCCAAGTTCCTACTGCTAATTCAGGATGAACTTGTACCTTTGACCAGCCTGCCCCAGCTCTCTCTGCCTAGTTATGTTTATTCTGGTCTCCTGTTTCAACCAAGCTTTCTATCTTGTATCCTTGTTCTTTTGTCTACTTTATTGACTATAATCCTACTAGGATTCCTAGGTTTACATTTTAATCTATTGTTATTGATCAAAGCTATCCTAATTGTTCTCATTCACTCTGAAGCTCATTCTTGGCTTAACTAAATGAACATTACCCTATTGGTGACATCATGATCCCAGAATGATTAGGCACACATTCATTCATTCAATAAACATTTACTAAGTGACTACCACATGCCAGGGACCGTGGCTGAGCTCTGGAGATACAAAAAAGAGGCAAATGACATTCCCGCCCTATCTAATGAGGTCCCCCTTACCACTTGCCAGAATTCTACAATAACCTCCTCATTGGTCCTTTTGTCTCCAACTCTTCCTTTTGCCATTCCATCCTCTATAGAGCTGCTACCATACCATTCTTTTTCTTAGGGAACTTCAGTGGCTCTCCACTGCCTTTAGGACCAAATACAAAATCCTCTGTGTATTTTGCATTTAAATTAACGCATCTTGATGTGGTTCCACACTATCTTTCCAGGCTGACTACACGTTACTTTTCCTCACACACTGAATGTTCCAGTCACAATTGAAGTTTCCCATATGTGAAATCCCATTTCCTTTTTCTGTATCTTTGTACTGAAATTCTTTTCCTCCAAGAAGTCTTTCCCGATTCCCCCATTTCTTAGTGCCACTCTGAATCACTATGTAGTTATTTTGTATATAACCTATATTTTACTCATCTGTGAACACATTGCCTTCCTCTGGTGAAATATAAGCTCCTTGAGGACAGGGACTATCTCACTTTTGTATTAGTATCTTAAGCACCTAGCATTGTACTTGACACATAGCAGAATTGTAATAGATGGTTATTGATTAGATCCTGGCACTATAAAAGTGAAGATAAAAAAAGAAGTCATTGGCCTCAAAGAACTTAAAAGGAGTGCCATGTACACAAATTACCATGCAGGGTGGAATATGATGAATTCAGGGTTAAGATATAAGAACACAAGACAAATGTAGGTGGGAGAGAACTTGCAACCAGGAGGATCAGGGAAGAGGTGGTATCTCAGTTGAACCTTGAGGGAAAAGAAGGTTTTGGACAGGCTTGAAATGAAGGAAGGCATTCCAGGTTTGGGAGACAGACTATACCAATGCACAGAAGCAAGAGGTAGTAGCTAGAGCTTGGAGAACAGTTCTTAGTTCTGTCTGGCTAGAATGTGATTGTAAAAAACTAGTTTTGCAAACAAAATGTAATAGTAACAAAACACAATTTCAAATAAAGTATGGAATAAAATAACTTCACCAAAGACACCATAAAAAAGCAGTAAAAATTACAAGAGGCAGTGAAGTAGAGTAAATAAAGAGTTGGCCTTGGAACCAGGAAGGCCTAGGTTTCAAGTACTGCCTCAAACAACACTGTGTAGCCCTGGGCAAGTAAAAACCTTTCAATATTCCAGGCAAACTCTGACTCTATAAATTATAGAGAAGATGGAGGCCTTTACTGGTAGTGAGAACTTTCTTACTTTAGAGGTAAGAAGAATACCAATGAACTCACAGAATATATATATATATACACAAACACATTATTTATTTTTCATGGTCAACATTCACTTTCATAAGATTTTGAGTTTCAAATATTCTTTCCTTCCTTCTCCTCTCCCCTCCCCAAGATGGTGGGCAATCTGATATAGCTTCTACTTATACATTCATATTAAACATATTTTCACATTAGTCATGATGTAAAGAAGAATGAGAATTAATGGGAGGAACCATGAGAAAAAAAGAAACAAAATAAAACAACAAAAGAAAATGAGAACAAATAGTTGAATTGTTAATGGGAGTTGAAGGTCTTTCCGACCCATTAATAGGGCTCACGTGGAGCCCAACAAGAGAAGCTTGATTAGGGGAGGCTTGTTTTTTAGGAAAGTCTACACCATTTGTTACTTTGTAATTAGGCAGTAGGTCATGAGGGCTATGATGCCCTCTGGTGAAGGGTATATATACTCTGAGGTGAGGTTTTGTTTGGGGGCTCACTTATAAGAAGAGTGTTCTTGTGATTTGGACAGATGAGACTCTGGGTAACTGTTATGGAGTCCCCTGGCTTTGAAAACCCAGATGTTGGTGTTTCTCTCTCTAGTAACTATGTATGTATAGCTTTGCTCAGACCACTAGAATCCCTGTCTGTTGATTTGGGTTATTTTTTCTGTCTGTATTTTTTCTGCTTGTAATTTCTGTTTATATTTTTTCTGAAGTTTAGGGTGCTTTTTCCCCCTTTACTAAGTGAATGATGTGTGTGTCTGTGTATATATATATATATATATATATGTATGTGTGTGTGTGTATGTATTTGTATATATATGTATTTATATAGATATGTATTTATATATATATGTATATGTATACACATATATGTAATAAAAGTAAGATTGTTGACCCCTTTAAAGTTGCTTTCCTTTAGAAAAGCAGATTAAAGAACCTGTGCTAGCAGCCATCCTGGGTATGCTAGGGTGCTTGTTATTACAATAGTATGCTTCCATCTACATTCAGACTCCAAAGTTCTTTCTCTGGATGTGGATAGCGTTTTCCATTGTGTGTCTTTTGGAATTGTCTTAGATCCTTGCATTACTGAGAAGAGCTAAGTCTATTAAAGTTAGTCATCTCACTATGTGGCTGTTACTGTTTACAGTGTTCTCCTAGTTCTGCTCATTTCACTCAGCATCAGTTCATATAAGTCTTTCCAGGGTTTTTTTAAATCTGTCTGCTGATCATTTCTTATAGCACAATAGTATTCCATTACATTCATATACCACAACTTGTTCAGCTGTTCCCCAATTGATAGTCATTCCCTTGATTTCCAATTCTTTTCCACCACAAAAAAAGCTTTTATAAATATTTTTGTATATGTGTGTCCTTTTCCCATTTTTGTGATTTATTTTGGATACAGACTTAGTAGTGGTATTGCTGGGTCAAAGGGTATACACAGTTTTATAGCCCTTTGGGCATATTTCCAAATTATTCTCCAAAATGATTAGATCAGTTCACAACTTGTGGATCTTTCAATAAAGTAGCTAAAAAACCCCTCACGTGCTTGGCTAACAAAATATATATACATACATATATACATATATATACATGTGTATATATATATATATATGAAATTAACTGAACAATTAATTGCTAACATAATTATTACTTATGCTTTCCCCATCTGCCAGGATATATATGGGTTTTTTAAAAAAGTGTATTTAACTGGTACAATTTTAAAATTTTATTTATTTATAACATTCTTTCCATTTCATGTTTTGATTTCCAAATTCTCTCCCTCCTTCCCACCCTCTCCCCTACTGAGAAGGCAAACAAAATTATATCAATTATACATGTGAAATCATGTAAAACATAGTTCCAGATGAGCCACATCACAAAAAAAGCAAAAGTAGAGAAAATTATACTTCAGTTTACACTCAAATTTCATCATTCTCTTTCTAGAGGTGGATAACATTTTTTTCATCATGAGTCCTTTGGATTTGTCCTGGATTATTATATTGCTGAGAGTAGCTGAATCATTCACAGTTGATACAACATTGCTGTTACTGTGTACAATAATCTCCTGGTTCTTTTAATTTCACTTTGCATCAGTTCATGTAGGTCTTGCCATGTTTTCTTTCTGAATGCCCCCCTGCCAATCATTTCATATAGCATAATTGTACACTGTCAAAATCAAATGTCACTATTAGGTCAGCCTTTCCCCAATTGATGACTATCCCCTCAGTTTCCAATTCTTTGCCACTGCAAAAAGAGCTGCTATAAATATTTTTGTACACATAGATCCTTTTCCTTTTCTTTTGCTCTCATTGGGTTATAGACCTAGTAGTGGTATTGCTGGGTCAAAAGATATGCACAGTTTTATAACCCATTGAACATAATTCCAAATTGTTCTCTAGAATGGTTGGACCAGTTCACAACTCCACCAATAGTTTATTAGTGTACCTATTTTCCCTTAACTCCTCTGTCATTTCTGATAGGTGTAAGGTGGTACATCAAGGTTGTTTTAATTTGCATTTTTCTAATTAATAGTGATTTAGAGCATTTTAAAAATATGACTAGATAACTTCAATTTATTCTTCTGAAAACTCCCTGGTCACATCCTTTGACCATTTATCAATTGGGAAATGGCTCTTCTTTTTATAAATTTGACTCAGTTCCCTATATATTTAAGAAATGAATCAGAAACTTGCTGTAAAATTTTTTATATTACTACAGTGTCTATGGTACCTTTGAACAAAATGCAGTTTCCCTGATTATCTCTTTTGATTAGATTTATTTTTGCTTTTGTTTTGTCTGAGATCATGATTGCTACCCCTACCTTTTTTACTTCAGTTGAAGCATGATAGATTTTGCTTCAGCCTCTTATTTTAACTCTGTATGTGTGTCTTTCTGTTTCAAGTGTGTCTCTCATAAATAACATATTGTTGAATTCTTGTTTCTAATTCATTCTGTTCTCTGCTTCCGTTTTATGAATGAGCTCATCCCATTCCCATTCACAGTTGAGTTCTAACTTCGTATTTCCCTTCATTGTATTTTCTTCTATTTATCCTTCTGTCTCTTTTTATCTTGTCCCTCCTCAAAGGTCTGTTTTGCTTCAAATCACTGCCTTCCTTAATTTGTCCTCCTTTTTATCATCCTTTCCCCTCTCCTGTTCTCCTCTCCTTTCTCCTTCCTATTTCCCTATTGAGTAAGATAGATATTTATACTAACTGTGCATGCATATTCTTTCCTCTTTGCAGAAATTGTAATGAAAATGAGGTTCAGACATAGCCCACCATCCCTCCTTTTTCTCCTCTGCTATAAAAACTCTTCTTTGCATGCCTCTTTTATGTGAGATAGTTTTTCCTTTTCTCCCAGTGAGTCCCTCTTTCTCACCCCTCCATTTTTTAATGAGATCATTGCAACATAATTGACTCATGCTCATTCACCCTGTCTATGTAGACTCCTTCTAACTGCCCTAATAATAATAAAGACCTTAGGAGTTACATCAGCCATCTTCCCATATAGGAATGTAAACAGTTTAACTTTATTGAGTTCCTTATGACTGCTATTTCATATTTACCTTTTTATGTTTCTTTTCAGTCTTCTGTTTGAATGTCATATTTTCTATTCAGCTCTGGCCTTTTAATCAGGAGTGCTTGAAAGTGCTCTACTTCTTTAAATTTTTCCCCTTGAAGAGTTATACTCAGTTTTGCTGGGTAGGTGATTCTTGGTTTTAATCCTAGCTCCTTTGACCTCTGGAATATCACATTCCAAGCCCTTCAATCCCTCAATGTAGAAGCTGCTAGGTCTTGTGTTATCTTGATTGTGTTCCCACAATACTCAAATTGTTTCTTCCTTACTGCTTGCAGTATTTTCTCCTTGACCTGGGAACTCTGGAATTTGGCTATAATATTCCTAGGAATTTTCTTTTTGGGATCTTTTTCAAGAGGCAATTGGTGAATTCTTTCAATTTCCATTTTGCCCTCTGGTTCTAGAATATCAGGGAAATTTTGCTTGATAATTTATTGAAAGATGGTGTCTCGGCTCTTAGGTAGTCCAATAATTTTTAAATTATCTTTCCTGGATCTATTTTTCACACCAGTGGTTTTTCTAATGAGGTATTTCACATTGCCTTTTATTTTTTTTTATTTGTTTGGATCTGTTTTACAGTATCTTGATTTCTCATAAAGTCGTTAGCTTCTATTTGCTCCAATCTAATTTTGTAGGAATTATTCTCTTCAAGTGAGTTTTTGAAATTCCTTTTCCATCTTGCAAATTTGGCTTTTTAAGGCATTCTTCTCCTCATTGGCTTTTTGGGCCTCTTTTGCCGTTTGAGTTAGTCTATTTTTTAAGGTGTTATTTTCTTCAGTCAAGCTGTTGACTCGCTTTTCTTGATTTTCTTGCATGATTCTCATTTCTCTTCCCAATTTTTCCTCCACTTTTCTTACTTGATTTTCAAAATCTTTCTTGAGCTCCTCCATGGCTTGTAACCAATTCATATTTTTCTTGGAAGCTTTTGATGCAGGAGTTCTGACTTTGTTGTCTTCCTCCCATTCCATGCTTTGCTCCTTTTTGTCCCTGAGAAAGGAATCTATGGTCGGATTGCATTTCCTCTGCTTGCTCATGTTTGTCAGTCAATTACTTGACTTTTGAGCTCTTTGCCAGGATAGAAGTTTGCTTTCAGAATGGAGAGAGCTTTGTCCCAAATCACTGGGGTTTTTGCAACTGCTGGAGCTATTAGGAGGGTGCCCTCTCAGCAGTCCCCACCAGCTCTGGCACATTGCCCCCACACCCCAGGACCACTACCCAAGACCGTGATCCAGATCCAAGCATGCCAAAGCAAGAGTGATTACCTTCTGAATGGTTGCTTGGTCCTCCCACAATCTGCAGGCCAGGAGCCCTGGAGGCAGCCATGTGGAGTAGCTATAGCCATTGCATCCCTGCCACTTCTCGCCCCAGGGCACAGGGCTCAGACCATCCCCTTCTTCCAGTCAGAGTTCCTGACTGACCTTTTACTTTGTCTTTGGTGTTTATGGGTTGAGAAGTCTGGAAATGCCACAGCTGCTGGTGATTCACTCTCCTGAAGTCTGCTCTTGCTGCTGCTGACTGGGGCTGCCCTACGGTCAGAACTGGGTGGCTCCCGTGGGACTGTGCTCAGCTCCCAATGCACTGTGATGGGCCCTTCCTGTCAGCCTGCCAGACTGCCTTTAGCGGGAGATTTGTTTCTCTATGTTACTTTGTGGGTTCTGTAGCTCTAAAATTTGTTTAGAGTCATTTTTTTACATGTATTGGAGGTGGTTGGAGCTGGACCCACAAAGAGGTTGTGTTTTTATTCCACCATGTTGGCTCTGCCTCCCCAATACTCTCTGCTCCATTTCTTTGAGGTATTTTTATAGGCCTTGAAGGAAACGGAAAATTCATTTTTTCTGCTGCTTGCTGTAGTAAAATATAGTTGCTTTCCTTCTTTTGGGGTGTGTGTAGATCTATAATAATTTCCTAAACTTGTCAGTGTCTTCTTTGTTTACTCCGCTTTCCCCTTTTAGTTTTTGAAATGGAGCTTTGTATCACAGTCAGGGTCTACCTTGTGTTGAATGGTTGACCCAGTTTGGTTCTAACCTGGATTTCTTTGCTGACCTCCACCTCTCATAGGTACTCCTGGATCTTTGAGGTTCAGAATTCAGTATCATCAGGGTGTTAAACTGCATCTCAGGATAGAGTGTTAGGGACAGCAAGTAGTGCACCTCGGTTGTCCTGATATGAGTGCTACCATAGTTTTAGTTGCTCTGTAGGCTTGTAAAATCTTCAATTTGAATTTCTAATAATTCTAGGGCTTTTTCAGGGAAGCCTTCTGCTTTTGCTCTCTTGGACTTTCCTCTAGTGCTGTCAGTCAACCCATTTGTTTGCCTATACTAGCTTTGGCTTTTCTGGTGACCCCCCTCTCCGTGCAAATTTCAAGTTTTTCTGGGATTATGTAAGTAGGAACTGAGCTGTCTGCTTCCATTCAGGAAGGCATGTTGAATGGATTTTTTTTTTTATCAAATGCTTTTAGTAGCTCAGATGAACCATATATGCATGATTCTAAAATGTTCAGATTATATGCTTTGGCTGACTTGATTATATCAGTCTAATTTTCCAAAAATGTATGAGAAGACTGCTCTGGTGGTAGAGACCTAAGGCAGTTTTCTCCTATCTTTGAAAAAGTTTACTGAAGATATAGAAAAACCTTACTATGGGATGTCTTTGTGCAGATTGGCATATTATTGATAAAACAACCATACGCTGAATTTTCCTCGTTAGTACAAATTTCAAGTAAAAAAGTGTATTTTTAATGAGACTTTTGGAAAGAGAGGTTCTTTTTTAACCTATATGTGCTGATTTTTGGCTTGGAAAACATGTTGCTATAATTGTAGAGGAATACTCAGAAGTAAAATGTAGGGTAGAGTCACACTCTTTAGATTACCCATGACTGAGATGACTAAATTTACTTCCTATCCCATTTTTTGTGTGGCTATTATCACAAATTATCTTTTTTTTAAAAAAATTAATTTGTTTATTTACTATTAGTTTACAACATTCAGTTCCACAGTCCCTTGAGTTTCAAATTTTCTCCGCCTGCTTCTCCTCCCCCTCCCCCTGCCATGGGGCATGTAATCAAATATAGTATCTACAGATATCTTCACATTAATCATTAGTCAGGTTGTAAAGAAGGATTATAACCTATAGAATGATAAGTAGAAAAGAGGAAACAAAATGAAAAAAGAAAAAGAAACAGAGCAAGTCGTTTGCTTCAATCTGCATTCAGCTTCTGCAGCTCTTTCTCTGGATGTGGATATCTCTTTCAATCATGAGTCTTTTGGAGTTGTCTTCTAACCTTATATTGCTGAGAGGAGCCCAGTCTATCAAAGTTAGTCATCACACATATGTTGTATCTGTGATTGTGTACAGATTTCTCCTGGTTCTGCTCTTCTCACTCAGCATCAGTTTATATGTCTTATATATAATATAATAATGTGTATTATATTATAATATAATAAATAAGGTTATTATGAAGTTCATCTCTTCATTTCTTATAGTACTGTAATATTCCATACATTCATATACCACAGCTTGTTCAGCCATTCCCCAATTGATGGGGATCTCCTTGATTTCCAATTCTTTGCCACCACAAAAAAGAGCTGCTATAAATATTTTTGTACATATGGGTCCTCCTCCCACTTCTCTGATCTCTTTGGGATACAACCCTTGAAGTGGTATTGCTGGGTCAAAGGGTATGCACTTATTTATTACCCTTTGGGCATAATTCCAGATTGGTCTCCAGAATGGTTGGGTCAGTTCACAACTCCACCAACAATGCATTAGCATTCCAGTTTTACTGCATCCTCTCCAGCATTTATCATTTTCCTGTTTTGTCATCTTAGTCAATCTGGCCAGTGAGATGTGGTACCTGAGAGTTGTTTTGATTTACATTTCTCTAATCATTACTGATTTAGAGCATTTTTTGATATGCTTATAGATATCTTTAATTTCATCTTCTGAGAACTACCTGTTCATATCCTTTGACCATTTATCAATTGGGGAGTGGCTTGTATTCTTATAGATTTGACTCAATTCTTAGAATATTTTAGAAATGAGGCCTTTATCAGAGACACTGGTTGTAAAAGTTCTTGCCCAATTTTCCACTTCCCTCTTAATTTTGGTTACATTGGCTTTATTTGTACAGAAACTTTTCAATTTAATGTAATCAAAATTATCCATTTTGTATTTTATAATCCTCTCTAACTCTTGTTTTATCATAAAATCTTCCTCTCTCCATAGATCTGACAGGCAAACTATTTCTTGCTCTCCTAGATTGCTTACAGTATCAGCCTTTATACATAGATTGTGCACCCATTTTGACTTTATTTTGGTATATGGTGTTAGATATTGGTCTATGCCCAATTTCTGCCATACTATGTTCCAGTTTTCCCAGAAGTTTTTGTCAAGTAGTGGGTTCTTATCTCAAAAACTGAAGTCTTTGGGTTTATCAAATAGTAGATTACTATAGTCATTGGCTGCTGAGTCTTGTGTACACAACCTATTCTGTTGCTCCACTACTCTATTCCTAAGTCAGTACCAAGTAGTTTTGATGAGTGCTGCTTTATAATACAGATTAAAATCTGGTATGGCTAGGCCACTTTC
>CM053590.1:123238717-123265528 GCA_028646515.1 Pseudochirops corinnae
GGAGAGAATAGACTGGGGGAGAGGGGATACACTGGGATGGCTGTTTTGGGGTGGTGGGTAGGGGAAAGATGGGGAGAAAATATGTAACTCAAAATCTTGTGGAAATGAATGATGCAAACTAAAATAAAATTTAAAAAAAAACCAAAACTTTTCCTCTCGACAACTATATCACTTCAGTGTGAAAATGCAGAGCATTGTTCGGCGCATCCAACTTGTTGCACAGTTGCAAAAACAGTTGACTGTTTAAAGTGCTCGCCTTTACAAAATTGACAGAACTTATGATGCTTTTTATTACTTCTTGTAACTCTTGTGGCAGCGTCTTTGTTGCTAATATTTGCCAATGAATCATACAGTGAGTTCTGATGACTTTTGCTGACTCGTTCAGTACCAAACGTTGAAATCCAGATCGACGTCCTAGCATAGCTGGAGCACCATCTGTGCAAACACCACAAACCTTTTACCAAGAGATCTTATGCTCTTTCAGAAATGAATCAACTGTCAAATATATCACGTGCAGTAGTTGTCATTTGAAGAGGTTTGCAAAAAAGAAACTCCTCTTTAAAGTCGCAAGCATTAACATACCTCACATAAACCAGTAACTGTGAACAGTTTGCAATGTCTGTAGATTCATCAAGGTGGATACTAAATATTGGAAGTTGAGCAGATTTAATTTCCTGGATTACTGATCAAGAATATCAGCAGACATGTCATCTATTCTTCTGTGGACAGTGTCGTTAGATAAGGAAATTGCACTCAATTCTGTAACAAATTTGTCTCCGATCATAACTCGAACAATGTCTTTGGCCGCTGGCAACAGTAAATCCTCGGCAATGGTGTGAGGTTTCATAGCTCTGGTGATTCTAAGTGCCACCAAATATGAAGCTTCAATGGCTGCTACATTTCATTTGTATTACTTGCCAGCAGTGTCAAGTCTGGCTTTCTTGAGTCCATCAGCTTTGCTTCTAAAATAGTTGGTATCCTTGCCAGCAATGCTCAGATGCTTGCTATCAAAATGGCGTTTTAATTTGTTTGGCTTCATAGATTTGGCTGATAGAACTTCACAACAAATAACACATTGTGGTTTCTCAATTCCTGCTGTAATTATTGAGGTAAAATCATACTATAAAAAAATCCTCACTATATTTTCTTTTCTTAACGTTCTTCTCTAAACGATCCATTGTCATGGATGGTTTGCTAATGAAAATAATATATAACAATAGCTTTAATAACACAAAAGATGATACATGGCATAGTTAAGTCAATATAGTTCATTAAGTTTCCTATGATTTACCATTCTGTGTTTCTTTTTACATACCTATTACTATTCACATCAACCACAGCTGAATATAAAAAGATCGATCAGCATCCAGATTAAGTTCCCATGGTACAGATATTTTTTTTTTGCAGTAGTTGATGATTTTACAATCCATGATTTTACATTTACCCAATAATTATAATTCATCAAGTGTCATTTTACCTCCAATACTGCTGCTTTCAACACAGTAGCTGCTTTCAACAGAGTGGCTGCTTTCAACACAGCAGCTGCTCTCTACACATATGTGACTGGTCCACATAAGTACATTATGGTGCCAACCCTGTCACATACACCCGTATTTGTATGGGGTGTATGTGAGGGGGTTGGTGCAATGATGTCATCACACCAGGTATGTGGGCGTATCAGCATGTGGGCAGACCCACCTGGAGACGGATAGAGGAGCAGTGTCTCGGTTCCTAAGATGATCGAAAATATGTGTTTTCCAATGGTCTTAGGCAACCCCTGTGAAAGAGTTGTTTGACTCCCGACCCACAGGTTGAGAACCGCTGCTCTAAGTCGTCTTGAGGACTGCCTGCATGCCAGTGGAACATATCCTTATCCCTCATGCTTACTCCATTACCTTCAAGTCACCTATTTCTCTAATGACATTCTATAGGCTACTTCTGCACAATTCTTCATGGATAACTATTTGCTAACCCCCACTATGCACCTCTCAATTGCCCAAAAAATGACCCTCAACTTTAATTCTTCAGAGACTAGTATCACATGACTCAAAGTCACACAGTATCAGTGGAAGGATAGTTTTTGTTTTTTTTTAAAGAAAGATTTTCATTTTAGGGAGAAGTTTGGAGTTATTAGAAGTTACTGGGAAATTAGTATAATTTCCCAAAAGTAAACTAGCTCATTCTTATATTCCTGCTTAATTCTGGGCCCAGCTCATTGTCATTGTGTACTACCTATACAAGATATAGATGTTATGTATGAGATATAAATTCAACTGCCTGTAGTTTGGACAATAGGCATCCATCATCTACTTGGTGATGGTGGAGTGAAAGGAAGAGATTATAAGTGTCAAACACTGCATATACTTTCAGCCTTAGTTGATGTGTTGGTTAGTTTTTCTGGACTTCTTTTTTTTCCCCTCTCTCCTTTATTCTTTGTTTAAAAGGAAGACTCTTTCAGTGGAAGGAGGGAGGTAAATGTTGTGAGAGGAAGGTAATATAAAAGCAAGAGATAACAATAAAAAATAAGAAATTAGGGCTAGATCTGTGATTACATCTGTATAGGGAACATCCAGTTAAGAAAATTACTTTTAGAAATGCAGATCAGCACCTCTGCAACTGATTGTTTTGAATAATTGCATAGACCATTGAAAGATTAAGAGAATTACCTAGGGTCACACAGCTAATAGGTGTCTGAGGCAGAATTTGAACTGAGGTCTTCCTAGCTTTGAGACCAGCTCTACAGCCACTCTTTAAAAAGAAAGAGAAAAATATATAATTGCTTTGAAAGGAAAAAGAAACATTCTCTTCCCTTAAGCATCACACACATTTACTGTCCTCTCTCCTCCCATATTTTACTAATATAGACCATTCATCTTGAGCTCCCTCTTCTCAAACCCCACTCTCCAACAACATTCCTAATTCCATGTCTCCCTATTCCAATCTCTGGTGGAAAAAAATAGCCCTTCTCATCGGTAAAGCCAACCCCAGGCCTGTACTACTGAACCCTTCACCTCCTGTCTCTTCCCATAGCTTCCCTTGCAACCTCACCTCTAATCTTCAATCTAACTGCTCCCTTTCTGCTGCCTTCAAACATGCTGAGGTCTCCCCTATCCTTTAAAAAGGTTTTTTTTTTTTCCACTTGGTTTGAGATGCTACTATTTGTGGGTTCTTCTACCTGTCTTCAGCACCCTTTGCTCAATCATTATCTCTGTCCTACCCCCCAGTGGCAAGTGTCTTGTAAAGCTGCTCTGGGATCTTTTCTCTTTTTATAAACTCTCTTTTAGTGAATTCATGAGTTCCCATGATTTCAATTATCAGCTCTATGACAATGACTTTCAGATCTATATCTGTAGCCCCAATCTCTAGCCTGAGCTCCAGTCTCACATCAATTATTACCTACTGGATATTTCTGGAGGCATATCAAACTCCTATAGTAGGCACTAAATAAATGCTTGGTAAGAGAATTAACTTTCAGGGAAGTAACCTGGTAATACATAAAAAAAAATCCTAAAACTTATTCTGCTTCCCAAGAATGTAATTTGAAGTTGCAATTTAAAAGAAAGAAATTCTGTTTATATAATTCGTTGATGGCTACTTAATATGTAACAGTGAAAAGACAAAATAATAATAGATGGCATTTAAATAGTGCTATGTAGTTTATAAGGTAATTTACATATATTAACTCACTTAAGAGTCATAATAAATACTATGAAGTAAATACTGCAAATATATATTTTTTTATTTTTTGGAGGGGGGAGGGCAGGGCAATGGGGTTATGTGACTTGCCCAAGGTCACATGGCTAGAAAGTTTTAAATGTCTGAGGCTGGATTTGAACTTAGGTCCTTCTGACTCCAGGGGCAGTGCTCTATTCACTGCACCACCTAGCTGCCCAATACTGCAGATATTATTGATCTACATTTTACAGATGAGAGAACTAAGACTTAGAGAGGTTAAGTGACTTGCTCACAGTCTCAAAGAGCAACCAAAAAGTCTCCAAAAAACAAAGAATATAATCTCTTATAGGGAAAAGAAAATTACCAAGGGGGGGGTGGGTGGACAGAAACCCTCTAATACAACAAATACTGTGGATAAAAAGAAAAATGCAAAGCAAGGAAGGTAGAACTGGAAAAAGATATGCTTATTCATGATTATTAGATTAAAATACAAAGGAAGCTTCAGGATATGTAGAGTAAAAAAAAGGTATTAGTTTTGTTTTTCTCTTTGTAATGCCACTGCCTAGAACAATGTCTGTCTCATGGTGGACATTTAATAAATGCTGAATGAATGAATGAGTCCACAAGTATAAGTGACTGATAGATAATATGGTGTGAAGAAATATCACTCACTGAGCTCTTGAAGTGGAGAGAGACTGAGAACAATGAAAGAAGGAAGTATAGAAAGGGGAGACTGAAAACAGAGAAGACAAGCAGAAATCAAAATTGGAAGATAACAACTTTTCAAGGGTTGCCCAGTTTACCTTCAATGAAACAGGGACCCATGGAAGCTATGTCTGAAAATCCAAACCTACGAAATGCCAACAAATTTACAGAAAAATGAGTAAGTCATTTCCAACATGCTAAATTGCCCTCTGTCTTTAGCCCTGTTCCCTTCTACCCTAAACTCCAGGTTCTGCCTTCAAATCTAGTGTCTTGCTCACTTATTTGTTTCTGTTCCTCTCATAAAATATGTGTAAGTAAATATGTACAAAAATGTGAGGATCTGTGATCCACATGAGTAGCCCTCACCATTCATTTTTCATCATATGTTTCTTCCAGAGGAAGCAAAGGTAATGGAATGGGGGGAGGCATGACTGCAGGGAAGGGGGAGGGATTGGGAGGGTGGAATCAAAAGAATGAGGACTTTGTATGTAATTGAACCAGCATGATGCTACTGATCTTGTAACACAGGAGCCTTTCTTTTTGAAAGATTTCATACATTTCTAAAAGAGGGGAGAGGGAGAGAGGGAGAAAGAAAGGAAGAAAGGGAGAAAAAATGGGAGGGAGGGAGCAAGGAAGGGAGGGAGCAAGGAAGGAAGGAATAAAAAGAAAGAAAAGAAAGAAAGAAAGAAAAAGGAAAAAAGAAAGAAAGAAGAGAGAGAAAGAAAGAAAGAAGAGAGAAAGAGAGGGAAGGAGGGGGGAAGGAAAGAAGGAAGGAAGGACAGAAGGAAGGGAGGGAGGGAGAAAGGGAGGAAGGAAAGAAGGAAGGACAGAAGGGAGGAAAAAAGGGAGGGAGGAAGGAAGGGAGAAAGGGAGGAAGGAAGGAAGGAAGGAAGGAAGGAAGGAAGGAAGGAAAAGAAGAAGGAAGGAAGGAAGGAAGAAAGGAAGAAAGAAGAAAGAGAGAGAAAAAGAGAATGAGAGAAAGAAAGAAAAAAGAAGAGAGAGAAAAAAAGAGAAAGAAAGAAAGAAGAAAGAGAGAGAGAAAGAAAGAGCGAGGGAGGGAGGAAGGAAAGAAGGAAGGGAGGAAGGGAGGAAGAAAAGAAAGGAGGAAAGGAAGGAGGGAGGAAGAGAAGGAGGAAGGAAGGAAGGAAGGAAGGAAGGAAGGAAGGAAGGAAAGAAGGAAGGAAGGAAGGAAGAAAGGAAGGAAGGAAGGAAGGAAAAGAGAGATGTTGGGATGATAGATTAGAGCTGGAAGGAGCTTTAGACATCGATCTAGTCCACCCCTCTGATTTTGTAGATGGGGAGCTGAGGCCCAGAGACATTAAATGATTTGATCATGGTCACACATGTGTAGTGAGTAACTGACAGCCCATATTTTGAATGAAAATCCTCTAAAGCTAAATCCATTTCCGGTTCATTTCCAAATCATGCTGCTTAAACTCCAGCTATCCTCCTCCTCATCCTCCACCAGAACTTGGACTTTGGGCTCTAATGGGTGAATTTTTGCCTTAACTTGTCTGGAACCAAGACATCCTGTCACTCCTCACCCATTTCTGAACCATGCCAAACACAGAGTGCAGGAGGGGAAGTAATGCGAAATGAGGCTTGAAAGATGTGTTAGAGTCAGGTTGTTTAGGCCTTTAAAAGCAAAACAGAGTATTTATTTTATCCTAGAGTCAATAGGGAGCTACTGGAGTTTACTGAGGAGGGAAGTGAAAATATCAGATTTTTCACTTAAGTAAAATCACTTTGGCAGCAATGTAAAGGATATGTTAGAGTAGGAAGAGATCTTAGGCAGGAAGACCAATTATGAGGCCATTACAATAAGTGAGGACTCATAACATATTTTTTATATATATTTATATTTTATTTTATATAAATCTCTCAATTTTCTAATGGTATTTTGTACCAATCTTTCATTTGTCTTAATTGTCTAATTTTGTTTTATAGTTGTTTTTCCTATTAGATTTTGTAAGCTCTTTGAGCAGAAAGAATATATTTGATTTCATCAAGGAATCTACAACATTTAGTACTACATGGAGTAAGCATTAAAGGCATTGTGTTATAAACTGAATAAATGCACAGTGTTCTGTGACTATGAAAGGTTATACGAATAGTACCTTCTCTACACTTGGTGTCTTATTACTAAACCAGTTCCAAAATAGTGTCCCATATCCTACAGGGATTTAGGTTTGGAAGATAAGTTGTGTGTGTTTTTTTTTTTAATAACCTTCAGTATGGTACCCTCTCAAATGCTTTTTAAAACTATGAAGTATGCCCACAGCCTAACCCTTGTCCATGTGCTTACTTATCCTCTCCATGACCTCTAAGTATTAGGATTAGTTGGATGGGATTATTCCTTATAGAAACTCATCTCACATCCTTCCTTCCTCCTTGCCACTCTTCTCACTTTATAGCTGCAAAATGAAAACTAATCTAACCAGACTACCAGTAACATAACCCCTGAGAAAGCAGACAGTTAATTTTAAATAAAATAGTAATTCAAGACATAACAATAACTTTACTACCATTTCATCATCCAATCCTCAACTTCTTAAATCTGCATGCTACTTATCTTCAGTTGAATAACCAGCCCATACATGGTTATCAGTGCATAGTCCCTGAGCACACAGCAGACTATTTGTTCCTTTAGAAAAATCAAAGTTGATTAAAATACAAATTGAGTTTTCATTTCTTCCAACGTCTCAAAGAGCTTTGTGTCTGGATGCAGTACTACTTAGGGAAGCTGAGTACTTCTTCCCTAGGAAAAAAAATGAAGAGAAAATGATTACCCAATTAGGTATCTTCCTCCAGTTTCTGTGATTACATATGGATCAGTTCTGAGCATACACCATGAGAGAAAACTAGGTAATAAAAATAATTAATCAAATTGCAAGTATTTTGGTTAGGGAAAGAACTCACTAAAGAGGTATAGAGGAGATTAATCAATAAGTATTTAGTTAGCACCTATTGTGCGCCAGGCACTGTACTAGGCAGAGAGGTGGCGCAGTGGGTCAGAAGTCATGAAGACCTGAGTACAAATCTAGCCTCAGACACTTACTGGCTGTGTGTCCTTGGGCAAGTCATTTAACCCAGTTGCCTTAGTTTTCTCAGCTGTAGGATGGGAATAATAATAGCATCTGCTTTCCGAGGTTGTTGTGAGGCTCAAATGAGATACTTGTATAGCATTTAGCACAACGTCTGGCACACAGTAGGCGCTAGCTATCATGATGATGATGATGATGATGATGATGATGATGATGACTAGAGATCCAAAGACAAAAATTAATAAGTGCCTGACCTCAAAGATTTTACAATCTGTCTATACAACATGTACATATATACATGTAATGTCCCTGAAGCATACATCAATATTCCTGCCAGCCCAAGCAATAGCATGGCAAATTGAGAGAGAGCCTACTTCTAGCCATTTGTGACTGAGGAGCTGGTACTGTGTGTTGATGAAAAGTCTTCTAGTTGGCTACAGAGCTAGAAGAATAGATTACTTAGGAGATACTGAACCAGGACTAAATTTAAATACAAAAAGAGCATCCTACAGATCTCTTTCTTTTTTTCCTTCCTGTTGGGGAATGAGGCAAGAACTGCTGTGTGCTGCTGACAGAGGGAGGAGCGGGGTTACTGCCTTATGTCCCAGTCAGTTACTATGTGTCCATGAACACAAGGTGCTTCTGTTTCTCTTGTGTTTATTCTATCCTGACCTTAGGAGTATGAGTGACCAGAGATGGAGCTGTCCAAGTGGCAACCTTCTATGTTTGAAGATCCCGAGCTTCCATCAGAACCAGAGGTCCTACTGGTAAACATATATAGTAGCAGAGACCACAGTCTGGATGCTCCCTCACAAGTAGATGGAGGTGGAAAGATAGTCCTTCAAGGATGATAGCAATTTAGTGATTATGACCCTTGGTGACAGAGAGAAGAATTAGTTGAGGATCCTAGAAAGGCACTGATCTTTGGAGCCCATTAGAGAGTTATACCTCAATGAAACCTCATAAGGAGTCCACAAAGAGAAAAAAGGAATTCTGGGGACAGGAATCAAGAGGTATTTCGTGATCACAAGTAGTAACTACATATGAACCACACTACCAAAGTAGTTTAATTAAGTCCCTTCTCTTCAGGGCTCTTATGTGTACAGTATAAGGAAGGGAATATTTTTGTAATTACTTTTCTTTCTCTAACTTCTCAAAAATCCCTTTTATAAAAAAAGTTAACAGAATTCTATCTGTTGGTTACTAAGGAAGAACAAACTGGATGGGGGATAATGAGATACATTTGCTAGAAATGTCAGGGACTCCCTGAAGCCTCAACCTGTCAGTACAATGGGATGCTATATGCAAAATAGATAAAAGATAATTTTAGGGAGATGGTACTATCAATTGGGGAGAATAAGGAAAGATTTCATGTAGAAGGTGTTATTTAAGCTGAAGGATATTAGGTATTCTAAGAAGAAGAGCAAGAAGGGGATAGGGGATAGCAGAGGCACAGAGATGAGAAGTTTGGTCACAAAAGACAAAACAAACTATTTTAATTATGTAAAATTAGCTATCGTTGTACAAACAAAATCAGTTAAGGTAGAATAAGAGAAACTGTCAGTCAAATGGAGAAAATGTTTACACCAGATATCTCTGAAAAAAAATCTGACATGCAAGATATACAAGGATTTGACACAAGTGTAATTATCCAATAGATAAGTGGTCAATAAATATGAACAGTATTTTTTTTACAAAGAAATGCAAACCATTAATGAACCTATGAAAAATATGCCCCAAATCAGTAATAAGATAATGGCAGTTTTAAACAACAAATATTTCACCTCACATATATCAAATTGAAAAAAAATGATAAAGACAGAATAATCAGTAGTGATGGGACTGTTGGCAGACACTATTATAATACACTATTAGTGGAGAAAAAGAAGGAAGGATGGACAGATGGATGGAAAGAAGGAAGGAAAGTCCATCAACTGACTGAACAAATAGTGGAAGAGAAATGCAATGAAATAATATTGTGCCATAAGAAATAATTAATGAAGAATGCAGAAGAATATGGGAAGACTTCTATGAGCTAATATAGAGAGCAAACAAAGAACTAGGAGAGAAAATATGCAGAATGACTACAATAAAGTAAATTTAAAACATAAGAAAAACTAATCTGAACTCAGATTATTTAGCAACAACCAATCTTAGTCCCAGAAAATAGATAACAAAAAGACATTTCTTTCACTGAAGAGGTGTGAGGGACTAGCAAGTACAGAATATTACATGTGTCGTTGGACCTCGTAATCATTTTGTTTGCCAATTTTACTTAAATCTTTTTCCTTGTTACAAATGGATAGTGTCAAAAAGAATCAATAAAAATTTTAAAATAAAAGTCAATACATTCTAAGCATTAAGATAACTTAATAAGAACCCTGTAAACAGATACATAGTATACCACCACTTGACCAGTTCAATCTTCAAAATCAAATTCTACTATAAAATAAAAGTAGAGTAATATGAAATTTGTCTTACCTGGTGAACCCTGGAATTTGGCTCTTTTAACTGCAAAAGAAGGAGAGACAGAGTGAGCATCTTTGTCACAGATGTGTGACATATCATATAATACATAACTATAGGGAACTCAAGGTTAAAACAGGAGTGTCAGGTCTGTCACTCCATAAGTCTTCACAAACAGATTCACCCAAGGAGAAAAAACAGGGGTAGCAAAGGACAGAAGGGAATAGGCCCTTATGGAAGGAACTGCCACTGGTTGACATAGAAAGTGGCTCCTCCCAATATCACTGAAAGAGAAGTTATTGCCAAAACAGCCAGTAACATTGAAAGGTCAAGAGTAAGGATATGGCCATAATATTGAGAAAAGAGTAACGTCACTAATCATGGGCTGGCTTATTTGTTGGAAAGAATAGCTAAGGAAGGGGTCTGGAAATGTTATAAAAGCTATCTGGCATCAGACTACTAACATTGACAGAAGTCTAAAAAAATACCAAAATAAAAATAACAACATTAACCAATAATAACTGACACAATACATCTATGTAGTTTGCAAAGCATTTTACATATGATATTTCATAATTCTAATTTACATGATCACATCAAAGATAACCCAGGTGTGAGTGAATTAGTCCAAAAGATGAATTAATAATCATTTAAGTGCTGATTTTCCTAGAGCACAGATCCAAGTATAACATAAACTTCAATGGTTCTCTATTGCTTTAACAATCAAAGAGAAACTTCCTTACTTGCTTCAGATCTTGGCTTCCAATTTTGTTATACACTGCTCCCCTTTTCACACTCTGTGGTATATTCATACTGACATTCAGATATAACCACATTTTCATTCTATCTGTAGGAAGTGGAAATGGAAACTCCCAGTATAGCCTCTCTCCAGTGAAGCAGAAATACATAATACGAATTCCCCATGAAAGCCAAGAAGGGCAAAAGCAAGAGGTTTTAACCATTGTCATCCCCTTTCCTTCCTTTTTTCCTCCACTGTTACAGCTTTTAGTGTCTGATTTTATGTATGGAAAACATATATTATAAAACTGAAAGCATCAATATATTATCAGTTGGCAGATCCAGTCCAGGCAAAAAATGTACTTTTTCTGACTTTACCAATCTCACGCATAGGTCCAAATGGCTTGGACTCCCTCCCCCTTTCCTAACCATCAGATAAGTTCTTTTCACTCAAATACATTTTATGTTTGTTTTAATTTTTAACTTGATATTGAAATTGATGTGACTTTTTTAACCTATAATATTCTAAACACTTAAAGTTAGATTATTCTACTTTGAGGACCGGTCATTTGATCAGCAAATGACAGGGGCACGCCCCTTTACTAAATACCCACAGAACCTCTCTATGGCTGAATGTACCAAAGTTGTTTTCCTGAAAAATTCACTACACAGCAGCCAAACCAGGTGAGCATCTTTAGCTAGGCTTGTCTTTTAAACAACTGATACATAATCCACAATCAAGGCCATGACTGAAGCTCTTCTAACTTGGTAGGGCCATGGAGTCATAGACTAAGAGCTAGAGGTGACTTTAAAGGTCATCATGTCTAGTCCTTTCATTTTACAGATGAGAAAACTAAAGCTCAGAAAGGATAAATGACTGGCTCAAGATAATATAGCAAATAAGTATCTGAAGTGGGATATGAATCATGGTATTCCTGACTCCAGGTTCATCACTTTCTCCTCACTGCCATGCTAACCTGCTAGAGAGTATACTTCAATAGCATAGCCTTTGAAAACCTAATGTCATTTGCTTATCATGATAAAACATCTAAGGAGGATTCTAAGAAACGCTGAGGAAAATACTCTTCTCCAAGTTACAGCCAAGTAACATATTAGCCTAGCTTCCCAGCCTTGACTTATGCTTTTCCCTTCCTATATAGTCCAAATATATGAATTTCATTCTGTTCTTCCCCATCTCCAGACTGGTTTTCTACCATGACATCTCACTTACACACTTCATTATGACAGGTCACTCACCTAGTAGGATACCCTGTACCCAGTCAGGATAAAGCTCAGCAGAGAGAGGAGGGTAAGTTTGGGGAATTATGAAAAAAAAACAAACATTGCTATTAATCAAATGTTGAATTGAAGAGGAACAGGCCCATGGAGCCCAGCTAAGTGACCTTCCCAAGAGAAGGAAAGGGTAGTGGGGCTCTGCAATGTAAGAGGCATGACTTGACTTCATCATATATGGTACCTAGGTATCTCCCTCTCTACTACTGTATTAGATCAATGAGTCCACCCTTCCTACTGATGTGTGCACCTCAGATGTATGGGGGAATAATGTTTTGTAGTTACTATTCCATTTCAGTAAATACCTTTGCTTCGAATTAATTGTGTCAACTGGCTGGCTATTGAAAGAAAACATACTGGTAGGAGCTAGTGAGATATAGATAGATAGATAGATAGATAGATAGATAGATAGATAGATAATGTACATATGCATGTGTATATGTATTTATATATATGTGTGTGTATATGTATATATACATATATATGTATATATGTGTGTATATATAGATATAGATGTAGATAGATAGATAGATATAGTTTTAGGATTACAGATTCATGAAGTACCATGAACTTGGGGTAATCAAGCCTCCCAACTGAATCTGCAACTGCGAATTGGGATGGGGTGAAATAATGATATGTATACAAGATATAATATCAGTTCCTCAGGGACACCAACTATTTTTTTCTTTGTATACCCAGCATCTAGCAGCACAGCAAGTAGCACATAGTATTAATAAATGCTTAGTCAATTGATAGCATTACTTAATAAATGTTTGTTGAATTAATTTACGTTACTTCCTCCCACTTGTACAGTGATCACTATACAAAATCATCAAATCCTGAATCACTCCTAATATCCTTTATTTCAGAATCTATCATCCGCTAGCTACAAGCCAAGGGCAAATCACAACTCCTCTGACTCTAGGTTTTTCATCTGTAGAAGATGGATGGTACTTATTCTATCTACTCACAGGATTGGTATGAAGGAAACATTTTGTAAACCTTAAAACACTGTACATATGTGAATCATTATTTATCACTGTCATGATGATCAAACTTTCCTGGTCCGAAAGAGTTTCCAGAAGGTATAGAATCCAACAAATTTATGCTGTTCAATTTCAACTGGATAACCAGTGCTCAGCAATTTTATTCATATCATCTTTCCTTCCTTAGCTACATGCTATTGTGTTAAGTATCAGCATGTAAGCAGGAACAATGCAGACACATATACAACTTTCCTTTATTGCTACAAAAATATCCTAAGCTAACCCCACAGACACGTTCCCCCCCCCCCACACACACACACACTCTCTTATAATCATTGCTGAAGACAACTGCTAAAACAAACAAAAGTCACTAACAGAAGGGCTCTTTAGATACTTAAATGGATTGTGATCTGATTAGGATAGATATTCCCTCCCCTTGTGCATATAGAAATCCTTCCTTTCTTCCTCATTCTAATAATTCTTTTCTATGAACAGGAGTCAGGAAGGGAAGAAAGTAGAAAAGAAAAAGAGGCAAGGAAGAGAAAACTCCACTCACACTATACCACAGTTCCTCAGTTAGTGTACTTCTCATATATATATACTTTCATATCTTCCTTTTTTCCCCCAAGTCTCTAATCCTATTCCTCCCTACTGTGGAACAGATGGCCAAGAGATTACACTCCAAATAAATCTAACATGATTTAAAGGATTGGTAATTCACCAACACGGAATAAATAAGATATTTCTTAGTAGGGGCCACAATTACATAAATTAAATCTCAAAAAAATGTAACTTGGAATAATTTTGAGGGCTTCCTGCCCCTTTCTTACCAAAACTGCAACTGCTACACAGTCCCATTCCTTGCCCCAACCATATACATATTTACAGTTTAGAAGGAATTTCAGAAATCCAGTCCAGTCATTTTACAAATGAGCAAACCAAAGGTTAGAGAGATAAGGCAATGTGATTTGCCCAAGGTCCCAGAAATATTAAGTGGTAGAGTCAGTCCTTGAATCCAAACCTGCTTACACTAGAACTTTTCACCGAACCACACAGACTGCATGACCTCTAGAGAAAAATAGAGAAACAGAAACACCTGTGTATTTTACTGATCAAAACATTTGTGAACATTTGATTAATGTTTCAAGTTATCAACTAGCTTCACTCGACCAAGTTCAGAAAACCCTGTAACTCCAATACCTAAACAGAAAGCATCACGTGCCAGGCATAGGAAAAATTTATGAAAAGGGTTGGGGATAAACTCCTAGAAATGAACTGAAAATCAGTAGGATTACAGTTACAAAAGTAAAAATTGAGAAGAGCCCTTTCTAGAAGGCAAATTGGTGAAACATGATCAAAGAGAGTTTTATATTAAGCTATATAAAGATAGTAGCCTATCAAAGAGCTTAGATTAGGAACCTATGCATCTATGTAAAAAGGGAGAATTTGGCAAGCTTCAAATGGCTTTCAGCCAACTAATAAATGTATTCAGCATTAGAAAAGATCAAAGCAGACTTCTGAAAACAAAGCCATGTGAGGACCCAAGCGACTATAATTTTTCCCCAATAAATAAATCCTAGACAGAGCTCAAGTCCAGCTCCTCTGTAAAGCCCTCTCCCCACCTCCCCAACCCGCCCCAAAGTCAGCTTGAAGGGATGCCTCTGAACTACTTTAGCAATAATTCTCTACATAATGTAATTCAAATGCCAATTAATCATGCACTGCCTTTGACATCTCTTCTATTGTTGACAGATCTTTTTCATTGCTCATCTGTTACTTTCCTTCCAGTTTCATATTAGATTTTCTGTCTTCCCTTCTCCAAAATATTTAAAACTGGAAAAAAGACTGCTTTGCAAATGTGGAAGTTAAGTTTTAACTGAAGGAGTATAGACTTCCTATACCTGTTGAATGAGTACTAGTTACCTAATATTTATATGAATGGATGAGAGAGCTGGGGAAGGAAGGAATGGGAAATATTTCTCAGTAGATATTCAAGCAGAATATAGTTCAAACCAGATTATGAAGGGCCTTGGCAACCAGGTATATTTGAACATTATACAGAATGTAATGGAGAGCCATGGAAGGTTTGTTTTTAAAGAAGAGAGTAACATGATATAATTAGTTATTTTAGCAAAGATGAATTGGATAAGAGAGAGAAAAGGAGGATAGTAGAAGTTCACTTAAAAGACAAAACCAAGCATAAGGTGATGATGGCCTACACTAGGGTGATAGTAGAAATGGAAAAGAAGAAATTAACGTGTGATATTATATATATAAGCATTTATTGATTTCAAAGGAAGAAAATTTGATTTGATAATGATATGATATATGGAACATAAAGAGGAATTTATCAAAGATACTTCTGAGGTTATAAACATCAGGGACAGTAGTGCTGATAAAAATAGGGAAGTTGAGAGAAGAGACAAATTTGGGATGGGGAAGGTATGAAGATGATTCATTAATTTGGCACTTGACATATTTAGATTAAAGTGACAATTGGGATAGCCAAAGAGAAAGGTCTAATAACCCAATGCATATACAAAAAAAGTAATCACCATTGACCAGGTCTCCAAGGAGAGAAAGTATAAAATAAGAGCAATAAAGTCATTTAGAAGAATAGATAAACCAGGGGAATTAAATCCACTGAATTGTTGCTAGAATACAACAAGGTTACTTGAAATAATATATGCCCATATAATAACTTAATATGTAATGTAATGAACTTTCTTAAATCTGAGTTTTTATATAATTATTTCATTTTGATATGGAAAGAATAATGAGATAAGGGATGGGTGACACAAGAGAAGTATTTTCTAACAAGACCAGGGAAATGAAAACTCAGCTCACATGCTACTCCTCCCCCCCACATGACACCTTTCCTGATTTCTCCACCTGTAACTCCTCCTACCTCAGAATTTACCCTGAATTTACTTTGTGTGCATATTTGATACCTACTCCTATGTGTTCATGTTGTTCCCCAAAAAGAATGAAAATTCTTCTAATGCAGGAACAGTTTTATTTTTGTCTTTGTATCCTCAGCTTCTAGCATCTATTCATCTTGTATATTGCAGGCACTTAACAATTGCTTGGTGATTGATTGATTGGTCCTATTTATTTGAGTATTTTATTTCTTCCCAATTACATGTAAAAATAATTTTTAACATTCATTTTTAAAAATTTTGAGTTTCAAATTCTCTCCCTCCCTAAGATGGCAAGCAATGTTATATAGGTTATACATGTGCAATCATGCAAAATATATTTCCATATTAGTTATGTGAAAGAAAACACAGACCAAGAAAGAAGAAAGTAAAAAATAGTATGCTTTGATCTACATGCAGACTCTATCAGTTCTTTCTCTAGAGATGACTAGAATTTTTCATGAGTCCTTTGAAATTGTCTTGAATCACTGTATCGCTGAGAATAGCCAAGTCATTCACAGTTTTTCATCATGCAGTATTGCTGTTACTATTTACAATGTTCTCCTAGTTCTGCTCACTTCACTTTGCCTCAGTTCATGTAAGATTTTGCAGATTTTTCTGGAATCATCCTGTTCATTATTTCTTACAGCACAAGAGTATTCCATTACTATTATTTACCACAACTTGTTCATCTACTCCCCAATTGATGGACATCCCCTCAATTTCTAATTCTTTGCCACCACAAAAAGAGCTGCTATAAATATTTTTTTACAAACAAGTCCTTTCTCCCTTTTTAAAAAAACTTCTTTGGGATACAGACCTAGTAGCAGTATTACTGGGTCAAAAGGTATGCACAGTTTGATTATCCTTTGGGCATAATGGGCATCACTCTCCAGAATGAGTGGATCAGGTCACAACTCCACCAATAGTGCATCAGTGTCCCAATTTTCCCATATCTCCTCCAACATTTGTCATTTTCCTTTTCTTTCATATTAGCCAATCTGGAAGATGTAAAGTGGTACCACAGAGGGTTTTTTTATTTTTTAATTTGGAATCAAATAAACATTTCCATACATAGTACAATAAAAAAGATGATTGTACATGAAACTGCAAATCTCCTATGCACAACTTGCTATTTCTTTCCAATATACAACAAAATTATTGTGAAAACTTCTTTTTTTTCTTCTCTCCCACCACTCCCCACTCTAGAGATGGCTACCATTAGATAAAAATAGGTGTGTGTGTGTGTGACACACACTCACACACACACAATTATTCTATACCTACCTCTATTTATCAGTTCTTTCTCTAGATGCAGGTAGTGTCTTTCCTCATTAGCTCTTCATAATCTATTTGGGTATTTATAATAGACAAAATAATTTAATTGCTCAAAGTCATTCTTAAAACAATATGCTATTACTGTATATGATGTTCTCTTGGTTCTGCTCATTTCACTTTGCATTATTTCATGCAAGTCTTTCTAAAAATCACTGAGCTAATCATTTCTTATAGAACAGAAGTATTCCATAACAATCATATACCACAACTTGTCACTTTCCCATTCTATAATTTTAGCCAATCTGGTAAATGTAAAATGATGTCTCAAGGTTGCTATAATCTGCATTTCTCACCAATAATGATTTAGGGCATTTTTACCTGAGTATAAATTGTTTTTATTTCTTCACTGGAAAACTGCCTATTCCTATTCTTTGACCATTTATCAATTGGGGAATGACTCATGTTTTTATATATTTGACAAAGTCTTTTATATATTTTCGGTATGAAAGCATTATCTGATAAACTGTCTATAAAATTTCTCCCCAACTTTCTGCTTTACTTGACTATATTTGTTTTATCTGTACAAAACTTTTAAAATTTAAAGTAATTGAAATTATCCATTTTATACTTAATTTACCCTCCGTCTCTTTATTCATAAATTGTTCACCTATCCATAAGTCTGATAATTAATATGTTCCATGTTCTTCTCATTTTCTTGTAAAATCTCTATATCTAGTACATGTATCCATTTTGTGCTTATCTTGGTAAATGGTTGAGATATTGGTCCATGTCCAATTTCTGCCATACTGCTTTCCAGTTTTCCCAACGATATTTATCAAATAATGAATTATTATCCCAACATTTTAAGTCTTTATACCAGTCAAATACAAAGTCATCAAGTTTTTTTATTGCTGTAAATCTTATGTCTACTGTATTCCACTGATCTACCTTTCTATTTCTTAGCAAGTATCAGATAGTTTTGATAATCACTGCTTTGATCATTTTAAGATCTGACAATGTTAAACCACTTTCCTTTATACTTTCTTTTCATTATTTCCTTTGATATTCTTGACTTTTATTTTTCCAACTGAATTTTGTTATTATTTATTCTAATTCAGGAAAATAATTTTTGGGGTAACTTAATTGGGATGAAGTTGAATATATAAATTAGTTTGGGTAAAATTATCATTTTTATTATATTGGCCCTGACTACCCATGAACAATAAAAATTTCTCCATTTATTTAAATCTGACTTCATTTGGGTTTTTTTAATTGATTGATTTATTTTAAGTTTTCAATATTCACTTCCATAAGTTTTAAATTTTCCCCGCCTCCCTGCCCTCATCCTTCCCCAAGACAGCATGCAATCTGACATAGGTTCCACATATACATTTTTATTAAACATATTTTCACATTAGTCATGTTGTATAGAAGAATTAGAATGAATGAAAGAAACCATGAGAAAGAAAAAACAAAACAAAAAAAGAGAGCAAATAGTATGCTCTGATCTGTATTCAGACTCCATATTTCTTTTTCTGAATGTGGATGGAATTTTTCATCATGAGTCCTTTAGAGTTGTTATAGGTCCTTGCATTGGTGAGAAGAGCTAAGTCTATCAAAATCAATCATCACACACTGTGGCTGTTACTGTGTACAATATTCTCCTGGTTCTGCTCACTTCATTCAACATTAGTTCATATACGTCTTTCCAGGTTTTTCTGAAGTTCACCTGCTCATCATTTCTTATAGTACAACAGTATTCCATTATATTCACATACCACAACTTGTTCAGCCATTTCCCAGTTGATGGACATCCCCTTAATTTCTGATTCTTTGCCACCACAAAAAGAGCTGCTATAAATATTTTTGTACATGCAGGTCCTGTTCCTATTTTTATGATCTCTTTAGGATACAGTCCTAGAAGTGGTATTGCTGGGTTAAAGGGTATACACATCATTATAGCACTTTGGGCATAGTTCCAAATTGCTCTCCAGAATGGTTGGATCCATTCACAACTTGACCAACAATGAATTAGTATTCTAATTTTCCCACATCTTCTCCAGCATTTATCATTTTCCTGTTTTGTCATGTTAGCCAATCTAATAGGTGTGATGTAGTACCTAAGAGTTGTTTTCATTTGCATTTCTCTAATCAATAGTGATTTAGAGCATTTTTTCGTGTGACTATAGATAGCTTTCATTTCTTCCTCTGAAAACTGCCTGTTCATATCCTTTGACCATTTATCAATTGGGGAATGACTTGTATTCTTATAAATTTGACTCGGTTCTCTATATACTTTAGAAATGAGGCCTTTATCAGAAACACTGGTTGTAAAAATTCTTTCCCAATTTTCTTTTTTAAAATTTATTTATTTATTTTTAGTTTTCAACATTCATTTCCACAAGATTCTGAGTTCCAAATTTTCTCCCCATCTCTCCCCTACCTCCCACCCCAAGATGGCAAGCATACTAAAATCTGCCTCTCTTCTATTCTCCCTTATTCTCCCCTTCCCCCTTATTTTCTTGCAGGGCAAGATGGATTTCTCTACCTCATTGTTTGTATATTTTATTTCCCAATCACATGAAAAACAATTTTTTCACATTTGTTTTTAAAACTTTGAGTTCTAGATTCTCTCCCTTCTTCCATCTTCACCCACCCCCACTGAAAAGACTAGCAATTCAATATAGGTTGCACATGTGTAGTTATACAAAACATTTCCATAATAATCAAATTGTAAAAGACTAACTATATTTCCCTCTATCCTATCTCATCCCCCATTTATTCTATTTTCACCTATGACTCTGTCCCTTTTCAAAAGTGTTTGCTTTTGACTATCCCCTCCCCAAATCTGCCCTCTCTTCTGTCATCTCCCCCTCTTACTCCCTCCCCAACTACTTTCCTGTAGGGTAAGATACCCAATTGAGTGTGTATATTATTCCCTCCTTAAGCCAAATCCAATGAGAGGAAGGTTGACTGTTTCACCTCCCTGCTCTTCCCCTCCATTGTAACAGCTTTCTCTTGCATCCTTTATATGAAGTAATAATTTACCCTATTCTGTCTCTCCCTTTCTCCTCCCAATATATTCCTCTCTCACCTCTTAATTTTATTTTTTAGATATCATCTCTTCATATTTAACTTACCCTGTGCCCTCCGTCTACATATACGTATACACATATATATATACACACATATACACAGATACACAGATACACACATATATACATGCACACACACATATCCCTTCAACTATCCTAATAATGACAAGTTTCATGAGTTACAAATACCATCTTTCCATGCAGGAATATAAACAGTTCAACTTTAATAAGTTCCTTATGATTTCTCTTTCCCGTTTACCTTTTCACGCTTCTCTTGATTCTTGTATTTGAGAGCCAAATTTTCTGCTCAGCTCTAGTCTTTATGTCAAGAATGCTTGAAAGTCCTCTATTTCATTGAATATCCATATTTTCTCCTGAAGTACTATACTCAGTTTTGCTGGGTTAAGTGATTCTTGGTTTTTCCTAGCTCCTTTGACCTCCAGAATATCATATTCCAAGCCCTTCAATATCTTACTATAGATGCTGCTAGATCTTGTGTTATCCTGATTGTGTTTCCACAATCTTAAATTGTTTCTTCCTGACTGCTTGCAGTATTTTCTTCTTGATCTGGGGACTCTGAAATTTGGCTATAATATTCCTAGGAGTTTTCTTTTTGGGATCTTTTTCAAGAGGTGATCGCTGGATTCATTCAATTTCTATTTTACCCTCTGGTTCCAGAATATCAGGACAGTTTTTCTTGATAATTTCTTGAAAGATGATATCTAAGCTCTTTTTTTTATCATGGCTTTCAAGTAGTCCAATAATTTTTAAATGATCTCTCCTGGATCTATTTTCCAGGTCAGTTGTTTTTCCAATGAGATATTTTACATTGTCTTCTATTTTTTTTTTCATTTTTTTGGATGTGTTTTTATAATATCTTGATTTCTCATAAAGTCATTAGTTTTCATTTGCTCCATTCTAATTTTGAAGGAATTATTTTCTTCAGTGAACTTTTGGACTTCCTTTTTCATCTGGCCAAATTTTGCTTTTTAAGGTATTCTTCTCCTCATTGGCTTTTTGGACCTCTTTTGCCATTTGAGTTAGTCTTTTTTTAACGTATTGTTTTCTTCAGCAATTTCTGGGGTCTCCTTTAGCAAGTTGTTTATTTGTTTTTCATGATTTTATTGCATCACTCTCATTTCTCTTCCCAATTTTCTTTCTACTTCTCTTACTTGATTTTCAAAATCCTTTCTGAGCTCCTCCATGGCCTGAGACCAATTCATATTTTTCTTGGAGGTTTTTGATGTAGGAGTTTTGATTTTGTTGTCTTCTTCTCATTCTATGTTTTGATCCTCTTTGTCACCCACAAAAGATTCTGTAATCTGATTTCTTTTTCTCTGTTTGCTCATTTTCTCAGACAATTACTTGACTTTTGAGCTCTTTGCTATGGTAGAACTCTGCTTTCAGAGTGGAGAGTGCTGTGTCCCAAATTTCTGGGGTCTTGCACAGCTATTGTAAGAGCTACTTCTAGGCACCTGTCTCAGAAATGTGAGGAGCACTCCTTCTCCATAGCCACCACAAGCTCTGCCATACCAGTGCTCCTCCTCACCCCAGGACCACCACCCAACACTGTGACCCAGACCCAAAGAGGGCAAAGCAAAAGAATCTGGCCTCAGTGCCAGCAAAGAGATTCCTACAATTGCTCTCTGATCAGCTGCTTGGGCCCCCCACCATCTGTGGGCCTGGAGCTCCAGAAGCAGCCACCACTGCTGCTGCTATTGCTGCCACTGCAGACACTACCTCCAACGCCCCAGGAGCAGGGACCAAACCACACTCTTCCCTCACCCAGGTCCAACAAGGTTTCCTCACTGATCTTTTACTTTCTCTTTGGTGTTTGTGGGATGATAAGTGTGGAAACCACCACAGCTTCCAGTGACTCAGTCCCCTGAGGCCTTCCCCTGCCAGTCTGTGCTACTGGTCTGTGCCGGATCAGCCCACATGGAACTGTGCTCCACTCCCAGCCTAGCGAGACAGACCCTTCATTTCACACAGACAGGCTCTCCTCAGCTGGAAATGTATTTCACTCTGTCACTTTGTGGGTTCCGCAACTCCAAAATTTGTTTACAATCAGTTTTACAAGTATTTGGAGGTGATTAGTTCCTGCTTTCACTCCACCATCTCGGCTCTGCCTCCTTTCCCAGTTTTTTGCTCCCCTCCTAGTTTTGGTTGCATTGGCTTTGTTTATGTAAAAACTTTTCAATTTAATGTAATCAAAATTATCCATCTTGCATTTCATAATGTTCTCTATCTCTTGTTTGGTCATAAATTCCTCCATTCTCCATAAATCTGACAGGTAAAGTATTCCTTGCTCTCCTAATTTGCTTACAGTATCAGCCCTTATATCTAAATTATATATCCATTTGGACTTTATTTTGGCACATGGTGTAACATGTTAGTCTATGCCCAGTTCCTGCCGTACTATATTCCAGTTTTAACAGGAGTTTTTGTCAAATAGTGAGTTCTTATCCTAGAAGCTAAGGTCTTTGGGTTTACCAAAGAGTAGGTTACTATAGTCATGGACTACTGTGTCTTGTTTACCTAACCTTGTCCACTGATCTACCACTCTATTTCTTAGCCAGTACCAAGTAGTTTTAATAATTGCTGCTTTATAATACAATTTAAGATCTGGTATGGCTAGGTCACTTTCCCTAGCATTTCTTTTCATTAATTCCCTTGATATTCTGGACCCTTTGTTCTTCTAGATGAATTTAGTTACTATTTTTTTCTAGTTCTATAAAATAACTTTTTGGTAGCTTGATTGGTATGGCATTGAATAAGTAAATTAATTTAGGTAGAATTGTCATTTTTCTTATATTAGCTCAGCCTACCCACAAGCAACTGATGTTTTTCCAATTATTTAGTTCTGACTGTTTGGGTGAAAAGTGTTTTGTAACTGTGTTCACATAGTTCCTGGGTTTGTTTTGCAGGTAGACTCCTAAATATTTTATAATATCTACAGTAACTTTAAAAGGAACTTCTCTTTCTATTTCTTGCTCTTGGGCTATTAGTAATATATAGAAATGCCAATGATTTGTGTGGGTTCATTTTATCTGATTTTATTTGAATAAAAAATTTTCATAATTTTTTAAATATAGTTTCTGGGTTTGTTTTGGCAGATGTACTCCCAGGTATTTTATACTGTCTAGAGTTATTTTAAATAGGGTATATTTTACTATCTCTTCTTGCAGAATTTTGTTTGTGATATACAGGAATTTTGATGATTTAGGTTGTTTCAATTTTCATTTCTCTAATCGATAGTTATTTAGAGCACTTTTTATATGACTATAGATAACTTTGATTTCTTTGTTTGAAAACTGCCTGTTCACATCCATTGGCCATTTTATCATTTGGAGAATGACTTATATTCTTCTAAATTTGACCAAGTTCTCTACATATTTGAGAAATGAGGTCTTTACATAGATAATTACTATAAATTTCCCCACAAGCTTTATGCTTTCCTTCTAATCTTGGATGTTAGTTGTACATTGTGAATACTTTTAAATTTAATGTAATCAAATATAATGTAATAAAAATTATCCACGTAGTAATCCTTTATGTATCTTGTTTTGTCATAAATTCTTCCCTTATCCACAGATCTGACAGATTAATCCTAATTAGTAAAGCCCACCATTAAATGTTTATCTCATTCATTCAACACCTTATATATTCGGTGCAAAAACACTGCACAAACCTAACAAAAGAAATTTTAGAAGTCTTAGTCTAATTTAGTGTGTACACAGGAGATAAAAGGCCAGGTGCTGGGCAGCAGAGAAGGATGAGAAAACTAATACACTGCAGAAAGAACATAGAAGGGCAAAGCAGAAACGAAACTTGAAAGTCACAGACACAAGAATGTACACTCTAGTCCTAGGAAAGATAGCATTGAAATGAATGAGTGAAAAAAAAGCCTTTATTAAGCTCTTACTGTTGTTATTTGTCCTTCATTCTAGAAGAGGACCATGGAAGATGGTGGCTTAGAAGCAGAACTCCGTGGCTCTCCCCATAACCACCTCAAATACCTATAAAATATGATTCTAAACAAATTTTAGAGCTCCATAACCCACAAAATTACAGAGTAACAAAATTCCTGCTGAAGGCAGCCTGGCAGGCTGATGGGAAGGGGGTCATTGCAGCGTGCTGGGAGCCCAGATCAGCACTGTATGAACCCACAGCTATAGTCCTAGGGCGGCCAGAACAAGCCGTGGCTGGTGCTTTCAGAAGAGCTGATCACGAGCAGCTGTGGCAGTTTCCACAATTATCAACCCATAAGAAACAAGGACAAAGTGAAAGGTCAGTGGAACTTGGCTAAATTTAGAAGAGGACCATGACATCAGGAGGTGATGCCATAACTTGCAAGTAAATCAGATTTAAGTGAAAGAGGGTCGTACAAAGTCACCAGCCTTACTTTCCCCTCTAGAGCCATCTAGGTCCAGTGGCAAGATACAGATCCGGATGACTGGAGATGGCCCTGGATGCAGTGGGAAATCTTGGTGTTTTTTTTTTTAAGCTAAGGTCTTTCCCAAGTCTCAGTTTGACTGAGGCAATACCCAGTCAGTGACTAAGGCTAGTAATAAATAAGACAAAATGGCCTCTTCTACCTAGTTAAAAAAATATCAGTCTGAGAGCACTTGGTCACTATTTGGGCCCAGATGGCTCAGAATGAATACAAATAGCAATTGTTTCTGTTTTGGCCTGAAACCCTATTGTCTTCCCCTCCCAGACTGATCTAGTGACACTACTAGTCTGGGTATGTCACATTATTTCCCACAAATCTATGGGGCTTACATAAAACCTGACTGTGGCCTCTAATCATACAAGAAGTATTATAGGTTAAAAAAAAAAGGAGCTTCTTAAAGATGGAACCAGTATAAGAAAGAATATTTCTTGAATCTATTACACCTGGCTTCAAATAATGCTACTTTTCAAACACGATGGTAGTGAGGATTATCTGTTGTAGGAAAATGGGGGGAAATAACCATGAAAGATTTAAAAAATTAGTAAAATACCATCTAAATAGAAAGGAAAGCCCCAAAAAATCTTCAAATGATTTTTTTTTTAATTGTTTTTTCAATTATTTTTCCCTATATACCTATAACTTACTGGTCCAAGTCCAAGAAGGCTTTTTTTTAATTCTTCATCCTCCTTGACCCTTCTCTGTAGCACTATACTTGACTACCTTTTTCTGAATACTCACCTTTCCTAGCCTTCAGAGACCACACTTAATAAATGCTTAAAGAATTTGAAATGGTTCTTTTCACCTATTTAACTGCTTCTTTGGTTCATCCTTTTCCTACGGTCCTCAGACTTCTGCATTTTCTCTCTCAGGAATCTCACTGTTAATCAGTCAATTAACATTTATCAAGGGCCTACTATGTGCCAGGCATGTACTAAGCACTGGGTATACAAATATGAAAAAGACACTCCCTGCCCTCAGGCAGCTTACAATCTAATGGGGAAAGACAATATACAGAAGGAAAATTCATTTCAATGGCTTCAACTTTTTCCTTTACATAGATAACTCACAAATCCATATCTTGACCTCTTTAAAGGTCAAACCTCCATCTCTGGGTACCTGCAAAGAATCTCTCCCTAGACATTCCAAAGTTCAAATTCAACAATTATAAAACTCAACTAATAATTTGCCCTCAAGCAATTCAGTTCAAGTTACCCTACAATCCTATAAAAAGCTTTCCATAATCCCAGCAAATAAAAGTAATCTATCTTTACCTCCTCCAATGTAATAGGACTTGATACTCTCTTAGGCACTTATTCTAGTTTATATGATATTTATCTGTGTCTGTTTTATCACATTCTATTAGATTACAAGTGCTTTGAAGATGGGAATCACTTATCTTTGTTTCTCCCACAGTACTTAATGAAGTGCCCAGTGGACTCTAAATAAGTGTTTGGGGAATGCATGAAAAAAAAAGAGACAGAATGAAAAATAGGTATTGCCAATACAACAGAACAAGCATTTTGTGTCTACTATATGCAAGGCAGTGGGACCACAAAAACATACACACACAAAACAGTTCCCATCTTTCAGTATGTATATATATGTATACATACATATGTGTTGGAGAACAATTTGGAATTATGCCCAAAGGGCTATAAAACTGTGCATACCCTTTGATCCAGCAATAACACTGCTAGGTCTATATCCCAAAGACATTTTTTAAAAAGAGAAAAGGACCTATTTGTACAAAAATATATATGGCAGCTCTTTTTGTGCTGGCTAAGAATTGGAAATCAAAGAGATGATCATCAATTGGGGAATGGCTAAATAATCTGTAATATATAATTGCAATGGAATATCACTGTGCTATAAGAAATGATGAGCGGAATGACTCCAAGAAAACCTAGAAAGACTTACATGAACTGATGTATAGTGAAGTGAACAGAAACAGGAGAATGTTGTACACAGTAACAGCAATATTGTTCAATGAAGAACTGTTAATGACTTAGCTATTCTCAGCAATACAAGAGAATCCCAAAAGACTAATGATGAAGCATACTATACACCTTCAGAGAAAGAACTGGCATTGATTGAATACAGACTGAAACATATATATCATATATGTTAGTATATAATACATTAGGTATATTATACACA
>CM053590.1:123266028-123282866 GCA_028646515.1 Pseudochirops corinnae
ATATATTTTTATAGACCACACATATGTTTATACACATACTATTTATGTGTGTGTATACATACATATATATACATACATATGTACATTCACACATTATAATTTGAGGAAGGACTACACTATCAAATAGGGGAATCAGATGGCATATGAGATGGGCCTTAAATGAAGGTAGGATTACAAGAAACAAAGACGAAGTGAGAAGGCATTGTAGGCATTGGCAGGAAGGCAGGGTCAGACTACATAAAATGCACAAAGACAGGAGGGGTAAGGCACATTGTGGGGGAGGGAGGAAAGGAAAGAAGGGAGAGAGATGGAGAGAGAAGGAGAGGGAGAAGGAGAAAAAGGAAGAGGTAGAGAGAGTTGGAGAGATAGCCCAAGAAAGAGCTCTAAGGAATATCTACTCTATGGGGACAGGAACTAGACAGTCATCTATCCAAAAAATGGTCAGATAGGCAGGAAGAGAAAATAGAAACAGAATCTTGAAAACTCAGTAAGGAAAGACTATGTAGGAGAAGAGGATAACCAACAGTGTCACATGCTGCAGAGAGCTTAAGTGTGAGGACTGAGAAAACATCATCAAACTTAGCAACTGAAAGTTCAACAGTAATGGGGAAGAGAGAAGTTGCAACTGAATGGTGAGATGAGAAGCCAAATTGTAGTAAGTTAAGAAGTGAATAAGAATGAGGGTTGTAGAAACAATGAATGTAGATGTCTTGTTTCTGGGAGTTTAGCTATAGACGGGGGGACATTTAGGGTAATAGTTTGAGAGGGTAGTAGAGTAAAATTAAGTCTATTTTGGAAATTTGGGAGAGGGAATACAAGCATGTTTGTAGGCAACAGGGAAGAAGCTTGTAGATGGGGAGAGACTGAAGACTGGGGAAGGGAAGGGAAGGGAAGGGAATAAGCATTTATATAGCACCTACTCTGTGCCAGGTTCTGTGTTAAGCATGTCTTTACAAATATTATCTCATTTGATCCTCGAAACAACCCCTGGAGGCAGGTGCTATTATTATCCCCATTACACAGTTGAGGAGACTGAGGCAGTCAGAGGTTAGGCGGTTTGCCTAGGGTCACATAGTGTCTGAAGACAATTTAAAATTCCATCTTCCTAACTCGAGGCCCAGAACTCTATCTACTGTCGCATTGGAAGAGGGGGGGGGTGATCAAAGGGATATAATTCTGGAAGAGACAGGAAGGCAGAGAAGCAAGGAGACAAGTAGGGGAGTTGGTTTTGGGGAAAGAGGATTATCTCTTCATCAGAAACTGGAACAAAAGACTTAGGGATAAAATTATGAATTTTGGGGTACAGAATAGGAAGCTTGCTCTAGTTTCTTGTAAACACAGGCCTATGTAGATTCTGAGCCTAGGATTCCTGTTGGTCTTTGTCCCAAGAGGGAGGGGAAAGGACCCATGGGCATGCTCTCCCAAGGTATGGGGAAGAGTGAGAAATGGGACCAGTAAAAGCTCAGTGCCAGCCTATCCTTTTAACATGGTAGTAAAGATTATTACCGAAACACATGTGAAAGGCCTCTATTCTCCTTTCTCTAATTCTTCACTATTCTACTTACACAAGCCTCCCGTCTCCAAGAAGCTTCCCTTAATGCCAACTAGACATTGATCATTGGCAATTTATTATCATGTACTTGATAATAAGTTTTTGCGATGTGTCTTACGTCATCTCGTGTGTCTGTGTTTGGCACCTCCAAACTGACTATAAATTCCCCAAGGACAGGTAGGAACTATACTGCATTTTGTGTGTATTCCCCTACAATGAGTTAAGTGTAGAACTCTGCACTTAGCAAGCATTTAATAAATACTTAACTATCTTACTACCAAAAATTTCACTACCAAAGCTCCATTTATTAACTACAATTTGCTCTGAGGTATAAATATCATTTGATGAGCGGAATGGCATTATTGAGTCAACAGTTGAGGTTTTATTTTTTTTTCACCTTCCGATAAGAAGCAATGAAAACATTTTTCAGTGATGTGATTGATCCTTGTACTAATTTCTCCTTCATTCCTGAGTGTGTTCTCAAATTGAATGTCTATGGCATTCAGGTATTTTTATCCAAAGTAATAACAATGGCTTATATGTATATAGTTCTTTAAAGTTTATAAAGAACATGTGAGACAGGTAGTTAAGAATGAACTTTAATTCTTTCGTCATTGATGCTATTCATCATTGTAGCTAATAAGGGAACAGCAGAGGGTCAGACAACGTATTGCTGCATGTATGCTAACGTGATGTACTATGTAACAAATGTGCCTAAGGTTTAACACTTCATGCCATTTGTATAATGACTGTTCTTTAGTTTGTGACTTCAGCCACTGTTTACCAAGTCTAGTATGGCTGGTGATTGATATATATCAACCTAATGATTCTGCTTGAAACAAACCATTCTCCATGCCATGCTCCAGGCTGCAAAAGATGCTCTTATCTACCAGCACGTATTGATAATGGAATTTGGAGATGCCCCTGTATTGCCTTGGTTTTTGGGTTGAATGTTAAAACCCAGAGCTTGTGAATCCCACTTGTGGGATGGACTTGTTGATGTGAAGAGAGAGGGCTGAACTGGGAGGAGCCGTGAATTGGGAGAGAGGCCCAAGCCTAGAGAAGGCCAGAAGGACTTTGGGAGTGCGGTATCCAGTATCATGGAGCCTAAGCTGCTGAGAGAAAGACAGCTGAGAGCCTGTAAGAGCTGCCCAGGACTTTGAGAACTGCCACCCGGAACTGCCAAGGACTGAGGAGGCATGGCTGTGATGCCAGTATTTTGTCTGTCTGTTTTGATGTTGTTTTGCCAAATTCACCTGATGGTGAAGGACAGTGCTGCTGTGGTAGAGGTCCTGGAACCTGGCTATTGGTTCAGAAGCCCTGAAGAAGGATTTTCCTGTTGTATGTTTACAGAAATCCTGGAAGAGGGCCTTGCTAATGTTTTCAGGGGTTCTGGGACTGTTTTACAAGCAGAGAGTGACTTGATGAGGACACTAGCTATGTCTTTGTTGAGCCTTGTCTCCCCAGGAACTGAGATTACTGAGGGCTTGCCTCAGGTGAAGATGAAAGAAAGACCTTTCTTTGGGTATTCAATGCTGAGTTTAACCTTGTTAACTTAAGGGAGGATGGCCTTTTGTGTTCTCCTGCCCCTTTTGAGATTCAGGGGTGGGAAGCCTTTGAGTGATTGACCAAATGAATGTACTTTGTTTATGGTTGGAGACTAATCTCCATTTGAGAAGAGACTTTTGACTGACTAAATGAATGTACTGTCTAGGGGTGGAATAGTACCTGGATTGAATTGAGAGCTTGCTAAATGAACAAGTTACACTGTATTTTGACTTTTTCTGTTCGGTGAATGTTTGCTGAATAAATGGGGTTTACTATGCTGGTAATCCGAACCTTAGAAGTTGCCTTTGCTTGGCATTACACAGCAGTCCACAGCTGTTCTAAAACAGTTAAAGGTATACTTCAGCATCTCTGTTCATGATTTCTTCCCTCTCTTCTCCTTGCCCTCTACTACACACATTCTCACTCTCATTCTCATATTCATATATTCTCTCTCTCTCTCTCTCTCCCCTTTTCCCCTTCAACCTAAAGCAGCTGTTTGCATATCCTCTTATCATCTGTTCTCCACGCATCATCATATTCCCCCTCAACAAACATGGTTTCTATGTAACGAAATCTTTATATTCTTTCAGAACCTTTAGGATAGTGAATCTGTCACAATTAGTATACCTAAAATATGAGCTGCTAAGTGAAAGTAAAATTTAGATGAGATCACAATTTAAGCATTCACTGGCCTCTTTCCCATGGCATCCATGCATACAAACAGTAATATACAGGATCAGAATTCCTTCATTATTAATTCTAGCAATACCCAAGTTTGCCTTATAGGTGACACTGATGAAATTATCTAAAATGGAGATGTGGCAGATACAGAGCTAGTCAAAGGACCAGTGGTAGCATGGCCTTGATATATTAGGGAGGCAAAAGATGTCATAGTCCACCCATGAACAAAACAGCTCTTGGGTATTGAGCAGTTATGGGTGGAAGGCAAAGATAAAAGGGACTAACTTTGGGACTACTATCTACATTATCTACAGGTAATGAATGATTGGTTGGTTGGTTGGTTGTCCTTCATTCTCAAAGAAGACCAAAACGACATCACTATGCTAAAGTCAAGTTTCAATGTGTCCGACTGTGGCTGATCAGACCAATACAAGCCTGAGATGCTCTACCACAGGTCAGGCACAAATAGTCTGTGTGAACATTTGGGGTGGATTCTCTAAATTTGTGCATCCTGCATTTCCTTTGAGCTGTTTCAATTCTGCTTTGCTCACAGAGCACAGCACCTTCCCTGATGTGGGCACGCCATGCTGAGCAGTCCTGTGCCAGTGTGTCTCCTATGTCACACAATCAATTCCAAAGTTCTTGAGAAAGACCTTGAGAGTGTTCTTGTATTGCTTCTTCTGACCACCATGTGTGAGTTCTCCATAAAACAGCCTTTTTGGCAAGCCTATGTTTTGCCTTGGAACAATGTGGCCAGCCCATAGGAGTTGCACTCTCTGAAGCAGAGTTTGAATGCTTGGCAGTTTAATTTGAGTAAGGACCTCAGTGTCTGGTACCTTATCCTGTCAGGTGATCTTCAGAATCTTTCTAAGACAAATAAAATGGAAGTGAATCAGTTTCCTGGCATGGTGCTGGTAAACTGTCTAGGTTTCACAAGCATACAACAATGAGGTCAGCACAACAGCTCTGTAGACCTTCAGTTTGGTAGTCAGTCTAATACCTCTTCTCTTCCATACTTCCCTTTGGGGACTCCAAACACTGAGCTAGCTCTGGCAATGTGCATCTCAACCTCATAATCAATATGTACATCCCTGCAAAGTACACTACCAAGGTAAGTGAATTTATCTACAGCATTCAAAACTTCTCCATTTGCTTTAACCAATGGTTCCACGTATGGATGGTGTGGTAGTGGCTGATGGAGCACCTGTGTTTTCTTGGTGTTAATTATTAGGCCAAAATTAGCACAGGCAGCAGAGAATTGATTCATACTTTGTTATATATCAGCTTTAGAGGCTGCATTGAGTGCACAATCATGAGCGAACATTTCCTCCACTTTGGTCTTGGTTCATAGCCTTTTCAAATTGAAGAATTTACCATCAGTGTGGGAGCTGACCTTGATGCTATGTTCATCCTCACTGAAAGCATCTGATAACATGGCTGAAAATATCATGCTAAAAAGCATGGGAGCAAGCACACAGCCTTGCTTCACTCCATTGGTGACTGGGAAGACATGAGAGCATCGTCCATTATCCAGAACCCAGGCATTCATGCTATCATGAAATTGACATACAATGCTAAAGAACTTCTCTGAGCAACCAAACTTTGACATAAATTCCCATAAGCCTTCATGACTAACAATATCAAAGGCCTTGATCAGATCTACAAATGTTGTGTACAGACCTCTGTTCTGCTCCTATCATTTTTTCTAGAGTTGTCAGGTAGCAAACACCATATCAACTGTTCCTTGGATCTTTCTGAAGCCACACTGGTTCTCAGGTAGATGACTATCTTCCAGGTGAAAAATCAGTCTATTAGGGAGGACTCTGGCAAGAATCTTGCCAGCAGTGACTAAGAGACAGACACTCCCCTCCCCTGCCATGATTATCCCAGAACAATCTATTTCCTTTACCTTTATAGAGATGGACAATGGAGGCATCTTTAAATTCCTGGGGGATAACCTCTTTCCATATAATCCGGAAAATTTCAGTCAGCTTTTATATGAGCAATGGACCCCCTACCTTATAAATTTCAGCTGGAATAGAATCAGCACCAAGTGCTTTGCCACATGAAAGGAGCCTAATAGCATTCAAAACCTCAAATTCATTTGGAGCTTCAGCTAGGGAGGGATTAACTTCAACCTGACATAAATGGCCAATGGCCTCAGCATTGATTGATGATGATCTGTTGAGAACACTGCGGAAGTGTTCAACCTATCTCTCTAGGATCATGTCCTTATCACTAATCAAGGTGGCTCCATCAGCACTGAGTAGTTGCTATATACCATAGGTCTTTGATCCATAAACAGCCTTCAGGGCATCATAAAAGTGTTTTGGATTGTTACTATCAGCATAAAACTGAATTTTATCAGCCTTCTTACCAAGCCAGGAATCCTGCATCTCTCTAAGTTTTGCTTGTACTTTACTTTTGATGGAATTAAATGCTACCTTCTTAGAGATGGATGAACTATCATGCTGGTAAATCCTGTGGAGCCTCATTTTTTCATTCAGCAGCTTCTGAATTTCCCCATCATTTTCATCAAATCAGTTTTGGTGTTTGTAAGTGTTCTGACGCAGATGAACAAGTGCAGAGCTATACACCAAATCTCTGAAAGCTGCCCACTCCTTTTCTGCTCCACTGTTGCCAACTGTGTGTTGGCTCAACTTTCCCTCCAAGTTAGCAACAAACTGTTCCAGCTCAAAGAAGAGCTCTAATTTGTTGACATTAATTCTTCTGGTAATCATTTTGCCTTAAGGGGCACCACTGTTGATGAATGTGAGTATTTAGCTTGGAAAGGATAAGTCTATGATCAGTCCAGCACTCTGCACCACATGTTGCCTTCATCACTCTCACATCTTGTCTGTCTCTTCTCTTTACAATCACATAGTCTGTTAGATGTCAATGTTTCCTTCAAGGGTGCATCCATGAAGTTTTATTGCATTTAGGTAAATGGAAGACAGTGTTGGTGATGAGAAGATAATTAGATGCACAAGTCTTCTGTAGTAAGTGACCATTGCTGTTGCAGTTTCCAACTCCATTCCTCCCTAGGACTCCTTGCCAAGTCTGGTAGTCTGAGCCTACTCTAGCATTAAAGTCACCCAGAATTACAAGGTTGGCACATTGATGATAAGGGTCTCTAGGTCTTCATAAAATTTTTCTTTGACCTCATCAGGGTCCAGCATGGTGGGAGCATAGGCACTGATTATGGTGGCATGATATTTTTCTGCAAGTGGCAATGCATCATCATGAGCCTGTCATTCACTCCTTTTGGCAGACATACTAGCTTGTTGACTGGATTAGTTTTGATTGCAAAACCAACACCAGCTTCACAGGACTCCCATTCACTGCAGCCACTCCAGAAAAATGTATATCCAGCTCTGACTTCAGTAAGCTGGCCTTCATTTGCCATTCATGTTTTACTCAGCGTTGCTATTTGGATGCAATACCTGCTGAGTTATCTTGCAACAAGAAATGTTTGTCTTTCAGGTCTACTGGATTTTGTGTTGTCTATACATCCATGTGCCTATGGTGAGTAGAAACATCTTTGCAGATGTTTTTGTACATTTTTTTGTGTTTCGACTGCAGAGTGGGATTCCTCACCTGATACAGTAATCAGGCCAGGGTTGGGTAAGCAGACAATTTTTAGGGCACCTTTCCTAGCCCCTTCCACACACCAAAAGGTGAACAGTGCAATCCTTAAAAGGCTACTCAGACACTTGGGGGGCTGCCAAATCCCACTGCTGCTTCCAGTGAGAAGACAACCCTATGGCCTGGGCTGCCTGTGTGCAGGGTTGTGACAAGAGCTCTCAGTATATCCACACCTGCTGCTTTGTCACTTGCCTGTTGCCACAGGACTTTGAGATAGATATAATGGCAAAATGGTATGGGTGATGTCTTTTGATTCATGATTGGATTTAAGTGAGGCAGAGTTGCAGGAAGTCACCAGCTTCGCTCTCTCCTCCAGAGTCATCACAGTCCAGTGGCAGGACAGAATCAAGATGACTGGTTATGGCTCAAGATGCAGTGGATGACCTTGGTATCTTTGATGTCTAAACAAGCTCTAAGCACGCCACAAGTGCCTGCTTCAGCTGCCTTCACGGCCATTGGAACAAATTGTTCTCATCTGCCCATTCCACCAGGGGAAGTCTTCACATGCTTGGGGTAGACACACCCCTAACTCATCAAAGGTTTTGAGACCAGGTTTAGCCTGTCTGCTGAAACAGTTTACCAGGATGTGGCCATTGCACATGCTACAGCTTCCTGGAGCTACAGGTAAGAGTTGGGTAGAACAGGTGGACACCAGAGGTGGGTAGAAAGCAGTCCTGAAAAAGGTTTGGCAGCCATCACACCAGAGGTACCAGTCCTCCCTGAATACTCCCTACACCCCAGCAGGTAATGATAATCAGAATGCAAAGGAACATCTAAGAATTCTGGAACGAAATGCAAATTCATTTAGGGAACATGGGAATGGAAGTTTATAGATCTGCTAAAAGATCACAGGGCCAACAAAACCACAGGATCATAGGAACCACAAGGCTTTTTGTCCTCCAGGAAAGCCACCAGGAGAAACAGTGTGGCACTGGACTAAGGAAAGTTACCTGCATTGTGGAAAGAATTCTATCTCTACCAGAATGCCCCAACAACACCGCCAATTCCAGAAAATCCCCAGGAAAGTTGTTTTGTAAGTCTCTATTCCAAGCAGCATAATTTGGGGCACAGAGGACAGTCAACCCTAGTTGAATATGTTCATGCCAGAAGAAAAGAAGATCTTATCTCTAAGAGTTCAAGGTACTCCTCACAGCATGGCCTATAACATACAATCCCCAACCTTATGTATATAGTAACCATGAAGAAGGTAGGGAAGAAGACGGGAAATTAAAGGTAAAGCAATGGACTAAGACAAATCCAAGGAAAAGCATACCTCAAAAACTAGACTCTAGGGGCAGGTAGGTGGCACAGTGAATAAAGCATCAGCCCTGGAGTCAAATCTCCCCTCAGACACTTAGCACTTACCAGTTGTCTGACCTTGGGCAAGTCACTTAACGCCAATTGCCCTGCCTTCCCCCTTCCAAAAAGACCAAAAAAAATAAATAAATTAAAAAAACTAGACTCTAGGAATGCAAACCTGAGGCGGGGTACAAGAGTAGAAGCAGTTGTGCCACTCAGTGTTGGCATCCTGGGGCAAATCCCCCAGTTGTCCTTCCCTGATTTATGTTTTCATCAGTTAGCACAAAATTCATTAAAAGTTAACTTTGACAAAATAGCAAATTGTACTACTCTGCTACATCAACGGATTTGTGATCTCATCGATGCTGGCATTTCTCCCAATGATACATTGTTTTTTTGGAGGAGGGAAGGCAAGGCAATTGGGGGTAGGTGACTTGCCCAAGGTCACACAGCTAGTAAGTATATCGAGTGTCTGAGGCTGCATTTGAACTCAGGTCCTCCTGACTCCAGAGCCTATGCTCTATTCACTGTGCTACCTAAATGCCCGCCCCCTCCATGATACAATCTGCAACTCATTCATACCTACCCATCCTATTGGACTCTTGTACACATTCTCCCATAATTCTGCTGGGGGAAGGGGTGTCTTGACAATATAAGAATACCAATAGAGTATACAAACTGTCTATCAGTTTTTCCTTGTTCCTACTACATTACTAGCCCATCTTCTTTTCTGATCATATCATTCTTTGATAACATCCATTACACCACTTGCTCTGTATGAATATTTATACTGTATTATAGCCTGCTCCAACCTATCATGTATTTCTCCATTATCCTTTGGGTAATGTTCTTCACTTTTTCAGTCTGTAGCATTTTATAACTTGCCAAAATATTGACATAAAAGGATGGGGCTTTCTTTCAAGGATAAGCTTGAAGTAATTAAAAGAATTACGCAATTATTTTACAAACCAGTATGTTTTTCCCATGTTCCTTTCTAGATGCAATTCATTATGTATCTGAAGTGTTTGTCCTAGACATATACAATGAAGGATAAGCTCTATCATCTACATAGCATAGTCTAGAAAATAGACATTCTTTATCCACTTGGTTTTTCCTCTGTGAAGTTATACCAAACTCTTTTGAGTGATTATGGATATTATGCTCTACAATATTACAGGATTTGATGCAATCAATATGATGTAATTCACAAACAAGAGCATCTGGGGGAATTCACAATCCAGAGGGAATTTCTCTTTGATTTGGACTCTGCAGTGGATTTCTTCCATGGCAGTCACGAACAGCTTTGGCAAGTATACATCTCCCCTGTTTTATGCCTCAGTTGCTATCAGTGATCAGAGGGTCATCAAATAAGGTTCTCTCTGTTGTCATATCTTATAACAAATCACATATAATTTTGAGTTACATATGGAAGATAATTTGTCAGAAAGCCTTTAAAAGGTAAAGATTACTGAATCAAATGCTTTTTTTCCATCATCAACAAAAAGCAAAAACAGAGGCAGCTAAGAGGCACGATGGATAGCATGCGAGACCTGGAGTCAGAAAGACCTGAGTTCAGACACTTGCTAGTTGTGGAACTTTAGGGAAGTCACTTAATCTCTGTCTGCCTCAGTTTCCTTAGCTGTAAAATATAGATAATAGCACTTACCTCTCAGTGTTGTTTAGAGGATCAAATGAGATATCTATAAAGTGCTTAACGCACTACTTGGTATACTACAGTATATACTTAATAAACGCTTGTTTTTATGCCCCCTCTTCCACTCTTTCCTTACAGGATATTACATTCTCTTTCACTCAGATGCGTGACTGTAAAGACGTGGTTCTACTGCAAAAAGTCTATTCCTGTATAATACCTTTACCAAGGATGCCCTGAATGCAAGTGTAGTTTGTTTGTTTGTTTGTTTATAAAAATGTTATATATAGACATAGCTGGGGCGGCTAGGTGGTCAGTGGATAGAGCACAGGGCCTGGAGTCAGGAAGATCCGAGTTTAAATCCAGCCTCAACTAGCTTGTTTGACCCTGGACATATCACTAAACCTCTTTCTATCTCAGTTCCTCATATGTAAAATAGAAACCATTGGAGAAGGAAATGGCAAACCACTTTAGTATCTTTGTCAAGAAAACTTGGACTCTGTCTATGGGTTCACATAGAGCAGGACATGACTGAACAACTGCATAATAACACAGACATAGATACATGTATGTGTTCATTTGTGCATGTGCCTTTATGTGTGTATATATAGAATAAAAATATATATATGTTTGCAGGTGTATATATATATATATATATATATATATATATATATATATATATATATTTATACAAATACACACACACACACACACACACACATACACACACACACACAAATAGATGTGAGAGATGCCAGGGAGGTAAAATTGATAAGCGTTGCCAAAAGATTGAATATGAGAAATGTCCTCAGAATGAATATGAGAAATAAAAGAAACTGAAGAGAGAAGGATGACTTCAAAATTTCAAAACTGGATAAGCAGGAGAATGGTAGTACCCTAATAGAAAAAGAAAAGTTTTAAGGAGAGATGAGTTTACAGAGAAAGAAAATGGGTAAATGAATGAATACTTTTTAATATGCTGAGCTACCTTAAACTCCCATAAAAAGAAGGAAGGTTATACATTTCAAGATGCCCCCTTCACAGAGAAAAGAAAGACAGAATGGATTCTACAGGTTAAAGCAGAGCTAGTCAAGAAATAAGGGCTACATCTAATCATATGTTGGCTTGCTGCTTCATTTCTCAAACCTTTCTTCTAGCCACTTCTTTGAGCTAAGCAGTGAGAATAAGAATCAAATATGTAATTTACATTCGTGAGATTATGAGAAAGTAATCCTATTAACATTGACACTGCACAGACAACTGTGGCTGGTGACCTAGTTCCCTAAACTTATTCTTACTCAGAAAGAAAAAACAATTTCTAAAAGAATAAAATCATAAAAAGAGTAAAAATGATTTTTTAAAAACCAAATAAATTAGTGCAGAGCAAATACTAGGATAGATATCATGACCACAGAGTGTCTATAAATCGTTCTATGGCTCCAAAGAAGATTATTCTCATAATAAAAAGAGGAAGACGTTAGATCTAATAACTGATGTTGCCATCCACAAACACACTAAAGGGTAAGCTGACTTGGGTGATGGAATTTTCCTTAAAATGGAAATACCACCTGAAGAAATGTGGAGAAGTCAGATGTCACAGCCAAGGTCACATACGTGATGCAGCCAGAATTACAATTCTGTTCTCTTATAATCCCCATTTGCTGCCCCATTTGAGTTTAGAACAAACTTGTCCTCGATGCTTGAGGCAGATCACCATATTTCTGGCATATAGACAAATTCCTTTCCTGAAAGACTCAGCCACTGACCACCCTGAAATCAGAGACCTGGATCTGTAATTTCATCAGTACAGGAAACTCCTAGTGAGGAACCTCCTTCCACCAAAGCAGATCAGCAACTACTAGATAATGTACAGTCATAGAGAGCTGCCATGGGCATGGGGAGGTTAAATGACTTGCCTAGCGTCACACAACCAGCACGTATCAGAGGAAAGACTTAAACCCAGGTGTCTTACTGGCTCTAAGGCCCGCGCTCTGTTCACACTATTCCATGTTCTCCTTTCTAGGCATTTTTCACATAAGATATAGCATGTCTGACTATGTTACCCACCTGCTCAAAAAGCTTTGAGGGCTCTCCACTAGCTCTAAGAAAAAATACAAACTCCTCTTTCTCCTGGTATTTGATACCCTTGATAGTTTAGCTCCCATTTACCATTTTCTGGTTATTTCCTATTACTATCCTTCACAGAGTCAATGTGACAGACAGGGAGGACCACTAGCCATTTCTGGAACCTGATATCCCTCTCCTGGTCCTGTACCCTCGCAAAGGATGCTCTTCATGACCAGAAGGTTCTCTATCCTCACCTTCTCTTCCCAGAATCCTCAAGTTCCTTCAAGACTTCATTCACAAGCACTTTTTTGAAGGAATATGACTAATACAGGAGTTTGTTTTGCTTAACTATGCATATTTGTTACAAAGGTTTTGTTTGTCTTTTGTTATTTTTTTTTTCCATTGTAGGGAGGTAGAAGAAAAGAAAATAGATTTTTATTCACTGAAAAAAATTAAAAAATTTTAAAAGGACTTAACTTGGGGCAGCTAGATAGTGCAGTGAATAGAGCACCAGCCCTGGAATCAGGAGGATCTGAGTTCAAATCCAGCCTCAGACACTTAACACTTAATAGCCATGTGACCTTGTGACCTTGGGCAAGTCACTTAACCCCAATTGCCCTGCCTTCTCCCCTCCAAAAAGCAAAAAAAAAAAAAAAAAAGGATCTAACTCAATTTTTACCTCCTCCATGAAGCCTTCCCTGATACCTCCTAGTGACCAATGTTTCTCTAGCCCCTCTATTTTTTTGTACTATGTTTATTTGTTTTACATGTTTTTTCTCTCGCAGTAAAATTGTAGACTCTTTGGAAGCAGGGAACTATTGTGTTTCTATCTTGGTATGCCTAGTACCTAGCAGAGTGCCCAGAACACAGGCATTTAATAACTGCTTGCTGAATTGAGTCTAGTAGTCTTGTAACTACCAAAAGAGACAAAGTGGTTCATTGGTCATGACTTGTTCTTAGCAACCAATGTTAGCTCTTAGAGCTCACTGCTTCCTTCAGTGAACTAAGTCAAAAGAATAATAATACAGTCTTGAATTTTTCTGGAGGTGGAAAAAAGTTCCCATTTTGGAAAAGGGTAAAAATGATAAATAAGCTTGTTGCCTAGCATTATACATAGTCATCATACATGATTAGCAGTAGCTGTACTCAGGGTACACACTCAGTGTACTGAGCATAAAGCTCAATTTGGAGTCAGGAGACTTAAATTTGACTTTTAGCTCAGATACTTAGCATGTGACTATGGCAAAGCAAATTTAACCCTTCTAAATCTCAGTTTCCTCATCTGTAAAATAGGCATGAGTATGATAAAATCATAGAGCTAGACAGGAACTTAAAGACTTCTAGTACAACTGGTAGAAGGCACATATGAATTGGAAAAATAAGCTAGAAAAATGAATTATTATTCCTCAAATGTTATCCACAAACATAGCTCAGTGATCACATCCAAAGTTTTTTAATTTTTTCAGTCCCTGGGAATATAATATATCTGGACCAAGAGATACAAATTTACTTAAAATATCTAAGTGCCTTCTTACTACATCCCCTCGTTTATCTTGGTTAAGTGGGAACTGAAGCCCATGCTAATTTTCCTCTGTTTAGTTTGAAATTTATTCTCTTTGAAAGCAAAATAACATTTGAATAATACTTCTTTATCTATCATCTGTTAATACTGTACCATCTTCCCACTACCTACCATTTCTTTTTTACTCTTCTTGTTCCAAACATATCTTTGAAAGTCCTTTTAATTATCCTTAGCATTTTCCAAAAAACTCAGCTCATTCTCAACTTGACCTTTCCTGGCACTGTTATTACAGCTCAACGTAAATTTTTTTGTATTATTTCTTAAGTGTGTATCCTTCCTTACTTCTGGCTGAACTATTAGGTCCTGGAATCCAATAAACTATTGTCCCTTTAAGAACTCAAGGGAGCATGGCCACAAGGCTGCTCCAGTTTGCCAAATGACATATGACCTATATTAGTCAACTATGAATTTCTCTACCTCTCCTGGCATGGCTTCCATGGTCCTGGTGTAGGTCCTATGATCAGCTGCCCAATCAAGCCATTACTGCCCTCTGCTGCTTCCAGTGAAATGCATGGACTTGAAGCAACAACAGTAATTCCGAATCAACAGTATCTATTCCAGAACCCTGGGCTGCCTGCAGTCAAGACAGTTGGACAGGGCCGGCTAGGTGGCTCAGTGAATACGGCACTGGCCCCGGAGTCAGGAGGACCTGAGTTCAAATCACTTAATTAAGTGTCACACTTAATACTTACTAGCCATGTGACCTTGGGTAAATCACTTAATCCTGATTGCCCTGCCCTCCCCCCTCCAAAAAGCAAAAAAAAAAAAAAGACAGTTGAACAATGATATTCCCCATCTTCACCTTTTACCACTGAGATCATTATTAACAAAAATGACTTAAATGGTAAAAAATATGGCCCTATGAATGGAAATTAACACTTTCTGAGGAAAGATCAGGGAAACAGGGAAAAATATTCACCTTGAAATAACCCTTTTAGAGTTAGAAAGACCTAGTTTAGGATCATAGATAGAAAGCTAAAAGGGAACTCCTTCAAGATCACATAAGCCAACCCCTCATTTTATTGATGAGAAAAGTAAAGTCCAGAGAGGACTTATCCAGGGTCACCTTGGGAATGTCTCTAATCTCAAGTCAAGGAAAGTTCTCAGTCTATGACAGTCTGTATCCTGTCTTATCTGCCCCCTTCAAGAAGTTCTCCAAGAAGACAGAAGAACTCTAGCTTCCTAGAGCTAGAGTTGTAGCTTCACATTAGTTTCTGACCCATAGGCATGTCCTCAGACTGTCTCAAAATAAAGTTCTTTCTCAATTGCTTCACAGATGAAGGAGTCCTCTAAATCACTCAGCGCTTTAATTTGAAGACTTTTAAGGATAATTCTGGAAGGTAGTCTATGATCTTCAGTAAAAGACAGCCTCTAATCAGCAGATTCAGGGTAGGAAGAGTTAGTAATTAGATTATGTCACCATAGCATAGTATGAATGCTCAGCTAAGGCCTGATGTAGACCTCATAGATACAGTCTTAGGAGGGTTTAGCCAATCTCATCAAGAATGATGTAACTTAGGGAGAGTGTTAATACCCCACTCAATCTCATCCAGGAATGTCTATGTATTAAAACTTGTCAACTCTCAATCTAGGCCTCTTTTGCTCTTAACCACATCAGAGTTTCACCATTTCTCCTACATCTTGCTGTCCTCTCACCATCCAAAGGATATCCATGCAGCTCAGAGGAATATACCTTCATTTATCTCCCATGACACATGGACAGAGGATAGAGGGCCTCTGTTTGTGTTGTAATTAATCTAGTCACTGTGATACCTGCCAAATTCCCTCCCTAGAGAGGTAAAAAAAAAATCCCAAGGGAATCATTACTGCTGGGAAACCAACTAAATTATCTATATACTGGGCGGCTAGGTAGCGCAGTGAATAGAGCACTGGCCCTGGAGTCAGGAGGACCTACGTTCAAATCTGGCCTCCGACACTTACCACTCACTAGCCATGTGACCTTGGACAAGTCATTTAACCCCAACTGTCCTCCCTTTCCCCCTCCAAAAAGCAAAAAAAAAAAAATTTATCTACATACTATTGTACTACATTATCATCTACAGTTCCACCACATCTGTAACTACCCTACCAACAGCCTAATTCTATTTCAGAAAACTGAACCCCTAGATCACATGATCTACTCCAGTTATTTAGTTTGTTTAATTTAGTTACTTAATTGGCACCACCCTTATCCTTCCGTGTCCCTTACGCTCTACAGTAGTAATAGAAAGATATTCCCTTAAAGCAGAACCAGTTACACAAGCAAACCAACAGCTAAGAGTTTTTAGTTCTAGAGATGACACACTCTTCACTATTTCAAGTGGTTATTCAGGTTTTCTGGTTAGAACATGATCCAGCTATCACATAGAATACCCAAGAATTGGCCCCCCAGGCTTCATTTCTCAAATATATAGAGGATTGAATCAAATGTGTAAGAATACAAGTCATTCCCCAACTGATAAATGGTCAAAGGATATAAACGAATCAAATGTGTAAGTATACAAGTCATTAACCAACTGATAAATGGTCAAAGGATATAAACAAATCAAATGTGTAAGAATACAAGTCATTCCCCAACTGATAAATGGTCAAAGGATATAAACAGGCAGTTTTCAGACAAAGAAATCAAAGCTATCTATAGTCATATGAAGAAGTGCTCTAAATCACTTTTGATTAAAGAAATGCAAATTAAAACAACCAACACAATAATCCAGACAATTACAAAGGATTCATGATGGAAGATGCTATCTACATCCAGAAAAAGAACTGATGGACTCTGTAGATGGAAGCATATTTTTTTTCACGGTTTTTTC
>CM053590.1:123289174-123308608 GCA_028646515.1 Pseudochirops corinnae
GAGAGAATAGACTGGGGTTGGGGGGACACACTGGGATGGCTGTTTTGGGGCGGTGGGTGTCGGAAAGAGGGGGAGAAAATATGTAAATCAAAGTCTTGTGGAAATGAATAATGCAAACTATAATAAAATTTAATTTAAATTAAAAAAAAAAAAAGAGTTTGTCTTACCTTTCCACTGAGATCTATAAAGCTCCCTGCTGGCAGGGACCTTCTCTTAAACTCAATTGCAGAAGGGTGCCTAATACAGTGTTGGGGCAGAGAAGGTACTCAGTGAAAGCTTGTGGAATGGCTGTTAGGTGAAAAGAGGCTGTCAGGTGGGTTTATCAGCCATAGCTGCCTGATTAATGTCCAGTTGTTTATGCTTAAAAGACATCTGAGCTCAGCCTCGTCCGTAAATAGCCTGTAGCTGGGCACCTGGTGAATCATCCAAGGTAAAATGGGTGGTCACTTTTTCTTGCCACCTTGTACCTCCAGGAGTAGGCTCACAGTGCCCCTGGGAGCCCCTCTCTTTGGTAGGGAACTGTGCTGTCCACAGAGGTCTTGCTTCACTTGGAGGCCTCGAGAGGAGCACCTCATCTCCAGAACCAGGACACCGCTTTTCTCTTGCTCTGTATGCTCCTTGCAAAGTGACCAGGGGAGGAGGTGGTAAGACAGAGAAGGAGATTGTGAAGGGAACATCCTCCTCTCCTGTCCTCTTTGGCTCAGCCTTTCCAGCTACCTGAGAGTTGTGAGAACACTTGTGTACAGACAAGGCCAAACATTTCACTTCAGCTATCTCATTGGGAATGTGTAAGCTTGCTATAGTACACAACAGGCAGGGATCATTCTTTGCATGAGAAGATATTCTCCAGAAGAGGAGAAGAAGAACATTTCATGGGACATCCTATTTCAATTCAATGCTGGATTATGCCTTAAGTGAATGCTTAACCTTTTAATAAGTAACTGTGATTTCTTTTTGCCTGTCGTGTATTGGGTCTCTTACATGATGTGTTTTTCTTCCCCTGCCTCTAGTATTCTTTCCAAGAACAAAGCCAGAAGAAGCTGTTGCCCATTGCTGCCACCCAGTGTTGTAAGTGAGAAATTCTGTTTTCTCTTAAACCCTATATGATTTCTCCCTACCCTTGCTTTCACTTTCCTAGATCTCTGAAATGAAAGATTACATTTGTTGGGAGGGGTTGGAGTGGGTAGTAGACCTGCAGAAATTTCATTTTGCATTCCTGTAACCACCTGTGGGCATTGGTGTCTCTGGGAGGACAGGTTATAAACCAGGGAATAATAACCCTGCAGGGAATGGTTTCATCACTTTGGGCCTATGGCAAAGGAAAAAAAAACTGACCTGAAGGCTTTGTTAATTTGGAGATCAAGCTAAAGCTCAGTCCCACTGTCCTTTCTCCTGCTCTGCTCATTCCAATAGCAGAGCTGAGTCAAGGCACAAGTAAAGGTTATTACATGTGAGCTTCTTGATTTTGCAGGCTTGGGGAGGGAGTAGCTAAATCACATTCAAAGTGTGCTATCTGCTAGGATGGTGATGTAAGCAGGCTAGTTTGGAGACTTGTAAATGGTGATGTTTTGTGGTCTAGTGATGATACTGGTGGTAATTTTCTTTTTAAAGGGATAACATGAAAAGCTTCTCAAATATCTACTTTGGCCTTGGTGAATTCTTGCCATATGCAGGATCTACACAGTCCTACTGTTTCTTTTCAGCGGGTAAAGAGAGCTTATTGTTATTATCCCTTCACTGAATTATTTTCCTAGGAAGGGTTTTGCATTATTTTTTGGTGAGGACCACACTCTCAGGACTGGAAGGGACCTCAGATGTCATTTAGTCCTAGGGCTATGGAATATGTCTTAGGCTGTCAGTCCATCATTCTTCCCCATTGGTTTTAACTGTCTTTCTTTGTTAGGAGGGAGTGGTACTGGGAAATAGCTGTTAAAAACAAAACCAAAACAAAACAGGGCAGCTAGGTGGCTCAGTGAATAGAGCACCAGCCGTGGAGTCAGGAGGACCTGAGTTCAAATTTGACCTCAGACACTTGACACCAGCCTTATGACCTTGGTCAAATCCCTTAACCCCAATTGCCTTGCCTTCCCCCCTCAAAACAAAGCAAAACCCAAACCAAACAAAAGCCATCAATAAGTGAATAAAAAAAGTGATTTGGTTCAAACTATTCTGATTAGGATTCCTTTCTGTATAAGTCAAGTTCATTTCATCAAGCATATGTTAAGGGCCAGCTATAATGTGCCAGACATTAAGTTTGCAAGAACAACAACAATAATAATGATAACAGCCGGCATCTCTGTGGTGCTTCAAGCTTTGTTACACACTCCACAAATAAACAGCATCTCATTTCATCCTTATGACAATTCTGTGAGGTATTTATTATACCCATTTTACAGAGGAGGAAACTTGAGGCAGGCAGAGGTTGAGTGACTTACCCATAATCACACTGTCAGCAAGTGTGTGAGGTCTGATTTAAACTCTCGTCTTCTTGACTCCATGTCTAGTGCTTTATCCACTGAGTCACATACGTGTGCTGCCTCATGTCTCAACATTCCCTCCTCCTGAGGAATTGACATTCTGTTGTGGGAAAACAACAGATACGTAGAAAACTGAATACAAAATGTATATAAAGTGATAGACATTTCGGCACAATGGAAGGGGCAATGGGATAGGGACATGGGAAGGGTTGGGGCTAGCATTGGTTGGTGTGAAGGAGTAGGGAGTAGTGCTAAGTAAGGGAGCCCAGTGATCTTTCCATTTCACTTCAGAGTATCCTGACATAAAGCAATGGAATAAAATTTTTAAAAAAATTTGTTACTCTCTTTTGTCTTTATATTGCCTACATTTTCCCAGAATCCCTCCCATGCTATAAAGCCATCTCTTATAGCAAAGACTTTTTAAAAAGCGGAAAAATGTTCAACAAAACTATTGAAAAAAGCCTGACATTATATACAACATTTTACACTCATTGTCTCCCATCTTTGTAAAGAATGGAGGGAAGGAGACTTTTCATATTTATTCTCTAGGGTCAAGTTTGGTCGTTATAATTTTGTAGCATTGAGTTTCAATTGTTCTTTCCATTTGTATGATTCTAGTCATTGTGTATGTTGTTTTTGTTATTTTTATTTCATTTGCATAATTTTGTATAGGTGGAATGGAATTTAATAGAAATAAATGTAAAGACATGTACTTGGATTCAAGGAACCAATCACACAAGTACTGAAGGGGAAATATGGAGTAGGGTTTGGTTGATGGTTCATACTGAGGGAAGCTCAGTCTGAGCCGGTACTATGTCATAGATATCCAAATAGCAAATACAGTCTTTGGCTGCAGTAAGAGAGCCATAGTATCCGTATCAAGGTAGATAAATCTCACTGTACTCTTTGCTTGTTGGGCCACATCTGGAGTATTGTGCTCCATAATAGTGTCCAGTTTTAGGTATTACAATAATTTTTTCATCTTTCTCTTCTTTTTATTTTTTTAAAAAATGCACTTATTATTTATTTATTTTTAGCATTCCTTTTTTTAATGTTGCAAATGTTCCAAATTCTCTCACTCCTTCTTGTCCCTCCCCTACCCATTGAGAAGGCAAGCAATGTGATATCAATTAAACATGTAAAATCATGCAAAATATATTTCCATATTAACCATGTTGCAGAACAAACAAATAAGAAAAACAAAGTGAAAAAATTATACTTCAGGATGCGTTCAAATTTCATCAGTTCTTTCTCTGGAGGTGGATAGCATTTTTTATCATGAGTCCTTTAGAATTGTCTTGGATCATTGTATTGATCACAGTAGGTAAGTCATTCACAGCTGATCATTGTTACAATATTACTGTTACTATGTACAATGTTTTCTTCGCTTACTTCATTTTGCACCAGTTCATATAAATCTTCCCAGATTTTTCTGAAACCACTCCCTCCTCATTTCTTATGGTATGATAGTATTCCATAACAATCATATACCACAGCTTGTTCAGCCATTCCCCAATTGATGTGCATGTCCTTGATTTCCAATTCTTTGATACCACAAAAAGCTGCTATAAATATTTTTGTACATATAGGTCATTTTCTTTTTTCTTTTTAAAAAATATTATTTCCCCCAGTTTCATGTAAAGACAAATTTTAACATTCATTTAAAAAAATTTGAGTTCTAAATTTTCTATTTCCCTCCCTGAGACAGTAAACAATTTGATATAGGTTATACATGTTCAGTCATGCAAAACATATTACCACATTAGTCATGTTGTGAAATAAAACTCAGGCCCAAAGGAAAAAAAATGGAAAAAATTACAGAAAGTAAAAAAATACTATGCTTCAATCTGCATTCAGAATGTATTAGTTCTTTCTCTAGAGATAGGAATAGCATTTTTCATCATGAGTCCTTTGAAATTGTCTTGGATCAAAAAAAAATTGTCTTGGATCATTGAATTGCTGAGAATAGCTAAGTCGTAGTTGATCATCTTATAGTATTTCTGTTACTGTGTACAGTGTTCCCCTGGTTCTGCTTACTTTACTTTGCATCAGTTCACATAAGTCTTTCCAGTTTTTTCTGAAGACAGTCTAATAATAATTTCTTATAGGATGGTAATATTCCATTACAATCATATACCACAGTTTGTTCAGTCATTTCCCAACTGATGGGCATCCCCTCAATTTCCAATTCTTAGCCACCACAAAATATTTTTGGACAAATAGGTCCTTCCCCTTCTCTCTACCCCTTAAAATCTCTTCAGGATACAGATCTAGTGGTAGATAAGAGTATGTACAGTTTTATAGCCCTTTGAACATAGTTCCAAATTGCTCTCCAAAATAATTGGATCAATTTACAACTCCACCAACAGTGCATTAGGGTCCCAGTTCTCCCACATTCCCTCCCACATTTATTATGCCCATGGTCATCTAGCTAATACCTGAGGCTGGATTTGAACTCAAGTCTTTCTGACTTCCAGCTAACGCTCTGTCCACTGCGCCACCCAGCTGGCCCACAATTGAGAATAGTCAGAACCTATAGCTGTATTTTTTTTAGCCGAAGTAAAGCAAAGTTTATTAAAAATTTGCCATAATGGGTAGACTCTTAAGGAGCCTTGGTATCTGTGACCCTTGTATTGGGCGGGTGGGCCACAATAATCAGACACAGAGTGAGTCTGCGCTAGATAATTCTCAGCCGAACCTATAAATATTAACAGTGCTTTTGTGGTTGCAGACCTTTTTGAAGGTGCTAAGAGTTTCTTTTGGTCCTGATCTTCCTGGTGTGTATGGGAGCTGGATCCTAATATCTGGCTGAGTTCTGATACTACCAATGGAAATTGATTAAGGAAAAGGCTCTTGGAAATGTTGATGAGGTTCTGGCTTACATTGACCTTACAGAGATCTTTCTCAGGTGTGATGTGGTTTAAAAAAAGGGGGGGGGGGAGCGCTGGGTTGTTGGAGATAGATGAACAGTCCCAGAAATTATTTTTCTACTTCTTTCTTTCCAGGGAAATCCCCCTTGGAAATGATCCTGTTTAGTTAGAACAGATGGAGATTGGGTGATCTGTGTGTTTGTCATTGACATCAGCACTGAGGGGAGGAGTCACTTTAAACATTGGCTTTAGTCCTTGTTTAAACTTAGAAAATAGCACTTTGTATCTCTAGTAGACCTTTTTCTAGTAGTCCTTCCTGTCTGTAGCCATGTTGGGTGTGGCTTAGAGTTTTTTCTTTTAATGATATCACTGATGTCAATACATTAGCTCCCGACAGTCCTTATTTGCACATTCTCATTTTTAATGAGGACACAAATATACATATCTTCTCCAGAGCTAGAATAAATGTTACAGGGAGGTCATTTTATCCAACCCCCTCATTGACAAAGGAAGAAACAGACCCTGAAAAGTTAAATGACTTTTCCGTGGTTATAGAGGTAGTTAGGAGGCAAAGCTGGGATTTTAACTCTGTTTCTCTTATTACAAATATAGCATGTTTTCCATTATATCTAATACTCTTTGCCCTTCTGCCATTCTCAGAACTGCTCCCAGGCACCTCCTTTAGGATTATAGATTGTTTTTGAAGACAGAAACTAGCTTACAAACAGCTTTGGCTCTGTTCTGTTTTAGTTTTGTTTTCCAAAAGTGATGATCATGGACAAAGATGGTGGAGTGATGTGTTTGTGTAATATAAGGGTATGAAAGTCTTCCTCTTTTTACCCCTTTCTCATTATTTCCCTTTATTTTTGGCCCCAAATCATTCTGTCTCTCTCTATCAAGAAATAGACTTAGCCTCCAACTGTTGTGGAAGGACTACTGCATAGCTCTATTTAAGCTTGTACTATTAAGCCTAAGAAATTCAAACTCACTAACATGAATTGTCTAATGAGTCACAACTCACAGCTCCAAGATTATCCACCAAATGGGGACAGCTACAGAAGCATTGGTGTATGGCATTCAAGGTTCACTCCGACTGTTTTTCACTATATTCTAGCTATGCCCTTGCTATTGGTCTGATGTAATTCCAACTCTGCTTTAAGGTCAAGAAGGAAAAATATCCTCTCCGTGTATTCCAGGCAGCATGGACAAATAAAGTCTGAAATAAACTTCTGTTTTCTTTAGTCAAGTGCACCATGTTGAAATAAAAGATCAAAGTAAAATTGGAGCCTTGGCTTTGTTTATGTTCACTGTTTCCATTTCCTCACTACCTAACCATTCTTTAACCTACAATAATCTAATTTCTGCCCCACCACTCTTCTGAAATTTCTCCCTACAAGGTTATTAATGACTTTCTAATTATCAAATCCAATGACCTTTTCTTAATCTTTATCCTTCTTGACCCACTCCTTAATAGCATTTGCCACTGTCAACTCTACATTACTTAAGACTTATTTAGGTTTCCATGAATACTGAAGCTTCCTAGTTCTCTATCAATATCTGATTCTCCATCTCTGTTTCCGTCACAGCCTTTATTTTTTCCTCTAACAAATGTGGCCTTTCTCCAAGATTCAGATAGCCACCAATCAACCAACAAGCATTCTATTAAATGCCTACTCTGTGTGAGGCATTGTGCTAAGGACGCTAAGATTAAAAAAAAAAATTTCCCTGGGGTAATGATTTCACTCCTTTATAAAATTTACAGTTTGACTAAGATTATTTGGGGCGGTGGGTGGGAAGAACTAGATTTTTAAGAATTCTCCAAATTCTAATATTCTATTTCTATGCTTATAATTTTCAACTCCCTGCTAGATATTTCTCCTTGGACATTTCGATATTGCTTCTAACATATCTAAAACAGAATTCATCTTATTCCTCTAAAACTTAATTTCTCCTCTAGACAGCTGAACTGTAATTAATGGTCAGTGGTATTTTCATTTTCCCAGTAACCCAGGCTCAAAACTAAGAGTAATGTTTAACTTCTTCCTGTCTTTTGCTTCTCACATTAGTTACTCACTAAATTGATTTTTCCCTCATAATGTGTCTCACATCTCTATCTCCCTTTGTATTTGTAATGCTGTTGTTCTGGTCCAGGACCATTAGTTAGGCATTCAAGACCTTCCATCACATGGACCCAATTTACCTTTCCAATCAATCTCCCACTTATCCATTGCTGAAACTACCCTCTTCACTCACACGAGCTTGTTCTTTTCAAACACGCTATCCCTTTTTCAGTCTCCCTTTCCTCCTTCATCATTTTCTCTTATCTGATTCCTATCTATCCTTCAAAGCTAAGCTCAAGTGAACCTCTATGATGCACGTCTTTCCTGAATGCTTTAACCAGCCTACAGAGATAAATCTCTGACTTCCCTTTCTCTAAGATTTATTAATGGCAGCACTCATGTGACCTTTACACGTTTCTTTCTCTTCTTATTTGTATTTTTATTTATATGTCATGTCCCAACTGAACTTGTAAGCTCCGGAGATCATATACTATGACTTAGAATTTTTCTGCCTTCTGCCATTTTATCATTTGCATAGTTGATTAATAGAAATGAGAGCTGTAGCTCCATGCTGAGCAGGTAAGAGGAAAAATGTTTTGTTAGCCTATTTCATGACTGTTCATGTTAATAACAGTAATGAAGATTGGTATAGATTCTGATGAGAATCTTCAGATTCAGATATTAGACCTCTTTATATGCTTTTTTTGTAGTATTTAACCCAGGCAATTTGTTTTCAGGATTAGTATTACTGAGGAGGTTAAAAACCTAAATCTATGACTGTTTTATCTTTGGCTCTCATTCCTCCTCTGTGGATCCCCCAACTCCCTTTCTGCTTCATCTTGCCCTCATATCTCTGCTCTCCTGAAAGCCAGCTCCCCTCTCTCCTTTTCTTTATAGCATCAAAAAGGCTTTGATCAAGCACCTCTCTGTACTTGGTGCTTTGATCAGCACTGAGCAAAAAAGCAAGTTAGATCCAGGAATTGGCAGTTTTTTAGTAGGCAAACCTGATACAGTCAAACTTAAAAGGTCATATAATATAGACAGCTAAATAAATCCTGAGTCAGAATTAAAATTAAATGACCTATATTACAAGTAGCTGCTAAGAACATTTTGGAGGGTGAAGAAAGGAGTCACGATAAGACAAAATGGAATTAGAGAATTAGAGAATTTTGGCTCTTTTCTAGTTCAAGAGGGAAAACATTCTTGGAGATGATTTTTCTTGAATGGAGGAAAGAAAGGGAAACCTAGGGAAGGTTCAAAGGTATAGGATGTTTGGATGAAGCTGATGTGATTGGGGGAAAGGAGGTGCCATTAAGAAACCTTAGGGCCAAAGGGAAAGAAAGGTAAGGGTGTGAGTAGTAACCTATTTGGGGAAAGTCTACTTGAATGAATGAATAAAACAGTATTTAGCACTTATTAAGTACTACACACTGTGCTAAATTCTGGGGATACAAACGCAAACGACAGACAGGCCCTACCTTCTAAAAGGGGAGATAATATTATTGTTAATAATATTAATAAATAATATTATAGCACTATCAGATTTGCTAAGAGCTAAGATATCATGGTTGAGCCATACAACAATCCATACAACAGTAAGTGCTATTATTATTCCCATTTTTGAGGAAATGGAGACTGAGAGGTTGTGAACTTGCCCATGCTCACAGTAAATGTCTGAGTTAGTTTATGAACTCACCTTCCTGGTTCCAAGTCTAACACTCTATATTCTGTGTTAACATAGTTGCCTCAGAGGGTGTCTCATACTGGCCAGGGAAGGGTGAAGTCACAGGGTTGGTGGGTGACGCCTGAGGGTTAACAATTGGCGCTCTCATTTTGGAAACAAGGGCAGTCTGTATTTGATCCTCGGCTCTGGATCACCTAGAGCTAAGATGAGTTCAGTTTTTAGGGTGAGCCCTATTGTCTTGTCTCTAGTTTCAAACAGATTGATTCTTTCCCATCATCACCCCTTCCTTCAGCCAATGGTCAAATCTGAGTTGTGATGAAGATGTGCATGTACTCCAGATGGCTTTGGACTATGTCACAATTTGGCCAATGCTTGGCCAAGGCTTATTTTACTTCATTTTTTAAAGTAGGTCTGATCAGGCAAAGACTTGATACGCATTGTTAAACTTGTCAGCGCCTGTCAGAGAGTCATGGGAATGCAGGGTCAGGACAGAGACCAGAAAGTGCTTCAAGTTTTTATTGGAATTTTGGCAAATAGATTTTGGCCCTGTATTGGACCTTTAAGAATTTGCAGCCCCAACTGGTTGAGGGTGCTTTCATGGATTTTTGTCAGCTCTCCAAATCTGATAAATTAGCTGTGCTGTGCAGGGCTTGCAGGAGAAGAAAGCACAGGGGTGGTTCTGAGAGAATTCCTCCTGAGTGTATGGGTTCTTTCCTGAGAGCCCGGCAGGTGGTGTGTTGCTGTCTTTTCATCAACCAGGCTGTAAAGCTTGCAGAGATGCCAAAGGGCTGACAAAAGTCAGCTCTGTTCTCCTTCTTCAAAGCCTTGAGTTTTATTGTTGCTTCTGAACAATTTGTCAAATCAAATGTCAGATTCCATCAGTTGGGTTAGTAGGTGATGTTGCACATTTCCTCAAATTGCTCCTAGCAATGACTAGTTCCATCATAATCAGTGAGTCCCTTTGCCCCCTTTTACCCTGCTGGCCACATCCACCTCTAAGACATATTTGGCCAAGGGCAGAGGTTTCCTTCCATGGAAGTGATTTTGTCTCTCTCTTTTATTTAATTTTAAGGAAAGCAGCTGTTCTTCAGGAGAGCTATCACCACTTCTGTCTTAAACTGGGTACCTGAAATTTCTAAATTTTTTAGGGATTTTGGAGACAAAGAAAATCTAGATGGAAATCCAGGTTTTTATTTTTAAAATCTACACATCATCTCATATTTCACTTTAGTTATTAATTTTGACCTTTTAATCAAGCACGTCTTTGACTAAGAAGGCTGACAGGGAAGAAAATTGGATAATTTGAGTTTCCATTTCTTTTATTTGTCTGGTTCATCCTTTAGGAGAGAGGAAATACAGGTTGAAATTATAAAAGGCAAGTAATAGAAGGGAGGGGATAAAACAGATTCTGTGCTAGAAGCCATAAACTAGATCTGCTCCTGAATAGTTGGAAACCTGCTGCAATTTAATAAAAATTTTATTTTTTGTTGGTGGAAACAATAGTTTTAGTATTTGAACTATTGTCACAATGAGCTCATCTTTCTTAATTAAAGACTTTAAGACTAAATAATCCCAATTCCTTTCATTTTTTTCTTCTATTTTTCAATCATCTGATCTTTTTCATTATTTTTGTTGGAACCTTTTCCACGTTCTTTGTGTCTGGAATTATGGTATTTCAACCCAGAAACTGGCTCTTGTTATCAAATACTAATTAGTTTCTAGGGATCCAAATTATACAATATTTCAGTTTTGGAAACTGCACTGCTACTAACAATATTGTACTTGTGACACATGTACCATGAGCTTCTAACCCTTTTTTGATTAAATTTTTTTTATAAAGCCTGCAAGTATTATTGTAATTTGTGGTATAAAATCATCAATGACCTCAGTTTTCATTTGGTTCTAAAAATAGTACTGCCAGAATATTTGTGCAACTCTATAATAAAAAATATGTTTTATTATGTCTCCTATGTATGAAAAGTTAGGCAGCAGGAGGTTGTGAACTGAAATGTCCTGAAGGTGCTCTCATTTTGTCTGAAATTTTAATATCTGTTTGGATCTGCCTTAAATATCTCCTTAGTCCATCATTACCAAAAGGATCTTTCTGAAGTGAAGATCAGATCATATCATCCTCCCACCTTCATTCAATAAACTTCAGTGGTTTCCTATTAGGATCAAATATGAAATTCCCTCACTCCCTCCCTTCTTTCCTTCCTTCATCTTTTCCTCTCTGCCTCCCTTCTTTCCTTCCTTCTTACCTATTAACCCTGGGCTTCAATTAGGCTTGGTTAATTGACTATTGCCTGGAATTTTGCCCTAAAGGCCACTGTGTTTTAAAGGATAAAATCAAATCTTCCCAGAAACCTTAGAAAAATAATTAGCTTAGCTGAGGAGTGTAGTCAGCAGAAGCTGCTAGAAGGTAGCATTCTTTTTTCTTCTGGTGGGAAATTCTTCCATTTCTATGGAGCCTGTGGATTTGTAATAATTAAGGCTTTTGGACACCTGATCAGACCACAGTGATTGAGTTTGGTAGTAAATGGAATAATCCTATCAGTCAGACCGTTAGGGGATTTCCAAGAACTAGTTAAGTTGCTCATTTTTATCTTTTAAAAAAGTGAGACTGTTTAGTGATTAAAGAAACATAAGCTCAGTGGAAGAACTGCCATATATCCCTAGATTTCTTTTCTGAAGCTTTGAGATTTGAGAAGAACAACCAAATGAAAGCATATATGGCGGGTCCTAGGTAAAAATGATCTGTCAGTTCCCAGTTTTTTCACTCCTATCTTCTCAAAGGCCTATGCATAGTTTCACTTTTTTTCCTTTTTTTCTTTTCTGCTGTTAACATCTGGGAATAGGATAGGGGTAGGAGCTTCTAGCCCAGGGCTGGAAAGAGTGCAGCGATCTGGAACTCTTTGTAATTATTTCAGCACGGTATGCCACATTTGGAACTATCGCCCCCAGAGGACAGATATATTAGCTCGAGCTATAAAATAGGGTTACAGACTATTTCTCTTTTGGATATTGAGGAGGTGTTTGTCTTTATTGTATTGAACAAGATTCTATGTTTCAACTATTGTATTAACTATTGTGTTGGGGTTGAAATAACCCCAGCAATTTGGTATTCATATTTCTTCTTTTTGTATTTTTATTTTTGCTTTTTGGAGGGGGGTAAGGCAGGGCAACTGGGATTAAGTGACTTGCCCAAGGTCACACGGCTAGTAAGTATCTGAAGCCAGATTTGAACTCAGATCCTCCTGACTCCAGGGTCGGTGCTCTTTTCACTGCACCACTTAGCCACTCCAGATCTTCATATTTCATGACTCATTTTGAATATTACTTTATTGGTATGAATATAGGTGGTCCCCAAATATAGGCCCAACCCTTAAAATGATTATATATATATACACACATCTTTTTGAGTAGAAAAGAGAAGCATATTAGAAAGAGAGCCAGCCTTAAAGCCAGGAGAACCTGAATTGAAGTCTTGTCTCTTATAAATACTGCTTGTGAATTGATGATGATACCTAGCATTTATATAGTACCCATTATGTGCCAGGCAATGTGCAACCTGGGAAAAAGATGCTATGATTATCTTTATTTTATGAATGAGAAAACTGAGGCAGAGAGAGGTTAAGTGGCTTGCCCAGGGTTACACAGCTAGAAAGTGTCTGAGGGAGGCTACATTTGAACTCAGGTCTTCCTGAGTCCAGGCCCAGAACTCTGTACACTATGGTGTCATTTATCTGCCTTGTGTGACCCTAGTCAAGTCTCTTAGGATCTCAGTATTCTAGACAACCCTCTGAGACTATAACTTAATGAGAAGGTACTAGCCTGTATTGGTAGAAGTTTCCTTTTGGGGAGTTCCTTATACCAGTGAAATCAGAGGTCCATTTCTAGTCCTATCTTTGTTTTTTCCTTTAGCAAAGGCATTTACTCAGATGGTATAGTTAGGACAATAGGTACAAAGCCTTTCCTCCAGCACCAGGGACACATTCTCTTTTCTCACCTTGGTCTTTGGGGAGACTGGTCTCAGACTGAGCACAGGTTTTACATAGCATTAGTCTCACCAAGTTCATGTCAGTTTTGACACTGTATTCTCAGCTGCCAATGGGCTGAGTCCTGAAGGTCACTCCTTGCTCTTCAAGACATCAGTGCTTTGCTGGATGGCTGGATGGACTATAACCCCCAGAAACCTAGGCCTTGGGAGTCCCCTGGATGTCTGCTTTCCCCTACTTCTGAAACTCACAGGGCTAATCCTCCAGATTGATCTTCTTCATAAAAGAAAAAAAGAGAAAAAAAGGAAATTTACACAATGACTTCAAAGTTAAAAGAAATAGCAAGTTGTATATAATAGATTTGGAGTTTCATGCACAATCATCTTTTTTATATTATGTTATAGAAGGTATTGTTTTATTCCATAAATTAAAAATAAAATAAATAAAAATTAAAAAAAAAGAACAAGTTGTAAGGCAAAGAACTGAAGCCCCCATTTTCACATGTTGGGGCTATATCCAGGTCTTTGATGGGAGAAAACCGTATATCTCTCTTCTCACATCATTGCCTCTTACCAGATACCATCAGCAATGGTGTCAAACCAAGAGTAGAGATCTATCAAGCAGGAGCAGCCAAAGAGAATGCTGTCCTGATCTTTTTTTAAAGGGGATATATACACATATATATGTATATGTATATGTTGAAAAGTATTATCAATTGTAGAGTGCACACAGGTTTAATACAATACAGATTTGAGGGGGAAAGTATAGTTTAAATTTAGACTGATACTTTAAGAAGTCTGTGATTTCATTGGTGTTAGTACCCTTCACCAATATAGATTGCAGCACTTTAGCATATAGTCATTAGGGAGGCAGCGTGGGCCAGTGAAAATAGTGCTGGGATTGAACACTAGCTAAGCTGCTTCCTACCTGGGCAAATTAATTAATCCCTCAGAGTTTCAATTTCCATCTCTTGGTAAGGGTTAGGGGCTCAGACTAGATGACCTATAAATTCCCTTCCACTTCTAAATCTATGAGTTCATGATACTGTAAAGCCACACATGAACAGCTTTCCAAAAGAATGCTACTGTGAACAGCTTTTAACGTTCTGATTATACAGTATAGTGAACACTCTGTTTAATAACAAATCAAAGCAAAACATTCACAGTAAATCAAAGTACAGCATTCACAATGTTACAACTTATCACAGAAAATCAAAATACAGCATTCACAACAACTTATCACAGAAAATGGCCACATAGTTTTCACCACAGTGGTCACAAAGTTTTCAACAAAGAACAATCATTTAGTAACTCAATCATTCAATCATCCTTAAGGAGGTTTGCCTCCGCAAGGAACACAAGGTACCTTCAATTATCCTTCATCATTCACTATTCAATCATCAGAAAATACACAGACCCTCCAACTCTAGGTCACTAGTAAATTACAATTTCTCAGTCAGTACACAGTATTCAAGTAAAATCTTCTCTCAGCTTGACTCAGGGTGGTCCCTCAGATTCCCTGGATCGCCATCCATGTTCCCAGGTCCTAGCTGGATTCATCAAACTGTCTCCTTGGTTCAAAGGCAGACAGCTCTCAGGTCCTTGTCTAGTTCTCTGTGCAGTTCCTGCTTCATGTTGGAGCTCACAGTGTCCAGTCCATTTCAAATTCTTCACAGTCTCTGTTCCTGGGAAGACAAGGCTTAACAAAGCCACCAACAGGTTCATACAAAGTACCAGCATCACAGTCATGCTTCCTCAGTCTTCAGCTGAGGCCAGCTCTGGCTGGCCCTTGGACTCAGTAGAAGTTTCAACTGGTTCCCAGAATCAAAATCACTTCATCCAGGTTCTTCAAAATCATTCTGTCCAGCGGAGGGGGGGGAGGGGGGTAACTGGTGTTAGTGTTGTTCCTCTTCAGTCCCCCTGGCTCCTCTTCAGCCTCCCCAGCAGCAGCAGCTTCTGCGTCCATGGAACTTGCTCCAAGAACATCTGTCTGACCCAGCAGGGGCTTCTCCTTATGTACACACAGCATTAGCTTCTTCCTGTTTCAGCCAACCTCTTCCTGTTATGTCAGCAACGGGGATTCATACCTTCTATTTCTTTAACAGAGGCTTGATTAATTACTAAGTGCTAAGTTCCTGTTACCTTAGTCAATACAAAGAGATCTTCAAATTCAAATTATATTACCATTACAGATACTAAATACAAAATGCTTAGTAATAAAGTAACAGAGTAAGGAGGTAATGAGAGTAGTGAAGTTAACCTAGGAAGTCATCCAGAAAGACATGAGTCTTGCACTACATCTTGAAAGCTATTGCAGAATCTGTTGGAAAAAGCCTTAAAAGCCGTTGAATCCAATCTGCCCCTGAATGAGAATTCTTTCTACCACATCCCTCATAAATTGTTATCCTGCCCACCTTTCTGGAGCATAGATTTCCCTTAGTCTACCCATCAGCCCCCTCCTGCTTCTCTACCCAAGCACAGGTTCAACCCAGCCCCCATCTTTGTGACAAACATAATCCCTCCCTTCTTCCTCTTCTTCTCCTCTCCCCCCTCCAATTATGTTCTCTTTCTGCTCTGAAGTTCCATTGCTCCACTCCAGCAGGATGATACCCATGCTGTTAGTTCCCAGGCAGACCCAGAGTTCCTTCCCTCAGACTTTAGCACCAGGATTTCCCTGTGTTGAAGACACAGGAAATAGGTGGACCCCCTCAGATCATGGAAGAGAGCTTAGAAAGAACCAAAGAATCCTCATATCAGATATGGGAGAGAAAGGGCTCTTCAACTATTGAAGAGTTGAACATTATTTAAAAGTGTATGTAAATGTCACTGGAGGGAAGGAGGATGAAAGTAATGAGGATTAAACTGTACTTAGTATCATGGGAAACAATTGACATTGGTGCTGATTATAGATACTAAAGAACTAACAGAGAAGAGAAGCTCTAAAGATTTGGTTTGGCTGTATAGAAGTAAAAATAATTACAGTCATTTACATCAACTGCTTACCATTTATGTCTAATTACTATGCATTATAATAACAATTATGTAAATCATTAGATGTGTCAGATTAACTGGCTTAAGTTTTATTTGATTACTATACTAGACCTCTGTTAGTATGGTAGTAGTATCCTTCCTATTTTGTGGTCCATATAGCTTGGTCATCTGTTCACTATTTAAAACAGAATTTTGTTGGGGAGTTTGTAGATGATGGTGCAGAATGAGTAAAGGAATAGTTTCTAGAAACTTTAAATAAATATAGGGTTACTTCACTAAACAAATTTTACTCTAGCAATTAAGCTTTTATGTTTTTAAAAAGCCAAAAAAAAATCATGTCAAGCTGCATTTGTGGTGTCATGGAAAGAGTGTGGACAGTCACAAAACCTGGCTTCCAATCTCAGTTTTGCCGCTGTGTACCCTATTGTAAGTCACAACTTCTCTGGCTTTCAGTTTCTTTAATTATGAAGAGGTTTGGCCTTGAAGAACCTTAAATGCCCAGAGGAAGAGTTTATGTTTGGTCCTAGATCAAGGTTTTCTAGCCTTTTATAGTTGTCATGGAGCTCTTTGGCAGTTTGCTAAAGCCTACGGATCCGTTTTCTGAATAATGTTTTTGTGTCTTTATTTTTTCAATAGTGAGTCACTACAGTTTATTGAACAGGGCAGTGACATTGAACACATACTGAATAAAACAATAAAATGTAGGATGGTATATAATTAATCACTAAATAGTATACAGAACAGACAGTAATGAAAGAGTTGTAGAGATTATGATCTGTACAAGTAGAGAAATAGAATAATGTTTTTTAAATGCACAAAATAAAATACAAAGGAAATCAATTATTGAAATGCAGTAACCAAACTGTATATATGTGTGTATATGTGTGTATATATGTATATACACGCACACACACAAACAAACAAAAAAAATGTAAGTTCATGGACTCTGGGTTATGCATCTTTGTCCTAGAAGAAAAAAAAGAAGTAGAAAAAAAAAACCCCTGCAGTTTATTGAGTAGGGAGTAAGTCAGACCTGCACATTAGGGGGGTGGAATGTTATGATCTCTTAAAGGTTCTTTTTTTCTTTTCTCAGTAGAGAGAACCAACATAGAACACTCGAACCTTTGCAAGGCACTACAAGCTTACTGTGAGTCAGTAGTGTGATGTAATTCCCCCCCAAAGTTATTGCAGTCCTTGGTTGCAATAACAGAAGTATAATATTTAGAATGGGAGAAAACATTAGATCTGCTGTTTTCTGTACTAGTCAGACCATGTCTGTGTACCGTTTTTAAAGAGGGCTATTGACAAAACCCAAAGGGTTACTTGGATGTTGAAGAGTCTGGAGAACCAGGAACATTTTAGTGAACTGGGGGTATTAGCCTGGTGGATAGAAGCATTAGGATGGAATATGATAGCTCTCTTCAAATCTTTTATGAGGCATAGCAGTCCCATGGGTCAGATGGGCAGGACAATGCCCAAGCCAGGCAGTAACTGTGGAGGTCAGCAGCTATGGGAGACGCAGATCAGATCAGGACTCTAGTTGCCCCACTAGACAAAGAATTAGGGCTGAGTTCAGCAACAAGGATTCATAAACCCAGGCAAGGATGTAGTCCCATCAAGGTCAAGATCTAGAGGTCCAGAAGCAAGAAAGAACCCAAATCTTCACACTAGGCACCAGTACACTTCATCCCGTTAGTTTTCATATGCATCATTTGAAGGCAAAGGCCAATACCTAAATGAGACTGCGAGGTGAGGGTTAATGAGATGCCCTAGTCGTGGTGGTTGTGAAGAGCCTGAGGAGAGCGTGGGGAGGCCAGGCTAACCTTTCTACACACACTGTCATCACATCATTCACCTGTGGAAAAATCTACAATTAAATCGTAATTGCTAGCGTTCGTATGGCATTTAGAAATTTGGAAGGGAGGTGCTGTTGTTGTCCCTGCTTTACAGGTAAGGAAACTGAGCCTGAGAGAGATCAAGAGATTTGCCCATGTCTCTCACCCAAGGTTACATGGCTAGTAAGTGTCGGAGGCAGGATTTATGCTCAGGTCTTCCTGAGTTCCAGTCCCATACACTGTCTATGGGGCCACTGAAGCTGCCCCTCTGATCACTCTCTACAACCAAACCCAGTCCTTATGCTTGGCTTTATAGGCCCCACAACCTAGTCTCACTCTTTCTAAGCAACATAATTTCAATGCATCCCTGAACAGCCAACCACCACCCCATTCTAGATGTCTTTATATTGTTCTCTGCACATGTGCTACTCATTCTTGCGTCTGGGGGTTTGTTCATGTTATTTCTACCATCTAGAATCACCTATCTCCTACTTGCCTAAATTCTGTTTTGACACATTGGGTAATATAGTCATATTTTCTGTTTTGCTTTGCAGATTTTGACCTCCCAGGCTCAAGCCTTTTCCCACTCTAATTCGTCCCCCACATCTAACGTACTTTTTCCTAAGGCTTGGATCTATCCATATAATTTACTGCCAATGGCTTCTTATTACCTCCAGGTTTAAATATAAATTTATTTGTTCAGCATGTAAAGCTCCTTACAGCCTGGCCTTTCCTACCTTTCCAGTCTTACATTCTACTGCTAGTCCCCCTGTCACACACTCTGTTGGCCATACTGGCTTTCTCTCAAAGAACTCCCATTCTAATGGAGGAAACAATATCTATGGAAGGTTTCAGCTGCAAAGCAGATGAAAAGGAAAGTCCCATTGAACTCAGGGGCAAAATAGATGTTAATGCCTCTTCTTTACTGTCATTTCCATTGATAAGAGCATATTGGTTTATGATGCTGGAACATTTTATAGTGTCAAAGGCTTCGTCTTTAATTGATGTGATGTGGCTTCTGCAGGAGCAGTTGCCAGGCTGCATTTGCATAGAAGTTGCTCCCTAGATGATAACTTTGGACTCATGGCTGGAAGCATTGTAATTCCCAAGGCTTTTAGCTCTAGGGTTCTGGGCTGTCTCTATCATAGTCCAAGGGAAGATAGTGGTCAAGGTGGTGTACGTACTTTGACTTGCCTGGCACATGCTGCCCTCTCTCTCTGTCAGCATGCCTTGCTGCTTTAGACAAGCTGGCTTGCCTGCCCTGTGTATGGCATGGCATTTGGTGGGGATGGTTGACCCTTCTCCATGGGAGTTGCCTCCCTCTATGGCTTTGACATCTGAGCCAACAGCTGTTGATGGTGGTGATAAGGAAGGAGGACCCCTTCTCCACAAATGATTTCTCCCCTTAATGATGATTTCAGGCAGTGGGCTGGAAGCAGGTTCAATGGCCAAGGTGCCCTACTATTCACTACCAGGGGAACTGCCTCCATAATATATATAGATCATAACCTTTCCCTCCCTAC
>CM053590.1:123308708-123322204 GCA_028646515.1 Pseudochirops corinnae
TTGAATCCCTGTGGGTCTCAGTTTCCTCATCTGTAAAATGATGGGGTGGAACTAAGTGGTCTTTAGAGTTCCTTCTCTAGCTCTTTCTCATGTATCTTGAGGTTGGTTACAGACCCAAATAAAAATGCCAGAGCTGTCCTCTGCTTTGAAGAAACCCAGGGTCACTTCCACACCAGGAGGAAGCATTAGAATGAGACTTCAGTAGAGGTAACAGATTTAAATGATGCAAATAGAACAAGTTGTTTAATGTACAGTTGGGTGACTTTCTCACTAATCCTTAAGAGTTGTCCCATTGTTACATTCTGAAGTCTTTGCTTGCAATCAAAAGGCTTCTCTACCTGTCAGCTTCAGGATCTTGGATTGCAGTGCCTTTAGGCAGCTGCCTCTCAGCTGTTGGCACTTTAAATAATTGTTCATTTTTTCATTCTCCAAATATTTACTGTGTCTACAATGTACAAAAGGGAGAGGCACTGTGCTAGCTGTTCATTCCTCTGGCTTCCTTTCTTCACTGCCCAATGCCGAGGTAATGCCTCATAGATTTCAGTGCCATCTGGGACCCCTCTTTGATTTCATGTCTTTACAATATGGCTTCATTTCCTTTTACTGTCACCATCTCTACCCATTCTTCAAATCTTCCCTTTTCCATGAAGTCTTCCCTGATTATTTAAGCCCACACAGATATCTTTCCCCTTTAAATCCAGATTTAGCACAATTGCTGATGAAAATAAAATTAGGAAGACAATGATATTTCACAATGCTTTTCTCAACTGTAGGTTCTTTTCTACTGTTTTCTATGTGAACACAAATAGGATAGTGATCATTTCATCTACTGTCTTCAAAAGAAAAGGAATGTATCAAACAAGTAAATACCATTATTATCCTCTGCAAGCTAAATGGCATTCAGTACAATTTAGTAATTGAAAGGGCAGTCCAGTAATTGAAAAGACAGATGGCAGTTCTCTCAGAGGCTATGATGATGTTATTAACTGCTATGGCATTCTGTTGTCATGGAGAAATTAACCAGTGCTGGACCATTAATTGGTGTTTGCACATGAGGCAATTGGGTTGCTTGGGCGTGTTGTTTCACAATTATAATCATTATTTTAAAATATGACCGTTACTGGTTTATAGGATTTCATGTAGCATAAATAAGATGACATAGAGGAGACAAGAATGCTAGTGTGGTACAGAGAATAAAGCAGAAGGAGGAAGATGGCAGTAGTTTTGGCTCCCAGACTATGGAGATCACTCTCCTTCCAGAAAGTACTTTGGTTCAAGAGATGACTAAATTTGGCTTATTTCTTTCAGAAAGTTTTTCCCCTTATGTGTTTGGTGAGCAGTTGGAGTTCATTGGCTGTGTTTTGATAGTCTGAAATCACCTTGAGTGTGCACTGGAGAGTGTAGTGGGAAGACAGGCTGCTTGGAAAAGCTAAACAAGAAAGTTGTATCAGGAAAAAGCAGTCATTCCCTTATTGTTGGAGAAGGAATTAAATAGGCTTGCTGAACCAGGATCATGTAATGGTTTTTGGAAGAAAAAATGAGTTTTCAAAGTAAAATCCTTCATGTGCTTCCTCGTCTTTTATATGTGGTACAGATTTGAGACTGGGAAGTGGTTAGGTTAAATTATCTGCAGCATCTTCTGTCCTGCTATAATAGTTGTTGTTACTGTTAAGTCATTTCAATCATGTCCAACTCTTCGAGACCCAGTTTGGGATTTTCTTGGCAGAAATATTGGAGTGGGTTACCATTTCCTTCTCCAGCTCATTTTACAGGTGAGGAACTGAGGTAAATATGGTTAAGTGACTTGCCCAAGATCACACAGATAGTAAATGTTTGAGGCCAGATTTGGACTCAATTCTTCCTGCCCCCAGGCCCAGCATTCTCTCCACTGAATCATCTAGCTGCTTTCTATATATGCTATGGTGGTACACAGACTTTAAGAATCTGAACACCGTTTATAGGATTTCCCTGCTGCAGGCTGCTATGTAACCTCATTAATTGCTTGATTGACGATCTTTTATTAGGCTGTAAAATGACTCACTCAGGCAAATTTTTTTTTAAGTTTGACTAGTGACGCAGATTACACTCTTTTTTTTTTTATTACAATTTAAGAAGTCAGGTGCATAATCTCTTTGCTACATTCACTCATTCATTCACCCATGCATCAGGAGATGCTATATATAGAATATTGAGGTTTTACTGTCCACTGCATTGTAGCAAGTCAGATATGCTAAGGGACTGGTGGCAGAGCTCATCTTATGCTTTTTATTCTACTGTGGATAATCAGTGTAACAGCACAGATTATTTAAATTTCATAGTCTGTTTGCTTTCACCACTTTCCTTGGTTGAATGGTAGGTATTTCTACCAGAAAACACTATCTTCTGCAGTGTCCAGTGTTCTTTCCACGTCTCATTTTAGAAAGGATATGCTCATTAGCTTCTCCAGATTCTACCTGTTGGTCATGCATACCCTCACCCCCACTCCCAATTAAGCTTTGTAGTATGTTAACACAGTATTTTCTGTATCACCAATTGCTCCATATTTCCTTATGTTGGCTCTGCAACCTTTTAGTTAAGCTTTTGTATACATTTATTATTTTATACATTTATCATTATGTAATATGCCAGCATAGTCTATAGTATGCATTTATCACTTCTATAATCACAGTATTCCATCATGAGATTATTTAGTTTCTGATCTTGGATATTTTCAGGCTAATTCATAGTTCTGTCCTGATTCTACAAGTCTTTCGAAATCTTGTGTATATCATTTTGTGTCTGTGCTTCAACAACACAAATATCTAATTTCTATAGTGATTGTCTCAAAGACTTTTGATAATTGCCATAGCCTGCTGAGTTGAAAGAATTTCCTGGGGGAAACAATTGTGAATTCTGACACTATCTTTCAGACGACCCCTTATTTCCTGCTAAAGCAGGTCTATAAAAACTAGGGTGAATAGTTTTAGGCATATTATGCAACTCATCTTCATTCAATTGGTCATTAACTGGAGGAGATCTCATCTAGAGCAGTACTGCCTGCTGTGTCATGAACCATCTCAGGATATTGATGAATTTCTCAAACTAGTTATATTTCTTTAGTTCCTGCCAGAATCCAGAACTACTGATGGTATCAAATGCTTTTATAAAGCTGATGAATAAGATGTGGAGACCTGATGTTCTTCCTTAAATTTCTTTTATATTTCCTATGAGGCAGAAATCATATCTGCTATATCATGTTGTGATTCAGAGCCCTTAGTGTTAACAACTGCAAAAGGCAATGTAGGATATTGTCTAGGGCTCTTCTGGCAGTGAGGAGAAATTAAGTGGGAATGCTTTTTTAACCTTTTTTTTTTTCTTGAAAATGGCAGCACGTTGGAGTTAATATAAACTTTCCTCAGCATTATTTGTACAAAGGGAAAAATAGTCTGGCTCTCTGAATCATCTACACTGCTTTTCCTCACCTTGAAGGAGATGGTCATTTAGGGTTAGGAGGTTAACCAGCCTTGTCACTCAAGCATCATGTTGATCAACACAAGCTAATTTACAAAAGGACTGTGATGAAGTTTCAGATTCCTTTTACTTTATAGATCCCCATCTTCAATGTTGAAATGGTAGCATAATGGATATAGTGCTGAACTTGGAGGCAGGAACACTTGAGTTTAAATCCTGCTCCAGACACTTACTAGCTATCTGACCCTGGACAAGTCACTTAACCCCTCCGAGACCCAGTTTCTTCATCTGTAAAATGTGGAAATAATGACACTAACCCCACAGAGGTATCATGAGGATCAAAGGAATTCCTTGGGAGATAATATAAAGCATGAGTGAAGTGAGCAAAAACATTGTACACATTGTGTAATGACTACCTTTGATGCTTATCTCTTCTTAGCAATGCAAGGATCTAAGTCAATTTCAAATGATTCCTGATGGAAAATGCTGTCCCCATTCAGGAAAAGAACTAGGGAGTCTGAATGCAGATCGAAGCATACTATTTGCTCTCTCTCTTTTATTTGTTTCTTCTTTCTCATGGTTTCTCCCATCGGTTCTAATTCTTCTTTACAACATGACTAATGTAAAAACATGTTTAATATGAATGTATATGTAGAGTCTATATCAGATTACACACCGTCTTGGGGTAGAGGAGGAGAAAATTTGAAATTCAAAATCTTATGGAAGTGAATGTTCAAAACTAAAAATAAATAAATACATTAATATTTTTAAAAAGATATATATATATATATATTTGCAAAAACTAAAGTGCTACATAAATGCTGGCTATTATTGTTGTTAATATTACTGTTATTATTATTAGAGAGAAAGCTGTTAAAATGTTGCCGTCTCTCCTGCATTCTCTCCCTGTTCATGACCCTCTTCAGAGGCCAGTCAGCAACAAATGTAGAGATTCCTTGACTACCTCAATCTATAACGATCTCTGCTGCTTCTGACTCGTGTGACATTTGGAGTTAGTAACTCTTACAGTCCTGCCATGTACCGCCTCATTAGTTCACCTTTTCATGTGTTAGCCTGGTCTCCCTACCTAGTAATAGACTTCATACAGGCAGGGATGGCATGTTATTTCTTTATATCTCCACTGGGCCATATATATACTAGACACTCAATAAACATCTGTTGACCGAGTATAGTAGGGTACTTCCTCATTTAACTTGCTTTGGCAACCACATAGCAGTAAGCATTATATATCGTTATTTGGTAGCAGTATCTGTAGGCCTAGGTGAACTTAAGAAACTGTAATCAACCCTTACAAGTCAGTGAGAAGCTATTAAAATCTTAGTGCCATCGTTTGAGTCCATTTTCCTTTCTTGCTGAGCACATGCTGGTCCTTAATTCCTATAAGCACCAGATCTCATTTGCAAGTATTGAGTTATTGTTATGTACTGAGCACCATATTTAGTCCTGTGAGCCATAGAAGAGTAATTTAAAGCGTGGTCTTTGTTCTCAGGAAGCATACATTCTAGGAAAGGAAATACAACTAAAGCATCTAAAGAAATCAAAACAGTGAGGTGTCTTTTTATATAGTACTGATTGTAAATACAATAGGAATTCAGAAAAGAGGAAGATCAGTGAGGGTTGGAGTAATCAAGGAAGGCTTTCACAGAGGACGTGGTACTTGTGATGGCCTTGAAGGTTAGGTATGATTTAGATAACAGAAAGCTTGAGCAGGGCTGTCTAGGGGAGGACAAATGGGGTAATCAGGAAATAGTGCAAAGTGCCAATAGTGAAAAGTGGAGTTGCTTAATATTTGTTGTTGAATTGGATGATGAGGAGTAGTAAGAAATGAGGTTGAATAGATAGGGTGGGACTTTTGAATTGCAGAAATAGCATTATGTTTGGATTTGATGTCATAAGCAGTTAAAGTTATTGAATAGGAGAGTGAAATACTGAAAGCAGTATTTTTGAAAGTTTAGTCTCTCCTCACTTCCAGTTTATTAAGCATATTATTACCATACCACAAGAAGAGAATACAATTAAGAAACTTGCAGGGCAGCTAGGTGGCACAGTGAATAGAGCACCAGCTCTGGAGTCAGAAGGACCTGAGTTCAAATTCGGCCTCAGCTACTTAACACTTGCTAGCCATGTGACCTTGGGCAAGTCACGTAATCCTAATTGCCCTGCCTTTCCCCCTCCCATAAGAAAAAAAGAAACTTGCTATGAAATAGGCAGGAGGTGGTGAGGGTCCAACTAGTAACAGGATTTTAGAGTTTAAAACACCTTAGAATTCATCTTTCTAAGCCTCAGTTTACTCATCTCTAAAATAAGAAACTGGACTATATGATCTCTCTACTGTTCACCCAGTTTTTACTTGAGTCACCCAGTTTTTACTGGGTGTAAAAGTCACCCAGGTTTTACTTGAGCATTTCTAAAGATAGAAGAACTCATTGAGGCAGCCCTTCCCAATTCTGGACATCTTATTTTTAGAAAATTCCTCCTTATTTGGAATCTTCTAGTCATTTATACTCATTAGTCTTATGTGCTGTGAAACTAAGCAAACAAAATTCAGTTCTTCCACATGATGCTATAGCTTTTGATGTATTTGAAAATAGCTATCATGGACCTCTGATGTCTTTTCTTCTCCATATTAAGCATCCTTCTACCATTCCCCATTTGACATGTAAGCATATATAGATATTATACCCACAACCTTGGCATTATTAACACTATTCTAGCCAATTGACTTACTGGTCATGTGTGGCGGCAATACATTTTGAGAGGAAGATGCAAATATGAATCATTTCAAAGGAAAGAGGTAACATTCCCTCTTTCGGAGGCAGCTAGGTGGTGCAGTGAATAGAGCACCAGCCCTGGAGCCAGGAGGACCTAAGTTCAAATCCAGCCTCAGACACTTGACACTTACTAGCTTACTAGTGACCTTGGGCAAGTCACTTAACCCCAATTGCCTTGCCTTCTCCCCTCAAAAAAAAGAGATAACAAGCTTTGGTGTCAGATGGGGTATGATGGAAAAGAAAGAATCAGCAGGGACTCGTGGGTTTCTGCCTTGGGAAATTGGAAGAATGGTGATATCCATTACAGATATGAAATTGTTAGAATCTCAACAGTTAAATTTAAATGTGGAAAGAACAGTCATGCTCTGCTTTTGTGACGGTGGAAAGTTTGAGATACTGTCTACAGAGAGTGTGAGTGGCATACATGGTTCAGTTGCCCTAGCATCTGAACTCTTAGGTCCCACTGTAGTAGAGGCTTATTGTGTATTCATTGGTAAAAGCTGTAGTATGTGAACTGAAGATGTTCTACTCCCTAGGGAGGTGGGTATCATTAGCTCTCTAATTAAAATGATAAACTTGAAATCCATTTAGATTGTGGGAGTCCATTTAATATGTGTGAATGCCCATTTTGAGAATGTTGTTCTTTTTGTAATAAAGCTGTTAGAATGCTCAGTGTTACCAAGGGAGCACATTTTAACATCATCTTTTACATAGCCTTTCCAAAATGAAGCATTTTTTAAAATGTCTTCTATTTCTCTGGTTTACTGTGAGTTTATAACCTGGTCATCAAAGGATATGTGTGCAACAGATCATTGACAGAAGGAGTAGTAGCAACTGTGGATTTTGTAAATTAAAATAACTTTGAGGTTTTATCTCATACTCAGCAAATTGGCAAAGATGCTGGAAAATGAGAATTATCAAAGTTGGAGTGGTTGTGGAAAGGCTGGCACATTAGTGAACAATTGGTGGAGCTGTGAATTGAAACCAATCATTCTAGAAAGCAATTTGGAATGATGAGAAAAAAAGTTACTCTAGTGTGTGTACCCTTTCACAAAAAGATTCCATTGCTAGACATGTCCTCCAAAGAGGACAGTGACACAAATATGGGCCTAATTTACAAGACAATATTTATGGCAACACATTCTGTAGCAGCAAAGAACTAGAAACAAAGTAGACACCTATCACTTACGGCTCAGCTAAACAAATTCTAGTACATTCATGTGATGGAACATTACTTTCCATATGAAATGATATATGTGATGAATATAGAGAACTATTTATAAGACTAATATGGGTGCTGACATAAAATGAAATAAGCTGAACCAGGAACAATAAACATAACAATATAAACAGAAAAAATAACAGCATCAAAACAATCCAAATGAAATGCTATAAAAACCAAGCTTGACCCATTATAAAAATATATGAAATGAAGAGTCATAAGACTATAATGACAGTGACTACTGCTAGCATTTACGTAATGCCTTGAGGTTTGCTAAGTGCTCTGCATGTTGTCTTATTCCATCCCCACAACAACCCTGCGAGGTAGTTACTATTATCATCACCCTCATTTTATACGTGAGAAAATGGAGGCATAGAGTGGTTGAGTGACTTGACCAAGGTCACACATCTAGTAAGTATCTGATTTTAAGCTTTAAACTCAGATCTTTCTGATTCCATTTCCTGTGCTCTATCCACTGTACCACCTAGCTGCTCATGAGTGTGGACTGTGAGTGTGGAGCAATGGACATAATATTTGACATTTTTGAAATACTGGTTAGTTTTGCGTTATTGTTTTTCCCCTTTGTTTATTATTCTTTGTTATAAAAGACTGCCATTTGGGGGGAGGGATACATTTGGAAATGAGATGATATAAAAACAAAAGATATCAATAAAATTATTTTTAAAAAAGAAACTGATTTTTCTCAAGGTGCTAGGGTAGTATCTATGACCTCCTTTCCCAATTATCCAAAAAAGAGAGAGATGATTTGGTGCTTAAAGCTGTCAGTGAGGCAAATGGTATAGTTGGGTTAGTGTTGTAGCACTAGATTTAGAATGGGAAGAGTGGGGTTTGAATCCTCACTCTTTCACTTCCTACCTGTATGACCTACAGCACGAGGGGAAGTCTCCTTCCAAGGCCTCAATTTCTCCATCTGTAAAATGGGAAAGGTGGGAAGGAATACATGATCTTTCATATTCCTATCAGTTCAGAAGCTGTGATCCTATGTATGAAGAGCTCCCTCAAAAGGCTCCCACTACCGCTCTGAGCCCTGGAAACTGGAGTACCTGCCTCTCTATATTAGAGACTGTTGGATTTTTCCTGGGTGGGGATTGTTGGGGTTTTTCTGGTGAGGGAGGAGGTCTATACTTACTGTTCACTTTTTCTTCCATAGACTTGGACTAGAGACAGTGCTCAGTACAAATGCCAGTTTCTTTTTCAAATTTGCTTTGAGGGAGACACTTGGGTATTTCTCATTTTTGGTCTTGAGGCTGAATATTTGTTCCCTTTGCAATTAATTCTTCTAAGAAATCTCTTTGTACAATATCTAGGGCAGCAACATGCATAATAAGACCCTTAATAAATGTATTTTGATGACAGTGGTGATTGTCAGAGCTCTCTTATGGCACCTGTATATGGAACCAAAAGACCCTGAAAATGAATAAGTTGGAATATGTTTGGTCACTTCTCTGACTCAGTTTACAGATTTGCAGCAGCATTTAATGTAGCTACCCAGGGGGGACATAGGTCTAAAGTTCATTTTCCATGAATACTGCAGCTCAATAGTGATGAGTTGTGTTTTGTGGAGGAACTGGAAAGACTTAGTTATAAAAAGACATAAGAAATGCCAACACTGGATCATCCCAATTTTCCATTTAGAGCAGGAGGGAATAGGATTATAGAATAACTGAATTTAGAGTTGGGAGAATATTGCATTCCACATAGTTCCCTTGGCTATTAACTGTTCTGAATTTCTCACCCATGGGTTTATCTAACTTTTCTTGAACTTATTTCTTTATCTGGTCTGTCTAACCATTTTGGTAGTAAGTTTTTTAATTTTACTCCTCACCCTATGAAGCTGTTACTTCCTTTAGTTAGGTAATTAGACGTCGTGATGCCCCTTTCCTATATAATGCCCTCCTCAGTGACAGATTCCATCATGCCTGGTTTGGGGGCTCTTTTGGGGGCTTGGAATGGAGATGCTGGGCTGACTTCGAAATGAAAATCTCCTTTTGATCTTTTGAGCTTCTCGCTTGCATGACCATCATGCTATATGGGAGAAATCTCCTGAATGCTTTTTTATGTGTTATTATATCATTGATCTTCAACTAATTATCATGGGTCTGACTGATTCTTATGGTTTCATGCTCATTGTGAGGTAAGAGTAATTTGATTACATTAGCTACACCCACCTTCTTTTGGTAAAGTAACCTTTTTAAATGGGCTTCGTTGGTTTGTTTTAGCAAAGCTTTTTGTGATGTGAAAGGATAGAGACATTTAATTTTCTTGTGAATTTTATTTCCTTGTGGGCAGCTAGGTGATGCTGTAGATAGAGTGCTGAGTAAGGGTCAGGAAGACCTGAATTCAAATATAATCTCAGATACCGAGTAGCCATGTGACCTCAGACAAGTCACTTAACCTCTGTTTGCCCCTATTTCCTCATCCACAAACTAGGGATAATAATAGCGCCTACCTCACTGTGTTGTCAAGATCAAATGAGATATTTGTAAAGTGCTTCCCACAGTGCCTGGCACACAGTAGGTGCTATGTAAATGTTTATTATTATTATTATTATTAGATTGCTTACAGCCTAGAATTATAGTCATTTGGCCAAGGTTCCTTTGAAACAAGAGTCCAAAGGTTAGGATTGGGATACATGAACATGATGGGTGTGGGTCCTGCGTGTACGTGTTTTTGGGAGAGAGGTAGGGAGGAGTGTAAAGGAGTTTCCAGTAACATGGTTTACATGTCCCATGTGAAATCTCAGACAGCCAGATCCCTGGGAAACATTTGATTGTGATTTTTGCCTCAAACATAAAAAAGTATTCAAGGCAAAAGTGACTGAAGTCATATCCTAGACACAAGAAGAAGTATCTACGTAACAGTGGCTAGAATATTGGACCCAAGTCAGAAAGACCTGAGTTCAAATCTTACCTCAGATATTTATGAGATATCCTCACTCTTTTCTCACTCCACATATCTAATCTGTTGTCAGGTCCTGTTAGTTTCACCTTAACACCTCTCAAATACAGCTGCTTCTTTAATCTAATACTGTCATTACCCTAGTGTGGGTCCCCATCTCCTTGTGCCCAGACTATGGCAGTAGCCTGATTCAAGTCCCTCCCCAGTTCTAGTCCATCCTCGATTCAGCTGCCAAAGTGACCTTTCCATACTGAAGGTCTGACCATCTCATCCCCTACTCTGAAAATCCTGTGGCTTCCTATTATCTCCAATATCATATATAAAAACCCTACTTTTGGCATTCAAAACCCCTCAAAATTTAAATTCTATGGCTTCCTATTACCTCCAGAATCATATATAAAAACCCTCCATTTGGCATTCAAAACCCTTCAAAATTATACCCTTCCCTTTCTGGGCTTCTTACACTTGATGCCCTTCCCTTCCACCATGCATTCTGTAATCCAGTGTTACCAGTCTCCTTGTTCCTTAAACAAGACACACTCCATCTCCTGCCTCTGAAAGGTTTTGACATCTGCTGTCCCCCACACCTGGGATGCTCTCCCTCCTCCTTTCTGTTTCCTGACTTCAAGTCTCAGCTAAAATCCCATCTTCTGCAGAAAGCACTTCCCAATCTTCCTTAATTCTAATACCTTCCCTTTGTTGATTTTTTAAAATTTATCCTTTACATAGATTGTTCATACCTCATTGTTTACATGTTTGCATCATTAGAATGTGAGCTCCTTGGGAGCAGAAACTATCTTTTTATCTTTCTTTGAGTCCTCCAGCACTTGCACTGAGCCCTGGCTCCTGGTAGGTACTTAATAAATGTTTATTGACTGACTGAGTAAAATTCTGGGCAAATCACTTAACCTCCTCTGGGCCCTGGTTTCTTCATCTCTAAAATGAGAATAATAATAGCACCTACTTTATAAGATTATTTTGAAGATTAAATTAGATGTCCGCACAATATAAATGTTAGTTATCATCATCATTATTATACGAATTCTTGAAATTGAGGAAGAGGTAGCTTTTACTTTCTAGCAGCTCTCCTAACAACACATGCACACGCATGCACACAAAACGTCTCTTTGTTGTTCAATTGTTTCTGTCATGTGCGACTCTTTGTGACCCAATTTGGGGATTTCTTGGCAGAGATACTGCAACGATTTGCCATTTCCTTCTCCAGCTCATTATATAGATGAGCAACCGAGGTAAACAGGGTTAAGTGACCTGCCAGGGTCATACAACTAATAAGTGTGTGAGGCCAGATTTGAACTCATGAAGATGAGTCTTTCTGACTCCAGGCCCAGCACTCTATGCACTGTCACCTAGCTGACCTCACAACATTCCTAGCTGACCTAGTTTGTGATACTGTAGAACCCAGCCTGATTTTTTGCCTATATTTTTATTCACTGGCTGCAGGAAGCATTATACTGAAAAAGTTGAAATCTCTGAGTTTGCTTTTTTTCAACTTTGGAGCCAATTATATGCAGGGGCTGAGCCCCTTCCAGAGTGGTGCCCTACAGGAAAGGGATTCCCAGGGCACAAAGTAATTATTTTATTTTCAGGGGGGAAAGGCATTGAAGCTTGCCTGTAGCAATCTGGGTTGATGCGCACATTCTGAGATTTTACATGATTATTTAGTTTCCAGTTTTCTTTTCAATTAAGTAGTTATTCTAAGACAGTTGCTGTTGCTATGGCAACTGTGCTACTGACTAAGAGTATTTCCTTAAAGCCATACTCGCCTCAGTCATAGGGTACTGAATGTTTTGGCCCTGTGATGAAAAAAATACAGTGGATCTTTAAACATAAGAAATGACAAATAACCTACACCTCCTCTTTCATAGAGGGTTTAGAGAAGAAATGCTCTCTCCTGTCAGAGGAATTTAAAGATTAAAATGAGTGCTGGGTTTGAAGTCAGAGAAATGGAGCTTGAATTCAGGCTCTTCTGCCTACTCTGATGGACCTTAGAGGTAATTTCACCTCATCTCTGAAATGAACGGGTTAGATTAAATGAACTTTAAGATCCCTTCCAGATTTAAAGTTTGATCCTATTATGCTGTGATTTTAGAAATCATAGATCAAAATTTAGAACTGAAAAGGACCTTACATTCATTGCATCCAGCCCCCTCATTTTAAAGATTTGGAAACTGAGTCACAGGGAAGTTAAATAACTTGATCTGGATTGCATAGCTAGTAAGTATCTGGTGGGGCAATGAGGAAGATTTGAACTAAGGTCTTGCTGGTTCCAAGATTATGCCCTATGGTCAACTGATTCTATACTTGGACATATTTTTTCTTTACCTTTGAAGTAATTAGCATATTTGTTCATTTTTGTTTCCCGATTTTTGTATTTTAGGGCAGTCTAGGCAGTGAATCAAACTGTTTGTTCTATGTAAGAATCAAGCTCTTTTTTCTTGTTAATGGAGGGCAACAGAAATTTGGGAATGGGCTGGCCTCATTCTATCCTTTTGTTCCATGCTCAGAATGACTAGCCCTTTGTAATTGTAGGGATTCATTTAGGAACATTCAGGAGCCAGTTCTTCACAATTCTAGGGATCCTGTTAGGAGCTTTCAGAGCTCAGATCTTGGGGGCAGAGCCAAGATGGTAGAGTAAAAGTACGAACTTGCTTGAGCTCCCACTTGAACTACCTCCAATTCTTGTAAAATATGACTCTAAACAAATTTTAAAGCTAGAGAGCTAAAATCTCTGCCACTCTTGTCTGGAGCCAGATCAAAATCTGGAGGCCATGTCTGAGCTGGAACCAGATCCCCTAGATCAGGAATTTCAAGCAATTCCTTTCCTACCAGCAGCCTTCTTTTGACCTTCTTATGGCCAAAGATGACTTGATCTTATTCCTTCTGCCTGTTCTCAGTAACATCTTTGGTACACTAACTGCCCCTAACATGGTTCCTAATGGGATAAGTGTTTGGTTTGTTTATTGAGTTATTTTAAGAATATAAAAAAGAAAAATGATTTCTTCAGTCATACTGCTGACTCTCTTTTCATGATTTTCCTGCAACATTCTTATTTCTCTTCCCAATTTTTCTTCCACTTCCCTTATTTGGTTTTG
>CM053590.1:123322704-123337338 GCA_028646515.1 Pseudochirops corinnae
CCCCCCCCCCCCAGAAAAATGATAAATACTATCAACCATAATCATTCTACTAAGTAGTTCTGGTTAACTGATTTTTTTTTTTTAATCAGAGGGATGTGTTTGTTAGAAAGTGACTGATGTGTCAAAACAAAATGCCTCAGTAAAAAAAAAAAAGAAAGAGCATAAAGGTTGTCTGTTTCCTCTGTTTTCTTGGAGGCTGTTTAAAGGAGTATTAAAGTTTTAAGTTGAGTTACTTTGGGATTCTGATAAGCAGGTGATGTTCTATCTTGAGGGAACTAGAGGTGAAACACTTAATATGTTTACATCCTTGCCACTTCCAAGGCTTCTCACTGTTTGTGGCAGTCCCAGCCACATTGTAAAATTAATAGATAAAAGAATGGCCATCATCTCCTTCCTCTGAGTAAAGATTTACTTGAATCTGAGGCTTCCCAGTATGAGGGAGAGCAATGTGGATAATAATGTGAGCTCCTATGTGACTGTACTCTAAGAGTTACTCTAGGTTACAAAGAGGTTTAAATTAGAAGAAGTAGTAGTTTTTGGTTTTTTCATATCTTTTGAAAGTGACTTGGGAATGACCAGGAAATATATACGAGTGTCTTGGGGAATAGTCTTGATGCTGAGAAGAAACATATACATTGTAAGTTATGTAATATTGGTGATTTACAAGCTGTATTGATGACAAGTCATAACCTCTCTGGGTCTCAGTTTTCTCATGTAAAATGAGGGGGGAGTGGACTGGATGTTTTTCTAAATTCCCTTATAGTTCAATGATCCTGTGTCTAAGAAGGTATTTTACTGGGAAAATGTTTTTTTCATTATTTCTGAAGTTGTTGTTTTTTGTTTTTGCTCTTCTTTCTTGCTGCCTATTGTGGTTTCCCTCAGGTAACTGGACCTATCTGGGATGGGAAGAACCGCAGAGTATGTAACAGTTTTAATTCTTTTTAAGTTTCTTAGTCCTTCTTTTTGTCATCCTTCTCCCTCTTAGTATACTTCCCACCACAACCCCAAGAATCTAGCTATTCATGCATACAAGCATAACACTAGGTTATCTTTCCCTCATTTGTGTCTCTTGGCATAATTGCTTGAAGATGGAATGGCATGTGCATTGGTGTCCTTCCAATTTGGTTTCCTAAAGGCTTTTGTATTAATTACAACAAAATTCCCAATTTCTATAGCTAACAAGGCCCAGTAGTACAAACACCCATAAGCCTTGGGAGAGCTTCTCTGCCTTATGCATCTACGAGGTATTATCTGCCACCAACCAGAGTGCAAGTCTTCACATGTGATAATGGATTCATGGTTTGAAAAGCAGATACAATGATTAGTGCCCTTGCAAATCGCAGGTAGGTTGAGTTCATCCCCTGCATTCTACCTCAACTGGAGAAAATGGACTGAGGGCAAAAGGAAGTGGCCTGATGGTCAGTTTTAAAAACTAATCCATTTGGCAAGTTGAGTGAATGTATTTCTATCCAAAGTCCGTTTTTTTGTAGCAGTGAGGGGAAATGCCCCTTATTTCTTCTTCAAAATTGCCTGGTCTTAACAGACCTTTTCAGAAGCCTAGTTTGGCATCTTTGACCAGAGAGAACCCATATACTTAGCAAAGCATGTCTTTTCAACAGGATTCCTCATGTCAGACTGGTTGAAACAATTGTCTGACAAACCTAACCTGGTCATTCCACTGATTAGGTTTGAGTCATTGAAGTAATCTAAGAGACTGTGGTCAGAGAGATGGGTTCTGCGCTCTTAATGGAACTTTAAAAAAATCCTGTTTGAGTCTAACCCAAAATACTGTCACCATCACTGTAGTCAGTTTTGCTGACTTTTAGGTGACTGAAAGTTTTAAAATAGAATCATAGGAAAAAAAAGTTGGACATTGAAGGAAAATGTATTTGAATAATGATTCCTCATTATTCCCCAAATATAACCTATGCTTTTCCATCTCTCTGCCTTTTCTTATGCCATGTTTTTCTGCCATGTACAATGTCCTCCCTCTCCCTCGTATCTCATTGTTCTCCTGCAGGGCCTAACTCAGATATGACCATAAAGACTTTTCTGACCTTTCCCAGACAAATGTGGTGACCTCCAGTATCGTTTTGTGCTTCTATTTATTCAGTTGAGTTCAACAAGCACCTATTGTCTGCTGAGCTTATCACCTAGTACTCATTTGGAGCCGTGTGTATCATCTCCTTTACTGGCTTATAAACGCCTTAAGAGCCAGTACCATATCTAATATGTCTTTGTACGGCCCCACAAGGCTAGGCACATTATTTTGCACACATTAGATGTCGAGTTAATATTTGTTAGATGGATGAATGAGTGAATAAGTTAATTTTCTCATTCTGGTGGGGTTTTTTTTCCTGTCTGTAGACTGGCCATTTCCAGACTGAAGCCTTTGCTTTCCAGATAAATGACAGGTCCCAGTTTTGGTTGAGACTGTTCTACAGTCTCACAGTATTTTTTTTTAGTATAAATTGTTCTGTCAGGTGACTTACAGCAGAGGAGACAGTATCCTTTCTGAACAAGAAGAACAAATTTCTTAAGCAAACTGGGTGGTTGTGGAATTGCTCCTTCAGTTCTTTCTTTGGCATAAAACCATTATTCTGTTGGTCACAGAAGGATAATGCCAAAAGCGTGATCTTTGGAGGCATTTAGGATGAGAGAAGTAAGTGTAGGTGAATCCATTAACTCTTTTCTTTTCCCTCTTCCCTTCCTTTCCACTCCTCCTTCTTTCCTGTTCCTTGTCTTTTCCTTCCCTCTTTTCCTTTCTATTTACTTCCAATTTTGCTTCTTAGAAATTGGCCTTTGCTTCTTTTGTTTAAACCTTATTCTAAACTTTCTTGGGAATATTGGGGCGATCTCCCCAGATTGGCAAGGAAACAAATACTGAACAATGGTGGAACAAGGAATTGAGTCAGTACATGGTGTGCTTGGCTTGAATCTGGCACTCCTACCGAGTGGCTTAATTCTCACTACTGAAGAGGTGAAAAAAATTTCATTTTTTACTCCTCAGTCCTGTTTCCTGGAGCAGATTTGGCTTGTTTACCATTGTTCTTCTCCCCCCCCCCCCCCCCCCCCCAGCCTTTTCCCTTAAAGTTTCTTTTAACTGTCACCTTATAACATATTCTAATACTCCCTCATGTCAAAGTCTGTGTTTGTGTCTCTGTTGTATCAGCCCCACTTCTCTTCCCCACTGAGAAGCTCTTGAGCTGCCTGTATGCTTGAACAGTCCAGAACTGAGAGAAGCCCCTCTTTTCTGCATCTTTTCCCTTTACATGAGCACCAAGCTCTTGGAAAGAGAAACTGGTTTTATTCCCTGGTTTTTTGGGAGAGGGGAGGTCTTAGGGGGTACATTTCCAAGCAGCAAATGCATCAGGGGATAAAATAAGCATGGCCAAGGTCTTTCTTTCCTTGCTAATGTATGTCAAGTTTCTTAAACAGCTTTTTATGGACCAGGTAAAAGTGCAAGTTTCCAAATTTAGTTGCCTTTGAGCTCTGGCTGCCTGCTATTTTAAGTCTTCATTGTACCGTGTGTGCCTGAAGAGGCTGTCTTGTTTCAGCTAGTAAGCATTAACAATGTAAACTTCTTGAGAGAGAGCCTGTCTTGTACTACTTCTTCCCTGAGATTTTGGTAAGCTTCCTCTTATTCTTTAATGAAGTTCATAGGAATATTTTGCAAATTGGAGAGGAGAACAATCTAATAAGCCCTTATCTTACCCTGTAGCCCTTTGGATAAATATGTTCTAGTTATGTACACATAAATAACATTGTCTGTCTTGTGGAAGATATCCTGTGGCTTACTCAGTCTCTGGTGATACGCACCACTAGAATATTGTCCCAGACTCATCACAATGGCCTTCTCACGTGGTAGCTTCTCCCTCAGGAGAACAAGAGTAACTTTCAACATCTCTTGTGTCTTCGAAGAGATTATGAGTATAGTTTTAGTCAAGCCTTTGCTGAGATGACCATTAATACTCCACAAATCACCCCGGGAAACTGTAAGCACTGCTTCAGGGTTGGAAATTCAGCTCCCAGGTCATGCCAAGTTTTGTTTTACACTGTGCAAATCTAACACAACTTTTAGGGTACAGTGGAAAGTGTGCTGAATTTGGAGTTGAAAGAGCTAGGGTCAAATCTTGTTAGGGCCATTTGGGGGGCCTTGGACAAATCATTTAATCTCCCTGGGCCTCAGTTTTCTCATTAAAAGGAGTTAGTTCAACTAGATGATTTTAAAAGTCTGTCTCAACTCTAGATCCGTGATCTTTTATGAAGCTTCCAAATACCAATCTCTTCACTGTCTACCTCTCTACCTAAAGACAATGGTGGGTAATGGTGTATATTGTATGCTATTTTACATACAGGGAGAATTAAAGCTGCAAGAGGGATTCCCAAGACCTGAAAGGCTGTCCACTTAATTTTCTGATTTAAGGGTATTTGTGAGCAAGATGAAAAAGCACCAGTTTTAAACATTAAATCACTCCAGGCAGCCCAAGGTTCATTTGATATATCCCACCAGAATTTTAATACTCAGTTTTTGAAGTAGGAAGAGTTAATTCCCACAGATTACATGACATCTCAGAATACGATCGTTCAGCCCTACCTCTCTCATTTATAGTCTTGAAATTCTGTGTCGGGTATCAATCCCATGAAATAATCTATGGTAAAGTACTTTGTAAACCATAAGAGCTCCATAATTGTCAACTTATTCTCATGACTAGAATTGAGTGGCAATTTGAAAGGTTGGTCAATCTTTTGAAATCCCATTGATTTTGTTGCAACAATGCTGTTGGTTGCTCAGCAGACAGCTTTTAAATAAGACTTTCCTAATGGTATAGTAGAGAGCAGGAGTTTGTGTGCTACCTTCTCTAAGGTCAGTCAGATTGACCTGAATCCATTTGGAAGGAGCCAAGAGTTGACCTTGCGATTTCAAGGCTAGATCTATGTTTTCAATGAGTGAAAACAAAACAATGGACTTTTATGAGTGTCCGACATCAATAAAGCATTCTCCATCTACTAGTTAACATTGCATGTTGGAAGAATACATGGCTGGAGATATCATTGAGACCAAATCCCTATTTAAAAGCCTGTGACTTCTCTTATTTCAATGCAGGCTCAACTTGTCAGAATTAGTCCCATTAGGTGATTGATGGAAGAATTTCACACAGTTATTCTTCCACATCAAATAGTCCTGTGGGGATAAGTCATACAGACTTGCCTTGCAGCTTTTCAGATCCTGTTTAGTTCTTTTCAGCTAATACTATGGCTGTGGTGATCCTGGTGATGACCCAAATGGGTCTTGTGGGCTTTACTTTTTGTTTTGTAGTGTCTACCCTTATTGTGGGCATTCGTCCTTGTTTTGTGTTGTGTCTGCCCTGTCCTTTTCTGTAGTTCCTAATTAGTAACCTGCCAAAGAACAAACTGCCTGGGACCACTTCTCTCAGACAGATGAGTAGCAGATGTCAAAGGTGGTGTCAGAAATGGCTTCCTTTTTAAGAGTGGCAACAAAGACCTTCTATGTGGAGCTACCTTTAAAACACAGTATAATCAGCCTTTATTTTTGCACAGGACTAAGTCTGACTGTCGTGTATTTTAGCTGACACGTTTACAAAGCCTGTTAATTTTCATTTCACCTCATGAAGTCAGTGAGAGGCAGAGAAAATTCTGTTGAATAGTAACTTTGTTGTCAAGTAAACTTGGCCATGTTTTCAACATCATCTTGAATGATTTAATTTACATTTCTTTTTGCAGTTCTCCCTCAATTCAGGCCAGTGCTGCTCTCTCCCTCAGAACACAGCAAAAGAAGGATTCTTCTTTCTGAACTGAGTTTGGGCATTGAAGAAACATTGCTGAAGCTAGACACGTCAGGTTCAGGCAATAAATATTATGTGTTAAATAAATTCCAGGCATGGTGCTAATACCAAAAAAAAAAACCAAACAACCCAACCCCAAACAAACCCACGAAAGACAGGATCTGCTCTCAAGAGCTCACAGTTTAATGGGGGAGATAACATGCAAACAACTACGTACAGACGAAATACATGTGGAATAAATCATAGATAATTTGCAAGAGAAGGCACAAAAATTAAGAAAAGCCAGGAAAGGCAATAAGATTTCTGTTCCTTGAATTTTAGACCTATGAGCCTGAATCCTTAGGTCTTAGTTTGGACTACTGTACCTTCAGGAGGTCTCACAGTTCTTCTGTATCTGCCAGATTTTTACTTTGATAGAATCATTCAATATATACATTTAAAACAAATTTCAATAGCTCTATAATTTTACTGATGTGAGCCAATGCAGAAAGCACTGTCTTCACCAAATGTCTTTTTATTCTTATCCATGTTCTGACAGCTAAGTAGCACAAGGCAGTACTGGGCCTGGGGGCAGGAACATCTGAGTTCAAATTCAGCCTCAGACATTTATTAGCTGTGTGACCTTGAGCAAGTCACTTAACCTTTGTCTGCCTTAGTTTCCTCATCTGTAAAATGGACATAATAATAGCACCTACCTCTCAGGGATGTTGTGAGGATAAGATGAGATAATATTTATATAGTGCTTTGTGAGTGTTTGATCACTGTTTGATCCTCCTCCTCCTCCCCCTTCTCCTCCTCTTCATCCCAATGTACTGGAGGTCTTTCTTTACGTTTTTTTACATTTTATAGGTACTAGAGCAATACTTGGGCTTGTGACCAGCCCATCTCTTTTCTTACAGTCGTATATTTCCTTGGTAATATTCCTTATGTCACTTCTTGCATGTGAATCATTTTTTGGAAACATATTATAGACTAATTGCATCCCTCATGCATCATTCCATTGCCTTCGGGGTCACTCACATCTTTGATTTTTCAGAGATTATGGTGTTCTAAGACTCATAGCCAGAAGAATTTTTGTATGTCCCAAATCCAATCTGGTCTATTCTTTTCTTCTTCTAATTTAATTTGGAACCTAATTCATTCTCCATTTGCAGTGCTTGACCATTGCCTAGCACAGTGCTTTGCACAGAGTGGGTATGGTATAAATACTTGTTAAATTGAATCTATGTACTACGGTACTAACTATAGGAATTGGGAGAAAAATAGATTTTATTATTTTTCCCCAAAAATGTTCAAGATGACATCAATGATTGCCAACATATCTGGCTAAATTCTCAAAGATTTTTACAAGATTAGTGAGATCTTTGCATATATTAATGGCAGCCTTGATGAAGCTATGAAGAAGAAACCGGCACATTTTTACAAAGGATTTTCTATAGCAGATTTACATCTTTACAGTTTCACAGTTGAACTAAAGGTACAAAGAATAAAGGTTCCTTTTCTGTTTATTATTTATCAGTTATTAAAAACTAAAAGGGGGCATTAGTCTCGGTAGTAAAAAACAACATGTCATAGGTTTTCCTCATAAGAGTCTCTCATGTATATGTCAAGAACATTCAAGATTCACTGATAACTCCAACCACCAAAACCAACTTTTTAACAACTCTGTAAATATTAATGTCAAGCAAAGCATAAAACAAGGTTCATGTATACTTGGTAAAGATAGTCACCACTGAAGTGGAGGATGTCCAAAGTGAAAAGGGATTCTCTGTATATCAGGGATTGTCCAATAATCATGTCTGGGATCCATAGGTCTGTGGATGGATTTCAGGAGGTCTGTGAAGTGGGATGGGAAAAAATTATATCTTTTTACTAATTTCTAACTGAAATTAAGCATTTCCTTTAGTTATAAATATAGGTAACAAACATTCTGGGAAGGGGGCTGATAACATAGAAATGGTTAAGAGCTCTTATAGATAATTAAATCCTCCAAGTGCTCCACTTTGCAAATACTGTTATGCATTGGTCTGGATGTCTGCAATGGGATCCATGATTGATAAAAAGAGATTACCCTAAAAATCCTTGGGGAGGAGAGACAAACAACTAAATAGATGACAATGCCCATTGTCCAGACTATGACGTTTAATTTGTGACAACATCAAGCCAGAAAACTCTCTTTTTTCCTCTATATCAAAAAAAGGATGGACCAGGCTAGGAAGGAATGACCACTCCTCACCACTCCTGCCCCCACGAACCTTTCTTGCTTTAAATGGAGAGTGTATACAGTTTGTAGGAAAGAACACTAAACTGGAAGTTAGACAACCTGAATTGGAGTCCTGGTCCTTTCATTTAATAAAAGCATGACTTTGAGGCTAATCATATGAGGTCATATGATCTTGAGTTGAAAGGAATCATGGAGCATCTACTCTGGTTCCTTCTCTATATGAGTGAGGAAACTGAGTCCTAGAAAAGAGATCCAGAAAAGATCTATCACTAGTCACATTTGATAATTAGGGAGTAATAGGAATAGGAACAAAGGATGGAGCCACAGAAGAGTTTTTGTTGTGGATGAAGTGGTCTTTGAGCTCACTGTGTAGCTGCTTTACATAGTCTTGTGGTTCAGGCTTACAACAGTTGGGAGCAAGGAGGCCTTGAAGGACTGAGGCCAGAGTGTTGTATACTAATTGCAATTCTTCCTCAGCTTTTGAGGATCCTGACAGTGCTGTGGATGATAGAGACAGTGACTACCGCAGTGAGACCAGCAACAGCATTCCTCCTCCGTATCATACTACTTCCCAGCCCAATGCCTCCGTTCACCAATTCTCCATGCCAGCCCAGCTGCAACAGCAGCTGTTTCTTCAGGGCAGCTCTCGGGACTCCTGCAATGACTCCGTGCAGAGCTATGACTTTGATTACCCAGAGCGGAGGGCCCTCAGGTGGGTACCATGGGTGAAATTGTGTGTGTGCATGTGTGCGTCTGGCTGTCTGTCTGTTTCTCTCTGTAGTATGGTAGAAAAAAATCACTGCCTCTGGAGGTTGAAGTACTTTCTATCAGAGGCATAGAGCACAGTGAATAGAGTGCTGGGCCTGGAGTCAGGAAGACCTGAGTTCAAATCTGGCCTTGGATATTCACTAGCTGTGTGACCCTGGGTAAGTCACTTAACCTCTGCCTTAATCCACTGCCAGGAAAACCCCATAGACAGGGTAGTCCATGGGGTTATGAAGAGTCACACACAACTGAAGAAAAACAACAACTAATCTCACCTCTGATGCTTACTACCTATATGATTTTGGGCAAATCAGTTAACTTCCCTGGGCCAAGGTTAATTCATCTGTAAAATGAGGGAGCTTGACTAGAGAACCTCTCTATCTGTGATCCTAGCTCCCTACAAAAACTTCATGAGAATAGGTCATTGACGGGAGGGATTTGGGAGCTATAACTGAAAATATAGAAGTGTGACCTCCCAAGCTATGGGTGCTTTGTGTAGTGTTTGGACTTGTTCCTTTTCATCAAAATCTTTACCTGGGAATTTACTGAAAAAAATGCCCCAAATGTATATACCAGCTCAGCTTACTGTGGGGGGTGGGGTTGGGCCCTGTAGTGGTATGGAAGGGACTACATGTGGGTAAATTTACCATACTAGATCCAGCAGCATTATTTGTCAGTTTGTTTGTTTAAAAACAGTCTAATTGAGCTAATCTCTTCTATTTCTAAAATAAAAGCTACTATCTAATGATCTTATCCTGTTGTCCATTTTGCCACATTGCCATCAATGGAACAAAAATCACAAACTTCAATCTGATGAGCATCTGTCATTCAGTGAATTACAGGTTCCCCTGGTTTAATATTCTCTTTAAGGATCTTTCCAAGGAGCTTTCTTCACATGCCTGTCATAGAACTAAATTCTGTTTCTTTGTAATCTATCCATAAGGAGCGATTAGGAGTCTCCTTAGAGTTTGCCCATTTTAAACTGTATCTTGTACTTACATATAAATATGTGCATGTTGTTTCCACTGGTATACTGTGAGCTCCTTGAAGAAATGATTATTGAATGACTGATTGGTTAAATCATTTGGTTAGGTTGGCCATTTGGTTTAATTAGGTGGTCATTTGATTTCTTTAGTTTTAATTGTTCTTGGAAGTTCATTTTAGTTCCTGTCTCTCCTCCTTCCAATGGTGATGAGATACACATTCACTGGCATTTCTTTCACTGAGTTTATCACTAAGTTTATGAACTCTTTCCAATTTGGTATGAGGCATGTTGGAAGGATGACAGCTATTCTAGCTTATGCTTGAGTCATAATGTCCTTTCATTTGCTGAGCGTCTCTTACGTGGGAGGCAGAGACATTTTGAAATTCATTTTTATAACATTCAGTTTCTGCTCTCCTAGAACAGCAAAAGCTTGGCACCCCTGCTCTGTCTAATCTCAGGTAAGGGAAATCACTCAATCAACAAGAGTCTACCGAGCTCCCCCTGGATGCCCAGCACTCCACTAGGTGCGGTGTGGGAGTCAATAAAAGTGTGAGACAGTCCTCTCCTGAAGCTCCTAATCAGGAACTAATTGGGGATAAAAGACTAATACACATTAAACAATTAGAGAGCAAGGAAGTCTTAAATTCTGTGGTATTTCCTATAAGGACTATAGGAGTTTGGAGAAGAGAAGGATCTTTATGGAGTGGAAATCTAGGGGAAAGTCCTCGATATTTTTCTGTAAAAGTTTCTCTAATATGCAATGATTAAAATTGAATACTTTAAAAAACTTAGTTGAAAATGTCTTATATAGTTTTAGAGTGAATCACACAATCAATCAACCAACATTTTAAAGTGTCTATTAGGTGCCAGACGCTGTAATAAGCCTTGAGGACACCAAGGCAAAAACAGTCTGTGTTCTAAAAGTGTTCACAGTCCAGTAAGGAAAACAGATATCCGTGCACGTATGCACGTGTATACACACACACAAACACACACACACACACACACACACACACACACACTCACTCTGTAGTGAGAGGAGAGTCCCTAGCAGTTGGGGGTAGGGGATGCATAGAAATACCTCTTGAAGAAGATGGAATTTGACCTGAGTCTTGAAAGGAGCCAAGGGAAGATAGGCTGCTGAGATGATGAGGGGGAGCATTCCAGACATTAGAGACAGCCAGTAAAAATGACCAGAGTCAGGAAATAGAGTATCATAGTGGCTGGAGTTGAGAGCTGAAGAACAGGATTTGGGATTTGCAACCCCATTTTTTGCATTACTCTATATCAATTTTATCAGGTAACTTGCATGAACAACAATTGCCTTCTTTTTAAATTCTTGAACAGATTTAAGAAGTATGGAAAATAGCAACACATTCTGTTGTAAAATACCCAAATTAATTATTTTTAATTAATTGAGTATACAAGATTGCAGTTAATTTAATAATACAGTGATCAGAATTTGGACGGTAAGATAATCAAGGCCTAGGACTTTGTCATTAGGTTCAAAAACATTAGTTAGTTGTTAATTTATTTTCACCAAACTATTATTAAATAGTCACTATGAGTGACTGGCTGCTGCTGCCTGCTACCAGACAAGATATTTTTGAGTTACAAATGTCAATTTTTTTTAAATAAAGGTAAGGATGGGTCCATATTTGTCACGAAAGTAAGATTCTATAGTCTGACTTTTTTTTCATCTTTCCAGCCAAATACTTGATTTTCTAACTCCCTGTCAAGGCAGAATTCTGTTTCCAGTGGGTGTGGGTGTGGAGGTGGGTGTATTGTTACAGGCTTCTGGGATTTTGTATCAGCCACTGGATCCCCCTCCATCTGTGGACCCAGGCACTAGAAGCAGCCGCTGTTGCTGCTGTTGCTGTGGCCACTGCTGCCACCTCTGCCACCCTGAGGTTGGGCCCCAGACCATGTGCTCCTCTTTCACTTAGGTCCCACAGAGTTCCCCCACTGACCTTCCACACTGTCCTTGGCATTTGTGAGTTGAGAAGTCTGGAAATTGCCATAGGTGCCAGCAATTTAGTCCTCTGAGGCCTGCTCCAACCTTGTCATACCCAGTGCAGCCCATGCCAGACTGCGCTCCATTCCCAGCTCAGTGTGATATACCCTTCCTGTGGGTCTTCCAGGTTGCTGGGCTGGAGATGTGTTTCACTCTGTCATTTTGTGGGTTCTGCAGATCTAGAATTTGTTTAAAGTCATTTTTTATAGGTATTTGGAGGGGTTTGGGGGCAAGCTCAAGCAAGTCCCTGCTTTTACTCCACCATCTTGGTTCCATCCCTCCAGGATGGGTCCATATTAATGTAGAATGGGTTGTGGAAAGATTATACCAAGGAAGAAATGGACCAGAATCATCAACTAATGAAGGGACCTTGGAAATCATCTGTTGGAAAGAGGAAGTAAGCCCCATGTTCAAATCCTACCTCTGTCACTTAGTTTCTTAAGGCCACAGTTCATCTGTGAAATGTGGGATTAGGACTAGATGCTTTCCTGTTCTTAATCTGTAATCTTATTTTTTAAGATCAAACTATGTTTTTTGTATTTATTTAGTATTTACTTTTCCCCAAGTTTCATGTAAAAACAATTTTTAACATTTGTTTTTAAAAAAACTTTGAGTTCCAAGTTCTTGCCCTTCCTCCTTCCCGACCCCACCCCCCTCATTGAGAAGGCAAGCAATTCCATATAGGTTATATATGTGTAGTCATGCAAAACATATTCATAATAGTCGTGTTGTGAAAGAAAACATAGACCAAAAAAAAAAACCCTCAAGAAAAATAAAGTGGGGGCGGCTAGGTGGTACAGTGAATATAGCACCGGCCCTGGAGTCAGGAGGACCTGAGATCAAAACCGGCCTCAGACACTTCACACTTACTAGCCGTGTGACCTTGGGCAAATCATTTAACCCCCACTGCCCTGCCTTCCCCCCTCCAAAAAAAAAAATAAAGTAAAAAAAAAGTATGCTTCAATCTTTATTCAGACACCATCAGTTCTTTCTCTGGGGATAGCATATTCATCCTATGTCCTTCAGAGTTGTCATGGATCATTGTTTTGCAGAGAATAGTGAAGTCATTCACTTAAAATATTGCTGTTATTTGTACCCAGTATATTTCACTTTGTATTGGCTCGTGCAAGTCTTTCCAAGTTTTTCTGAGAGCATACAGTTCATCATTTCTTAAAGTAAAATAGCATTCCATCGTAATTATACACTAAAATTTGTTCAGCCATTCCCTAATTGATGGGCATTCCCTCAATTTCTAATTCTTTACCCTCAGAAAAGAGCTACTATAAATATTTTTGTACGTATAAGTCTTTTTCCTTTTTAAAATTCTCTTTTGTAATACAAACCTAGTAGTGGTATTGCAAGGTCAAAGGGTATGTATGCATGGTTTTATAAACCTTTGGGCGTAGCTCCAAATTGCTCTATAGAAAGGTTGAATTAGTTCACAACCCTGCCAACAGTACATTAATGTCTCATTTTTCCCACATTCCATCCAACATTTGTCATTTGCTTTTTCTGTCCTATTAGCCCATCTAATAGGTATGAGGTAGTACCTCAGAATTGTTTTAATTTGCATTTCTACAATCAAAAGTGAATTAAAATATTTTTATATGACTTTAGATAGCTTTGATTACTTCATCTGAAAATTGATTATATCTTTTGATCATTTATCATTTGGGGAATGCTCTTATTTTTATAAATTTGACTCAGTTGTCTGTATGTTAGAAAAATGAGGCCTTTATCAGAGAAACTTGCTTACAATTTTTTTTCACAGTTACTATTGCTAACTGTATTTCCTTCGAAACTGTTCTCGTTACCTCCATTTATTCTATTCTCTTTCTAGATTTCTCTACCCCATTGCTTGTGTATCTTATTCTCTTTATGAGCCAACTATTTTGAGAGTAAGGTTCACTCACTCCCCCTCGCCTCCCCTCTCTTACCCTCCATTGTAGAAGCTTTTTCTTTCCTATTTTTTGTGAGATATTTTACCCCATTCTACCTTTCCCTTTCTCTCTCTCCTAGTATATTCCTCTCTTACCTCTTAACTTTACTTTTTAGATATCATCCCCTCATATTCAACTCACACCTGTGCCCTCTGACTATATATACTCCTTCTAAATACCCTAATAATGAGAAAGGTCTTATGAATTACAAATATTATCTTCCCATGTAGGAATGTAAACAGTTTAACCTTATTAAGTCCCTCATGATTTCCCTTTCCTGTTTACCTTTTTATGCTTCTCTTGAGTCTTGTATTTGAAAGTCAAATTTTTTTTCAACTCTGGTCTTTTCATCAAGAATGCTTAAAAGTCCTCTGTCTCATTGACTATCCATTTTTCCCCTTAAAAGGATTATACTCAGTTTTGCTGGGTAAGTGATTCTTGGTTGTAATCTTAGCTACTTTGTCCTCTGAAACATCATATTCCAAGCCCTTCCATCCTTTCATGTAGAAGTTGCTAAATCTTGTGTTATCCTGTAGCTCCACAATACTTAAATGGTTTCTTTCTGGCTGCTTGCAATATTTTCTCCTTGACCTTGGAACTTTTGAATTTGGCTATAATATTCCTGGCAGTTTTCCTTTTGGGATCTCTTTCAGGAGGTGATCAGTGGATTCTTTCAGTTTCTATTTTACCTTCTAGTTCTAGAATATCAGGGCAGTTTTCCTTGATAATTTCTTGAAAAATGATGTCTAGGCTCTTTTTTTTGGTCATGTCTTTTAGATAGTCCAATAATTTTAAAATTATCTCTCCTGGATCTATTTTCTAGGTCAGTTGTTTTTCCAATGAGATAATTTACATTGTCTTTTATATTTTTATTCTTTTTTTTTTTTAATGAGGGAAGG
>CM053590.1:123337438-123394967 GCA_028646515.1 Pseudochirops corinnae
TCATTAGCTTCCATTTGTTCCATGCTAATTTTTAAGCAATTGTTTTCTTCAGTGTGCTTTTGGAACTCCTTTTCCATTTGGCCAGTTTTGATTTTTAAGACATTCTTTTCCTCATTGGCTTTTTGGACCTCTTTTGCCATTTGGGTTAGTCTGTTTTTTAAGGTTTTATTTCTTTCAGTATTTTTTGCGTGGCTCCTTTACCAAACTGCTAACTCTTTTCTCATGATTTTCTTGAATGTCTTTTATTTCTCTTTCCAATGTTTCCTCTACCTCTCTTACTTGATTTTCAAAATCCTTTTTCAGCTCTTCCATGGCCTGAGACCAATTCATATTTTTCTTGAGGGCTTTGGATATAGGAGCTTTGACTTTGCTATCTTCTTCTGAGTCAGTATTTTGATCTTCCTTGTCACTATAATAACTTTCTATAGTCAGAGTATTTTTCTTCCCATTGCTCATTTCCCCAGCCTATTACTGGACTTTTAACTCTCTGTTAAAGTAGGGTTCTACCTCCAGAGTGGAGGGTGCCCTATCTCAAGCTTCAGAGGTTTTGTGCAGCTGTGTTTAGAGATACTTCTAGGGGGAACTGTAAGTTTTCAGTTCTTCTAAGGTAGTTGATCTAAGGAGAGATATTTTCTACTCTCCTGGCCTATGCTCTGGTCTGTGAGTGACCACAGGCGCTCTTTTATGTTCTAGAACTGTGAGGAGGGTTCCCTCTCCACCACTGCCACAAACTCTGCTATGCTAGTGCTTCTCCTCACCCTGGGACTGCCATCCAGGACTGTGACCTGCATCTCAGTGTGGGCAAAGCAACAGAGCCCTGCCTCAATGATATCAAAGACACTCCTATAATCTCCTTCTGACCAACTAACCCCCTTACCCTCTGTGGACTGGGATCCCTAGAAATAACTGCTGCTGCTATAGCTACTGATTGAGTCACTTCCAAGGCCTGCTCCTGGACAGCTGAGACTGGTGGGACCACTGGTGGACCACTGTGCTGGTGGGACCAGTGCTAGACTCTGTTCCACTCCTAGCCTGGCATGACAGACCCTTGCTGCTGACCTTTTAAGTTGTCCCTGGTGTCTGTGGGCTGAGAGGTCTGGAAACTGCCACAGCTGCCAGCAATTCAGTCACCCAGAGGCCTGCTTTGGCTCTCCAGGGCCTGGTCTGTGCTGGTGCTGGACTACATTCCTTTCTCACCCTGGTGCAACAAACCTTTCCTGCTGACCTTGTAAGTTGTCTTGGGCTGGAAATTTGTTTCACTCTCTTTATGGATTTTGCCACTCTAGAATTTCTTTAAGTCATTTTTTAAAGGTATTAGGAGGGTTTTTGAGGAGAACTCAAGCAAATCCCTGCCTTTACTCCACCATCTTGGTGTACTATGTCTCTAGTAGTTGATAAATTCTGTGAGAACAGATATTGTTTCACCTATAAGTGGTGTCTCCCCCAGTACCTCCAATGTTTTATTGATATTTTGTTTTTACATTACAAACATTTAAATACAAACAAAAATTGCCCCACTGCTCAAAAATTTTCATTGGGCTCCTATTTCTTTTTGAGTTAAGATCAAACTAATGTGCTTGACATTTAAGGCTCTCCACAATTTGGTACTAACCTAACTTTCCATCTCTAGCTCGTATAATTCCTGTCATACTCTAGTCAAATTGGTCTACTCCTTGTCTCCGTCACATTCCCTGAATTCTCCCTCTATAACTTTTATTCAAGCTAGTCTCCATTTCTGCATTGTCCTGGTCACCTCTTGAGTTCCTATCCATCCTTTAAAACTCAAATTGCTTTCCACCTCTTCCGTGAGGCCTTCCTTGATTATGCCTAGTCAATAACTAATTTTCCCATTGGACTCCACATGATACTTTGTTTTTATAATTCTGAAACAAACTTACCATGTTATATTGTGTATTATAATTATCTATGTCTGTACTATGTCTCTAGTAGTTGATAAATTCTGTGAGAACAGATACTGTTTTACCTATAAGTGTTGTCTCCCCCAGTACCTCGAATGTTTTATTCATATTTTGTTTTTACATTACAAACATTTAAATACAAACAAAAGGCAAAAATTGCCCCCTCTCTTCCTGAGGTCTCTTGTAAGAAAATAAAACAATTAAGTAAAACTGATAGTGTAGTGATCTCATCTGAAAATGCATGCAACTTTTCAACTCCTACCTCTCAATTTTCCTTAAATTAACAGAAATATATTTTCTCTCCCTCTTACCCCATTTAAAAAAAATAAGAAAATTCCTTATGACAATATGCAGTCAAACAAAAAAAGGTCTCTCAGTGGCTGTATACAAAAATATGTGACTAATTCTTCACTCTCAGTCTATTCCTTCTCTGTTATAAATAGATGTTTCTTCATTAATTCTCTGGAACCATGAATTGTTGTTGTATTGAACATAGTTCTTACATCTTTCAAAGTTGTTTGCCTTTACAATGTTGCAATTATTATAAAAGTTGTTCTACTTCTACTCATTTCATGCTTTCTCAGTTTATAAAAGTTTTCAAAATTGTTCATTTTTATAATATTGATCTTTTAATGTAAATTATTTTTCTGATTCTCCTTACTTTGCACTGCATTCATTCATATACATTTTTTCTTCTACAAACTTTTTGACTTTTTGAAATGATTGGTTTCCTTATTTGTTTTACAGCGTACTCTAAGACATTCACATACCACAACTTATTTAACCATTGCTCAATTTATGTAGTTAAACCTGCTTTACAGATGAGGACATTTTAAGGTCTAGCTACTGACTCCAGATCCCAGAGCTAGTAGTTGGCAGAACCAGGAATTAAATATATGTCTCTTCTGATTCTAAGCCCTGTAATCATTCTTTTATATGTAGAGATGCAATTAATACTATCTCCAAATGTGATTTTTTTTTTTTGCATTAAAGTCTAATCATTTGGGTCCCAGTAATTGTCATTTTTTTTTTTACATTGGGAAATAGAATTGTACTAATCCATTTTTTCATACATGCTAAGGATAAATAGCTATCACAGATTTCTGGGAAACCTTTAAAATATTTTCCAGAATGAAATTCTTTTTTTCAGTACATCCAAATACTTTGGAAACGTAGTGATTCTTGTGCAAAATTAAAGGTATGATTGTCTCTTGATTAAAAGTGTTAACTACTAAAAACTCAGATCACCAGATGTTTATATGTATGTACTACATTTAAAATAACACAGTCGATTGCTAGGCACCATTGTGCCCAGTTGAAAATACTTGAAAATGCTAAATGATATTTCTTTACAGATATTCTATAGGACAAAATGTGTGGTAAATTATCTGGGCTGTCTTCTGTGATTCCTGATTAGTAAATTTTTATTAATAGGCTTGATGCTACAATTAGACTTAGCTATTATTAAATAGCTAAACTGGTTCATTCACTGAGCAGTGGTCTGAGAGGCCAGTAGGAGCATAAAAAGATTTCAAACCTTTCTACCCTTGGTCATATGTCAATTCCACATGGTATGATATGTGAAGGATTCCTTCTTTTGGATTTCCTGAATTAACTTGCTTCATGCAGCCAACTTTGCTGTCTTTTATTTTGATTTACACTACAGACAATTGAAGAGCTTAGTGACTAATAACATTCCTCTTTACTCTTGTTTCTGTTTACTTTGGAGACAATAAATTGTAGATTATATTGCTGGTAGGTATCAATTCTCATGTTGAATATAATAAGTAGACATGCTTCCTGGGAAGCAAACAGTCTCTGAATTTGAGAAGTGGTTTAGACTTCAGTTGACAGCTTAAAAGCCATCTGTACTTGCAATTTATTTTGCTATTGTCAAGTGACATAATGATACCTAATTTCTAATATGACTCTAGCTATTGATATGCAGCCTTCCATACTTCTTTAGTTAGATTTCACAAAGAACAGGGGTCTATTAATATTAGTTTGTCAAAAGATAACATTTTGACATTAGTTTTTTGTTTTGTTTCTGACAGTATGACAAATGTTTGATAAAGTCTGGTTCACATTAACAGGCAATGATTATTTTCATTGTTTTAATTTTTTTCCCTTTTTCTTTTCTTTTTAAAGCCATGCTTTACATCATGTCCCTGGCTATATGGACTCTGAAGACTTACTTAGGCAAGTGGGCAATCATGTTGGTGTTTCTTTAAACCTAAAAAAGTCTTTATAGTCATATAGCTATTAGGTTTATGGAGTTTTCTTAAAACCAGTGCATAGGTCTGTTTGAAATAATTAGCTCTGAGATTTTAAACTTGAACATTTATTTCAGGCACCAAAGATAAAAATTCATTCTGTTGTTTCATTGAAAGCAGAATTAACTTTAAAACCTAAAAGAGACAAAATGTGGTATACACATACATAAACAGATTTTTCCTTTTGGTTATAATTATTTTTTTCAGACTTAAATTATTCTCTTTTACTTCATAGGAATGACATTCCTTTAGGAATTTTAATATATGTCTTCTTTGAACAGTATTTACAATTTTATTCATTTTGAGTGTTTCATATACATTGTACAAATCAAATTGACAACATAACTTTTATCTTTCTTATAGAATATTTATTAAATAAACTTTTCTCTCCTTTTCCTTTCCTTTCTTTCCTTCTTTGCCTTCCTTTCCCGTTGATTTTTCTTCTTACACACCAGACAAGATTCACTAGTTAGAAATGAAAAAATTAAGATCATTCCAGCTTTCTCCAGACCTAGAGATGAAGAACAAGAGGACACATATGAGAATTTAGGAGAGCAATTCATAGAAGGGTTTTTAGAAAACAATCATCAGAACTGGCAGGAAACAAAGCTAAAAGAAATCCAAACCCTTTACAAAACTAATGAAAATTATCACCATCAAGAAAAAGTAAATCAAAATAATTGGCAAAAGTTGAAACTTCAGGAGCAACATAGGAGAGTTGCTGACACACCAAATTTTGGCACTGAGTCAGAAATACTTCCCATTTCCAGATACCCTAAGGAATATAATACAATAGACAAGAGAAGGAAAAAGAAACTTAGATACAATAGTTTTGAAGACAGTGAAAGAAGCCAGTACGATCACAGAAGCTTGAGATCTCATGATTCCATCTCAGGTGCTAAGGTAGTAAGTAAATCTGAAACTAAAAATAAATTCTCAGGATATGCTGGTGCTGAAAAATACAATTTTTACCACACTGAAAAGAAAAAGCAAATTTGCCCTATTTTGCGTCCATATAAAAATGGGCTTTTAGTTAAAAGTGGCAAGTGTGCCACCAGGTTGGAAAGTGTTGAATATGACTATTCAAGTTGTATAGAAGCTTGTGAGAAGGTAATTAGCTTAGAAGAATCCAATACTAATTTTACTCCTGTAGGTACTCCTGAAGAATCTGATAGTAGTGCTTCTGATGAACTTCATTGTTCCCTTATTTCACCTGATGAGCTGGATAAACTAGCTTTACTTTCATTGTGTCCATCAAATACCCACCATTATGGAGAGTATCTTGAAAACTCTTATGTTACAAATCCCTCATTCTCCCCACAAAGGATCAGTTGTGATGCCAAAAAACATAAAGTTAAAGGAGAAAACAGGGGAGGTCACATGCAAGAGTTGGTGCCATCTCCTACTGAGGAACTTCAGGAAGAATATGTTGATACCATGGATGAGTTACAGTATTTAGTGGAAACAGTGTCTGAATATTTAGCTGAGAAGGAAGAAGAAATCAACAAATTTAGTTCTCTTTCAAAAACTAAGAACAAATATAAACAGAATAGCACTTTTGATATTGTAGATCAGAAACCACCAGTGGACCAAATACCACCTTTACCCACTCAGGAGAGTGGCAAGGACTGCAAGGTCAAGACTCTTCCCCTCCCTGAGTTGACTGGAGTGAAAAACACAGTCAGTTCTTTTTTCAGTTCATTCACTGAGAAGGTGGGCTCAGGTACAAAGCATCTCTCTTCGTCTGTGGAAAAACTTGTTTCCTTAGTTCCTGAGAAAGCAGAAATCTCTCCCCAAAAGGAAAATAGTAGTTCAGATTCTAGACCTGGAGATAATTTGGTATCTTCAAGCCTAAAAACAGGTGGCCAAATAGAAAGAGACCTTTCCATGCATTCTCTATTACTCTCTCAAACCAGTGATGATACAAACGCTAGCAGATGGGACAAAACCTCTGAAAATGATTGTAAAAATACTAAGACTGTGACTCAAAGTCTTCAGGATTCATCAGAATCCATCAAAATCAAATCAGATCCATCCAAAAGTGCTATAAAGGACTCACTTTCCCCACAGACTCAGAGTTCAGTCATAAGTTCTATTTTTAATATGATAAATCCATTAAAGATGTTTTCAGACAAGGAAGAACCAAAAAAAGAAGTTGACCATTGTATTCCAACAACAAAAGAAAGCCACTTAAAGGTTGACCATGAATCAGAACAAATCAGAATAAATGACAATAATTGCAGTCCAGTGTTAGATATAAATTATAAAGAGACTATTGGCCAGGTCCAAGTTCATCCCTGTGAGGATTTGCTATCTTCAGGAGTAACCAATGAACTTTTAGACTCAGTTAGTTCTTCCTGCGTGAAAGATAGCATAGAGAACCTTTCAGAAGGAGAAACATGTACATATGTGCCTCACCTGTCAAGTCAGCAAGAAGTATGTGCCAAAGACATACCAGGAGTTCCTTGTGGATCAGATTGTAGAAATGAAAATAAAGGGAATGTAAATGAAGAGACTTCTTTACCACCTTTAAAATCATCTTTAAAAGAAGCATCATTTGGATCCATGGAAGTTCACCAGTCTGATGCTTTAGAAAGCAGTCCAAAGAAAGATAAAAGCTCATTTTCCTTCAGTGGGAAGCTACATATTCCATTTTTGGGGTCTCTTGGTAGTTCTGAAAAACAGCAAGATTTAAAGGAAAATGGAAGCTTCTTTCCTTCTTTATTTAAATTTGCTTCCACTGACAACATTACAGCCCCTGCAAATCGGTGTTGTCATGACCCTCCATCAGTTGCTGCTGAAGAACCTAAAAAGAATTGCCCAGAAGTTTCAAAAAATAGTTTAGCAAAATCCGATTCAGTTGAAACTATTTCCAATCTTCCAGATGAGTTTAAGGACGCACAAAAAATCCACCAAAGTAAGCACGAGCTAGAAGATGGAAATCAATGTGATAAAGATAGTTTGGGCACCCCTATAATTGTACCCAAAGAATATAAAGTTTCTAATTTGTCAGAAAGAAGTAAGAATTCAAAGCAAAAAGCGAGAACCTCAATAGTGTCAGATTCTTCATTCGTTTTAGATGCTGACTTCTCAAAATCATCATCAGCCTGTGAAACTAGTGAAGATGAAATCATGGATGATACTTCTAAGAAACATACTAGACAGGACCTACTTTATGGACAGCTGAGATTTTCTTCTGAAAATTCGCTCAGTCCACAAGAATTAAATATAAGAAATGAAAGTCCCCATCAGGGAAATAGTACCCCAGGTTTACTTTCTGGAATATTTAAGTTTGCATCAAATGAAAATGTTACAGATGGTAAACCAAATAAGGTAAAGTCCAAGTCTGTAGATTTCAGAAAATGGTTGGGTGTAAGTAAGCATTCCAGCCTTGATGAAATGCCTGTGAACTCAGATGAGACTATCAATCAAGAGAAGCATGTTGAAAAGCAAAAGGCTTCTAGCAATTTGAAAAGCTTCTTATCTTTAACAGAAAAGAAAGATAAAAGCATACAAGTAAGTGAGTCTTGGATAGAGGAAAACCCTACAACAACAAATAAACCAAATGAAAAGTACCACATATCTTTTGACTTTCCTCTTTCTCATAGTATTCCTAGTGCTCAACAGGAACTCATGAAGAAGTCTTTATTTAGAGAGCAGATTCCTCACCAAATTCCCGGGCCAAAACTACAAGAAAATTCAAGTGAGTTCAATTCATCTTTACTGAAGACTAAAATCATCTGTGCATCAAACTACTACCAGGCTTTTGAGGGCATAAATAGTCCTTTGGGTTTTGAATGGAATTCTGGCATGAAAGACTTCTCTGAAGATCTCAGTGAAATCATGCAACCAGTTTATTATGTTTTAAAGCAGAATACCCTTCCACTAGCTGAGGTTTTCTCCTGCCCTCAATCAGATAGTTCAATAGTTAATCTTTGCCAAAAAGACCAAAACACAAATACATTGGAATGGAGAACAAATCTGGATGGTGTTGACTGCCATGAGTTGCCCTATGAATCACTTGACCAGTTAGCATTTCACGAAGACTATTCAGTAAAAGGGAGTATGTGGGCAGCTAACTCAATGAATGGAAACTGTAGTCATTTTCCATTTTTTGAAGCTAATAATAAGTATTGGTTTGAAGAATTACCCATTGACTTAAGTTATTCTTCAGGTTATAACCAAACAATGTGGACTCTAGTTGATCAAGAGTCCTTAAGAATGGATGAAACTTTTGCATTTTTAAGTTTTGATTATGAGTACCCTGAAGGGTTGTCATGGCTTGAAAATGGAATATGGTGGCCATCAGAGGATGGGAAATATGGGCATTATGTGTACAGTGATGGCCAATATATCTATTCTCTGCTCACTGATTCTACTGGGCAATATGTATATGTATGTGCACCCGATTCTTCTTTTCAAGAGTATTTGGACTATGATTTCCAGATGGATGCTATATCAAATGCTATGTTGGATGATAACATGATTGCTTTATGTGGCTTCAAAGTCCTTCTTGGCAGTGAAGATGAATTATTTTGGTGTGGTAAAGAGAAACCATTAGATGACTCTATTAATAAGCCTCTTGATTTGTCTATGGTGTTGCAAAGAAGTGACAAATTGATGAATATGAATTTCGAAACCTTTTCAGAAATGCTTGAGGAATCAATGTATTGCCAAAATGATCAGCCATTAGATTTTTCAGGATATAAATTTAAGAAGTTCAAAGTAGCTTTGGGACATGAAAAAGGAAGGTCTGAAGACCTTGAGGAGATCCTTGATCTTCGAAGTCAACCCAAAAGATTTAGTAGTTGGGATTTAAATGTTGAGACTCAGATTAGAGAGAAAGATAAAAGGCAATCTGTAGCTGAAAATACATCAGGTGGAAATTTTGATTTTCATATGCAACAGGCTTCCTGTAAACTAGCTGTACCTTTGGTTCTTCCTGAAAACACAATCACAAGACCTAAGGACATAGCAGAGAGATTGACCACAAACAAAATGACTTCTTTTTTTTCTACTTTGGGTGATTTGGTGGGGAAGACTTTGAATTATGATAAAAATGAGTCCTTAGAGACTTCTGCCATAAAGAAAATGGATATAGAGTTGCAAACAACTGAATTACCAAATGATGACCCTCCATGTAGGCTGTTTGCAGTGAGCTCAAAAACTGTGGAAGAAACTCCTCTGGAGAAAGATGAAAAGAGACAAGTCATTTCTAATATTCAGAGTTCAGAAGTTACTAAAAATAAAAAAGAAGCGTTACCTATAAATAAAAATACTCATGTGAAAAAGCAAAGTTTGTTAAGATCAACTTCACAAGTAAGTCAAATAACTCCTGATGTTAAACCAGGTGGAAAAGAGCATAAACTTACTGCAACTGATCCTATTCTAAACCCTTTGGGATCTGCATCTGATAAAAATGAACAGAAAGAATGTAAACTTACTGAGAGCCAGTCTTCCACAGAACCAGAAGGAACACTATTTAAAAGTGCATTGAAACTTTTTGGTCGGGGAGAAGATTCTTCTGTAACTACAGCAACAGATAAACCCCAGACATCTGGATTTTTTGACTTCTTTAAGACCCAAAGTAACAAGGGAAGTTCACCAAACCTGGAAAGTAGTGGTGGTAAAGAAGGAAGGGTACAATCTCAGGAAAAGAGAGAGTCTACAGGTATTTCTTCTCTCTTTGGTTCCCTTGGGGATTTCTTTAAAGCAGATGTGTCCCTTTTACAGTCAGCTGAGAAAGACTCGGTTCCTTCAGGCATTGACAGCCAAGAAGTGATTATGACAAGCACTAATATCATGCAACCAGCCAGCCAAGATGACAATATACTTCCTTCTACACATATTTCTTTATCAAGAAAACCTAGAGCTAAAGTCCTGAACAAACAGGCCACTATCCATGACAGTGGGCCAAAGGAGCCTTCAATAGGAGAGAACCAAAAGAATAGTATAGGAAAAGGTGTATTCTTAGGAGATCAGCCACTGAGTCTGACTCCCTGTATTAACCGTCTTGAAAAATTATCTGAAGATTCTTCATTGGATCATGGTGGAGATTTGTCTTCAGTGACAATGGAGGACCCTGGAGATAATCAGAAGTCTTATGATGCATTGGATGGAATTAGTTCAGACAAACAAGATGAGATTTTTGGCAAAGAAGGGAGTTTTTCAACCACTACAAACTCTACATCAAAGCCAGCATTTCCAACAAGCAAGAGTATATTCTCTTTCCTGACTGAGTCGGAAAAATCTAGAAAGCAAGCTCCTGCTACTAGCCCAAGTGCTAAATTTCAAGAAGGAGAAGGTTTATTTAAACTACCTTCCTTCCTTTCCTCTAGGGGCTCTAGCAATAAGAAAAGTGTCTCTCAGAGTAGCTCCAGTTTTGGTTTCTTTAACTTGTCTTTCTGGGATGAAAAGCAACAAAGTACTGTTGAGAAGCAAAACTTTGTCAATGTACCTCCGGTAACCTCTCAACCCTCAAAGCCACCAAGTCTTTTTGCAGCCACCAGTGACAAAATGAACAGACGAGTAGGTTTTAATGGAAACATGGATATCTCACCCATGGAGGCACTGCATGAGCAGAAAGTAGCTACTGGTGCTCTCCTCCGCGGCACCAAAGATGTCACCTCTGATGTCATCAACTGTCATGGAGACACAAAGACCTATTCATCAGACTCTCTGTCTTTGGGTTCTTCAGTCCAGGTTGTCCATTTACAGAAAAACAGTTCTTATTCTCCAGTACCTCAAGTATCAGAGAAAACATTCCTTATGGACACAGAAATTGCAAAACCCCTTATGGAAACGCCTTATGAAAAAGATGATTTGGGTCAGAAAATCTCTACTAATGATTCCCTATGTAATTCCTTTTCATATGATATCCACATATCCGAAAATCTAAATGATCTTAGTGATTCTACTAACATTCAAAAAAATGAGTGTTTCACAGAGGACCAACTGAATTTGCCAAAGAAATTGCTCAACCAAGAAATTGATAAAGATAGCTTTAAGCAAGATCTTGAACCAGTCACTTTCTCTGATCAGTTTATGAATACATTGAGTTCACAGAGCAAACCTGTAGAAGCCCCAGAAGGAAATTCAGTTTTGGATTCTTCAGCAGAAATATTTTCAGGCTTCATAACTAAAATGAAATCTTGCTCTGGGAGAGTAAGTGAATCTCCCAAAACATTCTCTGGACTTTTCTTCCCATCTCAAATGACAGAAGGAACTTCTCAGTCTCCAAAGAAAAGCTCCTTTTTTGGTCTTTCATCCAGTATATCATCTCAGACCTTCACAGGAGACTTGTTTAGCATATTCAAAAGTCCCAAGTCAGAGACTCATGAACAAGATTCACATTTCCAGGTGAGTTTCCAGCTTCCAGACAATTGTCCCAGAGAGACTGTGGACTCAATACTCAAAAAGGAAACCAAGAAAGAAGGAAACTCAGAAATTCTTCCTTTGGAATCAGCTATCAATGACCCTGAGAGGGCAGGGGGCATTGAAAGGTCAGAAGCTTTGGCAGATGACTCTAGACTGAAAATTGAAATAGAGGAAAATAAAACTCTTCTACCTGAACCCAAAGAACCTGAGTTAAATGCTTCCAATTCTTCCTTTTTGGGAAATGATGTTGTGATGAGAACATTGTCTCTGAATAACGTAAGAGAGAATGAGGCATTGCAAGATACCAACATAGAGCACACGTTCAAAACAGAGAATACTTCAGTTACCTTACAAGTGGATACAGACCCTGCCTGCATAACCAACCAGACTCCCCTTCTGGAACAGGCACTCCTTTCTGAGCCTTATCTAAATCATACTCTCGAGCTGGTACCAGACCTGCCAGCTGCTCAGACAAGTCAAGACTTGTTGGAATCAGGTTTAAGTAATGGATTAAAAACTGAACATATTCAGGATGATCAGGCAGACGTCAATTTGTGTCCATCCAGCCCAGGTAGCACATCAGAGACCAAAGGACAACTGGTGGAGCAGGTAGAGACATGTGCCATCCCAGAAGCAAAGGAAGACACTGGCCAATCCCATTCCCTGAAGAACCCACCTGCTGTTCCCTCAGAAACAAGCCATCAAAAATCTATGTTTGACATTCCAAATGTGCCTAATTTGCCAAAGTTTGATTTCCTGTCCTCTGCTGCTGATCGTGGGAAATCACTTGGCTCTTTCTTTTCTTCTTCATCCCCTTTTGGGAATAAAGCATCAGCAGAGTCTGGTTTTATGTCAGGTTTTAAGAAGTTCTCAGTTGTCTTTGAAGGAAATAATGAAGACAAAGGGAATGCAGTAGATAGTGGCTTAAAGCTAGGATTTGGAAAGAAACTAGACATTCCATTTCTGTGGCAAAAGGAGAACAAGGAGAGTACTGCTAAGGGGCCTCCAGAGACCCTTCCTCCAGTTTTAGTAATAGACAGTGGTCAAGGTCATAGCCAAAGTAGAGAAAATATGGCTATAGAGTCTCTTGATGTATCTGGAGTTAATGTTGAACCAGTTCTATCCTCTAGCAACCTGGAGGTCATGGAGAATACATGCATCAAAGACCTTGCAGGGCCTGAAGTGATTAATAATGAGCAAGAAATTCCAGTATCTGAAGAGCATCATCATACCAGAACTATCATCTCTTCCTCCATGGATCTCGTAGAACAGGAAGGCAAACTTTGCCCTGAATCTGAGCTGCTTCAGCAGAAGGAAAAGCAAGAGCAAGACATTGTGCCTGACAGAGAGCTTCTTACCAATGGTGACTCCTCATGCAAGCCCCAGCTGACAACATTGAAAAAAATCATGGAATCAGTGACTGAGAAAAGGCCTGTTCTCAACAAGAGCATAATAAATGGTTTCAAGCAATTGACCATTTATAATGCAAATGACATAGAAGTAGATCTAGGATCCTGTGTTATCATTCATGGCCTTATTATCCTGTCTGTTCTCTCGTGTCTGTGTTTAATGTTAGAGACAGGTAAAATAGTCAATGTGTCAGCTTCTCTAGCCTGCTACCTTTTTAGTTATGTTGCTTTTGTGTTAGCTTATCTATCCCATTCCCTTTGGGGCTGTGCTCCTGGGTACACAGCCTTGAAGAGCTTAGTCATTTACTCATTTGCCTCATTTACTGATTTAAAAGAATCTGCTGCTAAAGAGTCTTACTCTGATGCTTTGGGGGGAAATCTGTATTGCATAATGAGTGAAAAATGGGGTCAGGGTGGATGGCAGGGAGGAATATTACCAGGAAAAAATCAAGTATTCCATATGAATATCAATGAAAGTGGGTCTGATTATTTCTTTGAGTCTAAGCTACTTAGTCAAAACTTCCCTTGTTCTATATTTGGGGGACAATTTTTTAAACTCTTCTCACTTTTCAGTCTTCTGCGGTACTTCCTCCAGTGGCAGTGAAGGTGCTAGATACAGCTAGATATGATGTACAGAGAATAAAACACATTTACAATAATAATTCACATTTATATAGTACTTTGATATTTACATGGAGAATCTACACTCTACACTTAACTCATACCCCTCAGCTGCTCAGATCTATGCATCTTCTTCCTATCATCAGCTGTTGGTTAGGGTAGTGGGCTTTTGATGTCCTTTATGTGGCTGTCAATTCCCTTGGGCCCAAAGGAAGTTATAGAACCCAAAAGAATTCCCAGGTGAATTGGATCAGCCCTATTCACAAGACTAGAATACTGTCCTTCTAGACCAGTGGTTCTCAACCTTCCTAATGCCGCAATCCTTTAATACTCATATGTGGGTGTATCTGCATGTGGGCGGACCCGCCTGGAGACAGATGGAGGAGTGGTGTCTTGGTTCCTAAGACCATTGGAAATATGTGTTTTCCGATGGTATTAGGTGACCCTTGTGAAAGGGTCATTCAACCTCCAAAGGGGTTGTGACCCACAGGTTGAGAACTGCTGTTCTAGACAGTGGTAGAAGAGATGGACTTGTCCTTTGTTCCTATCGCAGATTAGCCTAGGACATTGTTCATGACTTAGGTACAAGAATAAGTGTTTTCTTTGCAAGAGAGGCATAATCAAGTGCAAATCAAGAAACTGCCTTGCCTTTTATACCTGGACCAACTGAACTGGAATGGTCATAGCCTTTGCAGAAGCAGAGACAGAGGTTGTTCAGTTTATACTCAGCAAAATGCTCGATGCAAACCATGACACAGTTCTCTCCCAGCAGCATTTAAAGGGGTTATTGGGAGTGGCCCAAGGATACTAGTTTTTGAAAAACACTCCAGTTTCTTTCTTTCCCACTAGATTTGCTCTCAGAGTGGGTAAAACTTGGCTGCCTGTGACAGGAAAGTATCTTGCCTGCCTTCCTCCATATGAAATTCAGCTGGTTCTGTTTTCACAATGTCTTAGCCAGAAGAAAAGAATGATTGGGGCTGGGAAGAAATAAACTGACCCATGGTGTAGCTGGTCTTTTTTATATCCCAAGTCTAGATTTTTCAGGTCCTGTTGAAGCATTCCTGGGCTTCCCAACAGGAAGACAGAAATAATAAGAGGACATCTTATTTGACTTACCTGCAGAGGACTAGCCTGCAGTCATCCTTTGAGTAGAAGTGCCTTATTTATCTCTAAAGTGTTTGATATCAAATTCCAAAGATAGGACAATGATGTGGATTTAGTTAGTCAACAGTCAACTTAGTTGTTAGCCTGAGGTAGCACCTTCTTGCTGTTTCTGTTTCCTCTTCCATGCTGCCCACCTTGCCATTTGTTCACTCTGCTGACCCCTTCAACTTCCTTTGTTCACCATAATTATCTCCTACTACAAAGTGGTTTGCTTGTTGGGGAATGTAGGAATAAAGTATAGAGGAAGATAATATGGATGTTAACACTAGGGAGTAGGGATAGGGGTAGGGCAAGGACATCTATGGGTCTGCTCTAGGAATAAGGACACCTGGCATGGTTCTACCTTTAAAAATGGAATATGCCCAATTTATTCAAAGATGGGCCATGCCCTACAAATAGTTGAGTGACTACTGTGGGAATGCTACCTGTTTGGATATGTGTTTGTGATTCTTCTTCTGTGGTCAAGATTTTTAGTTGTTTTATTCAATATGACAAGATCAGTCACTTGTGGAGTTTCTATGGTCCTGATTTTATTCTTTCCATGGCTTATCTCAGGTTGTGACTGACAGCAGAATGAGCAGTGCCATTTGCCTGTGGTTAACATAAGAATTAATCATTTATATTTTCCTTGGTGAGGCAGGAGAAAAGGGAGACTTCACTTTAGTGAAACAAAAGTTTTTTCAAGGGATCAAGATCAACTAAGGTTCATTTGGAACAATAGTAAAAAGTTAATACATTATTAAATCATTCTGTTTCCAATGTTCTAACTCACTCTGTGGGAAATGGAAAATGAATATAAAATTGTATTCATGACAGCCACTGGATAAAAGTTTCCTGAGAAGATTGCAAAGTAGAGAGAAATTTTTTAGTAAAAGCGTCATACTGCTTTAAGTAATTCTCGATCTTGTCAATAATATGCAGGTAAGATAGTCTTTGAAACTGGATCCAAGGCTGTTGTTAAAGCTTATCAAGAACCCAGGAGTCACCTCCATTTTATACTTTTCCTCTACTGTAACTTTTGTTAATTAGAAAGTAGTTCTACTGGATTGTGAGGTCTTCCCACTGAGAACCCTAATGTGAAATTCCCGATGTTACTGTATTTCCCCCACTGGTTCTTAAGCTCTGTCTGGGTACTAATTTATATTCATTTGCATTTTCCTCTCCAACTTCTGACTTATTTTTGTTTTCCTCTTCTTCACACAGCCCCACTGGCAGTAGTAGGTATGGTTCTTCCTGTAATGTGAGTCAAGGAAGCTCACAGCTGAGTGAGCTGGACCAGTGTCATGAACACGTTCATAGCTCAGAGCAAGATGACGATCACCGAGAAAGGGACTCAATTCATTCCTGCCACAGTACTGGGAGCTACACAAAGGATGGCCAAACAGGCTTTAGGGAACAGGAGAAATTGCTAGAGGTGACCAGTGAAGCTGAGAAGGGAAAAACTTGTGAGTCAAAGGATATGGTTAAAGAAGATAAAATATCTCATCTTTCCCTAGAACTGGAGCCACATAAAAGCCCTCAGGAGAGGTAGGTGATTTTTACATCAAGGGGAATTTTCCCAGCTTGCAGATCTGAGTCCATCATGGCAAGATGTTTCTTCCCCATTCTATCTACCTGCCTCCTCCCCAAATCACAGAAAATCAACCTGATAGATCAGTTATTGGTGCTGTTCCACATGAGTCCCTTGGACTTCTGTAGTCTGTTGGGATGCTACAGTTCCATAGGTGGTTCCTGTATGTATGTCCCATTGCTTTCTTGTGCTGACAAGTACTGACCTTCTGATCTACCTCAACTTAATTTCTCTGGTTTCAAAACTAAAGCTATTCAGAAGTGAAAAACATTGGGGGAATTACCCTAGAAAGTAAGAAGAGCTTGGCCACTGTTGGCTGCCTTGCAGATTATTTTTATGGATTCAAATTCTGGTATTAAATTCTGAGTGTACCTGAGGCCAAATGACTCAGGACAGAGCCATTAAAAGTCATTCAGAAAGTCTTTACTGACTCCTCATCCAGAAGAGCATAATCTTATATTAAGCAATTTGGACTTAAAGAAAATAGAAAACTTGACCTTTTAAAATCCATATAGGAACTAAGCCCATAAATAGTGTATTGTCACTGCCAGGCAGCATTAGTCAGTCGGGTAGCCAGGAGTAGCTGACAGGTGGTGGAGGGAGGGTGGTTGAGGGTGACTAAAATACTTGGTATTTTGAAGCAGAATAACAAACTACCCATCCCTCACCTTGAGTCCTGGAGCAGCAAAGACCAGTCAGTTGGCAAGCAAATGTGTAAAAGAGAATGGCACGTCTATCATGTCCCAGAGCTAACTCTAGTTTTGAGTACTTTTCCAGAAAAATAGAGCGGCCTTTTCTTTTCTCCTTCCCTCTGTCTAGTAAGTGTCCACTCTTTGTGACTATTTACCAGATGGGGATAGGGAAGAGACTAAGGAGGCTAAGTTTGGGTATTACACTTCCAGTGAGCAAGTGGCCCACATTTGGATCAGACAAAATATCCTAGCCTTGTTTTGAACAGTGGTAGGGACTGTGGTAGGACAAGTGTTTGTATGGCTGGATGCTGGACACTTTTCTGTTATTTCAAGACTGGAAGCAAGAAGGTGAGTTATTACTAACTGAACATTATGTACTGTCAGCACATAATAGGAAATGTGACAAAATGATCTGGTCTAATGTAATGTAGTCATCTGTCCCTACAAGATATTTGGTTATCACAGAAAAAGTTTGTTTGCTTCACAGAAAAAGTTTTTGAGGCTTGAGAAGTTCTTTATCTGACTCAGGGAAAGTTAATGGCAAAAATGGGGCTAAAATCCTTTGTGTTTAGCATAAGTGTCAGCAGCCATTCCGTAGTGTCTGAGATTGGTTGTCCTTAGGTGGAGGCATTTCATTTCTCTGAGAATTAAAGAATTTCTTTGGTTGAGAATTCCTTAGGAAGGAGGGGGGTTCAAGTGGATCAATGACAGTTTCTTCTAATCTATATAAACAGCTCTAATCCCTGAATCACTGCCATCTCATTGCCCATGGCATAGATCGCCAAACCTCAGTATAGTGTTTAGTCTATAAATAGTGAATAAAACAGGAATGGGGGAAAAACAGTTGATGAACAGTAAACTATGGAAAGGGTCAGATGAATGTTTCTATTTGATATTTGATGTTACTTAGCTGTAGTAGCTCTTACTGGGTATTCTTGTTTTGTGGGACAGTGTTTCTAAAAGAGTTTTTTTTTGTCTTTGTTCCAAGTTGTCCCGAAGGGAATCACTCTTCACCATTTACCCAAGCTAGAACTCATTGGATTCGAGCAGTTACCAAAGTCCGACTCCAGCTACAAGAGGTAGGGAGGCTACTGGTGTGGCATGGATTAAAGCTACTTTTCCTTTGTGAATGAAAGGCTCGTGGTACTCACTGGGGCCATTTCTTGGTGCGGATGTTGGAGAATAAGAAAATTGTTAGTTTTATCAGACAGTGCTTCCAGGAGAACCTGGTCAAAAAGCTGGGAACTGGAAGGGAAGAAACCATGAGATCTGAACTAATTTTTAACCCCTTCCTGATTGTTTTGGGGTAACAAGACATTAGCTCTCTTCTTTCTCATGATCAAACAGGAAAATCAAATGAATATGATGTTTCAAGAATATGGAGGTAAACTTACATGCTCGTCTCCAGCATCACAGGTGCTTACTCAAATGTATCTTTGATTTCATCAATTCAGAAGTTCCCTCTACTGATGCAGATTTTAGCCCATCCATTCCTGCTCATCATGTGTGTCTCTTGTTTGTGTCCTCCTGCATAGTCAGCAAAGGAGAGGTCACCTCCCTTAGTGTGCAAGAGATTTTCCTTGTTTTTTCTGACATCATAAGAATATCAGAGGAGCACTCTGGCCATCCACTTGTCATCCCTTGCTTTCATCCTATGACCTGCCTATATTCTCTTCTTACCATGAATAATTCCATAATCTTTTACTCCTGTTCTTTGGGGTTTTTCACTGGTTATATGTTATAGCCTTCTGTCAGCCGCCATGTGCCTCTCCATTGCTATCTGTGTGAGATTCATTTTTAATCCTACAGAGGTAGTTGAATTTCATATTTTGCTGCCATACTGTAACACCAGTAAAATTTTAGTATTGACAAGATGGACTTTTGCTTTCATGGAAAGCTTGGGGTCAATAAAGGTAGTTTGCCAGTCAATTCTCCTCTTCTTGTTCCTATCTGGGTCCATTTTGTTGTCCATCTGTACTGAATGTCTCAGATGTGTGCACTGTTGAACTATTGCCACAGGGTATCCTTCCAAATGCACATTAAAATTTGGGTCTTGGATATTCTTGTATTTCTTTTGTGGATGGTCAAGTCAAACTCCTTTGAAGAAGAAGTGGCACTAAAGAAAACAAAGATGGGGAAAGCAGCCAGATTGAACCAAGTAAATATTAAGGCAATCATGCTAAAGGCAACACCATTAAACAAGGCATTAAAGAAGGGAAAGCTTCAAAAGTGTGGGAAAAATCTCAGACCTTATTAATATCATAAAAAGGACCAAAATGGCATAAGCAATTACCATCCTACTTGCCTCCTTTACTGTCCAAGAACCCATTGTGTTTATTGTTTATGATGAAGCCTTCGATTTGGTAGAATAAATCTTCACCTCATAGACTCTTTTACAAGGTATCTCCCATCCATATGTCAGAATCATTCAATATTCCTTAAATGATAGAACAACAGAAATAGCCCTGTCCAGTGATCCTCTGGTAACAAGCAGGTGAGACAAAAAACCGAGATAGATGCATGCTTTCTAAAAGTGTTTGCCACTGTAATGGAGGAGATAGAGTGCTGAATCCAGGTTAAAAGGAAGGTCCTCCTGATACTCCTGTTTGCATGTGGCATTGTGCTGATTGCATAAATAAAGAATACTGCAGATCCTCCAATATGATATCTTGATGACTTTGGCCAAGCCATCGTTGTTCACAAAATCATTTTATTCCAGTCAATTCTAAATTCTTTTCTCAGGATTGTCGGACTCTGCCAGATTCCCTCAATCAAACCATTTTTAAATTTATTAGGGATTAAGCCTTACTGACTAACTCCTTGATTATGGGTCTTAAGCTGTTCAACACCTGTTTTCTGTGGATCTCCTTACCTAATTTAGTTGTTCAAGAACCAAGACATCACAACTAGAAATATTTGATTACAGTAAGGCAACAAATTTTTTATTAAAAAAATGAGAAATCTCTCTTGTATCCAGTGGCAGATTTGAAATTTTTAGGAATGTGCTAACTTTAGAGTCAGGTAGAATAGTTTGGTGTTTTTTTCACTTGTCCCAACAATATCAGTTATCACTGCTCACAATTAGGAAAGGAGATCTGTGAAGAGTCTCTGAAAAGGCAAGGTTGTCTACCATGATTATGAAACAGCAAGGCCCTTTGTTCCTGGGTTGTGCCTGAGATCTCAGACTTTGTTGCTCTCTCTTAGGAAAGACTTTTTCATGAGCTGCCTTGCAAAGGAAATGGTGTCTTGCCAAATCAGGTATATGTAAGCTTTCTCCTTTAGTATTCTTTGCTCATTCACTGGAGAACATGAGCCCCAGAAAGAATGGTGGGGGCACATAGCAAGACTGAGGGTTTTTTTCTATTTCTAAAGGAGTTATCAAAGCTTTGTACCAAATTTTGGAGTTTAGTGTTGCATAGTGGTAAATGGAATGATTTAGAAGTCTTGAGATGTGGGTTCTGACCCTATCTCTGCCACTAACTGGCAGTATGACTTTAGGTGCTTCTTTGACTTTAGTTTTCTCATTGGTCAAATGAGTAGATTAGATTAGAGGACCTTAAGAGGTCTCTTTAGGTCCTTAGTCCCTCTTTCCTGGACTATTTCAGTAGCCTTCTATTTGCCTCTCCATTTCAATCCTTCCTGCACACAGCTGTCAAAGTGATTTTGCCTAAAGCCCAAGTCTGATCATGTCACCTTCATCCCTCTCAGCAGACTCCAGTATCTTCCTGTTAGCTCTGGGATCAAATATAAACTCTTATTTGGTATTGAAAGTTCTTCACAACCTGATTCCTTCCTACTTTTCTCATCTCCTCACAAGTTACTTCTCTGCACCTACTCTGTGGCATTTGACACTATTGATCACTCTCTCCTTCTACATACTGTCTTCTCACCAGGTGTTCAGGATACCACTCTCTACTGGGCCTCCTCCACCTATCTGACCAGCCCTTCTCAGTCTCCTTTGCTGGATCTCCTTTCAGATCATGCCCTCCAACCATAGATGTCCCTCGGGGTTCTGTTCTGGGCCTTCTCTTCTCTCTCTATACTACTTCACTTGGTGATCTCATCAGCTTCCACAATTTTAATTACCATCTTGATGGTAATGAGTCTGAAATCTACCTTTCCTGCATCAAAACTCTTCCCCATTACAATCCATCCTCCATTCAGCCACTAAAGTGATTTTCCTAAAACGCAGGCCTGATCATGTCACTGCTCTTTTCTATAAACTCCAGTGGTTTCCTGTTGCCTCCAGAAGCAAATACAAAATGCTCTATTTGGCATTCAAAGCCCTTCATGGCCTACCATCTTCTACCTTTCCAATCTTCTTATCCCTCATTCCCAGACACATACTCTTCCATCCAGTAACACTGGACTCCTGGCTATTCCATAACCAAGACCCTCCATTTCTCAGTCCTGGGGATTCTCTCTGGCTGTCCCCAATGCCTGGAACACTCTCCTTTCATCTCTGCCTCCTGATCTTCCTGGCTTCCTTTAAGTCCCAACTAAAATCCCTCCTTCTATAGGAAGCCTTCCCTGGTCCCTTCATTCTGTTAATTATTTTCAATTCATCCTACATATAGCTTGCTTTGTATATATGTTTACATGTTGTCTCCCTCATTAGATTGTAAGCTCCTTGAGGGCAGGGACCATCTTTTGTCTCTTTTTGTATCTCCAGTATTTAGCACAGTGCCTGGTACTTAGTAGCAGCTTAATAAATGTTTATTGATTGATTAATTGATGTTCCTCACACATGATGCTCCATTTCCTGTCATGATGCCTTTGTATTGCCTGTCCTCTGTGGTTAGATTGCTCTCTCTACTCACTTTTACCTCTTGAAATTTGTGCTTTGTTCCAAGACTTAATTCAAGTACTACCTTGTGCATGAGCTTTTCCTGGAGGTCCCTTTCTCTCTAAACTCCCTCCAACTGCTAGCACCTTCCCTTCTAAGATTGTTTTATAGCTATGTTGTATTTAGTATGTACATACTTATGTACATGTCTCCTCCATTAGAATGTATATTTCTTTAAGGCAGGGACTGTTTAACTTTTGAGTTTCTTAGCACAGCTCCTGGCACATGCTAGGTGCTCAATGAATGTTTATTGACTGATTGGTTGATTCAAGATATGGTTCTCTAGCTGTACCCTTCTTCAGTTTTCTGCAGTTTTTCAGTCAAGTTGTTAATGTATTATAATGAAATTGCTACTGTCATGTTGCAGTAAGTCTAATCATCAAACAACAATCCAGCACTTTTCATCTCCTGCTTCGCTTTGATCAGTCCCTAGACTCCTTATGCCCATGGCTACCCCATATGCTCTGTCTTGGACTGAATCCTCCTGGACTACTCTTTGCTCTATTCAGCTTCATCCTATGCTCTTCTTTAGCCCCCTCCCCCTCATGCTTCGTGCCTAGAGTGTCTCTAGCTGCTCTTCTGGTGCCTCTGGATACATCTGACTCCTGGCCTGCCTTTGCACCAGTTCACTGCTTTGAGAACTTTGTGACCTCTGCTTGCCTAGGGCACTCTAGCTGTTTGATACGGTCCTGTACCCAAACATCCCATGCCTCTAATCATCCAGTTCTCCTGCCTGACTTAGTTCCACTCTCTTTAGCCCAAAACCATTCCCTGGGCATCCTCTAAACCTGGTGCTGCCTTAACACTGCTTTGTGCTAGAGTACGTAGAGTTCTCTGCTCTTTTCTACATTGTGTTTTGTCCTAGTCTTGTCAACTCTTTCCCTAGGACCATCCCAGCTATCCTACCCAGGTCTGCAAGTGACCACCATCACCCTTCCAGGAACATATATATTACTGTGTTCCTGTAGCCTCAGCTACCCTTTTTTCCACTGATTTAACTCAAACTGTATTTTTGTAGACACATTCAATGGAAGAAAAACATGGCTCTGCAATTTATCCTGAGGAGAATGAGTTACAGGGATCTATTGGCTTTGTGAATGCAAAGTGCTAGAGCAGTAAGTAGCTTGCTTTACCTGTCAGAGTGTATTCTTCTAAGCAACTATTTTGGTGACTTTGGGAGATATTGAGCTAGCCCTTCATCATCAGCTGAAAGTGGAAGGGACTTCTGATGGAGCCCAATGCCTTTCCAGTGGCTCTCCCACCCAAGAACTCTTTACCTCCTGATATTGATGTTGGACATTGTAAAGCCATGCACAAGTGGCTTTCCAGAAGAATGCTACTGTGAACAGCTTTTAAGATTTTGATTACACAGTATAGTGAACACTCTATTCCATAACAAATCAAAGCAAAACATTCACAGTAAATCAAAGTACAGCATCACAATATTACAGCTTATCACAGAAAATCAAAATACATATTTTGTTGTGAAATATTCACATATTTATATATGTTGTGAAAATATTCATAACAACTTATCACACAAAATGACCACATAGTTTCTGCTACAGTGGTCACAAGTTTTTGAACAAAGAACAATCATTTAGTAACTCAAGCATTCACAAAATCCTACAGGAGGCTTGCCTCCTTAGTCATTCAACCATCTCAAAATACAATAGTCAAAATCTTCCACTCATGAGGCACACTAGTTAACTCAATCAGTCACTTATTCAGTCATCAGTCACTAAGTACAATCATTTAGTCATTCAATCATCTTTCATCATTCACTATTCAATCATCAGAAAATACACAGACCCTCCACCCCTAGGTCACTAGTAAATTATAATCTTCTTAGTCACAAGTCTCCAAGTAAAGTCTTCTTTCAGCTTGACTCGGGGGTGATTTCTCAAATGCCCTGAATCCCCTTCCACGGTCTCAAATCCTACCTGGATTCACCAAACTGTCACCTGAGTTCAAAGGCAGGCAGCTCCCAGGTTCCTTGTCCAGTTCTCTGAGCAGTTCCTGCTCCATACTAGAACTCACAGTGTCCAGTCCATCTCAAATTCCTCACAGTCTCCTCTCTTGGGAAGTCAAGGCCCAACAAAGCCACAAACAGACAAAATCTCAGCATCACAGTCATGCTTCCTCAGTCCTTTGGCAGCTCCGACTGGCCCTTGGACCCAGAAGAAGTCTCAGTTGGTTCCCGGAATCAAAGATCACTCCATCTAGGTTTTCAAAATCAAAACCATTCTCTTCAGCCTGGGGGAGGGGGACTTCCCTCTTCAGCCTCCTCCTGACAGCAGCTCTGCTTCCACGGTGCTTCAAGAAATTCTGACTCAGTTCTCAATTCTCATTTCTCTTCTCAAATCTCAGTCCAGCAGTAGCAGCTTAGCTTCCAGATGCTACTGAGAGAAACTCTCTCTCTTCAGCAGAACAGCTTCTGCCACCAGATTCTTGTCCCAAGAAATTCTTACTGTCTCTCTCTGGGGCTTTTCCTTATATACATACAGCATCAGCTGCTTCCTGTTTCAGCCAAGCCCTTCCTGTTATATCAGGAACAAGGGTCCATACCTTCTGTTTCTTTCGCAGAGGCTTGATTAATTACTAAGTGCTAAGTATCTGCTTACTTGCCAACACAAAAGGATCTTCAAATTCAAATTACATTACCATTATAAACAGTACATCCTGGCCTAGCCCCCAGGATCTCTTCCTTGGTGACCATGTGAACAAGCACTGTTTTGGCTCTTTCTGTTGCCTGAGTAGAGACTTCAGGAAATAGCACCTAAGTTTAGCCTTAAGAAAGTCAGAAATTTTAAGAATTATGGAGAAATTGTAGTTTGTGGATTAAATCAGGGATAGCCTGTGAAAAGGCAGAGAGATGGAAAATGGCATGTTGAGTGTGGGGAGTAGGTCGCTTTAGCTAAAATATGCAACATATGAAAGAGAGTAATAGGAAATGAGTCTGAAAAGGTAGGTGAGAGCCAGATTGTGGAGAGCTTTAAATGATAGGTCTTTTATCCTAGAGTCAATGGGGAGCCCCTGAAAAGTTTTGGGTAGGAAAGTGACAAGATTAAATTATGGTTTTAGGACTATTCCTTTGGCAGTTGTGGAGCAAGGAACCAATTAGGAGGCTATTACACTAGTCTAGGCAAGTAATATGGACTTGAACCTGGGTAATGGTGGGAGGAGTAAAGAAAAAGGTATAGATCTATAAGATATTGTGGAGGTAGAATTAACAGAACTTGGCAATTGATTGGATATTGGGAATAAGGGAGAAAAGAGTCAATGATGACTTAGGTTGTGAAATTGAGTAACTGTAAGTCCATTAGCTCCTTACTAGAAAAGGGAAGTTTGGAAGAGGGATTTTGGGGGAGAAATATGAGTTCCAGTTTGGAAGCATTGAATTTGGGATGATGAGAAGACATCAGGTGCTTTCATGGCACAATGGAAAAAGTACTGGATTTCAAGCCAAAAAAGCTGGCTTCAAATCTCATCTTTGCAACTTATTGCCCCTCTGACCCTGAGCAAGACACTTCACCTTTATAACCCTAAGTTTCCTCATCTCTGAAGTATGATCTGTGATCCAGGCAGATATATTTAGCATTTGACAATATGGTGCTAGTGTTCAGGAAAGAGAATGAAGTTGACTATCTGTGTATAGATGAAAATTGAATCTATGGGATCTGATAAGTTTCCTAAGAGAATCAATCTATGGACTAGAGGAAGAAGAGAAGCTAACCCAAGATGGAGGCTTGGGGACACCCATGTCAGAGGGGCAGGAGATGCACAGGAGACTGCAAAGAGACTGCACAGGAACCAAGGGAAGTGAGATGATCCAAGAGAAGGGATTGGTTGACAGTGTCAGAAGCTGCAGAGAAGTCAAGCAGAATGAGGACTGAGGTAAGGTCATTGAATTTGGAAGTTAAATCATTTCAATGGAATAGTAATTGAAAGATTTCTAAGGGCTAGAAGTGAATAGGAAGTGGGAAAATGGAGGTAATGATTGTAAATTATTTCTTCTAGGCGTTTGGCTGTGAAAGGAAGAAGAGATATAGGGTGATAGTTTCAGGGAATGAGAGTGTCAAGCAAAAACTTTTTAAGAATCAAAGAAGCCTGGAGATGTTTGAAGGCAGCAGCAAAGGAGTCAGTGGATAAGGAGAGATTAGAGAAGAAAGGAAACATGCTTACTAAGCACTGTGCTAAGTGCTTTGCCAGTATTATTTCATTTGATCCTCACAACAACCTTGGGAGGTAGGTGCTATGATTATCCCATTTTATAGTTGAGGAAATTGAGGCACACAGGTTAAGTGACTTGCCCAAGGTCACACAGTTAATAGGTCAGGCTGTCACTAGGTCCCCATAAGAGGAGAAATGAGAAAAAGGGACAAGTTCCCTGGAGCAGAAAGGATCAAGAACCAAGGTAGAGAGAGGGGTTGGTTTTGGAAAAGAAAAGTCTCCTCAGAGACTAGAGGAAAGGAGGAGAGAATGAGGAATGGTATACAGAGGCCTTGAGGTATAGCAGTAATGGAGTAATCACAGCAGATGGGTTCTATTTCTGTAGTCAAGGAGGAGGCAAGACCTGCTGGGAGAAGGTGGCATAGGGATCTTAAGGAGCTAAGTAAAGGCTTGGAATAGTTGCAGGGAACAGTATAATAACCAGGTGAGGTGGAATAAAAGGTGGTTTTGTAGCAGGTAGGGCCCAGGGAGGTGAGATTAGTTACCTTTTTCACATGAGGGTGAAAGAACTACCTCCAGACTGATGATCATTCTGTGAGTTCTAAATCCTCTTAATTACACTGTCCACTTTGTCCACAAGGACATTATAAGAGAAATGTTAAACGTCATGTGGAAATTCAGATATCAGTCAGTCAGTTTAGTCTTTTTTCAGTTATGTTTGACTCTTTGGGACACCAATTTGGGGCTTTCCTAGCAAAGATACTGGAATAATTTGCCATTTCCTCCTCCAACTCATTTTGCAGATGAGGAAACTAAGGCAAACAGGATTAAGTGACTTGCCCAGGGTCACACAGCTAGTAAGTGTCTAAGGCCAGATTTGAACTCATTAAGATAAGACTTCCTGACTCCAAGCCCCAAGCTCTATCCTCTGTGCCACCTAGCTAGTCTTAAATTATTTTCCTCACCTACTAGGCTGTCAACACTACCACTGAAGGAAATGAGGTTATTCTGGAATGACTTGTGTTTGAACCCATCCAAGTTCTTAATATAATAATTAGTCTTAGAATTTTACTATGAAGTAATGCTTATTAGCATATAGCTTAAAGAATCTACCTTCTTCCTTTTTTTGAAGATTAGGACCTTTGCCAGCCTCTTGTCCTGTGACCTCTCACTTATTTTTCTCCGCTTTTCAAGTGACTCACAAGTTTGGTTAGTACCCTGATTAGTACCTAGGTGATAAAATCGATGAAACCAGATGGATGCTTTTCCCCATCATCTTATTTATCTCATGAATTCGAGATTCAAGAACAAGCCAAGATCTGAGATGGTCAGATCTGTGCTTTATCACTATGGCAGCTGTTTGGAAGATGGCTTGAGTAAGGATGACCTTGAAGCAGGGAGAACAATTAGGAGACTTGTGGAATAATCCAAGCAAAAGGTGATGAGGGCCTGAGAATCTCACTTCCTTTTTACACATATTTGATCTGTACTTCTCACTCTGAGGATCATTCCCCTTGGTAGAGAAAAGCAAGGAAAAATAGGAGCCATCTCCACTGTTTTCATCCCATCTCCTACCCCCCCCACCCCCACCCAAGCCCTGTCACCAAGATATCTAAGATGGCCCTTTATTTTATCCTTAATATTCAGTGCAAACCTCAACTTCTCTTGATTCTGGTGGTTTTGTGAAGGCAAAGCACAAGAACAGTAGCTTGCTTTAAGTGTCAGAGTATATTCTTCAAAGGAACTATTCTGGCCTTCCTCCCTGCACTGTCTGTCAAATGATCAGTGGCATTTAGAGATACTGAGCTGGCCCCTCACCATCAGCTGAAGTGAAAGGGCTTTTGCTGGATTCCAGGGGGCATCTCCCACCCAAGAACTCTTTACCTCTTGATATTGACTCCAGACATGTATCCAGACCTGGCCCCCAGGATCTCTTCCTTGGTGATCATGTGAACAAGTACTATTTTGGCTTTTTCTGTTGCCTAAGTAAAGACTTCCAGAAGTGGCATCTGAGCTTCATCTTTATTAGAAAGCCAGAGGTTCTAAAAGGTAAGGAGAAATTGAAATTTGGGGACTAATTCAAGTATAGAAGATGAAACTGAAGATAGATGGAGGAAATGAATATCAAAAAATGACATCATCCTATAGAATCATGATTTAGAGCTTAGGCATCATGTAGTACAATACTCTCAGTTTACAAATAAGGAAACCAAGGTACAGAAAGTTTAAGTGACCTACCCAATGTAGCACAGGTTGAAATTGGGAGAAGCAAAACTCAAACACTAACCTTCTGGCTCCAAATTCAGCATCCATGAATCCAAATCCAGCAATTTAAAAAAATGAAGTTGGTTAAAGGTTTCCTTTCATGACCACATCAATCTCTTTAGACTCCATCATTTGTTGTGTTGTTAGAATTTTCTTTTTGAGGACATAGTATCCTTCTTCTTTTTTTTTGAGGGGAGAAGACAAGGCAGTTGGGGTTAAATGACTTGCCTGAAGTCACACAGCTAGTAAGTGTGCATAGTATCCTTCTTAAGCAGACTTTCCATGAAGAAGTTTAGATTATGGTATCATACCAATCATTTTTCAGATTTAGCAAGCACTATGTGCCAGACTCTGTGCTAGGTGCTAAAGATACAAAGGCAAAAATGAAATACCCCTTGTCTTCAAAGAGCTTACATTCTATTAAAAGAAAATAGCATATCTATAGAAAAAATACAAAATATATATAAAACAATTTTCAGGGAAAGGGCACAGGTCTATCATAAAGGGGAAATTGTTCATGATAGAACAGGGGTTTTAGAGTGTACAATGTAAGGATAGGAAAGAGTGGGGGGAGAAGGAGCCGTATTGTTCTTGCCACTAGAGACATTGAGTTCCAAATTTTTTTAAAAATCCTTCCTTCTGAAATCTAGAATATATATCACATTATCTATCTTATGAAACTCAAGGATGATGTGGCTACTTGCTCCATTTCTCCTCATCCTGATTGGTCAAAATAAGGTGAGAAATATAATTTTCCCTGGTTGTTTCCTCTACCTTCTGAAGGATTAAAGATTTATTGAGGTGTGCTGAGAAGTATTTTCAGTGTCCTTCTTTCAACAGAGAATGATCTAGATGTATAGGTGAATTTTCCCCTCACCATTCTGTCTTCTTTTTGAGTCCACTTTTGTGACTTGCTTCTGTGTCTCATAATCTAATTCCTTCTTCTTGCAGTGCTGGGTGGGGGGCAGTGGGAGGCCTTTACAATATGACTTATGTTTTTTACTCCATAACTCCCTATCCAGATGCCCCCTGCTATACCTCCTCCTTCCAGCAAATGAATCTCTATGCAGCAATGTGAAATGAAATGCTACTGCAATGCCCCTTCTATGCAATCAGTTACCATTATATTAGGACAACACTTCCAAATCACTTATATAATTTCACATTAGTTACAGATCATTTTCTCTAACTGGAGTGGGGTGTTGCTAGTTCATTATTAATACTCAATTAAGGCCCATTCTTGAGTTCAGTAGCAGATAAACTAAAAGATTTATCACATTTACTACTTTGTAAACAATCCTAGATTGATGCATTAACATAGAATGGGCTCTAAGGGAAGGGAGCTTTATTTTTATATGAGCAGTTATTACTTTAAAAGGGACAACCTGAACCGTTGCATGAACTTTCACAATGAAAACTGATGCTCCCTGTGTTTGTGTCTCCCTCGGACCTTCTGCATATGTAGCACAGTGTGTAGGCCTTAAAAGGTCAGACAGGAATACAGGCATTCATTGTGAAGAGGATGTAAGTCATTTGATATCAATTAGGCCTTAGAACATTATTTATTGGTCAGTTTTTAATGAGAATAAACTGCTAAAATTGTACTCAGTTTTGTAAATTGACAGTCTGAAAATTATACTTTGAAAATGAGATTGCGCTCCCCCTTTGCTGACCGCATGATTGGCTAATTATTCTTGTATCTTCTCCTTTCTTCCTTGCTTTGGGTAATGAGGAGTATTTATAGCACCAGGGACTTAACTGAGTGGCCAAAGGACTGGCCAGCACCAAAAAACAGACACCTATTTTCACACACAGTGTGTATGAATCAGTTTATGACAGACAATATATTCTTTTCTGTTCATCTTCCTTTTAGAGAGGGCCAGTGGGCTGGATGTGACTAGCTGCTTGGCTGGCGGGTGCTAGAAAAAGAAAACTGTCAGGTTTTCAGCTGTCGTCATTGCTCTTCAGCAGCCTTACAGACATGGATAGCAAGAGAACTGTGTCTGTGTGCCATTTCTGGCTATCCCTGTTATTTTCATGGTGAAAAGGATTTAAAGGTTAAAGCCATTGAAGAAAAACTTACAATATCAACCTGTCAGCTTATTTTTGACATTTTTTTCTCCCAAGTTTTCAGTTTTCCCCAAAACACTTTAACTTCTGTGGGATGATCTGGCTTTCAGTTATGAGAGACTGGGGGAGGAGTGCTTGAAGTCAGTTAGGCCAGAGCTGAAGGAGCAAGCTCCAGCCAATTAATATTTTTTAAAACAAATTTTTATTGATGTCTTTTGTTTTTACTTTGCCTACATTTCCCCCTGTATTCCTCTCCCTCCCACAACCCAGAGAATTATCCCTTATGACAAAGTTTTGTTTTCTTTTTTTCAAAGAGAAAAAGAGAAATGAGTCAGTGTTCTTTGAACAAGGACTGCTGTCCCCCTCTTAGTATTAGACAAAACCACTTAGTCTGTTGCTCAAATCTCTTAGCAGCCTTGATAGCCTTTAGGTACTCTGGAGAAAGATTTTTCTTTGTCTTAGCAAAGGGTCAGATGAGCTGCTAAATTATTTATGATCTAATGTTTTGGTGACTTATTCTCTGTATATGTATATCATATTAAAAGAAGGCTTTTCTCCAAGAGAGCTGAAGGACTGAGTGGCAACATAGTGTTGTGGAAAAAGCCCTGATCTTTGAATGAAAGGGCCTCAGTCCCTATCAAAGATCTGCTATTTCTGCTATTTCTATAGATCCCAGACTCATTTGAAGCTTTCTTCCTTCCTTTGCTCCTATGCTCTGCTCCCCTCCACACTCCCCCACTCCCCTCCTCTGGTAATGACAGGGAAAAGAAAGATCTCTCTGGGGTGGATTTATTGAAATACTTAACAGAGGACAGGGCACTTGAGTTGTACCTTAAACAAGGGTAATATTTGAATAGCTAGAGAAAAGATGCGGGTAGGGGCAGGGCATGTGGTAGCATATGAGCAAGGGCATAAAGAAAGGTTTAACCGCGTCTGTTGTTCATAGAAAACCAGTCTGACTTGTGCTGACATCCAGCAAGAGTGCAGCTGTAGGGCTCTTTTTTATTCTTTTATCCTGATTAATCCTCTCTCCCAGGAGAGCTCCTTTCATATTGCTGTATTGGAGCCAACAAAAGTTTGCTGCAATATACTCTGTCATGTCCAGGACATATAGAGAGATGCATATACATATAGAAATAAATATGGATATATATACAGATACGTTTGCTGTTTTAGGAACGTTGTAGGAACAAATACCAGTCTGCCTCTGGGACTGTAAACAAGTTTATATTACTTGATAGAGATCACACATGCACACCTCTCTTTCTGTGTCTGTATGTGTATGTGTGTATATATATATATATGCACACATATATGTATGTATATATTTGTAGCTAGATTGGTAAACTGAGGTTCCTCCCTCCCCCCCCCCCCCCACCCGTCAGAATTCTAGTACAATCTTATCTCCCCATGCTCAGTTTTACTATTACAGAATCTCAGGGGAAAGTTATAAATTCTATCAAACAAAGACTCTATTGTCCTTCCCTTATCCTTCCCATTCCAGCCCTCCACTCCCCACCCCCACTTCTGCTGCAAGCCTCCAGCCATTTCCCTTGACTGAAAAAGCTATTTAGAAGATAAAGGAAATTCCTTAGGATACTTTGAGTACTTTTGCTTAGCTATGCAATTCATAGCAATTTCACTGTTTTGCCTAAAGTGCAGGGAAGATCTCTATTTAAAACTCTGATAATACTCAGCCCAAAAGAAATTTTTTGGATCACCTCAGTTCCTACAGATAAGATTGCCACATCCTAAGTAGAGATAACAAAGAAAAAAATGTTTAGATCCTTCATTGGCCATCATGTTTAGCTAATTATTGCCCCAGTATGCTGGGAAATAGAAAATTGAAACATTTTACTGATGTGCAGCAAATGGGACTTAAAAAAAAAGAAAAAGAAAAAACTGGTGTACCATCTTTGGTATTACCACCTGGGTGTTGTCCCTCCCACCCCTGCTAGCCATCTGTGGTATAGCTTCTCTTCTGCAGTGTTACTTGCCCTATCTTTGGTGCTAAGCTCTTCTGAGACTTCTAGGTATTGCCACTCAATCCCCAGCTGATCTGGGACCCAGGCCACTGTGCTATCCCAACAGTTGGTTGCATTCCCCCCCGCTAGTTATTTGGTAAGCTGCCTTCCTTCCCTTTTTCTACTAGCTGATCTAAGATACTAGCATTCATGATGTTCATATAGTTGAGGGAGGTACAGACCTGGGGAATATCCTCTCATCTCCAGCCCTTTGCAGCTAACCCCTCTTGGCTACAAAGAGTAACCATTGCTATACCTTATTAAGGTAAGTGATGTATGGTTATTCTGTTTATTGCTTCCCTGGATGTGTCTGTTAAATATTTACAGAATCATTCATCTAGAGGGAAATCGCTGCTAAATGTAGGGATTAATATGAATATGAGAAGCTAATCAAGTCTTTTTAATTATTTTCTGTGAACCCCAGAAGTAACCCTATCTAATTTGAAAGGAAAATGCTAATTCGGATGCATATTTATCCCTGAAGGTGAAAAAGTTATACTCTACAATCATTTGTTTGTTGCTCTCTCCCTAGCACCTAGCATAGGATGGGACTTGCAGTGTGCATTTACGATTTTCTGTTGATTTCTTGATTAAACAAGTATGTGTGGATCATTGGGCACTTGAGGAATAAACAAAGTTGGAGTTTAGATTAGATCGTTTCTGTTCTCTGAAAGTTTACAATCTAGTAGAGGATATGACATCCAGGGAAAATCTCAGAAGCAATCCCAGAGGTCATTTGTCAACAACTTTCTTTCCTAATATTCCATCATCTAATGTGGTTCGTTATACCACATAATATCACATAAGGAGTTTAGAAAGTTCCAAAACTGAATGTCCCACTATCCTCCTAGGCATCTAGGTTTGCAACTTTGGTGCATTCCTCACCCTTGTTCACCCCACATATCTGATTGGTTGCCAAATAATGTTCCTTCTACCTTTACAATATCTCTTGTATAGCTGCTAACAATAATAATAATAGTTAACATTTATACAGTGCTGACTAGGTGCCAGGCACTGTGCTAAATACTTTACAATGATCACATTTGAACTTCATAGCAACTCTGATACTTATAGTTATGTCATTATCCCCACTTTACAGAAGAGGAAGCTGAGGCAAAAAGTTTTCAGTGCCTTGCCCATAGCTAGTAAGAGTTTGAGACTGGATTTGAATTCAGGTCTTCCTCACTTCAGTCCCAGAACTCTAACCATGCGCCACCTAAATGGCACTTGCTCTCCACTCAAGCAGCTACAATTCTGGTTCAAGCCCTTATTACTTCTTGCCTTACTGGTCTCTGTGCCGCAAGGTTCTCAACACTCCAGTCCGTCTTCCACTCAGCTGCCAAGGTAATTGGTCTAAAGCATTGGTTCTTAAACTTTTTGCTCTCAAGGTTCCTTCACATTCTTAAAAATTATTGAGGAACTCAGAGAGCTTGTGTTTAAGTGTACATTTATTGATATTTAACATATTAGAAATTAAAACTGTTAAGTTAAAATATTTACTTATCAATTCATTTAAGTAATAAGACATGTTAACATAGCATATTTTAATGAAAAAATAACTATATTATCCTGGACAAAAATGAAGTCAGAAGAATAACATGGTTTTACACATTTTAAAAATATCTTTTTAACACCTGATTTAATAGACAATAGCTGCATTCCCATATCTGTCTCTACATTGTCACTTGTTTTGGTTAAAGTATATGAAGAAAATCCAACCTCATACAGATATGTAGTTGTAAAAGAGAATATTTTAAGAGGCAAATAACATCTTACCATGAAAATAGTTTGACTTGCAGACCCTGTGAAAGGGTCTTGGTAACCCCAAAGGTCTACAAACCACACTTTGAGAACTCTATAACCTGGCCCTCCCATACTTTTATAATTTTCTTATTTTTTACTCCTCACCAGGCTCTTTCTAACTGGCCTCCTTGCAATTCATTGAACATAACTGGGAGACTGGCCAGTAAATCTTACCTTTGTGAGCCTGCATAGAGTGTACACATATTTAGCTAATGCAATATTCCACATGGAAGCAGCCTTTCTAGTCTCTTCTGTGTGGGAAATTGTTCCCTTCACTATTAGCCACTAGTGCTATAGCCCCAGTTCCTTATAAACTACTTTATATCAATTAACTTTTCCAAAAGGATATTTCAAAGATAAGTCAAGAATAGAAGTACAAACATTTCCCTGAAACACTTCAGGGACATACTCTCCCCTCTACTTCTTTGGTCTCTGGGGAGAGAGTGGACCCAGAGTATACTGGCTGTATGTGGGTGTTTGACCAGAATAGCATTAGAAAAGAGAATTCCAACTACTCTGAGTTGCCCCTAGAACTCTGAGATGGAGATATAGCAGCCTGGCTCTGTGATAGAGAGCTCTGAGAATGCTTGCAACAAGCCTAACACTCCAGCTCCCTGCCTTTTCACTGGCTGTCCCCCTCATCTCTCTGCCTCTAGGTATCCTTGGCTTCTTATTAAATTTCACCTTCTGCAGGAGGCATTTCCTAGTCTTCTCCTCACCCCCTAATCTGTTGATGCCTTTTAATGCCCCTCTTATATTGCCTTCCATCTAATATCATCTATCTATAGGTACATGTAAGTATCATATTATATGTGTATATCACACATATGTAATATAGGTATTACATACACATAGTCTGTATATCTAGTTACTTGAATGTTGCCTCACCATTAGAATGTAAGCTTCTTGAGGGCTGGGATTGTTTCTTTGTATCCCTAGGATTTGGCACAGTGCTTGGCATATAACAAATCCTTAGTAAATGCTTAATGATTGACTGTGAGCTCAGAGAAGATCTTTATCAACCTGAGAGATCTCGGAATGCTTCCTGGAAGGAAAGAGGGAGCTTTACTCCAGGCACATGGAATTTCCTAAGCAAAGGCATGAAGGTATAAGAGCACAGTGTATGTTTGCAGAAAAAGAGTTTTTCAGTTTGATAAAGCATTCCATAAATGCTTCCTATATGCTAGGCATTGTGCTGAGCACTGGGGATACAAATTCAACGGGTGGAATCCAGAGAGAGTCAAGGCAAGGGTAGGATCCTTCCCCAGATGGTGTCCCTAGAGAGGGAGTCATGAAGAGAGAAGAGGGGCAGCTAGGTGGCCCAGGGGATAGTGCACTAGCCCTGGAGTCAAGAGCATCTGAGTTCAAATCCAGCTTCTGATATTTGATACTTACTAGGTGTGTGACCCCAGGCAAGCGTTAACCCTGGTCTCCTCCAAAAGAAAAACAAAACAGAACAAAGAGAACTCCAGGTGGGAGGTTTCTCAGGGTAGCAATGAAGCAGGTGAGGAAAAGGAAATGTAGTCCAGAGAAAACTGAGTGAGGCAAAATGGTTGTAGTCTTTCCCAAAATAGTGGGCTTAGGCAAAGAAAACCAATAAGAAGAGAGTTCCAGGTCAGATGTTTTCCTCAGTGGCAAAAGTTTGATACAAATATATAATACGGCAAAATTGATATGAGATAAAGTTGAATAGGTAGGACAAGGTGTAAAGTTATGGAGAACCTTGAATATCAGACAAAGTGAATTTGACCCAGTTGGTGTTGATATCTACCAAGCTTTCTCTTCCCTGTAGATTGGGCCAGTTCTTTCCCTAAATCACAAGGAATCTGTCCCCAAAATGTGATTGGCCCAAGGAACCAAGGCTGAAATCTAGTGAACTCAGGCCATGTTGACATAGCTCTTCCTGGTCATCTGAAAGCATTAAAACTCCTATTCCAACAAGAATCCCTTGCCCTTCAGACTTGGAGGTGGTCCCCAATTGGATCCAGTCACTGCACCCTTACAAGTCAATTGTATGTAGTAATCCAGGTAGATATTCCTAAGAGCCTGTACTACTAACCTGTAAATAACCCTGCTAATGGCAGCATCACGGATAACCACAAGGTCATGAGAGATTGGGTGAACCACGTTGTTATTTACAGGAATAACGCAGTGACAATTCAGTGAGCTTAGGTTGTTAGTTAATTGCCTATAAGAGCCCAAAAATGGTGTTTGTGGAAAATATATGGGAAAAACTTCCAACATAGTGCTCATTCTAGGACATTATATGTTTGTTTCAATGTGCCCAGAGAAATTGCTCTGTTGTAGGAAGCAGTTATAGTCCTAACTGAAGGCAGGTGGCTAGATGAGGGTTGCTCCAGAGAGTGAATTCTCTTTTGACAGCAATCTTGAGGGTCTTCACCTCCCAATTTGATTTTTTTTTTAATTAAAGGGACCATCCCTTGACTCACTTCTTAAAGAGGCCTATTCACTGAGTGGACATTACCTCACTCTAAGTGAGAACCTGAAAAGGCCTTAGCCTAAAACGGCCAGGGTCTCCCATTGTATCCTGAATCATCTCCAGTCATCCTGATGGATATCTGGCCACTGGATCCAGATGGCTCTGGAGGAGAAAGTGAGGCTGGTGACCTTGAACAGCCCTCCCTCACTCAAATCAGAGTCAACTTCGAGTCATGTCATCTTCTCCCTGATATAATGGTCCTCTTTCAAGAACAAAGGACAAACACAACAACTCCAGAGTCTTCCCACTAGAGAGATGGCCCTAGGGCTTATTTCATGATAAGAGGTATCTCTCTTGATTTGTTGGAGTTTTTTTTTGTTTTGTTTTTTGCCGCTTTTGCTACACTTTTGATTCTAAAGCCTGAATATTTGGCCATGCAAATAATCTCTGATACCCATGATGCTGTTCTGCAGGCTTGACTCTTGAGAGAGTGCTTCACCCGAATCTGTGCTTTATAATCTTTCTCCCTGGTCTACCCCCTGCTTAAATTACACTATTCAGCTTCCCCCAGGTCTAAATGAAGTCAGCCTTGGAGCTCCTGTCAATCCTTCCACACATCCCACCTCTATGCCTTCTCCCACTCTGTCCTTTCCACCTGGATTGCCGCCTACTTCACAGACACCAAATTATCACCTCCCAATGTTAAAATCTTGCTTTTTCCTCCAGGAGATTTTTTCAAATAAGGTTTACACTCATGTCCATTCTGACCCACTCTACCAATATGACTGCCTACTTATTATCATCACCATCAACTAACATTTAATGAGCACCTGCTCTGTGCTAAGAATGTACTGAAGTAGAATGCATGGTCCATGCCCTAAGTAGCTTTGTTGAGATAGGAAGATAGAATGTATATTTAGAAAGAGATTAACATTACATGACAACATATAATGAATGCCTCATAGGGGATCCAATCAATGCATATGATAGATAGAAAGAAGAGCTTGTGGCAGGGGTGATTGGGAGAGGTTTCCTAGAGGAGCCTAGAGAACCAAAAGATTGTATTGTTTCATGTTGGAAGGGACCTTATGATAATATAGTGCCACCTCTTCATTTTGTAAATGAGGAAGCTGACACCTAGAAAGGCCAGCACCTTGCAGCATGTTATAATGGAAAGATCACTGACTTTGTAGTCAAGAGAAATCTGCATTTGAATCTTGGCTCTGATAATTACTAGTCATGTGAATTAAACCTCTCTGAACCAGTTTCCTTGTTTGAAAATAAGGATAAAAATACGTTGTGGTATGTACATTATAGAATTATGAGGAAAGTGCTTTGTAAACTTTAAAGTGCTATATATAATTAGTGAATATTTTGTTAATAGATTTTATTAATATCTTTTGTTTTTCATCTCTTAGATTTTCCCCTTCCTTCTTTTCCTTCCAGAGAATTAGCTCTTATAATAAAGAAATTTTTAAAAATAGACTTTTTTTTCTAGAATAGAAAAAAAGAATTTAAAAAAAAGAAAAAGAGGAAGGTAATTTAAAAAATTCAGTAAGGTGAACCCATGAATGAAAAAGAAAAAGTCTAACACTCCATGCCATGTTCCATACTCATGGATACCCCCATTACGACCCCCTCCCCCCCACCTCTGCAAAGGAGGGGTAGAAGTGTTTTCTCACCTCTCTTTGCTGTAGCCAAGCATTCTTTGTCATTTTACACATTCATTTTTGGTTGTTTTATGGTAGTTCTTTCTATTTACATTGTGGAAGGTACTGTGCACATTGTTGCCCTGGTCCTAACAAGCTCATATTTATACAGTGCTTGAAGGTTCAAAAAGCACTTTACATGTATGATCTCATTTGTTCCTCACAACAACCTTGTGAGGTGTGTGCCATTAATATTTTCATTTTACAGATGGAGAAATTCAGGCAAAAAAAGGCTAAATGACTTGTCTAGGGTCATAGAGCTAGTCTCCTAAGTATGTCTTCCTGACTCCATATTGGTTGCTCTGTCTACCCTACAACCTACCTGTATGAATGTTACTGAGGTGTAGTTTATTGCACAAGGTCACACAGGCAGTAACTAGCAGAATTGGAGCTTTTGTTCTGGTCATGTAAGTAGAGAGAAAGGAGAAGGTCATTCCAACCAAGGAAGTGTTTTAATCAAAGATTGCAGGAGCAGGTATGGATGTCCATACTACGTACTCAGGAACTAGGTAGACAGTCTTGGCTAAAGTAATGGATTCACATCAGAACACATTGAGAAAAAGATACTGGAGAGGTAAATTACATTAGGGACAGATTGTGGTTGGCTTTTAGGGCCTAGGTAAGGAATTTGGATTTTATTCTGTAAATAATAAGGAATTTAGGGTAGGAGAGCGACATGTCCCAAGTGTGGTATTTTAGGAAAATTAAGCTGACATTGGTGTGCAGGATGAGTTGCAATGAAGAGGGACTAGAAACAGAAATAATTAGAAAACTATTTTACTCTGGGTATGGAAGAGTATACATATTTTCAGATTTTTCCTCCTTAGAAATTATTTTTTATTTGAGGTGGCTCTCTGGCAGGAGAAATAAGACAGGGATACAAAGGGAAATTTAGGTGATACAAAATAAAAAATATTAATAAAAATTAATACAGAAAAATAAAAATATTGTTATAATCTAGGTTTGAGGTGATTAAGGCTTAAACTAGAGGAAATCTGTATTGTCTATAATATTTCATGGTGCTAAAAATAAAGCCATGTGTATGCTTACTCCCAAACATACTTATTTTAAAGAGCCAAACTGGTTGGAAGGTAACTTTGAAAGTTTCTTCCCAAAATTTTAGGATTTATTCTAAGAGAGGTAATTTTACTTTTTTTCAGTTACATACAATCTTTGATTTACAAACAAGTTTTGTCCCATAAGTTTGCTGATAAATTAGTTGTTTAGAACTCTGAATGTATTTTCACGTAGAAATAATATAATTGTATTTGGAAACCATTTATTGGGTGTTTATGCTAGAAACAATGGAGTATTTAAAGAAATTTAAGACAGTTTTTACCCTCAAGAAGTTTACAAGTAGAAGGGATGACAGAGATCATCTAATGCAGTGGTTCTCAACCTTCCTAATGCCACAACCCTTTAATACTCATATGTGGGTGTATCTGTGTGTGGGCGGACCTGCCTGGAGACAGATAGTGGAGCAGTGTCTCAGTTCCTAAGACCATGGGAAATATGTGTTTTCCCATGGTCTTAGGCAACCCCTGTGAAAGGGTCGTTTGACCCCCAAAGGGGTTGCAGCCCACAGGTTGAGAACTGCTGATCTAAAGCAATCCCTTCATTTCATAGATGAGGAACAAGGCCCAGAAAAGTGAAGCAACTTCCAAGGTCAGTCACTCAGTCAACTAGGTTTTATTAAACAGGGTGGCTGCTAGCACAGGTTCTTAGATCTGCTTTTCTAAAGGAAAGCGACTCAAAATGGATTAACAGTCTCACTTTAATCAGTTAAACATATATCATTTACCTAGTTTAGGGGGTAAAAGTCAGCACCCTGAAATTCAGAGAATGCAAACACAAGTTACAAACACAAGTTACAAGCAAACAAAGAAACAGATCAGCAGATGGGCTTCCAGCGTCTGACCATTACATCCATACCTATTCAGTTACCAGAGAGGGAAGCACCAATTTCTGGGTTTTTCAAAGCCGGGGGGCTCAACGACTTCCCAGAGTCTCGTCTGGCCAAATCACACAACTCTTCTCAAATTGAGCCCCAAAGCAAAACCTCACGTCAGGGTGTATATATAGCCTTCTCCTGGCTCAGAGAATGTCACAGCCCTCTTGACCCACTGCCCAATCACAAAGTAACAAGGCGAGGGCATTCCTCCACAGGCTCCATGTGACCACATTCAGCCTAGTAAGGGGCAGAGTATACTTTCAAATCTGGGAATATTCTCAGAGTCATGTAGCCACTTTAGTAAAGTGGCTAGGAGCAGGGAAAGATCTTCAGATTCCCATAACAGTAGGCACCATATTAAGTGCTGAGGATACAAAGAAAGGCAAAAGAACATTCCTACTCTCAAGGAATTTACAGTCTAATGGGGGAGACAGCATGTAAACAATTATGTGCTAACAAAATATCTAAGGATAAATTAGAGATAATTAACATAAAGAAGGCACTAACATTAAGGAGGATTGGGAAATACTTCTTACAGAAGGTAGGACTTAATCAAGACTTTGAGGATGCCAGGAAATGGGGAGAGGAGATTTTCAGAAATGGGGAACAATCAGTGAAAACGCTCAGCAATAATGTTACAGGTGAGGAACCGCAAGGAGGCCAAGTGTCACTGAATTACAGAATGTGTGGTAGGGGCAGAGGCAGGGGATGTAAGGTGTAAGAATACTAGAAAGGTAGGATAGAAAATTAGTGGCAGAATCAAATCTATTACCCAGCTTCCCTGCCTAGTAAGGGAGAATAAAGAAATAGCATCAGCTAGGGAAAGGGACCAGCTCTCAAAGCTGAAACCCAGATCTGGTTTTGGCCATGATGCTTTTTACTGTAATTGGTTGCTGTTCTTTATTCTCAAAGAGGACCAAAATGACATCACTATTTTGGAGTCAAGGTAGAGTGTGTCCAGTTGTGGTTGATCAGAACAGTAGGAGCTCTGAAGTCTACCACAGATCAGGCACAAATAGTCCATGTGAACATTTGGAGTTGTGATGTCTCTAAATTTTGGGCATCTCACGTTTCCTTTGAGCTATTGCAATTCTACTTTGCTTATAGAGCACAGCACCTTTGTTTGGGGCATGCCATGCTAAGCAGTCCTGTGCCAGTGTCTCCCATGTTTCACAGTTGATTCCAAAATTCTTCAGAGAGACCTTGAGAGTGTCCTTATATTGCTTTTTATGACCTTCATAGGAGCACTTTGCTTCATGTGAGTTCTCTGTAAAATAGTCTTTTAGGCAAATATATGTTCGGCATTCAAACAACATGGCCAAGCCATCCAAAGTTGTGCTCTCTGCAATAGAATCTGAATGCTTGACATTGCAGCTTGGGAAAGAACCTCAGTGTCTGGTACTTTATCTTGCCAGGTGATCTTCAGAATTTTTTCTTAAGTCAGTTTAAATGGGAACAGTTCAGTTTCCTGGCATGGCATATGTAAGATTGTTGAAGCTTCACACACATTAACCAATGAAGTCAGCACAATGGCCCTGTAGACCTTTAGTTTGATAGGCAGTCTAATACCTCTTCTCTCCTACACTTTCCTCAGTTTTGCCCAAGGTTTTTCTCTCTGAAGACCTTTCCTAGAGCTGCTGGATTGATAATACCTAGCTGCTTGTTCATGGAAATGACAGGGTGTGGGACCTGAACCCCTAAAAAGGGTCCTTGAACTTTCCCACAAATTTCAGCAGCTCAGATCCCTAGTACTTGCCTGAGGCATCCAGCCCACCTCAGTCTACTTGCAGCTCCTTGATTCCATCCAGATTTTCTCACAGTCTTTTTCTTTATAAAAATATCATTCCCATCTTCATCAAATGCACAGATTCCTTAAGAATCTGGCTCGCTTGTATTAGCATCACAAATACTGCAGACTCACTAGGAATCTTACCCACCCAACTGGTTATCTTAATAAACTCACTATTTGGACTGAAAGAAGGCTTGAGTGATTGAATTCCTTCGAGGCAGAACCACCCTGTATTTCAGGGTTCCTAGCACCCTAGACCCCTAGACTGCATCAGAAAGAAATTATCCCATTGAGGGAGGGAATCCATTCTCAAAGCCTAACACTGACGTAGTCCTGTCTGAGCTTCTTATAATACATAAATATTTTGATTCCATACTTGTCAATTCAGCATATTTGTTAACAGCCTATTTGAGCATATTTGTTAATGTGAAAGGCATTGTGCTGTCATCCACCCTTTCTCAATCTATAACAAGCTTTTCTGAGCCTATACTATTTCCTTAATCTTAAGGGTTGTATATGTGCAGCTTGGAACTCTTCATAACTTATAGAAGGCTGTGTTCCCTGAGATAAGGGAATTCATATTAATGTGGGGAAAAGAGCTTAACATCTGAGATCTTATATCTGTAACATTTGTGATACTAAAAATACCTCATCATCTGAGATCATAAAAGTACCACCTAACCTGATGTGCAAACTTCCTCTCATAGGCAAAGTTTTAGCTTTGTCGGAATTTGGATAGGCCTGGCAATAGGCCTGGTAGAAAATGCTACCTTTTGAGGGGAGCGTCTCAGGAGCAGCCTGAGCTGCTTCATGATTCAAAACAACACCCATTTTTGGCCAGATCATATGTGGATCTTGAACCACACAAAAATGACTCAGGCACCCAAGATTTTACAGGAGGGAGAAGGAAACTAGATCTATGATTCCATTACTCTACAGAACTTCCACTGTGGAAACTCCTTGTACTAGTGCACATCTGCACCCACTTGGCGATTTTTATTTTCTTAGTGAGTTACCTGAGGGCACTGAGAAGATAAGTGAATTGTTCAGGGTCACACATCTAATATGTGTCAGGTAGGACTTGAACCCAGGCCTTTTTGATCTTCTGAGGCCAACTCTTTTGCCACTATAGAATATTAGGTACCAAATAAAGTTGGGCTTTTAATACCAAAATGAGCTCCTTTCTTTCTCTCCTTGGAGCTTATTAACAGAAATTAGGAGAGACTTTCCTTCCTTCTTTCCTTAACATGTTTCTCCCTTTCAAATACTACACACAGTATATAGGAAAAAGAACCTGCTGGGTCCCATTACTTCTCCCTGGGAAAATGCCACACCATACTACTTAACTGTGATGAGTGGGTTATGCAACCTTGATGGCTCCTGGGGGTTGGCAGCCAGAGTCCTTTGCCACATTTGCATATTTTTGCCTGTTGTTCCCCAAAGGCTCCCCTCCCTTTGCTTCCTTGGGTCTTGGGTCCTGCCTGGGGCCTAGAAGCAAGGTACTTTTTGAAAACAAACATTTCCTCTCATTTCCTTTTTTATTTATCCCCTAACTCACTGTGACAAGCTGCAATGATGTATTTGGTGTGAAAGGGCCTGAGGGCCGAGATGTACATCTGAAATGTCTTCCCACTTTTGTCCCTTGGTTCAACACTCATAAGCCATTTTTAGGCTTAATAGAATAGCATTTTGCTTTGAGTTGTAAAACTTTGTCAAGAGAGGGGTATGTATATGTGTCAGGCTTGTGAGACATCTGCCTTTACCCTGCAGCCTTCCTCTCACAACTTCAGCAGAGGCCAAGCTTCACTGAGGCCACCTTATGGAATATCATTTTGGTATTTGATAATAATTGGATAATAAAATTTCCATTCTTTGCCTTACATTAAATATAATTGATGTCCTTACCAGCACCTCAAGTCACTTTACTTTTTCCTGCTTTCCTCTGCTATCACTTCACTTTCTTCTCTTTGCAATTTTAATTCTAGTTAACCAGTTCAACTATTCACTGTTCCTCTACCCTCAATTGTCCTGTTGAACTGAAATCCTGACTCACTTCAGCCTTCTCTTCTCTCACTTGAATGCGGCTGAATAATGGAGGAAGTCAATTGAGACAGCTACAAATGTTATCTAATCTGTCATTTATTCTGTGATTGACCCTCACATTCCCTACAATGACTGCCAAAGCTTCCCTCTTCTCCTCGGACCTTCTGTTGCATTCACTTCCTCCTTCCCATCGGAGGAGAAAATAGAAGTCATCAGTCATGAGCTCTCTTTTCTTCTTCTTATATACTTCATATCCCCTCATCTTCCCCTCCTTTGCTGGATATAGTCTCTGATCTGAAAAAGGCGTCTTTCTCTGTGCCAAGGCCAAACACTCTGCTTTTATCTTGGATCTCATGCTTTTCCAACTCCTTAATGAACTTGCCTTTTGAATTATTTTCCCCTCCTTTTTTCTTCCTCTTTTCTTCTCCCACCCCTTCCTCTTATCTTCAAGTTTTCCTCTCTGTAATGCCTAGTACAGAGTCTGGGCCCATAGTAGGTGCTTGGTTAATACTTGGTGATTAATTGAATAATATCTAAAGCTCCAGAGAGATAAAAAAAAAAAAAAAGAATGAGGACTGAGAAAAGGGTTTATTGATTTTAGAAATTAAGGGATCATTGGTAACTGATTATTAACTTTTTCCTTGCTAATTACAGATATGCTCAAGTTGTGGCTTCTTTGCTGCCTACAGATATTCTCAGATTACTCCCTTTCTTAAAAATTCTTCATTTGATCCTGCTGTCCTCTTAATCTATTATCCAATATTTCTTCTCCCTTTTAGTGCCAAACTTTTAAAAAATCTTTGACACTTGTTGCCTGTACTTCACCACCCATTCACTTCTCAGTTCCCTGCAATATGACTTCTGACCCCACCATGCAGCAGAAAATGCTCTCTCTCTGATTCTTTAATTTCTAAATCCAGTAACCTTTTCTTAGTTCTTATGTTTCTTGACCTCCTTGTAGCTTTGGATACTGTTCAGTCAGTCAACATATAAAGTACCTATTATGTGCTAAGGACTCTTCTGAGCATTGGAGGACACAAAGTCAAAAATATGTATGTATAGGTACATAGTGCTCTTCATTTGTTCAATTGTGTCCAAGTCTTTGTGACCCCATGGACCATAGCACACCAGGCCCTTCTATCCTCCATTATCTTCCAAAGTCTGCCAAGCTCATGTTCATTGCTTCCATGACATTCTAGTTATCTCATCCTCTACATCTCACCCTTTCTCTTTTTGCCTTCTATCATTCCAAATATCAGGGGTTTTTCCAGTGAATCCTGTCTTCTCATTATGCTATTTATGCTTCAGCTTCAGTATTTGTTCTTCCAATGAGTAGTGTGAATTAATTTCTTTGAGTATTAACTGATTTGACCTCCTTGCTGTCCAAGGGACTCTCTTCAGCACCACAATTCAAAAGTGTCAATTGTGTAGCATTCAGTTTTTCTTATAGTTCAACTCTCACAACCATATGTTACTATGGAACAACCATAGCCTTGACCATATGGACCTTTGTTGGCAAAGTGATGTCTCTGCTTTTTAGTATGCTGTCCAGATTTTCCACAGCTTTCCTTTCAAGGAGCAAGCATCTTTAAATTTCATGTCTAGTTGCCATCTGTGATCTTTGAGCCCAAGAATATAAAATCTGACATGACTTCCATTTCTTCTCCCTCTATTTGCCCGGAAGTAATGGGACCAATTGCTATGATTTTAATTGTTTTTTTTTAAATGTTCAATGTTAAAGCTTCAGGCCAGCTTTTATACTTTCTTCTTTTACTCTCATCAAGATGATGAGGTTCAGAGTCTCCAGGAACCCCCAAAACCAGAGTTCCCAGAAAGCCGTCTGGAATGAATTCATGGACTCAAGCATTCTTTAAGTTAAGGAGGCAAAATTTATTGTTACACTATACGGCAGGCAAGAGTTTTTAGGCAATCTGCAACCTTAGAGGGGTATAGTTAAAGTTTATATAAGATAAACTCTAGTAAAACATGTACCAAATATGCTAACTAGGTGAGTCAGGGTAGACTTAAAGGAACTTGCACTTTTAATAACTACTGAGCAGGTATTTTACCCAGAGTTCACTGGGAAATAGCCCAAGGTGGGGCTATAGAGAGGTGTGGTTTTAGGCCTGAAACGTCACTAAGTCAACTAACAGTCAGGGTTGACTGAGAAATACCCAGGCTGCTCCCATCAATGTCTTGTTAGACAAGATAAACTTAAGGGAGTATACATGACTAAGTCTAGGATACATATGATAGGTCAATGAGTAGTAAATATCTTTATGACCCAGTACACAGCTGTTTGAAACTACTAAATTCTGTAGGTACAGCTGGCTACTACTATATCAGAAAGAAAGATAAGTATTTTGCTAGGGCATGCTGCCCTTCATGGAGAGAAAGTGCCTGAGACAGTGTTTTGAGGCTAGGGAGAAATGTGATTTTGGAACTGGATGTAATTTTGGAACTGGGGTTCAAGCATAGGCACCCAAGCTCTTCTCCAAAGAGACTTCTTCATCCATCAGAATCACACACACACACACACATATACATACACCCCTATATATTTGAGGAGGGAGAGAGAAATGAAAACTTAAAGGTTTAGGGAAGGCTTCATAGAGGAAATGGTACCTGGACTTGCAATTTGAAGGCTAGAATTCTGAAGCAAGCTGAGGAGGGAGTGCATTCTAGTGGGAGGGACAGGTTAAAGCCAGACTATCGTAAAGGAACCTCCTAAGTGGCCTCTCCTCATCTCGTCTCTCCAATCCATCCCTCATGTAACTGGAGAAAAATCTCCCCCAAACACAGGTTTCATTACCTCAGTCATCTGCTTAAAAACAATCAGTGACTTCCTATTGCTTACAAGATAAAATATATGCAGTACTCCTTGGCCTAACACTTAACACCTTCCACATTCTAGCTCCCACCTACTTCCCCAGACCTATTTTCACTTCAAGAGTTCTGTTTCAACCAAATGTACCTGATTGCTGTTCCCAAACTTGGCATTCCAGTTCCTGCCTCTGAATTCTCACAAGTCACCCCACATCTGGAATGCACCCTCTCTTTGTCTCTACTTTTCAGAATCCTTATTAACATCAGAAACTGTAAATAACATTAATAAAAGAAACTTTAATATTTGTTTTGGTGATATACCCTAAGGATTGTGGGACTTTTTAGTCTGACTCTAAACTTAAACCTTTTAGTTAGTCAATAAATATATTTGTTAAACACCTACTCTGTGCCAGACACTGTGCTAAGCACTAAGAAATACAAATTAAAACAAATACAGTTCTGACCCTCAAGGAACTTACAACCTAATAGGGGAAAGACAACATATAAGAGGAAACTGAAAATGGAATTGGGGTTGAGGGGGAGGAGTAAGTGCAGGGAATGTGGATACAAATGGTACCAAGGGGTTAAGAAGAATATTAAGGGTTACTTTTCCAGTACTACTTTGTGAAGCCCCTCTTGGGGGGGGGAGGGCTCATCCTGTAACTTGAGAGCATCCTAAAGTCCTTTTCCTCTTATCTTGAAATACCATAAAACTTCTCCTTAACCTAGACAAAAAGAGTTGCTTTTGCCTACCTTATCCTGTGTGTCCCCTGTCCCTAATCCTTGACCTGTGTCTCCCTGCCCTTATACTTAATCTTTAACCCACCATAAAACCCTAAATATCTTCCTATTCTTAATATTTAACCATTATAAGACCCTAAAAATCCATAGGCTGTATAACTTTCTGTCTATATAGGCCTAGTCACCCAAATATCAGTACCTTTTACTCAGCCCCCTGGCCCCGTGGCTATATAAAAGATCTGTGTGGATTTTCCATGTAAATAAAAGCAGCTCTTGATGGCTAAGAGAATATCATCTTAATGAATTCTTTCATGCTTGAACTGCTCTCCCAACTTTGACCTCAACACAGGGACATGATAGAGAGTTCCAAAGAAATCTAAAAGCAATGTAGCTGGTGGGAAGCGGGGAGAAAAACTTCTAAGCACCCCCCACCCAAATCACTTTAAGTAGAATCCCAGGAACCCATGGCCCTGCCCTCTAGTCAAAGGGTACAATCAAAGGGGCAGAGAGTACTGATAAGATATGAGTACCAGCAGATTTAGCAAGCTTGCATAGTCCATATGCATTATCTCCACCACTGGAATGTGAATCCCTTGAGAGCAAAAATTGTCTTATTTTTGTATTTGTTTCTCCAGAATTTATCATAGTACTTTCCACATAATAAATCCTTAATAAATGTTTCATTTATTCAGAATCTTTATCTTTCTTCAAGGTTCAATTCAGATGCCATCTCTTCTATTAAGCCTTCCTTAATCTTCCTGGTTGTTAGAGTTTTCCCACTTATTCCTTGTAAGTTTTCTTTTGTCCTATACTTATTTATGTACATTTTGTATCCCATCAGTAGAATGTAAGCTCCTTGAGGTCAGGGACTATTATTTATTTTTGGTTTTGTGTCCTTGGGGTCTAACACTGTGCCTTATCCTTAATGTTCACTTACCTGAATTGCAAAGTATAGGCCAAAGAGCTTGGCTTCCATTTCTCACAAAATCCTAGATGGATTATCAAAGAGCTGCTTCATGAACATCTAGAAAAGGAAGGAAGTGTCATAAAGAACAAGCATGATTACATCGAGAACAAATCACACCAGACTAACCTTGCTTTTTTAATAGCATGACTTGGCTGGGAGATCAAGGAAAAGCTGTTGATTATAATTCACCTAGATGTTAGCAAAGTTTTCAATAAAATATCTCACGTTGCTGTTGTGTAAAGATGTAGAAACATAGGCAGAGATCAGGTGTAGTATGTGAGAGGAACAACCAGGAAGCCAGTTCAACTGGATTGTAGAATGCATGAAGGGATAGAGGAGCAATGTCTAATAAGCCCAGAAAGGTGGTATAGTAGTCAGATTGTGAAAATCTTTAAGTGATAAATTTGTTTTTTATTCTAGAAGTAATAGGCAGTGTGGGGATTTTTGTTCTGAGATATGGTCATACCTGTATTTTAGGGATATTAACTTGGTGACTCTATGGGAGCTAGATTGGAAAAGGGAGAGATTAAATGGATGCAGGAAGCCCAATTAGGAGTCCATGTTGCAATAGTTCAGGTGAGAGGAAGTGGAAGCTCAGGGTGATGTTTATGTAAGTGGAGAGAAGGAAATAGATGGGAGAAATATAGAGGCCAAGTTCTGGCCATTGATTCTATGAATGTGAGGGAGAGGGAAGAGTGGAGATGGATTCCAAAGCAGGACATACCATAAACATTAACAGTTTTGAGAGAAATTAGTTTTTTTCCTATTATATTAATAACTAACAGTTAAGGTAGAATTAAGGTTTTTCCCTTCTGTTTCCTCATTCAGGGACCAGCCCCTGTAGGTCATTCAGCCAGTTTCTAAAGACAAGGCTGATAGATGAGATTGCCCAAATCCTCAGGGAACATGCTCCTTGGTCTTGCACAAGACCCCATCCAACTAGGAGACCTCACTTCTGTTTAGAATATAAACAGAATCTAATCTAGGTACATTAAACCCTTGTCCTTCTACCCCTCCATTGGAATTTAGGGTAACCCACCTCATGAACCAACCAGAGTGATCTGGGTAGAGATGGATTCCTTTGTCCAGATTGCTAGAAGTGGCTAAGTCTCATGATCAAGACACATTTTTAGCAGGAGTTGCTGAATATTTTTAGCCTATCTCCTCATTTGAAAATCTACCTCCTCATTCATTGTTCAGGACTGATTTTCACTTGTCAGGGATAACCCACTTTTCTACCACTAACCATCAATTCATTATCAGCTAGCCTAATTAATAAATTGATTATTAATTACATAGAAACTCTCTCTCAGGCTTTTCATTCATCTCAGGTACATAATAAAATATGCAAATAATAATTGACAGCAATAGGAGAGATGCCACAAAGGCTATGTGATTAAGTACCAAATGAATAGTATAGACAGTAATTACTAAAGGAATCCGTAGAAAAGAACTATCCCTTCAGTCTGGTGTAATCAGGAAAAGGTTTATGGAAAAATTCCCAGGATATTCTAAATTGAGAAGATTGTATGTTTCCAGGAAGCTCTAAGAACTTATTTCTGGGACCCAGAAACTTGATTTTGGCAGGAGGGGAGAATTTATTTTATCTTTTGTTTTTATACTAATAATCTGGGCATGGCATAATGAATAGGGTACTTGATCCAGGAATATCTTGCCTCAAATTCTTACTGTTTGTCTCCAAGGAAGTTACTTAACCTCTCTGTGAGGTTAAGCATCTATAAAATCAAAGGGTTGGAATCCATGATCTTTGATGTTCTTTCCAGCTCTAGATCTATGATTGCAAAGCACTTACTGCATGACAATTAAATGGCATTAATATCTTCTATAACACTCTAGAGCAGTGGTATCAAATAGGAATGTGAGGAGGAGGACTCTAAATGGTACAGAAGGATCCCTGCAGGCTGCATTTTGTTTTAGAAAACCACATTAACATTATGTTCTATTAGATTTTTATTTATTTCATTAAATATTTCCTGATTGCATTTTAATCTGCTTGGCCACATTGTAGAGATTTGTAGGGGTGGGCTTTGAGTAGAAACATCTGTTCTAGAGGGAATTAATAGGTTTCATTTTAAAAAAAACTTCTACTCAGCGTAGGTTCACCAACAGTGTGCTCAAACTGAGAAGGTCCTGAAGCACAGCTGGAAGGTGGGTGACATGAGGTTTTGAGTGAGTGAAATTACAGGGACAAGTACTCTACCTAGAATCTTGAGACTTCTTACTTCCTATTCCTGGTCACATACCAGGATATTGAGCAGATATATCTGTTCAGTATGCCCCCCAGAGAGCATTCAGAAATAGTCCTTTGAACATAGGCAGAGATGACAGGGAAGAAGAATGTTTCAGATGAAAGCTAGTGTCCTGGAAGCTGTTGTAATGAGGGATAGGCTGATGACTCAGAAAGGTGTCCAGGGTGGGTGTTCTGTGTGCTAGGACATAGTTTCTGAGAACTACTTGGTGAAGGCCTGACCTTTAAGCTAAGAAGATGACTAATGCTATCTGGGGAGGGATAGTGTAGACAAGGAAACTAAAGAGGCCAAATGGAAAGTAACCAGAGCTATTCCCTTTATTCTTGGGTCTCATTCATTAATTTAAGAAGTATTTGTTAAGCTCCTACTATGTGCCAAGGATTATACTAAATTAGAGTTATTACAACTACAGTACATACAACAGAATGAGTCACTGGGTTGGTCTTAGAGTCAGAAACTGGTTCGAATAGATTGCCTCTGAGTTGAACTCACACTGAGACTCTGATTTTATGATACTCTGCATTATTTAGCAGTTTGCATCCAGGTACCATATTGTAAGAGGGACATTAAAGTTTAAGCCTTTGTGGTAAAAGATATGGAACCAATTTTATGGAAGGAAGGATTAAAGGTTTCATACTGGAATGGTTAGCCTGAGGGAGAAAAAAAACTTAGTGGGTACATAATAGATCTCTCCAAATATTTGAAGAGCTTTTATTTAAAAGACAAAGCATATTATTTTATGTTATTTTGAAAGACAGAACTACAACCAGTGGGTAGAAGTTGTTAGAAGCCAATTTTTTTGCTAACTAAAAGGGAAAACTTTCTAGCTCTTGAAGAACTGAAAAACAGAATGAATTACCTTGAGAAGTAGCGAGCTTTCTAGTGCTAGAAGCGCTCAAGCAACTGTCTGACAAGTGGCTAACCATTTGTCAAGGATGTTAGAGAAAAGATTCCTTTGTTGGATAAGAAGTTGGACTAGATGACCTCCAACTCTCTCAGCTGAAAAGACTTACAATGCATAGTGCTTTGCAAATTAAATTAGATTCAATTTAGTAAAATGTTAAGCATTTACTATGTGCCAGGCATTGTGCTAAGTCGTTGTGAATACTTATAAAAACGAAAGAGTAAAGATTAAGTCTCCACCTTTAAGGAGCCTACTTCTAATGGGAGAGGACAACACAAAACGCAAAGAAGTAAGTGTGGTCAGCCTGGGTCTTTCTTCAAATGGAGGTTCTGGGCAGGACCAAGTGGAAGAGGGGGCTGCAGAGATGGAGCTATGGTCAGTATGAGCAGGCAAGTGGGGGTGAAGTGTCAAAGAGGAGTAAACTAATTTATCTGAGCCTCTAACAATTGGAAAGTTCTACAGATTAGAATATACTAGAAAATACTGTTTTCATGCTCTCATCTCATTCTGGTTTACTTTATTGGTCTATTGCCTTGTCCATACTAGAGTGTAAGCTCTTGGAGAGTAGAATCCATATCTTATTTATTTTTATACTGCCATCAGTACCTAGTACAATGAATTGCATAGAGTAAATGCTTTGTTGTATGACTGAATGAAAATGAATGTATAGTGAAATTCTGGGCTTTCTTTTCCAATTTACACACCTACTAGCAAGTCAAGTCCCAAGAGCTAGGCTGGCTGTACCTCCTCCTCAGTGTTCTAGGGATACTTTTGAGAAGTTTGGGGTGTCTTTCTAATGCTATCAGCTCAAGCCCCCATTCCAATATATTCTTCCCAATATCAATTGTCAGTAATTATCACATCAGTATCATCTCTAACCCATTAACATCAATTAATTTTTCCCAAGGGAATTTTATTGAAAATAATGCAGTGGGGTGGCTAGGTGGCACAATGAATAGAGCACCAACCCTGGAGTCAGGAGGACATGAGTTCAAATATGGCCTCAGACACTTAACACTTACTACTAGCCGTGTGACCTTGGGCAAGTCACTTAACCCCAACTGCCTTGCCTTCCCCCCTCAAAAAGAGAAGGAAAAAAGAAAATAATGCAGTAAGGATCAAAGTACCAAAAGGTCTACACAGACCTCTCCAATCATCCTTCTCACTCCTCACCCTCTATACCAGGGAGCAATCTTCCCTCTGCTACTCCATTTCTTGTGCAGAGTTTTAAAGTATGTGCTATTAGCATTCATTCCACCAAAATCACTTAAGGTGTTGTATAGCCTCTGGATAGGTTGCTTCTCTTCTTGAAAGGTACAAGCATCTCCACTGCCTGCTTGATTCACTGCTGGATTGGATTCTGTTAGTTGCTGCTCAGTGCTATGCCCCTCTCAAGGGCTGGCCGCAAACAGATCTTGATATGAACTACAGTTTCCCGACCTTTGGTGGCTCTCTCAGTCTTTCAGAGCTTACCAGACTGGAGCCTAATTCTTTCCTACTCCAATACTCATTCACCTAATAGCAGAAAGAACAAATAAAAAAGTAAAGAAATAGAAGTGCCGCGTGTTTGTGGATCATATGGTGGCCTGAATGGGGAGTTAAGGCCAAAGGCCAAAGATTCCTTTTATCTCTTGATTTGATTATTTAGAGCAGTGGTTCTCAACCTTCCTAATGCTGACTCTTTAATACTCGTATGTGGGTGTATCTGCGTGTGGGCGGACTCACCTGGAGACAGATAGAGGAGCAGTATCTCAGTTCCTAAGACCATTGGAAATATGTGTTGGTCTTAGGCTACCCCCAAAGGATTTGTGACCCACAGGTTGGGAACCCCTGATCTAGTGCCTTTTATGTGCACACTCAATTCTGACTCAGCAGCTAATCAAAAGACTTCTTTATCATGCAGTCAACTGAAAGAAAATAGTTATAGAATCCTGGGGAATAGGGCTTTCTCCCTTACCCTTACACTTCACCCCCAGCTCCCTTCATATACTTCCTTTTCGTTTAATTTTTTTCCCCTCAGTATGAAGAACTCACATTTATATGGCATGTTAAGACTGACAAATTACTTTCTTCATAACTACCCTGTGAGCTAGGTAGTATAAACATTATTATCCTCTTTCAGAACTGAGAAAACTGAACGTCAAAGAGGCTAAATAATTTGACTATAGTTTCACAAGTAAATAAGTATCAGAGGCTGTATTCAAATCCCAGTCTTTCATAATACACTTCTTTTAGAAACAGGCCCACCAAACCCTCCACATGGGCAGCCAATAGGCAGATCCTGTTGCATGTTCTCCCAGGACTTGGGCCTCGTTGGCCAATTCTCCCAATACAAAATAGATTCTGTGGTGAAAGCAAAAAAAAAAAAAAGGAAGAAAGGAGACTGAGTTTCAGTGTAATGAGTGGGAAATCTTAGTTATTTTTAGAAATGCTTTAAACTCTATGTAAAAGAAATCATGGTTTTCATATATAATCCCTCTTCTTATTCTTTATCTATTAAAAAATTCATGTTTCTTAGTGATTATAAAGTTGAAAATTAAAAAAAAAACTTTATAACTATCTTTTCTTTTCCAATACCTCTTACCCTACAGCTAGTAGCTGACTGAGGAAGCAAGAGGAAGGGGAGGTTTTGGCCACAGCCTACCATGCTAGGATTTAGTAATGCCTGTATAAGCATAAACCTGGTTCTGTCAGTAGGGAACAAATCAAGTTTCTTCAGGTTCATGGAAAGAGACGAGCCAATATTTGGACTAAGAAAACACCTCAAGAATGTAACTATTAGGGGAAGGAATTCCCTCACAGAATTTCTCTTTATTCTTTGAAATAGCCCCTGAAAATTAAGGAATTGGACTAGAGGACTCTGAATGTACCTTTAGGCTCCGAATCTATGATCCATTATGTTTAATCTAATTAGTCCTACCAAAGGAGTGATCATTTGAATTAATGCTATTTGTGTTCAAGAGGTTTTTCTTAAAATGAAAAGAATTGACCAAGTTTCCCCCCTCTTTTATTTTTTAAAACATGTTTATATCATATGCTCATTTTAATTCCTGCACCTGGTGGCAAGTACCTCTTGAGTGTTTTAGTGACTTACTGATAAATCAGCACCCATGCTCGGAAAAGTAAAGGGAAAAAATGCACAAAACTTAGATGCCCATATGAGATTTACCAAAGGATATTTTGTAAAGTAGATAGAATGAGACCTCAAAACGGCTAGAGATGAGGGCTCAGGGATGGATGGTCAAGGAAAGTGTTTTGGAAGAGGTAAGACTTTGACTCAGTCCTAAAGGATGGGTAATATTGCATAGGCTGAGAGGAGCACAGGAATTGTTCTATGTGAGGGAACCAGAGTATGAACAAATGTATGCCATGTGAACTGGAAAAGAAATGAAGCTCACTGGGTAGTTTCTGAAGTAATTCATAGGATGTGAGAGCTGACAGCCTGTGATGTCAGAGAGAAAGGTGAGAAAGGATTAGTTATGAGACCTGCAAGAGTTTGTAGGATTTCAGAAACAAAAAATGAGGGAGAATGAGAAGTCAAGCAAAAAGTCCATGATATGGAGGTGGAGCTGGTACCCCATCACTAGATGTGATATAGTCAGGAGGTAAAAAACTTACAAGTCCTAAAATGTAACATGTCTGTACTGAAAGTGCTTTCCCAAAATTTTCTTGTCTAGCTTCCCACCTCAATACAATTAGATTACATCCATGTGTATTTGTCTTCTCTTTGAGAATTATCAAAGGAAGCAATCTTAGCCATCATTATTCCCAGACTTTTTGTTTGCTTACCTTTAAAAAAAAAGCATCCCTGCCTTTCTGGTAGTGCAGCCTCGCATTTCCTTTCTGTTGTTCAAATAGTAACTGGAACAGTTTAAGGAAGACTGATTTTGAATATCTGAATATTTTGGATCTGGAAAGGGACCAATTATTCTGTATTAGGGGAAGACTTGTTTTGAAGTTAAGAGGGGAGGAGGAGGAGGAGGAGGCAGGAGCATGACAGAGGTAAACTTTCAAAGTGCCATGCCAGCTCCCTGAGGCCACTGCCAGCTCTGTAGTGGTACCTGGCCAAGCATCAGAATTATTGGGAACAGTGAGGGGAAAGTGGGAAGAAGGATGATAGAAGTAATTCCTTGGTGGACTCACTCTTCTGGCCTCCTTGTAACTATTTCTTTTAATTTAGGTTAACCGAAAATGGGGACCACCTAGATTTCGGCGAAGGAGAATTTGTTTTGGCTTGTTTTTTCCTCCTTCTGTTATTGCTCACATTTACCACCATGACTGTTGTTTTTATGACATCTGACAATTTTAAGAGAGTTGATTTTGAATTCCACCTTTGAGGAATGTGTTCTCTTTCCCCATTCTAATTTAGTTTTCACCCTCACTCTCCAAGGACTCTGAGAACATATTGGAGCCAAGGGGTAAAGTTATTTGTAGATGAAGTTTTTGTAGTTGAGCACAAACAGGTAATTTGTTACCAAATTCTTCTTTTAAAAAATATTTATTTATTTTAAATATTCTTTTCTTTTTGATTTTTGAGTTCCAAATTTTCTCCCTCACTTCCCCTCCCTGCACATTTAGGAGATAAGCAAAATTATATCAGTTATACATGTGAAATCATGTAAAACATTTCCATATTAGGTATATCACAAAAAAAATTAAGAAATCTAGAAAATTATCCCTCAATTTGCATTCAGAGTTCATCAGTTTTCTCTCTGGAGGTGAATAGCATTTTTTTGTCACGAGTACTTTGGAATTGTCTTAGAATTGTATTGATCAGAATAGTCAGCTCTTTCACAATTGATCATATTCCTGTTATTGTGCACAATGCTGTTCTAATTCTTCTAACTTCACTTTGAATCAGTTCATATTGGTCTTGCCATGTTTTTTCTGAAACCATCATCCTTGTCATTTCCTATCAAACAGTAGTACTCCATTATATTTTATGTGAACACAATCATATCACCTAACTTGTTCAGTCATTCCCCAGTTGATGGACATCCCCTAAATTTCCAATTCCTTGCCATCACCAAAAGAGGTACAATGAATATATTTGTACATATGACTCATTTTCCTTTTTCTTTGATCTCTTTGGGGTACAGATCTAGTAGTGGTATTGCTGGGTCAAAGGGTATGCATTTTTATAGTCCTTTAAGCATAATTCGAAATTGTTCTCCAGAATGGTTGAACCAGTTTACTACTCCACTAGAAGTTTATTAGTGTATCTATTTTCCCTCATTCCTTCCAGCATTTGTTATTTCTGATAGGCATGAAGTGGTACCTCAGAGTTGTTTTAATTTGCATTTCTGTAATAATAGCGATTTAGAGCATTTTTTCATATGCCTATAGAGAGCTTTGATTTCTTCTTCTGAAAATGGCCTGTTTATATCCCTTGACCATTTATCAACTGGGGAGTGGCTCTTATTTTTATAAATTTGACTCAGCTCCCTACATATTTGAGAAATAAAGCCTTTCTCAGAAAAAACTTGCTGTGAAAATTTGTGATAATACTTCATTGTCTATGGTACCTTTTAGCAAAATGTAGGTTTTTAAAAATTAGATCTGTTTTTGCTTTTGCTTTGTCTGAGATCGTGATTGCTACCCCTGCCTTTTTTACTTCAGCTGAAGTGTAATAGATTCTGCTTGATCCCTTTATTTTTAACTCTGTGTGTGTTTCTGTTTTTAA
>CM053590.1:123395467-123446518 GCA_028646515.1 Pseudochirops corinnae
ACACTGGGATGGCTGTTTTGGGGCAGTGGGTGGGGGAAAGAGGGGGAGAAAATATGTAACTCAAAATCTTGTGGAAATGAATGATGCAAACTAAAATAAAATTAAAAAAAACAAAACAATATATTGTTGGATTCTGGTTTCTAATACATTCTTCTATCCACTTCTGTTTTATGGGTGAACACATCCCATTCACAGTCAAGCGTTCCTAACTGTATATTTTCCTCCATCCTATTTTCTTCTGTTTACATTTCTCTATCTCTTTTTATCTTGTCCCTCCTCAAAAGTCTGTTTTGCTTCTGACCTAGTACTACTTCTCTTAATCCACTGTTGTTTTCATCACACACACATAGAGAGACAGACAGACACACACATGCACATTTCTTATCTCCTTCCCCTCCAATTTTCCTTTTGAGTAAAAACTAGATTTCTCTACCCAACTGAGTGTTTATTTATTCCCAATAATGTTCAAGCACTGCCTGCCACCCTCCCCCATTTTCCCTTCCACTATAAAAGCTATTCCTTGTGTACCTCTTTTATGTGAGATAAATTTTCCCTTCCTACCTTTCCTTTTTGCCTTCTCCCAGTGTATCCTTCTTTCTCATCCCTTCATTTGTAAATTTTTTTGGAATTCATCTCAACATATTTGACTCATACTCATGCCCACTTTTTACATAGACTCTAACTGCCCCAGTAATGATAAATTTCTTAAGAGTTAAAAAGTATCATCTTCCCATATAGTTTACATTCATAAACAGTTTGACTTTATTAAGTCCCTTCAGGTTTACTTTTTAATGCTTCTCCTGAGTCTTTTGTTAGAATGTCAGATTTTCTATTCAGCTCTGGTCTTTTTTATCAGGAATGCTTGAAAGTCCTCTATTACATGAAATGTCCATATTTTTTTTTTTTGCCCTTTCTCAGTATTGCTGAGTACATTATTCTTAGTTGTAATCCTAGCTCTTTTGCTTTCCAGAATATCATATTCCAAGACCTATGGTTCTTTCACATGAAAGCTGCTAAATCTTGTGTGATCTTGACTGTGGCTTTACAATATTTGAATTATCTCTTTCTGGCTGCTTGAAATATTTTAACCTTCACCTGGCAGCTCTGAGATTTGGCTATTTTATTGCTAGAGGTTTTAATATTGGGATCTCTTTCAGGAAGTGATCGGTAGATTCTTTCAATTTCTATTTTATTCTATGAATCTAAGATATCATGGCAGTTTTCCTTAACAATTTTCTGAAATATGATGCTTAGGCTCTTTTATTTTTTTATCATGGCTTTTAGGAGTCCAATAATTCTTAATTATCTCTTCTCCATCTATTTTCCAGATCAGTTGTTTTTCCGATGAGATATTTCAAATTTTCTTCTATTTTTTTTTTCATTCTTTTGGCTTTGTTTTATTAAGTTTGTTGTTTTGATGAGGTTTTTTTGTTTTTGTTTTTGTTTTGTGTGTGTATGTGTGTTTTTGGGGTTATCTAACTAAATCATTAGGCTTCTACTTGTCCATTTCTAATTTTTAAGGATTTATTTTCTTCAGTGAGATTTTGTGCCATTTGGCCTATTCTGTTTTTTAACATGTTGTTTTCATCAGTATTTTTTGTGCCTCTTTTACCTAGTTGTTAATTCTATGTTCATAATTTTCTTGTGTCACTCACATTTCCTCTACTGCACCTAGTTCTTTCTTTAATTTCTTCGGGAAATCTTGCTGGACTTGTGTCTAGTTAGCATTTTTCTTTAAGACTTTGGTTGTAGTTTTCCCCCACCTTATTATTTTCTGAGACTGTCCTGGTCTTCCCTGTTACTGTAGTACCTTTTTATGATCAAGCTCTTTTTTTCTTGTTCACTCATTTTTCCAACCTATTTTTTTACTTTGAATTTTATGTTAAAGTTGGACTCTGCCCACCTGGGGGTGGGGGCACTATCCTTCATGCTTTTTTGTATTGATGTTTTCAGAGCTAGTTCTAGGGATATGCAAGTTTTTGTTACTTCTTAGGTGTTGTGATTTGGGGAGAGGTATGGTCACTCCTCCCTTGGTCTGTGCTCTGGTCTCCATACAGGGACCACCTCTGTTCCCCTGTAGCTACAAGCACCAGGTACCCTGTTTCCCTATGGTCACAAATGTTGGTTCTCCTCTCTGCCCTGGAACTGTAAGCAGGGCTCCTGCTCCCTTGTGGCTGACTACACATGCTCCTCTTTACTCTCAGACTGTGACCTAGAACTGTATAGAGCAGTGGTTCTCAACCTGTGGGTTATGTTCAATTTAAATACATCCTGCATATCAGATATTTATATTACAATTCATAACATTAGAAAAATTAAAGTTATGAAGTAGCAACAAAAATAATTTTATGGTTGGGGGTCACCACAGCATGAGGAACTGTATTAAAGGGTCACAGCATTAGGAAGGTTGAGAACCACTGGTATAGAGTTCTAGAGGCAATAGAATTGCCAATCAGTGCCACCTGCACCCAGTGCAAGTAAAGGGACCTGTGTAATCTCTTTCTTACCTGTTGTCCAATCTCCTTACTGTCTCTGATCTGAGAGTTCCCAAAGCTGCTGCTGTGTTTGACCCAATCACCTCCAAATCCTGATGCTGGTGTTGCTGTTACTTGTGCTCTGACCTGGCCCTGACTCTGGTATCACAGGCCTTTCCTGCCAATCTTCTAAATTGTCCCAAGTTTGAAAAATGTCTCACCCTAATCTTTTGTTGACTTTGCTGCTCCAAAATTTGATTTGAAAAGTTATTTTAAAGTTGTTTGGAGAGGAATGTTGGAAGAACTAGATGAGTTGCTGTCTGTAGTTCACCATCTTGGCTCCCTTATCTACCAAATCATTTCTGTTAAAGTAGTTTTAGAAAGGACTTTTATGTATTTTAGTTTTATATCTGGTTATAGAACTTTGTCCTGATTCAGCTATCCAAACGTGTTCTTCAACATTTCATTTTTTAGAAGGAATTTTTAAAAGTACTGATGGTGTGACAGGCTGAAAGTCAGGAACCTAACATTAATGAGGTATTTGAAAGGAGCCAAGGTGTTTAAAGTGACAGCACTGTCCAGCTTGCTTGGTATATGGATGACAGTTTTGCTCTGCTACCCAGTGGGGTATTGGCTTTAGGACAGATGTTCTCAGTCACAGAACTTGTGCCAGACCATGTGGCCAGTGGAGAGTACTGGCTAGGAAGAAGGGGTGTGCTGGGGCATATTGGGTGTAGCATTTAAGGCAAATATGTATGGAAAGCTTTTTATACACATTAGATGCTATAGAAATATGAATTATTGCATTTATTGTAATAGCTCTTATTGGTAATGGATGTGGAAGGAGCAATAGCAACTTTTTGTTCTTTATAAAAAAAAATTTTTGACATTGTTTTGACATTACCATCATTTCCCAATAACTCCTAGATTCAAAGTATGCTTCCTTGTATCAAAGAAAAACAGTTAAGACAAACAAATGTACAGATCAGCCATATTTGACTATATATATATATATATATGTGTGGCATTCTACATGTGTAGTCCACTACCTCTTCACTGAGAGGAGGGGTATATATTTCATCATTAGACCTCTGAAATAAAAATTAGTCATTGCACTAATCTGAATTCTGACATCTTTCAGTAATATCTTTTTTTACATTCTTGTTGTCATTGTATATGTTATTTTTCTATCTTTATTCTCAATCAGTTCATGCAAATCTTGTTTCTCTGAATTTCTCATACTTTAATTTCTTATAATATTCCACCTTTGTATACACTAGTAAATCCATTCTCTAGTCAGCAGACACTCAGGTATCAGTATGATATAGGGGGGACAGAGCACTATTTTTGTAGTCAGAAATATCTAGATTCATATCCCACTTGTCATACCTATCAGCTGTGTGACCATGGACAAGTCACTTAAATTCTCTGAACTTTGGTCCTTATTTACAATAAAAGTCCCTTCTTCTGGGTTATTGTGAGGCTCAAATGAGACAATGGTTATATAAAGCTTTAGTAATAACAAATCAATAAAGAGAAGAAATAAAATCTCAAAAATGGACCCAGTTCTTGACAGCTGCTCCTTTTTTATTTGTGAGAAGCTATATTTCTGTTGAATTTTGTAAACAAACTGAGATGTCAGGGCCCAGAAAAATGATGCTTGTGTCTGCCATCCTCGTGTTTGTTCTAGCAGCTGTGTGCTGTGAGGGGGCAATGTTGCCATTACCAGTCTTGCTATTACCATTATCAATCTTCTCCTTGTTTCCCTAGTGTTGAGCTGGCTTCTGCTTTTTCCAGAGCTAGTGCTTCCATCCATATGGGATGGCCGTATCCATCTTAGCTCTCCTTTGTTGGAGATCCCATGTTATGGACATGAAACAAATTACCATCTCAGCCTTACATAGGTCTCCATGCTAATGAGTTCTCCAGTACTGACAAAAAAATCAACTAATTCAACTTTCTTATTTCATAGATAAGGAAACTGAGGCCCAGAGGAGTGAAATGATTACCCCAGGATAAATAGTGAGTCAACAGTGGAGCTAAAACTCAAACCGAAGTCTCCTTGCCCACAAAAGTATTTGTAGTATATTATGGTGGTCTCCCTTTGACTTCTCCATCAAAGGAATGGCTGTGTTTATAGTCAGAGGTTGGGGGAGTAATGGAGCTGTCTCTGAATTGGATTTTTGGTAATCATAGTCTCTATGGTTGAGACCGAGAATTTCATCCTTTGTGGAATGGAAATTGGAGAACTTGTTAGCTATTGAAACTTGTCCTTAAGAATCTGATCACCATTTCTGAATTTTGTATCCGAGTCTTTTAAGTCCAGGATGGTGTCTGACTAGGTTGTAGAATTGAAATTTGTCAGCAATTCATGATCCTTGGGTTTTTCAGTATAACTCAAGGAATTAGATTTCTGACTATTTGGCAACCATGTAATGGCTCAGGAATGCTGTGGCATTTTGCAAAGGATTTGGACTAAATGAATATCACTCTTCTGTTGTTGTTTAGTCATTTTCAGTTGTGTCTGACTCTTTGTGATCCCATTTGGGGTTTTCTTGGCAAATATTTTGGAAAGATTTTCCATTTTCTTCTCCAGCTCATTTCATAGATGAGAAAACTGAGGCAAAAAAAGGTTAAGTGACTTGCCCAGGGTCACACAGTTAGCAAGTGTCTGAGTCCAGATTTAAATTCAGAATGATGAGTCTTCCTGACTCCATGACACTCTACCCACCTCCTAGCTGCCCCTATCACTCTGCTAAGTTTCTTCTTTTCCTGATTATCACATTCACTCAGATGAACAGGAGAGGATTCAGGAATAAGGTGGTTCTTTGTTGGCATTAGATTCTTTTTACCTGTTGTGTTTTGCCTCGTACAGTTTTTTAAGTTTCATAAAGGAGCAGTTGTATAGAAAAGAAACATGATTTTGAGTCACTTAAATTTAGTCAGGTTCCTTGTGAACCAGCAAAGCCAGTCTAACCTGTTGGACTCTGGCTAGGTCACAGTCACATGTACCAATTGCCATATCTTAAGTTTTCCATATCTACTTAAGCCTTGGTTTCTTTAATAGAGACGGGAAAACAACAGCAGTCATACTTAAGACCTGAAGAACAGCAGAAAATGTATACTTGATTGAATTTGTCTTGTACTTGATTGAAAACATTTTGTATTTCCTTGTCTTTGTACGTGTTGTTCCTTAGCTCCCTTCAACACCAGAATGTAACCTCCTTGAGGGCAGGGACTGTTATTATTTTTGTCTTTGTATTCCCAGAGTCTGATATACTACAAGAGTTTAATATTTGTTTGATAAATGAATGAATGAATGCTGACTCTTGGAGGTAAGTGAAAGTGCCAGTTGGCATTAGTGTGGTTGTTCAGTACAACAACTGAGGCTACAAACTTGTTAATGAAGACATTGATACTGTATTTCTAGATCTCCAAGGATCTCTAAGAAGAGGATCTCCTGTTGGACCCTAGTGGAGATAGACCCTTCCCTTTCAACTCAGTCTGGTTCTGGGCTTGGGCAGTTGACAGATCGATTTTTGTGAGACAAGGAAGAGACAGTTCATGGGATATTTTCTAATTATCTTTCTTTTATCACTTAGCTGGTTTTAGCTAAAGATGAAATTTAGTATGCCAGGTGGGCTTGTGGCTACCCCACTCTTGAATCTTTGGTCTGCCTGCTGCTCTGAACCTTCCTTTAGCTTATTTTCCCAGTGTCAGTTTTGCTTTGCTTCGGTGTCAGTGTCACAGAATGAATTCCCATCTTGTCTCATCTGTCTCTAGGCAAAAAACCCTACAAATAATTTAAATTGCGAACCAGACCTTCAGTATGTCAAAGTATCTCAGTGATTCCAGATGTATGCCTTTTTTTTCTTTTCCTTAACCCAATCTTTCTTCCCATACAGTATCTTATTTGGTCCTTACAGCAGTCCTATGAGGGAGACAGGACAAGTATGATTATTGTATCCTATGTTGTATATATAGGAACATAGTCAAAAACCATAGCTCCATAGAAGGTGAGGGCTGAAGGGCATGTTAATGGTTATCTGGGTCCTGTTTTTCAAATACTAGGACTGAGGCCAAAGAAGTGAGGACTCTTTTTTACCACAGTTACATTGAAGTACCAATATTCAAACATGTGTCTCCTTTTTCTTTTTAAGGGGGGAAAGCAAGGCAATTGGGGTCAAGTGACTTGCCCAAGGTCACACAGCTTGTGAGTGTGTCAAGTGTCTGTGGTCAGGTTTGAACTCAGGTCCTCCTGACTCCAGGACTGATGTTCTGTTCATTGTGCCACCTAGCTGCCCCCAATGTGACTCTTTCAGTTGTACCATACTGCCTTAGTGTAATCATTAACCCAGGTGTTGATCAAGGTTAGAGTCTTACTCTAAAAAAACAAGGTTTTTTCTAAGAGAGTTGTCTGTGCTACATCTTTAAACATGGATTTGTAAAAATCAGAATGTTAAAAGAACCAGAAGAGGCACCTAGTCCAGGCCCCTAATTTATGGAAACAGAGGCCCAGAGAAGTCAAGTTGGAATGTGTGTGTGTGTGTGTGTGTGTGTGTGATGTGACAGGAATCCTGCCTATTTCTAGTTTATTTGAAACCGTGAAGAAGGGATTTAAAAAAAGATGATGTGATGTGCTTGATTCTCAATTAGCTAACTCTCACCTGAATGAGTACTTAGTAAAGCTGCTCAGGGAGATTAGCTTCAGATCAAAGAATAACCTTTTAATCAGAAACTTCCTTTAGGTGCTCAGAGGAGCTTTCGTTGAAGTTTTGTAGTAGATGAGGCTGTCAACTGTCAGTCACTCGTGGGACACCCCAAGGAATGCAACCAGAAGAGCCTGGCTATTTTGACCTGATCTTCATCAGAGGATTTTCCTTCTGGAGAGATAAAAATTTCTTTTAAGGCATAAAGATGAGTGTGTAGCTTATTCCCAACCTTCCCACCCTCACCCAAGTTCACTGCCATTAGTTATGATAGGTTTTACTTGAATGTCTCATACACCCTTGTCCTGGAAATTAACACTTGTCCTGGGAAATTCATGCAATTGCTTTGTTAAAATGAATGATCAGACTCATGCCTGCCTCTTAACCTCATACAGGATGCTTTCTGCAGACTCTGCTTAACTAGAGCAGGCAGCCTGTGTTTTCCAAGGGTTAGTGATGCATATACTCCATTGAAAGTGCCCCCAGAGACTAGAGGAAATCTTTCCATGGCTCATGAATCATAATTATAGGGACAGTAATAATAATTCATATGCACAGAGAATTATACTCTACATATATATGAATTTTCATAACTCTGTGTTGGAGAGTTAATACAAGCATTATCATCCCCATTTTGTGTGTGAGGAAACAGAAAAGTTTAATTCTTAGAAGTAATTCTTATATTCATGTAACTAATGAATGGAGGAACTGATAGTTGAACCCAGGTCTGTTGAATCCAAGTTCAGAGCTCTTTGTACTATGCTGGTTTTCTTCTTCATACATACAATAAGTTCCTAGGTCTCCAGGGCCTAGGGAGTCTAGATTTTGGCTCAGGCTAGAGAAATTCATTTGATCTAGTTTCTCTGTGGTTGGTGGTAGGAGTAGGGGTGGAGAGAGAATTCAGATTTAATGAGCCTTTTCTGCATTTTTGTGCTTCTGACTCTTGGTCGTGCCTTTTTTCCCTGGGTGAAGTCCAGGGAACTCCATAGCCAATTGACTATGAGTTCCCCTGAAATCTGACAGTATTCAAATTTTTGTTACTCTGAATCTGGAAATAGTTTGGGTTTTTCTGTCAATCCTCGTCTTCCCTGTCATCCTGCCAGCTCCCAGCTGAGTTTAGGAGGTATTTGCTTTGCTGCAAGGAGTTGGCTGCATAATTAGGTGGAGGTTCAGAAATGAGCTGTAGGGTTCTCTTGGAATATAAATTTCTTACATCACATGAGGGGGAGATGTAATTGGAAGAAGACAGCAGGGAAGTGAATGTTATCAGTGTAATCAATGCTTTTTTACTTGTAGGTTTAAATAAGTCAAGTGAATTGGTATTCATTTAAAAAGTTGGCTTTACCTATTGAATTAGGTTGTTGAAGTCCTCACTGAGATGACCCAGGATCTCTGCAATCTAAATGCCAAGTCCCAGGGTTAACAGGAGTGCTTCCTATGGGTGCAGAGTTATAGAGGCTCATTCTCATGTCATTTTTTTCTAAAAAATGTGACATTTTTTTCTAAAAACTTATTTTCCAGAATTCTATTGGTAGATTGGGAGTGGGGGGAGGGGACAATTTTTTAAGATCTGGTGTTTCATTTTAAATTACTTTTGAGACTTAGGAAGATAAAATAGGTACTTTATAGCCCATAAAACTTAACTGTTTTCAATACTGGGTAAAACTTGAAACAGAACTAAATTTCAGGTGTAAAATGCAGAATACATTATTGCATCACTGAACACAAGTTGACTTCTGAATTGTATCTGTGCACTGCTAAAAGGGTTTGGTGGTGGGTGGATAGTACAAGTCACATTTTGTAACCAAGTTGGAAGGAGAATATGACTATAAACTTGAGTGGTGTTTATTGCCTTGAAAGAGCTTTAGCCTTGAAACTGAAATATACAGTACAGCAATTTATAATTCAGGCCTTTCAATAAATTCACTGGCATGTCTATTGACAGGACCAGCTTTAAAAAAAATTTTTTTTTAAAGCATTGCATGTAGATCATTGTTTAGCCTATAACTTTGATCCAACTTCTATCCCTCAAAGAACCTGGGAACAAGAAGGCTGTAGGGGCCCAGGGACTCTACGAGACTGGGTCAGAAGTTTGTAAAATCATACCCTTGACACAATCACTAGTCCCTCCATTTCTTCCTATTTTCTTAGTAGTAGCCATTCTTTCCTCATTTCAGTTTTTATTGCTAACTAGGGCAATTAAATTTTTTCAAACTCCACCCTTGATTCCTTTACCCCTTTGTCTTTCCATTTGTACCTTCCCAATCTCAACCCTGGATTACTTCCTCATTAAGTGTCCTTTTTGCTCCTACTCTCAAGCTGCTGGTTGTTTCTAGAGGAAGTTAAACAACCGTGATGACTGCATAAATTACAAAGTCAACTGTTCTTATGAAGACAAAAATCTTTTGAAAGACTTTGGAATTCTGGGTGGCAGTTACTCCCCACAAATTCAGTGGGCTGATGACAAGTCGTTCTTCTCACCTCCTAACAGAGAGGTGATGTATTTGGGGTACAGAACGAGACATTTGGACGTGGCCAGTGTGAGATAACAAATATGCTGGTCAGAAATACAAATCTCTGTCTCGAGGGTGTTATTTTTCTTTTCTTTTTCCAGGGGATAGGCAGGTAGAGAGGAGAGAAGATAGAATTTTGTTCACCAAAAAAAAGGATAAATTTTAAAAATCGAATCCATCTGTTCTCAATTGGGCCCTCACTGCTGTGAAGCCATAATCCCTTTATGTTTTCCAGACTGACTAGCATACTCACTGAAGCAGTTCTTTCAAGTTTTCTCCTCTTAGAACTCTCTGTGTTGCCCTCACTGCTCTGTTTGCAGAGGACGTCGCTTCCTGCTCTCCTGAGAAATTGAAGCAATCCAGTTTGACCTAACCCATCTTTTCTGCTCTACGCCTCGGAATCTTCACCCATTCTCACCATTTTCTTTCGCTACATTCTGAGGGAGACATAACCCTTTTCCTTGCCAAATCTAACCCTCCTACATATATTTTCGATTCTATCCCTCCCATCTTTGAGAAATTCTCCCTTTAATAATGTTTTCTCTGATTTTAAATCTCTCCCTATATCTGTTAGCTTCTTCCTTGCTGCCTACACACATGCTCAGTTCTTATTCTCCTTGACCTTTCTGTAGCTTTCAGCACTGTTGACTGTCTCCACTTCCTGAATATTCTCTCCTCCCTTGCTTTCCATGAAACTTTTCTCTCCTGATTCTCTTAATTGTCTAACTTACTTGGTCTTCTTTTCTGGGCATCATTCATTCCTTGTTTTCATGGAATGTTTAACATGGGCATCCTCTATAGCTCCTTCCTGGTCCCTCTTTTCTCATCTTCTCTCTGTCTCCTTCTCTGTTTCTGTCTCTCTCTCTCCCTGTTCCTGTCTCAGTGATCTCAACAACTTCCATGGGTTCAATTTAATAGCTTTCTGATGATGGCTTCTAGATCTATATATCAAACCTGAATCTCTCACCAGAACTCTAGACCCAAATCATTCTAACCCAACATGTCAAAAAAAGAACTCCTCTTCTCCCTTAAATGCACCCCACACCAAAATTGCTGTTTCTGTTGAGGATATCACCATCTTCTCTATCACCCAAGTTTGTTATTTTGTGGTCATTCACAATTCTTCCCTCTCTCTCATCCCCAATACCTGAGTGCTAAGTCTCGTCCATTCTATCCCCATGATTATCTCATAAATTTGTTAAAACTATTCTACTCACACCACTGCCAACCAAGTGTAGGCCTTCGTCCCGTCTGCTCGGAGTATTTCAGTAGTATTCATTGATCTGCCTGCCTTTAATCCCTCCCCTCTCTGATCCATCCTCCATGAAGTTACCGAAATAATCTTCCTAATTTACATGTCTAGCAATGCCCCTTACCTACCCAAAAATCTTCATTGACTCCTTATTGTCACTAAAACAAAACCTAAGCTCCTTAGCCAGGCATTTTAAGTTCCTCTGCAATCTGGCTCCAACCCAGCTTTCTAACCTTATTTCATATTTATTTATCTTTATGTATTCTGTGTTCCAGACAAACTAGTTTACTCAATGTTCTCCATTTCTTTGTGTTTGCCTATACTGTTCTCAATGCCTAGAATATACTCCCTCCTCAATTTCACCTCTGTTAATCTTTATCTTCTTTCAAGACTCAGCCCAAGCTCCTCATACCTTTATGAAGCCTTCTTCAACTATCCCTCTTCTATTTTGTTTTTTATCTTAATTAAGTTTCTTCCAGTTCTAAAATCTTTGATCTTAGGTCACAATATAACTATCAAGTTTGTAATGCATCTCAAAAGAGAAACATAGGCTTAATAGTAGGGTCACGTGAGAAGATCAGCAGCAAAAGCCCTTGTACCAGATATGGGTACTACCTTTTCCCTCACCCGCTCCATAAAGCATATATGTGGGGCAGTACATAGAGATTAGATTTGGAGCAAGGAAGACCTCAATTGGAATCCTTCAGACACTAAGTACCTTCGTAAACTTGGGTAAATCTTTTACTTTCTTTCAGTTTCCTCATCCTCCTCCCAACTCCTTAATCCTTTATAATCTCAGTCGCAACCCTCCCCAGTTCCTATTCTCCTCTATCACACCCTCTGGATCCATTGTTTATTGTTAACAAACTACTTAATATTCTAGACCTCTTTCTTTCACATTCCTTCATTCTTCCTTTGCTTGATAAAACCTAGTTTTCTCCTAGAGACACAATAGCTATTGACATCCTCTCTAAAACTGACTATTTCTTTTTTCATACCCCTTGATACATAGGGGCAGAAGGGAGTCATCATACTACTTGTTCCTGACTTCTATTTTCAGACTTTACTACTGCCAGTATCACTCAGTACCCACCTCTGTTCATTTCGAATTGACTCCATCCTGTCTAGGTTTTGGTTACTGTCATCTATGACCCTCTGGGTCACTCTCCCTCCTCCTTAATTGGTTCAGTACCTGGTTCATGTTCTTTTTCTAACCCATGCTGTCTTTGAATGCCTTGACATTAGAGTTCCTCAACTTCTTTAGTGACCACAACCTTTGTTTCCTGTCAACCTCAACCACTCACAGAAGTGACTCAGTCTTAGATCTGACATTGCCTTACTCAGCTTTATTTGCTCCAGGTGGCAGAATTCCCAGTTATGATTGCTCAGAATGCTTAGGTCTCTCAATTTCTCCAGTAGGAAAGTGGGCTTAATAGGTTGGTGGATAAATGAATGAATAATGAGTATCTTGTCACAGTAAACAGAAGGTTCATAGAAAATGCAGCAATTCAAAGCTTAGAAAGGAGATCTTAAAAAAATTCTTTCTGTTGAAAACAGAGGCCCAATTTTTGATAAGAAAAAAATAAAGCCAACATTTTATTCCTAGAATTACTGGGTCCCAGCCTAGTCTCTGATTCTTTAGGGCTACTGTTTTGAAAGTATCCCTTTAGGACATAGGCATATGAATGTGGGGTTTTTTAAGCTGGATTCTTCTGGGCTTTGGCAGTCCACCACAAGTTCCTTTGGATGCCTTATATTAGGGGCACCTAGAATAGCTATTTTGTGGGCAGTGCAAGAGGGTTAGGCTTAGAATTAGGAAGATTTGAATTCATACCCAGCCTCAGACACAATAATGATGTGAACCCCTATCCATCCATCTATCCATCCATCCTTCCTTCTTTCCTTTCTCCCTCCCTCCCTTCCTTTCTTCCTCCCTTCCTCCTTTTCTTCCTTCCTTCCTTTCCACCGTCCTCCCTCCCTTCCTTCCTTCTTTTCTCCCTCCCTCACTCCTTCTCTCACTGCCCACCTTTCCCAACAGGCTTTCCTCTTGAGTTAGTGTTTACCTTTCTGTGAGAATGGAATTTCAGTGACTTTCCAGTTAACATTAAAGCAGTAACCATTGCTCTTCACAAGGGTCTTTCCTTCATTCACCTCTGCCTCTCCAGCTCTGGTTCCTTCACACTCTTTTACTTCAGCCACCCCTGCTTATTATGTCTCACACCTGCTTTTCCTCATTTCTAATTCTCATTCCTAGAGGAAGCTAGATGACACAGTGGATAGAGTGCTGGACCCGAAGTCAGGAAGACCTGAATTCACATCTTTCCTTGGATAACAGCTCTGTGATCCTGAGCTGTTTATTTAACCTCTCTCAGCCTCAGTTTCATCATCTATAAAATGAGCATAATAATAGCGCCCATTTCACAAGGTCGTTGTAAGGATTGAATGAAATAATATATCAAAATCTTTAAAAGAACACTTACTGATTTTTCTGACGGTCCACTCACCTTGTGCAACTGCACATAAGGAGTTTTAAAAGCAAATTGTGAGCAAACCTGAGGAAGGATTGACAAGGTTGGATTTGGAGAACTTGAGTTCAAGTCCCAGGATGATCACTTATTCTTTGTGTGACCTTGAGCAAACCTTAAATTACCTCAGTTTAGTTTTCTTGTCTGAAAAAATGTGGCCATCGACATTAGCCCAGATGACTTCTGGGTTCCTTCTAGCTCTGCTTCAAGGATTCTAGGTCTCTAGTTGCTTCCAAGCTCCTATGTAGTTCATTTACGAATCAAGTAGTTGATCCTTAATCTTTTACTATCTTTTAATGAAATCTTCCCGACCTAAAGAAGGATGCCTTCTATAAAATGAATGTATCAGTGATTATTTTGCCCTATAAACATAATCAATCCCCAAAGCTAAATAGATGGGTAAATAAAGGAGAAAAGGGGGATCATCTGTCTCTCTGTGTAGCTTTCTCTGTCCCTCTCCCCTTTCTGTGTATGTGTATAAAATTTTTTTCTCCAAAAAAAATAGGAATGAAGAGAGGAAGGTTGGGGGAAAGTGTAAGATATATATAGCAAGACACACACAGAAGGGTGTGTGAGAGAGTGAGCGTGGTGGGGTGGGGTGTGGGGGGGCGGGATGTGTGTGCTGCCTGCGCCCTGGGAATGTGTGAGAAGGGCTGGTGCTGTATGGGAGGTTGCAGGCAGGAAGCAGCTGGAGAGGAGGAGGAGCAGCAGCAGGAGCAGAAGCAGGAGCTACCCTGCTTTCTTTCTTGGTCTCAAAGCGCCCGAATCAATTGAGTTAGAATTACAGATCCAGCTGAAGTTTGGCTGCCTGTTCTGCAGTGGGGAAAAAGAGTGGTGATACCAGTTAGTGACCAGAAGCCTCCCTGGAGATCCTTCATAAGACGGAATTTCTAGCTTTGCAGCCAAGGAATCTCCTGCCCTGCCTTTCATCTGGTGGATTTCTGGGCTGTGCCTTGTTTCCTACATCAAGTTTGCACCGTTCCTCGACAGGGAGCCTGCTTGGCACTGGAGCCTGTCAGTTCGGTGCAGCTAACAGTAGCTTCTTCATTCTCCTTGCCAGGCGTGCAATCAGCAACGGGCTTTGTCTTTGTTAGAAAGTTCATTATGTAGCTTCGGTGTTCCATTGACAAATTCTTCGGGATGGTTTTCTTTTAAGAGAAATCACTTGGGTTCTATAGTTGAGCATTATTTTCTCCCCCATTTTTCTTAATCCTCATTTTGATTGTAGTAGCAAGGTAAGTGTTGTAGAGTGCTATTGGCTATGCACAGCAAACTGGGACAGGAACAAAATATTATTGATAGAGAGTAACTGTGTTAATTATATAACCAGTCTGGGGCTCTGCTGCTGATGGGTGTCATTCTGGCAAGACAGATGTGTCAAATTTGTGCACTAAGGACAGCATCTTTAAATTTGCAACATGTATACAGATAATTGGTATACCTTGTTTGTATACATAAAAAAACATTCATTAATTATGTGAGCCTGTGTACAGATGTGATTTTCCTTGGCTATGTGTTCATCCACATGTATACTGATAGATAACCTGTCCATTTTGTATGTATCCATATGTTTATATAGATATAATCCATTTTCATGTGTGTATATATGTGTGTATATATACAGATGTATGTATATATGAATGGTATGTATACATACATATATATTCCACATATATATCCATATAAATATAGCTTACCTATGTCTCATGGATATGTAGTAATAACCATCCATCTTGTGTGTGCACGTGTGTATGTATACAAATAATTCAACCATGGAGGGGAGGGCATCAACAATTAAACCATCCATTGTATATATGTAGACAGATAAGTTATCAATTATGTGTGTACACAAATACGTGGATATAGATTATCCACCTCAAGTATGTTTATTTGTACAAATAAACTATTCATCTCTGTGTATATATAAACTGCTTATATGTTATATTTGTGCATGTGTACAAATAATCCATCCATTTCATATGTGAGCTTATATAATCAACTCATCTTGTATGTGTATACACAGGTGCAGATAACCCATCCATCATCTCACACGCACGATAGTACTTTGTATATCAGTTAAGCTGAGATTGTACTGTTGTCTGTAAAAAATCTCTAAGACAGTAAAGATAGGATATTCTTTATAATAACTGTGTTTACCTTGTGACTAGACATTGGAGTGGGGTCATTCTTAGAGTGGATATTCCTCCAAGGAACCCAGAGGTGTAGCAGGACTGAGGAAGGTAAAGTCCTAGAGGTTTGCTACTTTGGGCTTTTATGATGACCTGAAGCTGGATAGATAAGATGCAATAGCTGGTGCTGCTATGTTGAATTGCCAGCTGGGAGTTAAGTGAATAGGATAGGAATTCTTGTGAAGGCACCAGGAAGCAGTCTTTTACCACTGAGTCTTAAGGTCCATGTAGGGCTTGGATGGGAGCTTGGCTAGTTAGAAGCATCCCTCTCACTGTGCTGTGGTCAAGTACAGGGTATGAATGATTCAGCCAGGGAAGATTTCCTCCAGAAAAACCGGTGAGCTGGTAGTGAAGGGAGACTGACATTTTCCCTAGGACTGCATGGGACTGGATATTGCCATTGGATCTTGTACTCGCCCAGGAAAACAAAAAATCACTTAACCTCCCTGGGCCTCAGTTTCCTCATCTGAAAGTGGGAAGGTTGGACCAGATGGCCTCTGAGATTCCTTCTGGCTTTAAGTCTAAAATTTAAATTTAAAAAATCCTATACAGATACTAGGGTGAAGAGAGATTAAGACTTTATAGGCTATTAGAAGGAATTGATACTGAGAAGAGAAGCTGCATCTCTAATCAGAAGATGAAATTTGGGGTCTAGTATGGACAGGACCATTTTAAAGCTTAACTTAATGTAGCTATAGAATTCAGGTCTGGTGGGCTTGACCCATGGTCAAAGACAATGAAGTCTGTCCCCAATCAAATCTCCCTGAGCTTTGGCAGCCTATTTCAGGGCTATTATCCACCATTAATTAGCCCATGTAAGCAAATGATTTGGGTTTATTAGCAAAACTATTATTACTAATAAAATAATAATCCTCTACAATTGTCTAGATTCTAGTGTAAGGGTTCTGTGTGTATGTGTGCATGTGTGTGCAATGGACCCCTTTGGTAGTCTGATGAAGTCTCTGGTTCTCTTCCTAGAACCATATTTTTGACTGCACAAAATTAAATGCATTTGATTACAAAGGAAACCAATTCTAATTTATCAATATATAAAAAGTATTTAAAAATAAAACAAATTCACAGGACCTTGACCTAAGAAACCCTGGTCTAATGCTTTATAATTTATAGAGCACATACATGATCTTAGTTATCTTCACAACAATCCTATGAAGAATGTACAACAGATACTATTACTCTTTTGTACAGATGAGAAAGCTTATGGGACTTGCCCTGGTCATGTTGCTGTTCAGGGGCAGAGCCAGGATTTCTGCTTTTCCATCCAGTACCCTTGTCACTATGCTCCATCATTGCTTTTTTTCAATTCATTTGATGAGAAATTTCCCTCTGCTTTGGAGCATAGGATAGTTTTTCTGGGGTTCCTAGGTTCTCAGAGTTGTACAACCAGCTCAGCAATCAGTCATTTGAGAATGCTGGGCCTGTCCTGTTTGGAGCAAGAGGCTTCCCTTGGCCAGTTGCCACACTGTTGTGTCTGTGACCAAATCACTCATGTAAGTCCGGAGGACTTTAAGTTTTCTGCTTTACCAGCTTCTCATTTGCCATGTGTTTGGTTCAGAATTTCTAAAGGCACATTCTTCCCACTCCTTCAGGGTTTGAGAAGGTGGATTGGAATGAAATTCTAGGGTCAAAGGTCATTTTAGCCCTCAGGTAATACCCATGTTTAGTGTCTGTGGGTGATTCATTTCTGCCATGGACACCTGTCCCAGGGTGTTATCAGCATGGGTTGTTAGGGACTCCAGGCAGACATCACACTTATCCTTCTGCTGGGATTGCTTTCCTCTCTGGGGTGATGATTGTATTAGGGCAAATCAAACATGACCTTCTGAGGTCAAGAATTCTTCAGCTAAAGGGATTTTACCCAGGCTTCAGAACACAAGCCAAATAAGGGTAGCTGTAGGTCTACAGAAGATGAACAAAGATTCCTTAAACATATATTATTCAATCTCCCAGCCAAATAAGGGGTGGATGAGGTAGAGGGAATGGGAGAGCTAGAAGAAGTCTCTTTATCACCACAACAGAAAAATCACAATGTTGTCATATCTTCCTACCAATGTGAGCATGCCAAAGGTACATCAGAGACATTCACTAACTTCACTGCCATCTTCTCTTCCTTTTTTGGCTCCTAGGGAAGGTTGGAGGAGAGAGGAGACAGAAAGGAAAAAGAGGCACAAGTAGCCTAGAATACTTTAGAGCCTCACAGTCTCTATCATTGATGTATAGTTTAGGATCTTAGGGAAAAGAAAAAAGGAAGGAAGGAAGGAAGGAACCATTTGTCTGGAAGTAAGCAATTTGGGAGGCAGTATGGTATAGTGGAAATAGCACTAGGCTTGGACTAAGGAAACATGGATTCCAGTATTTTTGCTACCAGTGACTCGTGATCATGAACAAATTACTTGCCCTCTATGTCTATATATCAATTTCCTACTCTATAAAATGAGAGGCTTGAACTAAATGATCTCCAAGATTCCTTCAAATTTTAATGTTATAAAATTGATTGTGTTCCTGTCCTTATCTATGCTTCAAAGATCAAGGAGAAGATGGGACACAAAGCAAATCTTAGGCCCCTTATGGGGGCTGGCAGTATAAATTGATGGGAGAAGGGCAGGAAAGGAGACTTAGGATGGGAACTGCTGGGAAGGCAGGGAGACTACATAAGAACATTGGTTGCTCAGATGAGCAAAAGGGTAGGCACACGGTTGGGAAGGAACTGAGGACTACTTGGTCTCCTTCACGGTGTAGTCCCTAGTCAGTCCAGTCCTATAGACTGTGTAGGATATGTTGGCAGAGGTGGTCTGGAAGTTGCTAGGGAGTGGACTTACCTCCCTTTATTAGGACCTGTCAACTTCAAGTGTCCTCTTCTCCATCCAAGGTTGGTTCCAAAGTATAGGAAAAGTGGGTAGATTGATCCTTTTTGCTTAGAGTTAATCGCTTTCCTCTGTTTGAGGCCCTATGATTTGCCTATTCAGAGATGCCCAATGCCTTTCAGGACCCTTGGTAGGTAAAAAAGTCTCTAAGGCAGTTGGGTGATTGAAAGGGGTGGTAAGAAGGGTGTTGTCCCATGAATAACTTCAGAAAGAAAGGTCAGCAAGTCATTAACTACCACTGACTGGGCCTCTTTACCATCCAGAGCTAATTCTCTAAAGGGAAGTTTTCTGGATTTAACTAACATTATGGTACAGTGGAAAGAGTACTGGCCTTAGCTTCCTCTTCTGAAAAATGAGAAGGTTGGAATAGATGGCCTCTAAAGTCTTTTCTAGCTCTAAGTCTCTGATAATGTGATCTATGATCCTCTGAGCTTTCTTTTGGTTCTGCTAAGGTCACATCAGTTAGCTTCTTGGGGGAACTTTTAAAAAAGATTCCCTGGAAATGAGTGGTTATCCTAGGTGGGGGCTGGGAACAGGTTGCTATGGCAGCCCTGGCTGAAAATTTTCTGCTTCTTTCCAGTGTGAGAAAACCAGGCAACTATTCTGAATTGATGTAAGTAAGGGGTGATAGGAAAAGTACCTGCAGCACCTTTGATGGGCTCTGCTCTTGCATTTCCAGAAGGGGTGCCAGGAGGAGAGCCTGAAGTATCTGGGGGGCAAGAGCCTCCCTGGCCTGCTGTAGCCCTTCTGGAACTTGTATTGTAGAGATACTCAGTTGGCCTAGGTAGTTTTCACCTCTAGGATTGGAGCAAAGTCTGAAATAGCTATCTAAACAATGGAATGATTTGGCAAGATATCCAAGCCTGTTTATAGATCATAGCAAAGAATGGCACAGAGTTCCATGTGGCCCTGACCAACCTGCTTACAAAGGTCTTGCAGGGACCAGCAGGGATCTTGTAGTGGATATCAGTGTCTGGGCCTTAGCTTTCCCAGCTGCTAAAGTTTGTAACCTATGTCGTTGGTGTTTGGAAACCATCTTGGATCTGATTTTCTTTTCTGATCTCTGCCCTTTTGACTGGGGTTTTCTCACGGATTATCGTGTCAAATATCTCCCTCTCCATCTCCCTCTCCTCTCCTCTCCTCCTCTCTCTCTGTCTCCCTCTCTCTCTCTGTCTCTGTCTCTGTCTCTCTCTCTCTTTCTCTGTCTCTCTCTCTGTCTGTCTCCCCTTCCATAATAATAACCTGCTTCAAGGTTTGCAAAGAGCTCTACATTGAACACCTCAGTTGATCCTTACAATAACCTTGTCATGTAGGTGGCATTATTATCCTTATTTCATAGATAAGTAGATTAGGGTGCAGAGAGGTTCAGTGACTAGCCTCAGGTCACAGAGCTAGTTAAGTATCTGAGGCAGCTTTTGAACTCCAGCCACTGTTGCCTCCTAGCTGCCCAAAGAGACACGGCTGGAACAAGCCAAACAGCACTCTCCAAACCCTGAGGCCTTCTTCCTGGGAAAGGGATCGATCATCCATGGCACAAATGGGGAAACCCAGAGCCAGGTCTCAAACAGGAGGCAGATAAAAGGGTGACAGTTCCCAAGGAATGAAGAATCTGTCTTTTATAAAGGAGACAGTTAAAGGAGGAGGGGATGAAGGTAGTTATTTTGGTCTGTGTGTGTTCAGAACCTCAGCCCTGCCTAAGCCCTAAGGATCTGGGGTTCCAATGATGTAGGAAAAACAACTCTTTCTCAACCTGAGCCAGAGAAAACTGCAGTTTTGGTGCACACTTGGTGACATTTGGATGAAGCAACAATGAAATAGCCAGTACCTGCTGCTCAGAAGGTCATTTGTGGCTCACTCTTTGTTTCTCAACATTGAAATACTTGCATTGGCTGGGAGTTAATAAAGCAGCAGTTCTTCACCTTTTCTATGTCATGGACCACTTTGGCAGTTTAGTGAAGCTTAAGTCTTTAAAATAAAATAAATAGGATCATAAAGGAAACCATTCATATTAAAGTACAGTGATTTTTTTTTTTTAATTAACAGACCCTGGGTTAAGATTTTTGTGCTAGAGGGAGCTGGGAACTGATTAGCTTCTCATCTCACATACCCCTGGCCTAGGTGTTGCAATGAGAAGCTCCTGATTGGTAGCGTAGGTTAGAATGGCAGCTAGGTGGCGCAATGGATAGAGCACTGGGCCTGGAGTCCCAAAGATTAATTAATCTCCCCAAGTTCAAATCTGACCTCAGACATTTACTAGCTGCGTGACCCTGGGTGAGACATTTAAACGTCCCAGTTTCCTCATCTGTTAAAATGAGCTGGAGAAGGAAATGGCAAACCACTCTAGTATCTTTGCCAAGAAAACCCCAAATGGGATCATGAAGAGTCAGACACCACTGAAGAATGATTCAACAACAAAAAGCAAAAAGAGGGGAAAGACTACTAGATTAGGAACAGGGAGACCTGGATTCTAGCCTGACTCTGTCCCCACCATGTGACACCGGGCAAGTCAACCTTTTGGGTTTTATTTTTCACATATGTTAAATGATGGGGCTGGACTAGATGACCTTTCAGTCCCTATATCCATGAATGAAAGTAACTTCTTAGTTAATAGGCTCACCTTTGTGCTGATATTCTCAACCAGGTTCTGATGGCTAACCTACATTTAATCCATAGATTCTAATTCTAGATAGATGAAAATAGATCTAGTTGATTTTTGTTTTCTCCTCTGACTCTAGAAAATGGTCCTGGAGGGCCTGAAGGATCTTCCTAGTTCTGAGGCTAGCTCTCTCTGTCCACTATGCCACAGTGAGCAAAACAGGACACAGTCTCAGTCTCTTAGGAATTGTCAGTAGTACAAAGGAGACTAGAAGCCTGGTTATATTTGATCCTTGGTATAAGTGCTTGGCTAGCTGGAGTGGATGTCCACATCCTGGAAGGCTGCATCAGTTAGATTTGCAGCAACATCAGATTAGGTTCCTCTCTACCAGATTCATTGTAGGATCAGTGCTGTCCTTGGCTGGAGGAAAGGGTTAAGGAGCATTTCCCACTATGCAAGAACAAGTTGTGAGCAGACTTTGTCCTTCTCTTTTTCCCTCTCATGATTGATGTCCTTCCATCCATTTCTATATCACCGAGGGAGCAGGTACTGATAATACAAACCCTCCTAGATTCTCAGATAAACTTTGCTTTGCTTTCTCTTTACTTTTGCTTCAGGTTTTTTTTTTTTTTACTTTCTCTTTGTATTTGGGAATAATTCCTTTAAAATGGGATCCTTGTTGAAGTCCAGTGCTCCACAAAGCAGAATTCATATTAGAATCACAGTAAGTTCCCTAGAGAGAACCCTCTGGGGAGTTTGAGCTTTTGAAAAAGGTCATGTCAGTCTAAGCTATTTTTCCTGTAGGGTGGATCCCAGGGATACCTTAATAGTTAGCCGTATCAGCTTAATAATAGTTAATAGTCATGTAGACCTTCAAGGTTTTCCAGTTACTCAACATAGATCATATCATTATCTAGAATGAAGTGTCCTGTGCAGTAGCTAAATAGCTATAACTTGGCTCAATTATCAGTGATGGAACGATGTGCAAAAAGTTCATTTCTATCTAACCTAAAACCTTTTGTCCTCCTACATCAGAAAGGTGTGCTCTGTGTTGGTTGATGATGCTGGAGCCACTGAAATTCTTCATTTTCTTTTCAAGTAGGAGTTCTGGTGAGGGCTTGGGAGTTCATGGATACACTTTAATTTTCAATCACATGCAGCCTAGAACAGTCACTCTGTTTGGGTTTAAGGGCATTGTCTCATTTTGTGCCATGTTTTGTCTATGTATTTGAACAGTATCATTAAAATGTATTTTGGTAATTATGTAATTTGAGCTCCTTGGTGTTGATGTTTTGCATATTCATTCAATTCATTCATTTGTTTATTCATTCTTTAGCTAGTCCTTAGTTCTCCAATTTTATGTGATTTCAGTATTAAGGAGGCACCTATTACCTTGAAGCCAGATTTCCTTCCCTCATTCCCTAGAATTCCTCTGTTGTTGCAGGTTGTAGGAAATTTTGCTCCCCAAAAGGAAGGGGGTCCTGGAAGATTTATCTGTATCACAGAATTTTCTTTTTTTTTTTGGCATTAAAAACTACTATGAAGACCAGGGATTAAGAGCTATAGGTCCAACATTCTTAGCTAGGATTTATTGACAGGCCAGAGTTACAGTAGGAACCCTAAGAGATAAGCCAATTCTATAGACTGTATCTGATGGATCTGGGTTTTCACTATTGTATTTTATTTAACCCTGCTTCTTTTTTTACCTCAGTGCACTGTTTTTCCTCTCTTAATAGTTACCTGGTAAGAAAGTCAAGCTGGGATCCCAAGGCATGTGTTGGACTTGAGAGCTAGTCAGATCTCTCTTGGGCAGCATGATGCACCAGGCCCAGTGCAGCTTCCAATGATGTTTGCTAGGAATAGATTGAAAAGATCAGGACGTGGCATTGCCTTTCCAAGAAAATCTCTAGGAAGCATCCTGGCCAAAAAGAAGGGGAAAAAGCAAAAACCCCCTCAGACCCTGAGGGAAAAAATGAAGAGGTTGTTGCAGGAGCCTCAAGAAGAAAACTCTGTTGATCCAAATACCTGCTCAGAGCTTTCCTCAGCTGATTCAAGGTCAGCTGTGATAGTTTGTGACATCAGGAATAAGCCCTCAAGCCCTATTGGAGCCTCTCCTCCAGACAGGAGTTTGCTGCCTACTTGCTGTGGGCAAGTGGTCACAGTTAGCAGTGGGAAGGTAGAAATGACCTGCAACAATTGCTCTGGGCAACACACTGGCCCTGGTATAGGTGGACCCCAGTTGGGTAAGGTGCAGCTCAGCCCCTCAAAGCCTGACTCTCAGGACTGCTCCACTGGGAGCCCTGCCATTAGCCAGCAGGAACTCCCTGAAAGGGAAAGACACAAACCCTCTCTATCCAGGGGTGGCAGCCCCAGGCAGCAGCCAGAGCCCTCTGGAGATGTGGTAGACTACATTGTGAAAGAGCTACAAGGGATCAGCCGTCTCCAGTTGGAGATTGCTGAGCTTCAACAGCACCTGAGCCTGGTTAAAGGCTCTGTGGATGAGGTTTCTAGCTGTGTGGATTCAGTGCTAAGTGAGATTGAAGGATTACAGGTGGGTGGCAGTCCCTCTACAGCCAAAGCATGTGTAATGGGGAAACCCAAGGACCATGTGGAAAGCCCCAGGGAGGAACCCACCCTGTATTTTTATGGCCTTCCTGAACAAGATGGGGAAAACACCATGGAGCTTGTGAATAGCTTTCTGGCCAAGCACCTCTGCGTTAATGGCATCCAGTGCAGCAAATACATCAGGGATGCTTACAGGGCCAATATTGCTACAGGCAAGGCCCACCATCCCAGGCCCATGATCGTCAGACTCGTACATCCAGAGCAGAGAGACTTCATTTTGCAGAAATCAATCCTCTTACAAAGTGTAGGAGTCCATATTGCCACAAAGGAAGAGCTCAGGTGGTCAAAGGGCTGGAGCCCCGAGATGGAGTCCATTTCATTGTTGCATCGGGGACTACAGGATCATCAATGGCGCTCTTTGAGCCTTGATGAAGGGGTTCTACATGCAGATGAAAGGGACAAGGCACAAAAACCAGATGCCAACTGGGTCAGAACTCAGAATCAAAGTTGGGATTCACAGGACCAGAAGCTTTCTTTTCCACCCAAGGTCACCCTAGCAAAAAGAAGCAATGTGGTGTCTGGGCCTTTGGAAGAAGCAGAGGAAGCAGCTCAAATAGTCTTTTGCAGCCATGGAAACCAGACTGGGCCCCAGAGGGAGGCTCTTTCACCTATTTTGCAGGAAACTAAGAGATCTCTCTTAGAGTTCATCCCCAAAGAGGAGTTCCCAGAGCAGTATTGTGAGGGACTTTTGTGCACAGGAGCAAAAGAAGTTGGCTGCAGCATTAGAGAGGAAGCCAGCCATTGCCCATCTCCTGAGGGTACCAAAGCAGAGAAAAACCAGCTGTTGGGTTGTGGAACAGGACTTGAAATTCTGAGCCGAGAGCAATTAAATTCCCTTTTAACAGATGAGTCCAGAAGGCTGATGACTCAAAGCTGTGAAGGCATGATGGATGAAGTGACTATAGGACCTGAGGCTTTCAAAGACATGGTTCATATCGACCTAAATGAGGAGGAGGAGGAGACTGCTGTGCAGGTCCTTAGGGATGGTTTGGATAGCTCCACATATGTTCTGGATGCCTCACAGGAAGATGGAGATGGCACGGACGTGAAGTTTTACACAAATAAATTAGGAAAAGCAATTCACCACTTCAAGTCAGCCCTTCAAGGAGTATTTCAGAAGCTGGAGAGCAGTGATTCCTTCAGTCCCGAAGGCCTGGAGAGCAATGAGAGTGGATCCCAAACTGATGATAGTGATGGGCTACTGCAGATGTTGAGCCCAGGGGGAGACAGAGAATACTTGGTGGAAAGCCCCTCAAGTAGAGGGAGTGAGAGCTTGGCTAGTGACGCTGCAGCCAGTGAAATGATTGTTTCTAGACATAAAGAACAAGTCACTTTGGACCATACCAACATTTCTCCTGCTTCCAATGACTCTCTGCTCTCTTGTTCGTTACCATGTTCAGATTTGGATGTCTCTTTAGGACAGCTGAAGCCCATGTGCAGCCTTGGGGATGAGACTTGTTCAAGGCCTCAGGAGCCCAAGGATGGGAAGTGGAGCCTAGAGCAGGTGTGTGCAGAGACTATATACCTCAACAAGTGCATCAACAACTTCAAAAATGTACTGAGAGAAAAGAGACTAACACAGAAGAGACATTTACAAGAATTAGTTCAGGAAGCAAACTGTCTTTCAGCCGAAGAAATATATTCAGGTATATTAAATCTATGGTGGTTAAGGCCTTGGCTCATTGTACAGGATTTCCCTTTGGCCAGGACTGGGCATTTGAAAGAGTATGGGGGTGGGTGAACTTATCTCAGCCTTGTTGTTCGGATCTCTAATAAACAAAACCCACCTGTATTCAGAGACCTTCACTAGGACCTGAGGAGGAAGAAGAAAGGGATTCAGAAACAATAGAAGGAAAAAATACTTGTTTGCAGGGAGTTCCCAGTGTGTGAGATGAAAGAGTTCAGAGCCTGAATCTGAGGTCAGAAAAGGTCTTTATTCTTTCTTGTGAGAAAAGACTCTGCCCCTGTTGCCCACATGGCATCTACCAGGGAGAGAGCAACAAGTAGAAGCCAGCCCATGGTTATATAATCTTCTAATGCAGAAACCCAACCCCCCCAACTGGCCTTCACTCTTATTGGTAGGGGGGCTGACCCACAACCTAAGCATGGGAATCTATCGCTGAGACAAAGGGCCCGGAAACATGTGGGTGTCCAATGAAAGGCCAGGAAAGCAGTCTTAACCTTATTTGGCATATCTTGTGCTGAGATGGCACTGGGGAGGGTCTCCATTGCTCTAAGTCCCAGATTGCTGGAAAGTCAGGTGACCGCTAAACCTAGGCCTAGTGAATATTGAAGCCATTCTAGATTTGATTTTTCAGAATGGGGAAACTGCAAATTATCCCTCACACCAGTCTAATGGAGACAGAGTAAATATACATGTAAGAATCAAATGGATCAGATGTAGGGACTAGACCTGTAATTTTATAGGTATAGGGAACTCCCAGGGAGGGAACGCAGGCATCTTCTCTTCAGTCAGAATTGCCTAGAGCACTGAGAATCCTTAGTGACTTGCTCAGGTGCACACAAGGCAGGATATGTCATGGACGGGACTGGAACCCAGGTCCTCCTGGCTTGGAGGCAGGTTCTGTAGCTACTGTTTAATAACAGCTTCTCAAGAACCCAAAGAATAAATACAAATAAGAGCAAACTACAGAGTTGTTTAGAATTATTGACATAACAAGATGTCCACAGCGTGTGGTTGTAACACAATTTAGCTCAAATGAAGATGTGGCTACAAATTATGTTCCCCAGTCTAGAAAAGTTGGCTTGAAATAGGTCTGAGGTCAGCCTTCCAGTAGAAAAATAGATAGTCGAGTGTCATTCATAGCCCCTTTTCTCCGTTTCCTTCCTATTCTCCTAATCCCCGACATGATGTGATTTGGGCTTATTAAGTGGTTTAAGAAATTATATGGGGGTAGCTAGGAGGTGAAGTGAATAGAGCACCAGCCCTGGAGTCAGGAGGACCTGAGTTCAAATATGACCTCAGACACTTAAAACTTGCTAGCTGTGTGACCTTAATCCCAATTGCCCTGCCTTCCTCCCTCCAAAAAAGACAAAAAAAAAAAAAAAAAAAGAAATTATATGAGGTTTTCTGACTAGGGAAATAAAGATGAGTGATGTGGAGAAAAGACTTTATGAGGAGTAATTTAGGAAGAGTATTTTGTCCACTAATGACAGGACAAAAGCTCAGTTTTCCTTTTTGTTTAGAGAGCAACTGATATACAGAGATCAGGGTAAGTACTTGTTAAATATATTTATTCCATTTAGGGAATTATACCCACATTGACAAAGTACCCTTGTTCTGAGCCATCAGTTAGAACACAGAAGTAGCTTTGTGAGCACAGCTACCATCCCAGGCTCAACTTGCTTGGTAATAAAGCTTGGTATTGTTAAGGGAAATTTTGCTGAGATAGTCTTAAAGTGAATAGAATTAGCTGGCTTTTGTTTGTTGAGGGAGAGAGGATAGTGGAGGGATCACAAGTCTTCACTGAGGAGGTAGGTGCTAGCTGTGAATGAAGTGTGACAGTGTTTTTAAGATTATAGTGGGCTGGTGTGAAGATCTGTGAAGGAGAAAGAAGATATAGGCCTTGTCCTCAAAGAACTTAGAGTCTTACTGGGGAGACAAGACTTACCCACATGAAACAATAGTGAACAATATCAATCAATCAATAGGCATTTATTAAGTGCTTCCTGGGTGCCAGGAAATGTGCTAAGATATGAGGATACAAAAAATGGCAAAAAACAATCCCTGTTCTCAAGGATCTTATGTTCTAATTGGGGTTGCAACATATAAATAAGTAAGTGTACCACACAAGTCCAAAGTATGTGGAAGATACAAGATGATTATATAGGATGATTCTACTTATGTACTAGATTATTTGATACAGATCAAGTTTATGATTCAGGTTAAATCACTTAAACTCTCTGGGTCTCAGAGTCTTTATCTGCCAAACAAGGTTGGGGAGAAGAAGGGTTAAGGTTGTTCCAGTAAATGATCTTTAAAGTCCCTTCCAATTTTGAAATTCTCTGATTTTATGACTATAAATATAGTAGGAGCTCTTAGAAATGGGAGATTGATGAGGGTTAGAGTAGTGAAAGAAGACTTCTCAGAGAAGAGACTTGAAGAAAGAACAGGATCTGTATAGGAGAAAGCAGAAGTTTTAGGTAAGACGAACAGTGTGAGTAAAAAAAAAGCATGAATGAGATTCATGGGATAGTGACCTTAATAGAACAGAAGGGAAATGGATTGGGGAACAGGCAGGTCTACTTAATAAACTCCAGTGGCTCCTTATTGCCTATAGGATTAGATATAAACTTCTGTTTGACACTTAAATCTCTTCACAACCTTGTCCTTTCCTACTTTTCCAATCTTCTTCTACTTGATTCTTCTCGTACTCTACAATTCAGCCATCCCTTCTGGTCTCCTCATTGTTTCATACAAAGAACATGGTAGCTCTCTTTTTCACCCTACCTTTGCACGGTCCTCTATCACAGGTTTCCTTCACAACTTAATTCAAGCATCACCTTCTACATGAAGTATTTTCTAGTCCTCCCAACTGATGGGTCTTCCCTCCCAAAATTATATTGTATTCATTTTGCTTGTTTTCTGTATGTGCTTATGTGCAGCAATTACTTCCCCCTTTAGAATTTTAGCTCCTCAGGGACAGGGAACTATTTATTTTTGTCTCTGTATCCCTAGCATTTAGCTTACTTCCTAAAACACATAATAAGCACTTAATGTTTGTTAATTGATTATGAGATCACATTATGAAAGGCCATCATATGAAGAGTTTGAACTTGATCCTACCGGAACCTGGGAGCCATTGAAGTGTTTTGAATCGGTCAGTTATCTGATGAAAACTATATTGTAAACAGATTAATGTGGCAGTGGTCTGTGTCATTAATCAGAGGAGAGAAGAAAATGAACTTTGGGTCGGTAGGGTATGAGATGATGAGCAGCCCAGGCTCAGGCAAGTGGTAGTGACAATGGAGATAAGGGAAGGGATGGGTTAGTGGAAGAGCGACTTGGCTGCTTTATAAAATTCTTTAAGTGAATTCATCCCAAAGGTCTAAAGTGATCCTGAAAAATACTGTTCCTGTGGAGTGGATTTGAAATGGAAGAGAATATGTAGAGGGTAATAGCAGGAAGAAGAGTATACCTCTTTCTTACCTCCAGCTACTTAAGAAACAAAAGAGTAGAGAAATATCTGTCATCCTCCACCCAAAGAATGATGGAACTGGAGTTGTATTGGAGAGTGAAACAGGGAGCATCACATAGTATGTTTCTTCCCAAATATGAATGAGCTGCAATGGACAATGTTGATTTTGGAAAATGTCTTAGGCAAAAATGTCAAAGCTCCCTTCTTTGCTGATGATTGGACTTTCCAAAGAGCTTGACTTATGTATCAGTGGTAAATGCTTCCTCCATTTTCATCAGGCTACTCATTCCGTAGGGACTAGGGCTGCAGAAGCTGCTCTCGCTTTGAGACCAGGGGTCCATCTGCAGGTTCGGGGTAGATGGTATTTTTGACCTGTTACTTTCTCCCCTTAGTATGTATATGTTTGCCCATGGTGAAGCAGTTGGTCTTGAGAAGAGAGTAGTTTTTATCTCACGAAATGAGGGGGCTTCAAGCCAGGATGGGGACTCGTGACAAACATAATTTCTTCAAAACTGAATTTATGTGAATAGCATATGCTCCATTCCTTTGCTGTCAGCTTTAAGTGAGACAGTTAAACCTGCGTACCATCACTACCACTAGTCTTTCTTATAAACTGCCTTGACCATCTTATTCCCCTCTTGCTTAATTGCCTTCAGTGGTTCCTTAGTACCCACTGAGTAAGTCCCAACTGCTTGGTGTTTTACATTCAAGGCCCTCCATGAGACCAGCAGCAGAGGGGAACAGAGAGGGAAGGATGCCATCAGAATCTTAGCGATTCTTCAAAGGCCAGTCAAATGTCGTCTTTTTTGTGAAGTCTTTCTTGATAAACCCCAGCTGCTATTGCCAGGTTTGTGTTTTGACCTGGAGGCACCTTTTTAGGGGACTGAATCCCAGGGTACCGGCTCCATCCAAACAGCCACCTGGTTTTGGGTGGCACACTGATGTGAGGCCACACTAGGGTGTTAGGCCAAAGTATTCCAAAGGATTGTCTAAATGCACTAATTTCGGACTAAGCAGGTAAGGCAAGGGAAAGGGGGAGGCAGGTACTATAGACGTGAATGTTCACTAGATACTCCAGCTGGCTCCAGTAGCATATCTTTCCTCCTGGGATGGGGGCCTAGTTTAACTTACCCAAATCTCACTAACATGGGACTTAGTACATTCTACCTTGTGCTGTAGCTGTGACTACATTTTCTCTCCTCTACTGGACTGTAACGTCTTTTATTATATGTCTTTCTCCCCCTCAGGTGCTTTGTACTTAGTAGGATCTCAGTAGATATTTTTTTGGATAAGTGAATGAAATAATGAAAGAAACCTAAATGCCTAACTGGCAGCCCTCCTTTTGGGTGAATGGTCAGGACCTTGTGGCAACTCCTGAGAACTCTTCTGAAATGCAAAGACCCCTAACTTTGGGAAGTATGAGCACAGGCCCTTCCCCCCATCTAGCCTTATCAACCTCTTTTGTAGTGACCTAGAAAATGGGAGAGATTTTGTGGCTAAATTTAAGGTAAATTTAGGGAGAAAGGAGAGGGAAGAAATGCCACATGAGCTTTCTGAAGGGGAAAGGAAGGGCAATTCTCATCAGGCCCTAGGGAAGAAACATGCAAAAAGCTCTTTTAGTCCAAGAATTTGGTATAGGACAAGGTCTCTACGCCTGATAAACAGAACTAACTAGGTTTTACCCTTGTGTCTTTCTGTTGAATCAAGATTCCTTCACCATTTTCTTCCCTGTATAGTCACTAGAACTAGCAAGTTAGGTAATGTGCCCAGGCAATATTTGATCATCCACTTTCACTGAAAGTGGAGGAAGGGGAATTGGGGAAACTGCAGTCACTAATTCTGATGTCTTCAGGTGGCCTCTGGCCTGGCCTCCTGTTGTTCAATGCCCCTGTTGTCCCAGGACAACAATCATAGTGATGTTTTTTGAAGAAACAAATGAGAAAGTAGGAGGCCCTAGGCCTTGAGTGAAACTAACTTGTCCTTAGGGTGGAGTTGGCCTGGATACTGCTGAAGAGCTTGCCTTGCTTAAGAGCTCTGAGGCAGGAAGTTTGAGCTTCCCTAGAGGAGTAAGCAAAGCAGGCCCTATCTTCATCTCCCTCACAGGAACAGGAGGAAGGGGGGAAGAACATGAAATAAATAGGCCCTGTTTCCCAAAGTGACACATCAACTCTACCATTAATTCAGCTTCTGAAATTTCTGCTTTCCCACCAGTTGTTGATTGGAAAGTAGCTATTTTCTCAGGGAAGCTTCACAAAAGAAAATTTAGCTGCAGTGACCACACTCACACCCACGAAACAACTGGAGGACAATTATGTGTTGAACTGTGAGAACTGACTGCATGTAATAGGAGTTCAGAGAAGAGAGAAAGCAGTGTGAACCTGAATAGCTGGGGAAGTCTTCATGGAAGAGATGGGATCTGAGCTGGGCCCTAAAGGGTGGGTAGGATTTGGACGTTGGAGGAAGTAGGAGTGGGATGGGACATTCCAGGTGACTGGATGACTTGATTACGTTATTTGTTCTTTAAATAGGTAGGAGGCACTTTTTTGATAGGAAGCCATAGTGGTTGCTACTACAAACTCAACCCCAGGATCTAGGGCAGCGGTTCTCAACCTGTGGGTTATGTTCAATTTGTAACAATGAAAATACATCCTGCATATCAGATATTTACATTATGATTCATAACAGTAGCAATATTACAGTTATGAAGTAGCAACAAAAATAATTTTATGATTGGGGGTCACCACAACGTGAGGAACTGTATTAAAGGGTTGCGGCATTAGGAAGGTTGAGAACCACTGATCTAGGGTTTCTCCATTGACTTGTCAAGGTTCCAGGGGGGACATGTGGGTGAGAACCTACGGACAGTTCCTGTTTCCTGATGGGGAAAAGATTCAACCATAGAGTTTATCTAAATCTGGAATGAGGTGGTACAGCCCCTGAAAAAGCTATGGTTCTGGTCTGAACGCTCTTCTGGGTAGTGTTGGGTCTGTGACCCCCATTTCTCTTATCCCATGAGTACGCCTCTGACTACCCCACTCTAATTGGTGGAATGAACACAATGGAGAAGAGAAATGAACACAAAGTTTCTATTTTTTCATGAGAAGACATTTCTTTGTCTTTGTTCCTGGGGAGATTCCCAGCTGACGGGTGTCTGATGAACTTAGGGGATCAGGATGAGAGCACATCAGTTTAGATTTTCAAAGTACTCTCCTTCCCCTTCCTCTCACAGCTCCCCAGGGTCCAACTATGCCATCCTTAGGCTCCTTGGAGAGCTGGTAGCCAGGTTGGCATCTCACTGATGTGCATAAATTTGCTCTAATCTCTTTCTTCTCCTTTCTTCTTTTTATCTTCTTTCTTTTCCCCTTACAGAAGGAAGGCAACAAGCCCTTCAGGTCATGTCTCTTGGCTCTGTTTGTCCCCCAAGTGGGGTGTGCATGCTCTGTGCATGCTCGTGCCTGCAAACACTTTGTGTCCTCTCCCCAAAAGTGGTGTGCATGCATGTTCTGTGCCTTCAGATGCCTCGTGTCCTTCCTGCATTCAGCATGTTTGGTTTTTGGCAAAAATTCCTGGGTAGAAAATAAGAATCTGTTTGGTGCAGAGGCCACCAGGTCAGAAGGGAAGCTTAAGTTTCTATTGACCTGTCTATTCTATCAGGGGACAGAGGGAGGGAATACACATTTCTATGGTGTCTACTATGTGTGATAGGTGTTTGTTACAAATATTTCATTTGATCCTCACAACAACCCTTTGAGGTAGGTACTGTTATGCCTATTTTGCATTTGAGGAAAGTGAGGCGGAAGTTAAATGACTTGTCCAGGGTCACACATCTAGTAAATGTCTAAGGCTGGATTTGAATTCAGTATCAGCATAGAATCTACCAGTAATCTGATCTGAGGACCTTTAGGGCCTACTGGGCCCTTCTACTATTGCTTCTTTTAATAATAAAAAAATTATTGATATCTTTTTTAAAATGTAGTTTAAATTTCCTCTTGTATTTCACCCTCTCCCATTTCCAGAGAAGCATCACAAATAGCAAGTAAAGTTTCCATGATGTCCTTTTGGAAATTCTTCACCTAGTGTTTGTATATCCTACACAGAGCCACGACTAAGGGTAGATAGGGTGAACGACTTCCTTGGGTGCCCCAGAGAGACATACATAATCAAGAATATTTTAAAATATTTATTCCTATAAATGCACACACAATGCTAGAAAACTCCACTCTTAATGTTATTTATTTTATGATAAGTCAAGATAGTTGTATTACTTCTCAAAGCCTCAACACAAAGGCCACAATACAAATGGCACATAATTATCAACACAAGGCACATACTTTCAAACCTTGCCCAAGTCATTTTTATCCTGATTCTTGAAAATGGCTTGAATTGTTCACTCACCTTGAGTGCACTCATGGCCAAAGCTAGGCAGCTTTGTGCCCACCTCTCTTCCCTCTCCCAAACTTGTCCATTAGAGTGCTATTTCACATACATTTTCACCGTCTGGAGTTTAAGCCTGAAGGCATCCAAAAGGCTGCTTTGACTCTGAAGTTTTGGGCTGGGCAGGTTGTGGCTGTGAGAGGAAAGAGAAGAGCTGTAGACTCTAGTACTTAGCTCTGCAGTTGGCTCCCATAGTACAGTGTTTGCCTTTGGTTTGCTCAAGAGACTTGGAGATTCTGGAACATGTTTTTCACCCAGATTAGCAGACTCTAGCAGTTTGAAGTGTTTGTTTTGATTCTTCACATGTTAACTTTTTCCAAGTGCTTTTTTAGCTGTTCCTTTCTTGTTTTCTTTGAAGCTCCTACTATCAGCCTCTCACTTCAAGATTCAGTAGAATCGCCAGGGAAAATGATCCAGGTTTAAAGACTGGTGCTGATCAGCTGCTGCTTCTCTTCCTTAGAAACCCTTGATCAAACGCTTGAAATATGTATGATGGTATCAGATTGTTCTCAACCTCTAGTCTGAGTCCTGGCCAGGCTCAGAAACCTTGAAGGGGAGGTTGGCACCAGTGAGTTTGGTGCCAGTGAGGCAGGTCCTAGTCAGTGGCTTTGAGAAGGCAGTGAAAGAGCTCATGTGCTCAATGTGGGATATGTTCAAGTTAACACAAGCCACTCCATGGTAGGAGCTTGAGGGCAACCCAAAATAGTTCAATGAATATCTGGGCCTTGAGCCTCAGACCCTTATTGGATCTGGACCTTTATTAGTTCTGCCTGCTTGCCCTGACCTTGACAGCCTGAATGCCCTGGCCTATTCTGAGACTGTTGATAGATTTTCTTGAGACCCCAAAGGACCTATCATTTGGGAGATTGGAGAGGTGGGATGCAAAGAGATCAGCTGCTCACACAATCCCTTACCCTTATATATCCTGGGGTGGGGAAAGAAGTTGGTAGGGCCTGTAACACTGGATGGTCTCATTCTTTGAGACTTTTTTTTGGGGAGCTGGCCCTGGCCTTGATTTCTAGGAGCAAAAAGAGTCTCCTACCTGAATTAAACTCACATTCTTCTGTATGATGCACAGTATACAAATCTTGAATCTTGGAGAGGTAGGCTTAGGGTTCTCTGCTGAGCTCTCAGTCATGCATCCTCCCCCTCATTTTCAACCCCCCCTACTCCCATCCCCCATCTTAAGTAGTTCTGGGTCCCTGGTAAGCTCTTAGCTGTATGTTCCTCCCATCCCCCAGGTGGTCCTAGGACCACGCCCCTCCCCACTCTGCTCCGCATCCTTCCCCCCATCCCAGGTGGTCCCAGGGCCTCCTACCAAGCACTTAGCTGTGTGTTTCCAGCCTACCCCTTCATCTCTATCCCAGGTGGGCATTTGGGAGCCAGGCAGCTTGGTTTTTCAGGTCATCTTTCCCTTTGACTTTCTCAGTAGCCTCAGCTCTTGACAAAAGGTAGAATTGTTAGGTGGGTAGAGAAAACACCAGCCTGGCATTGGAAAATAAATTCTTGCCTTTTGTTCTCCTCAACCTGTTCTTCTGATGAACAGCAGTTCTGGAACCTGCCTTTGTATTCTCCAGGTCTATTTGGGAATCTCTGGTAACAGATCCTTTTAGTGAAAAAGAAAGTCATCTGGTATGGTGGGAGAGGTGTGTGTGTGTGTGTGTGTGTGTGTGTGTGTGTGTCTGTGTGTCTGTGTGTCTGTATACATGTACTCACGCCTCTGAGCCCCAGCTTAGCCCAGGGAAGCAGATGGATTGGAAATAAGCTGGCTAGCGGAGTGACCAAGCCTTGGCAAGCAGCAGTCCTGCCAAACTTCAGGAGCATGAGGGAGATACCTGTGTTTGCTGAGCAAGACCAGGACTGAGGCAAGACATAAGGGGAAAGTCCTACTTTCCCTTGAGAAAGACCAGAGAAATGTTTCTAAGCTGAGGTCTGGGGAAATCTGGATGTTCCCATTACTCATTGCTCCAGGCCAGGCCTACAGTAGCAGCACTGGCCTCTAGCCTTCTCTGTTTGTAGGAGATACTAAGATATACAAAACTTTCCGGTTATAGCAAGATACATTAGACTATACCTCCAAAATTGTGAGGAGACATGTTCAGGCTCTCATCTCTTGGCTTCACCTTGTGTATAGCAGAGAAAGGGCTGCTTCTGCTTGTTCCCCTTGGCTGATGCCAGTGGCACTGCTGGCCTTGATGCCAGGCTTTCATCCTAGGCTATTACTGTAGCTTTGTTGGTGCCAATAATCCCCTCTCCCAAACGTCACTGTTTCTCCATAACTAGAGGTAACCCTGGATTTGACACCCCAGATCCCTTATTTGTTTCTGGTAGGCTCACTCAGCTACATTCTGTTTTCCACTAAATTTGAATGACTTGGGTCTAAAGCTATAAAACTGTAAGTTGTTTGGATTTTCTGTTTCCTGCCTGGTCCCTGGCAGGGTTCATAGGCATTTATCTCATTTTGAAAGCCAGCTTTGCATGTGATTTGAATTTAAGTAGCTGTCTATGGGTCGAGACCAGATTCTTCCCCTCCACCCTTCATCTCTACCAGTACCACTACCACCACCATCACCATGACTGGTTTTCAGCACAGCCACCTGGGCTTTCCCTGGGAGGGTATATCAGGACAGCTCTTGGAAGGGGGTAGCACCAGCTGGTCTGAGGGAGACTTTGGTGCCCATACACAGCTGGGCCTTGGGACTGTCAATGACTATACTTCGTGGCACCTGTCTTGAAGTTAAAACCTCTGCCATGTGGTCCACCTCTTTGTGACCAAGCACAAGAACTATCATGGCTTTGATCCCCACTGGGATCTCTAGCTGAGATAATTCATTCAACAACAACCTACTAAGTGCTTACCACATGAGAAATGTTGTTTTGGAGGCGGGTGAGATACAGAGGCAGAAAGGATATGGTCGTTACCCTCAGGTAGCTTCCCAGCTATGGGAGAAATTAACCTTTTATTAAAGGAAGGAAGCTAGGGTAGATGTTGGTTGAAGTTAGATTCATTTTACTTATCTTAAGCCTCAAAATTATGAGGAGGTCTTTGTCTTCATGCTGACATGAGCCTTCATCTATAAATTTTTCCCTATTTTTGCATGAGAATCACTTAGAGATATACTTACCCTAAATAAAGCAAGAATTTTCTGCAGTGTGGGGTATAGCAGGGAAGAGTGAAACATTTTTTCTGATTATTTTTTCTAAAGAACAGATGCACTGAGCAGACTCTTTAAAATCTCTGCTGAAGCATCCAATGGGTAGCTACCCATGGTCCATGTCATTTCAACCTGCCTTTCCTGGCATCAGGCAGAGATATTTTGGGGGTGGAGTTGTTAGAACCAAGCACACACATTGCTAGTGGCTGTGTCTCTGTGTCTGTGTGTCCATATGTTTGAGTGTTGTAAGTTGCATGAACTACATTCTAAAAGAACAGATTCTCGGGTCTCCCTCCACCTGTCCTATTCCCAGCTAAGTTATAACTAAGGATTTGTTTGGCCTTTCTTAAGGTCTAACGTAGCTTTCCTTTTCTTCTCTGAAGGCTCCTGAGGATGGTGACCCCTCCAGGCAGCTGTGGCTCCCCGGCGGGTAAGTGCTTCCTGGGACGGCATTTTTCATATGGTCCTTTCCTGAGATTTTTTTTTGCCTACCTTTTGTATGAGGCAGAAAGCAGGGCATTACATAGTGGTTCCCGTGACTTCTCTTTATTTTTGACCCCTGACATCACAGCAGATGGAGAAACGGAGAGCCAGAAAATGTTTCACCTAGAAGCACTTTCTTTTTGATCACCACCAACCGACAAGATAACTTCCAAATCAGTTTCTTAGAGCAAAGTCAAGAGAGGAGACTCTGGGGGGAAAACTGCCTTTGCCTTGCCTGGGATTCTTTGTTGGGAACAGCCACTAGGCCCTTGAATTGGAAGAGCCGTAGGCAATGTGTTCATACAGTGACCTTTGAAGCAATTAGATGGTTAAGTCATTTCATAAGATAATCACCACTAGGCCCATCTCCTTTTTTCTTTTTTCTTTTTAATTAACTTTTGTTTATTTTTAGTTTACATCATTGATTTCCACAAAATTTTGATTTATATATTTTCTCCCCATCTTTCCCCTACCCCCCCCCCCAAAACAGCAATCCCACTGTATACCCCTCCCCCAATCTGCTCTCTCCTATATCCTCCGCCATCACCCCTCTGACTTGCTGGTAGAGCAAGACGGATCTCCCTATCCCAGTGCCTGTATATCGTATTTCCCAGTTGCATGTTAATAATAATAATGATAATAATATATACATGTATATTTTTAATATTTGATTTTAAAACTTTAAATTTTAGATTCTTTCCCTTCCTCCCTCTTCACCCACCCCCACTGGAAAGACAGGCAATGCAATACAGTTCATACGTGTGTAGTTACACAGAACATCTCCATAATGGACATATTGTGTAACACTGACAATACTTCCCTCCTTTCTATCCCGCCCTCCCCTTGTTCTATTCTCCACTCTGTCCCTGTCCCTTTACAGAAGTGTGTGCTTCTAACAACTCTCCCCCTCAACCTGCCCTCCCCTCCATCATCCCACCTCTCATCCCCTTCCCCCCTACTCTCCTGCAGGGCAAGATACCCATTTTAGATTGTATGTCATTCCATCCCTAAGCTAAATTCAATGAGAGTAAGGTTGACCCCTTTCTTTTTTGCCTTCCTGTTCTTCCCCTCCATTGTAACAGTTATCCCTTGCCTCTTCTATATGCATCTCCTCTCTTCTAGAGAACTACCAGGCACAATTCCACTCTCTTCTTTGGCTGCCCATCTCCTAGTATTTAACTTCCCTCATAACTCTTAATAAATTCTTTTTTCAAGGTTTTGTTGGTATTTGTTTTGTTTTGTCACATTATAAACTTTGTGGATTTTTTCATAAGAGGTCTTTTGTAACAAAGTAAAATAATTAAATAAAATGAATAATACAGTGACCTCATCTGAAAGTGCATGCAGCATTTCACATCAATAAAACCCCTTTTTTTATTGAACAGAAATCTATTTTCTCTCTTTCCCACCCCCACCTCATTGAAATAAAAGAAAAATTTCTTTTAAGAAATATACATAATCAAGCATAAATTCAATCATTGGCTATATATATTCATATATATATATATATATATATACTCACATATGTCCCATTCTGCACCTTATTTGTCATGTGTCTGTAATGAGTAGCATGTTAGTAATTTCTTTCTTATTTCCCAAAGAATCTTTCTTTTTTTTTTCCTTTCAGACAATTTCCTCTTTTTCACAACTAAGTGATCAAACTGCCTCTCACACAGACCTCTAGGTTACACACCCCAAATTCTAGACTTTAACCTTGCCTCCCAGAACATATTTCCCATCCTCATTCTCTTCTTTACCCACCTTTCTCTGAACCTGCTGATCCTTACTGTCTCTGTGGCCTTGGGGAAGTCACAGTCCCCCTGGGTCTCATTATCTTCAGCTGTGAAAATAAGGAGGTTGGACTGGATGGCCTTTAAGGTCCCTTGTGACTCTGATTGAGGATATTACTGTCTTTAATTTCTGAACATTTTACGGATGACCAAGGAAACTGAAAAATATCACTTGAATAAGGACAAAGGGCATATAGAGCACAGATCACCTCCCAGCCTTTACTCATTCTGTACTTTTTAATGCATCTCAATGTCATATGGTATTATGTCATAGTAGTACTATGGCACTGTCTCAAACTGTTTGTGGTCAGCTCAGTCCTTTAAAATGTTTTCTGGTTTCCTACTGAGTCCATCTGGAATTCCTTGGCCCAAGATGGTATGTGTTTAGCTATTTTCCTATGCAACTTATTAATATTATGAACAACCCCATATTGAATGTTGGCTGAGGCAGAGGTAACTTCTGTAACTGTGTCTGTTTCATTTTATTCATGGGCCACATCTCCAAGGGTCCCCAGTTGTCTGGCTTGCCTCTGGTTTCCAAAAAAAGTCCTAAAGTTCTAACTTCCTACAGTAACCATGGATTCCCTCTTTTTCCCCAAATAGCCAACATCATCCCATGGCAATCCTCAAAATGACTTTAAACACCCAGTTCCAAACATGATGTCAACTAGATTCCTGTGAAATTCTCTTGAGATTACATGTGTGATAACTTGGAAATTGGACAGAGCAATAGCTTCAAGAACCAGCCCTGATGGTGCCGTTATCACGTGGCATTCCATACTGAGCCTTGGCCTACTCATATGCCTGTAGTACCTCTCCTCCTTCCAAGGTCCCAGAGTTCAATTGGAGAGGGCAAGGGACCAGTCATGATTGAATAGCTAGTAATCATTGTTGAGTTCAGCTACCAAGTTACAAATAGCAACCAAATTCTGAGGCAATATGGTCAAGTGGGTAGAACTCTGGACTTGTAGTCAGGGAGACCTGGGTTTGAAATCCCATCCCAGCTTTTCAGTATCATTGTGACCCAGCAAAAGTCATTTAACCCTTCTGGGCCTTATCTATGGAAGGAAGAAGTTGGAATTGCTATCCTTTCAGTTCCCTCCCTCTCTCCCTCCTTTTCTTTCTCCTCCCTCCTCTTATTCCCTCTATCTTCCTCCTTCCTTCCTTCCCTCTCTTGACCTTCTTTTTCTGTCTCACTTTTCTCCTTTTCTCTTACCCACCTCTTTCCTTCCCTCCACTAAAATCTGACTCCGATGCTGCCTCATTGCCAAACAGCAAGTGTAACAGTGAGCCTGGGTTCTTCTGGCCGTGCCAGTGGAACCACAAGCTCTGGTGCATCCCATTAAGCTGGAAAGGCTCAATTATGCACCCACTGATGGCATATATCTGTTGTCTTAGGAGCAGCCTTCAGCCTTGCTAAGTGTAAGGTGCTTTATCACTCTAAACTTTAGTTTAGCTGCCTGATTGAAATTTTGGCCATGACAATTCTAAAAGACTGTCTACTGAGTTATATAGGACTTAAAACTTACATCAGTGGGGAGCAGAGGAGTATTCCTACTCCATCAAAGCTACAATTCCTTGAAACATTGAAACACTACTGCTATGTATTGTCCTTTGTTTCATGTGAGTAGATCTGTGTCCTAGATGTATTGTATTGTTTCTCTCTGTGAGGGAGCTTCTTTTCTCAATTCAGACTTGTTCCACTGAATACAAGAGAATCCTCTGCTTCTCTATCCCCAAGGGTTGTTCCCAGCCTATCCCCCAGGACTGTTCCCAATGTTCAGCTTCCATATATAGAGTGGTGACTCTTCCAGAGTTATGAGCCTCCAAAGTTGAAATAAGATTGTATCACAAGTACCATGAGATGCTATACAAAAGGTGCTGGGGATATTAGAATCCCGTGTTGGACAGTGATATTGGTCTGTCCATGCTTAGGCTCTGGTTCCTACCATATGAGCTGCCCACTCCCTTGGTTGCCTTCCCTGGTTCTCTTGATTTGGAAATGTTTCTCAGGAGGACAAGCATGATTGCCTTTTTTTCTTCTAGCTGTTGGGAATGTGAGGAGAGAGGTGAGTCATAATAGAAAATTCCTAAAGACTCATCTCCTAAAACTGTCCAAATCATACCTTTCCTTTAGCAGGGGTTGCAGTTGGGGGACCGTGCTTGTGACCCAACCCTAAGAGTTGACTGTGGAGTCTGATAGTTTGAAATTGTGACTGCCAGGAGCTTATTCCTGCTGTGAGTCTGTAACTAGCCAGAAGCCATAGATCTAAGAACTACCTGCTTGATGAATAAGTTAATAAATTTACTCTTGATTTCATCTGTGTGTCCATTTGTGTGTCACCTATATCCACCATGCTTGGTTCGGTGGAGAATTTCAAGTAAAGAAGAAAGTATGGTCCTTTGCCTCATGGCTTTCACAGTCAAGTTGAAAAGAGACTTGTTCGTGTAGCAGGTAGTAAACATAGCCCACAGGAAAGGAAACTATTTAGCTCAGTATTCAGAATCAAATTCCCAGCAGTCATCTCTCCATACCACATCTGGAATGTGCTGCCTGGAAAGATAATGAGCTTCCCTTTGTTGGAGATGTAGAGCCTGAGGCTGAATGACAACATGCTGACTTCTGCTTAAGCCAGGGAGTTGACCTGGAGGACTTCTGTGGTTCCTTCCACCCTTGGGGATCTTTGCTTTTATCTCCTTTTGCCAGCTTTGCCGAAAGCCTTTGGGCAGTGGGGAAAACAATAACGACAACAAAAGAGGTAAATGGAGTGGAACTTCCTTGCATATGGGGAATGTTAGTTCTGACGCTCCCTCTCCCTTTCTTTCTCTTATTCTAGGTCAGCTAGTGGGCTCTATGGCATTGACAGCATGCCAGACCTACGCAAAAAGAAGCCGCTTCCCCTCGTCAGTGATTTGGTAAGAGTTGTTCAGACCTGCTCTCAGAAACAGACCAAGGAATAATGGATATCTCGTTGCAGAATCTGACATGTGTCGGTCACTTGGTCTCACTTTTTATGATAACTGAATTCCCAGCAATGGGCTGATGACATTTTGCTAATGATTCTTTCTTGAACAGGTAGATGCTAAATAGCTCTTGTGGAAGAGACTGGCCTAATTGGTGGGTGACCCTTCCCAAAAACATGTTTTGAGAAGAAACCTCACTACATGGCTTCAGTGGGGCCCATGTCTTCCTGGGAACACTTGTGGAATGGAATCCTAGCCCATCAAGGGAGCATATCTGGGAAATGAATCTTCATTGTGGTCTCAATGACACCCCTGTTTTTTTCTGGAAGCACATCTAAAGAAGCGACCCAGTAGCTGGCCTCAGAAGAGCCCTTTGCCTAGCCTCTGTGCATCCCAGGAATTATATTCTCAGCTGTCCTCCTTGGTCAGGATCTATCATTGGGTTATATTTGGGTAGAATACTAGGGGATTAAGCTCCAAACTTTCTAGGCTTTCTGTAAGACTCCTTGATTATAGTGAATGATATTTGCCCCTTAACTATATACCTGAAGACAGAGTTTAAGGATTTGTGCAGTTGAGAGTTTATTTTCCTATTTGGAGCAGTAAAATCAATCTCCCACTATTAGACTTCTTCTAAAACATGAAAGTTTCTAAGGGTTTCATGAGACTCTGAAGCTGAAAGGTCAAAGGATCCCTTCCAGTCTTTCTTATTGTGCTAGACAAGGTCAACCCTCTTCTCCCTAGGTCTCCAGAATGAAACCCTTCCCTTACAGGAAGGAGTTCCATTGCCATCTAGCCTTTGATGGTTGGGTGACTTGCTTCAAGGTCACACTTTGAGTAAGGACACATTCAAATCCAGGTCTTATGACTCTAACTCCGGATTTCTTTCCACTACACTGTGTTTCTTTTAGAGATATGTGATACAGAGACCCTGCTATGTCTCCCTCAAGGTCCCATAGCAGGCTCTTTCCTGCCTTCTGCTAAGAGTCAATTAACTCCTCTTTAATTTTTTTTCTCCTTTCCTCTCCTTATACCTTTCCTCTTCTACCTTCTTCTTGGGTTGCAATCCAATTCCTATGACATGGGGTAGAGAATTCTGGTCCCTAGAGCTGCCCTGTTCGACTAATGGGTTGAAACTTTGTTTTAAAAGATGGTAAACAGAACCAACCGTCTCTCTGTTGTGAACCCACTAAGCTCCCTTTGCAGATGACTTTTCTTCTTTCCTTTCTTTCAGTTACGCCTTCAAGCCTGGTTCTCCTCCTGCTCAGTCGTTCACCAACTATCTTCCTCTGGAGAGGGTTTGCCTAAAGGGCCCCTTACTCCATGAAGTGTACTTCTTGCCCTTCTCAGGGATTAGGACTCTGGATTTACCCCTACTGTGCCTGTCCCAGGGATTAAATGGAAATCTTCAACAAGAGATCTGTAGGGATTGCTCTGGCCACTACATTTAGCCTGCAGAATTCTCCTTGGTTCTCTTGTCCCTTATTCTATCTACATGCACTTTCCTTTCATCCCTTCTGGCCCCATTTCTCTAGTTTTAGCGTTGGGTCCTTATCCTGTCTTAACCAAGAACCTCAGACACTGTGAGATCAGTACCTCTAGTCCTTTCTGTTGCAGGACCCTGTCCTAGCACAGATGATACAAATTCCTGAGGTCTAGGTTTGAGACAAGTTTGTTTGAGGACAGAAGGGGTTTTGGACTGAAGGTCAATGGCAAAGCCTGCTTGGTTTATCCCTTTAAATGCAACCTTCACAGCTGGGGTATTAATATCCTATTGTTCCTTTCTCTGCTCTCCTCTCAACAGGCCATGGTGAGTGTACTCAGAGTTCTCTGCTTTCCTAGCGTCCATAGACTATGCCATTGTGTTTTCTTTCCCAATCTTTCCTCTTGTTTTAGTTTGATATTGTGAAGTGTGCCTGTAGCCACCACTTCATTGACATAAGCCAGCCCTTAGCAGGGCAGGTGGCTGTCCTTGCGGTGAAGCCTTAGGCCTCACAGGAAGAGCAGCTGTCATTCATTTTCGGTTGCCTTCTGTGCTGCCCATTGGATTTCTGAATGCTCTCATTTTTCTGGGGGCTTTGGGTCCTACAGGTTGGTACTAAAGGTGCAGAGTATAAGTAAAGCTCCAAAAGGTGGAGTCACTATTTTCAGTTTTGATCACTACATGTGACTTAGACACATTCAGATATAAGTTTCTGTCCCACCTCTCTAAACCTCATCTCTTGTCCACAGGCAGCTTTAGCACTTGTAGCCATGAAGAGGAGAACATCTTAGAGCAAAGGGGGAACATGAAGCCCTTTGAACTATGAGCTTCTCCTTTTTTTTTCTCTTTTTAGAGGGGGAAAGCAGGGCAATTGGGCTTGTGACTTACCCAAGGCACATGGCTAGTAAGTGTTAAGTGTCTGAGACAGGATTTGAACTCAAGTCCTCCTGACTCCAGGGCTGGTACTCTATTCACTGTGTCACCTAGCTGCCCCTATGAGCTTCCAAAAGCTTGTGCTGTGGAGGGGAGGGGGGATAGAGCATAGGAAGGATCTGTTAGGACATAGTCTCCCTAAGAAGCTGAGACAAGGGACAGCCAGCAGGAGCCTTGGCTTGGGGTCCTATTTCACTGGGACTTGGAAGCAGTGAATGACAGGAGAAACCTGTGTTGGGAACAGAGTTGGAAGGGTCCAGCCTGGTAGTCTGGTTCTCTATATCCACCCCAGCTTTGCCAGCCTTTGATGGAATTCGTGGCCTGTCTCTCTTCACAGTCACTGGTCCAGTCCAGGAAGGCAGGAATCACTTCTGCATTGGCCACACGGACCTCCCTTAAAGATGAAGAACTGGTAAGCATTAGTTGACCTTAAGCTGCATTTCTATCCTGGTCTGAGTTCTGGACTCCGGATAGACCAGGTCTGACTAAGCTAAAACCATCAACACAATCACTAGTAGCTCCTTTACCAGGTCTGGAGAGACTCTTGGTTGGTTATTTAAGAGAAAAAAAAACAAACTTTGGTCTAGGATTTCCCTGCCTAGAGCTAAAGGCAGCCATGATAGGGTGTGGCATGATATGTGTTTTTCAGAAATCTCACGTGTATAAGAAAACCCTTCAAGCCTTGATCTACCCTATCTCCTGTACCACTCCTCACAACTTTGAGGTGTGGTCAGCCACAACACCCACCTACTGCTATGAATGTGAAGGCCTTCTGTGGGGCATTGCCCGGCAGGGCATGCGGTGCACTGAGTGTGGGGTGAAGTGCCATGAGAAGTGCCAGGACCTGCTCAATGCTGACTGCCTACAAAGTGAGTTCTGCTCTCTGGGCCCACTTGGGTTGGGAGTGGGCTGAAGGTGGTGGAGAAAAGGACTGACAGGTTCTGGGAAGGCAACATCCTCCATACTGGCTCTTCTAGCAACGTGATTTCTCCTTGTACTGTTGCCAAGGGGATGCTCTGGGATGGTCCTTCCAGGCCCATTTGATCTGAAGTTGTTGCATCAGATACTCCTTAGGCAGAGTTTTGGGGTTGTTATTATCTAGTGGCTGCTCTTAATGCTCTCCTAGGAGTCCCTTAGAAGCATCACTGCTGGCTGGCTTGGGTCCTGGGGGTGCAGTTTGTTGTGGGGAGAGAATGAGCACAGGAATATGGACCTGAGAGATGTGTTCATACTTCACTGTCATCACTTCCCAAATGACTTTGTTGAGCTCAACCCAGCATAGCCACCAAGAAGGAAGAAGAGTGTCTATGATAAATAGTGGGCATATGGCTATGGGACTCTTTCGATACACTTCCCACAACCCAGTCCCAGAAGCCAGGAAAGGTAGTAGTTACTTTAATTCATCAGTGGGGTCTCCCAGATAGGAAAACCAGGAGTAGAAATTCTGAAAGAACCAAGATCAGGAGAAAATGTATGCTTTTGTGCTCCAAACTTCCCAAATCAATGACTGAAGTATAACTTTGTTAGATATGGGTTTTGGAAAAGTGCTGGAGCTGAGAAAATGGGAAAAGGAAAAAGCAGAGAATTCATGTAGAAGGAAATGATGGAGGTGATGGTGTCTCCTCTCTTGTTCTGTTCTCACTGTATCTGAGTCTAAGCAAGAGCAGGGTCTGGGTGGTTTGGGATGCTTCCCTTCTCACCTTCAAGCCCAACATGAAACCTGTTTGGAAGGGAGGGAGTTGATTTAAGCTCTCACAATCTTTCAAATTAGGTTGGTCTCCCTTTTTCATAGTAAAGATTCCTAACAATGAAAAATAATGTTAAGGTATAACTTGATAGTATAAATCCCAAGGCACATTCTGTGATACTAGAACAGAAATGTAATGGCAATAGGTAGAGGAAATCTCAGAGGGATTGGGCTTGGTGCCTCCTGGAGGTCTTTCAAAAGCTTTTCACCCTCCTGAAGCTTCAGGAAAAGCCAAATCACACTGGTCTGATGGCTACTTTTGTTAAGGCTTCACTTAGCTCAAGGTATTCAGGGGAGGACAAAGGAACAGTTTGTGTGCAGGCATCTTGAACACCTGATCTTTGAGGCGATTTACCATGAAAGTACTACTCCAAAGGGCAGTGCAGTTCCTTAGCTACAGTGTTCCAGGGTCTAAGGACCTGGGTGAAAATTCTGAATCTACCACTTGTGTGACTTTGGGCAAATCACCTAATCTCTCTGGGCCTCAGTTTCCTCAACTGTTAAAATAAAAAGATTGGCTTTGATAACATCAAAGATCTGTTCCATGTCTAAAAATATAATCCTAGGGACCCTTTGCATTTCCCTCTATTTCTTGCATGATGAGCACTTGGGAAGAGGTCAGGAGCTTACAAGTTAGTCATCCCTGAGTTTCCCAAGAATCTATGTGGGTTTGTGGTTGGGACTGTTACTGCTCCACAGAGGGAAAGGGGTCTTTGTAATGAGGATATGTCTCACAGATTCAATCATAGTGTGTCTTACTTCAGCAGCTGAGTCCAATTCCCTATCCCCACAGAAAGGGATCTCCACAGCAGGCACCAGGATGTATCACACCTTTTCTGCTCTCCCAGGGATTGGACTGCCTGTTTCCCTCATAGCTGTTATCTAATGTTTCTGAAAGAGAGTGTTACCAAGTAGAAAGAGCACTGGATTTGTAGTCAAAGGACCTGTGTTCAAATCCTGACTCTACTCTTTACTAATGTGACCCTGGGTAAATCACCTAACCTCTCTAGGGCCTCAATCTGTCAGAGAGAGAAGTCTCTGAGATGAAGGGTTTGGGCTAGATGAACTGAGTTTGATTACAGCTCTAATCCTGTGATCCTGTAATCAATGTTTTCTTTTCTCCATGACCCATTGCAGAATGAGATCTAATTTTTCAGCTTCTTGCTTGCTTTCTTATCTCTGATGCAAGCATCAATCTCTTGTGAATGTCTAAGGGCTTTTTTTTTATTTCTAGTAACACTTAAAACAGGTAGGTGGTAAAAATATGGAAATTACAAGAAACCTTCAAAGTCTCACAGTAAAATTTATCACTAGTATTCATTGGGATGTAAGTGAAGATAGGCCTGATCTTAGCTCCTCTCTTGGCCTTGTCACTAGTCCACCTTCCTTATTCTTGTCTTGAGAGCAAGCCCAACCCTCTACGCATTTTGTATTTTTAAGGCCAAATCCCAGTCCCTTTTCCCTTCAGGTAAGGAAGTCTCCATCTTAAGACACTCCATTTTTTCTTTCTTGTGCAATCCCTCTAGAATCAGACAAAGAAAAATGTAGACGCTGGTTGTATGTTTCTTTTGTTGCCTAAAAGACTAAAATAAGATTGCTCTTGGAGGAAACTGATGCTCTTTATATCTGCATTTTCATACTTATCTTGGAAAATTTCCCAAGAAATGCCCTATAAAGGAGGTCTGAGTATTGAAGATTTCACTTGTGCTTCTAGATTACAGACTATGTGAAGTATTGGTTCTTTGAAAAATCCTTTCCCGCTGCTTACAGCACACAGAAGTGTAGCCATGGTTTTATGGAGAACCATTGAAAAGGGCAGTGAAACAGAGCAGAAACAATACTGGGCCTAAATTCTGAAGACCCAGGGTCCAACCCCAGCTCCTTTACTTGCTAGCTATATGGTCTGTTTCTCAGTTTTCTCTCCTGTACAATGGGGATAATAATGCATGTACAATCTGTTTGGCTGGCTTGTTATTGAGAATACACTGTGTAAACTTTAAAGCATTTTATAAACACAATAAGCTGCTGCCATTGTTATGTAAGGAATGGATTTGCTGCTGAAGTTAACGGGTGCAAAAGTGGGGTGGGAATGAGGAAACCACAGGAAAGCATGGAAGATTCTGTGGGGAGTATATCAGAGGACAGACCAGCAGTTAACCCACCATGGCAGGATGAGGACAAGATAATTATTAATCCCCAAAGAATGGCATGACTGAAACCAAGCTTTAGGTCTACTTTAGTGATATGGTTTCCAGGCTATCATAGATGGAACTGAACCTGGAGCCAGACACCCTTGCAAAGTTAGAGCCAGACGGTGTGTCTGAGGAAACATACCCTTATGCTAACTAGCTAGCTATATGACAACATCCCTCTTCTCCCGTCCCCAGGACTTCTTTTCTCCACATACAGGGCATTTGATGTTTTTCTTTCCTCTGAGGCCCTTTCCTCAGCTTCAGTCTGAGAAAGCAAAACCTTGGTTGGGACCCTGGCTACTTTTGCATTCTGCTTTGGAGGAGCTGGGCTCCCAGCCTCCAGTGAAATAATCCTGGGGGGACAGCTGGCCTCCTGTGAGATTAGATGTAGATGAACTTAATCAGTAGGGAGTTCTGAGCTGCCTTCTTATCCTTATTAGGATAAGATATTCCTGTTATCTCATCTGGAAGAGAATGTAGGCAGAGCCATTTGAGGGAGACAGGTATGTTAGTTCCTCCTATGGGAAACCTAATTCCCATCTCAAACTGTAGAATTGTGGGTCCATTTTAGTTCTCAGAGCATCCTGGGAAAACCTTGGTAGCCTTTCTGAGACCAGAGAATATCTCTGAAATGAAATCCATGTGAGATATGATATCCAGGACCATTTCTAAGGAAGATGACCCCAAGCTGTATCCTTTTCTTTGTTTATACTATGTCCCTACAGCTATAGGAGTCCTTCAAAGGAACCCCTAAACCATGAATGAAGTTGGACACAGGATGTAGGAGCCCTGTAGAGGAGCAGGGAACCCAACCATAAATACTCAGGTGTTTGCTGAATAAGACTGTCCAGACAGAAAGTTTAGTGTGGGCTGGGGGCAGATCTTGTTGCCCAGTAGTATTGGGCCCCAATGAGCAGCTGAGCTCCTGAAAACCAATAGCACAAAAACATTTGGAGTGATGACAAGAGGTAGCTTTGATTCTAGAAATCTCACTCTGGAATTGCCAGAATCCAAATCACAAGGAGAGAGGAATTTGACTCATAAGGAATTGGTATTATCATGCCAGGGAAAATTCTGAGGGGCTGGGTGCATGCATAGTAGCCGTCTGTCACCATTCTTTTACTTACCTGGGTCTAAATCAGTACCATGTTGGCCACTTGTGGATCTGACATTTATAGGGAAGAAGAAAAAACAAAATTAGAGGACTTGCTTTCAAAGAGGACCATTAAGGATAAACCAAAGTGAACCACCATTTTATAAGGCTGGTAGACGTCTGAATCAACCGACAAGTATTTATTGAATGATAGGTCCACGTTAGCCCTATTCTAGTCACTGTAGAGGTTACATAAGAAATATGAGACATAATATCTGCCTTTAAGAGGCTTATATTCTAGTGGGAAGATAAGGCTTATAGGTAACTACAAACAGGCTAAATCTTGGAAATTTACTTCCCAGATTTAGTTGAAGAGATGGGGCATTATGAGGAGAATGGTTCACACAGTGTCACACATGATTGATGTTATCATTTGGTTTTACTTAACTTAATTTTCTTTATTACAAAGAAAAGCTGCTTGTGTTTGAATGGAAGGTCATAGAGAGGAAAGGTCTATTGAGAAATGACTGTGATATGAAAACAATAAATCTAAATTTAAAAAAATAATAGGATAGCAGAGGCTAAAGGACTCACTTGAAGTGAGGGCAGGGGAGAAGGAAGTACCAAGAAAATGAGGTAGGGTAGCTGGATAGGGACACATTACAAAGAACCATGAAAGTGAATTGAGAAATTCGTATTTTGATGATAGACAGCTGAAAGCTATTTAAAGTTTTTAAGTAGAGGTATAATATGATATAAGTAAACTCTTAAGTTTCTGATTTTTCCACATGCTTGAAATGGATGAGAGAACCCGTAAAGAACCTGGTATTGGCTCCATTTTTAGTTTTGGTTAAGCTTATATATGTTGGCATCCTGGACTGCTTCTATTTGCGGGCTCCTGCTGTCTTGTCAGCTTAGCTCATGGTTATGCATTGGCCTGCATGGATCCAAAGATGGACTGTCTCCATCTCCGAACTTCCAGGCAAACCTTGGAGCTAGGTCTTCTTGTGGTTTGGTCATCAGAAAAGCCGTGTGCAAGTTTGTACTCTGTGCCCACTGGGAGCTGAGCCCTGTTCTAAGCTATGGTATGAGGGAGACAGAAGAAAAAAAAAAGTGATTCCTGCCTTTATAGAACTAATAGTCTAGTAGGAGACAAAAAAACTCACATGCATGAAACAATTCTATCACTTCCCCTTACCTCCTCTCTCTTAGTTCAAAAGTGCTACTTGTATAGAATGCCCTGCATTTATATTCATCTTTATTATGACTTAAAGTAAGGATTGGATTATTAGCTACTTTTGTGATATCTCAAGCCCACCCCCAGACCTTTATTCCTAGGCTCTCTGCTCACTAAACAGTTGAATTCCTTTGATTTAGCCCATTTGTACCTGCATCACTCAGAGGACTCACTGGCCACTGGATCTAGGGGGTGTCTGTTCTGGTATGAGGAGGCTATTGTTCTCTGATTTCCTTGGCTGAGCCCCATGGTGAATATCTACAAAGCCATATAGAAGCCATATAGGGATTAAACTTTAACCTTGAGACAAATTCTTCTTTGTGTTCTAACCCCTCCTCAGAGTATCCTTCCGGTATCAACTGAAGAAGAGTACCTTCTTCCACGTCTAAAACCCCACTCTTTTTTTTTCCTTTCTTTTTTATTTATTTTTTTTTAATTTTATTTTAGTTTGCATCATTCTTTTCCACAAAATTTTGAGTTACATATTTTCTCCCCTTCTTTCCCCTACCCACTACCCCAAAACAGCCATCCCAGTGTGTCCCCCCTCCCCCAGTCTGTTCTCTCCTATGTCACTTTTCGATAGGGCAGGATGGATCTCCCAACCACAGTGCCTGTG
>CM053590.1:123447018-123495701 GCA_028646515.1 Pseudochirops corinnae
CTATGTCACTTTTCGATAGGGCAGGATGGATCTCCCAACCACAGTGCCTGTGTATCTCAGGTTCCAGTTGGATGTAGTCAATAATAATAATAATAATTGCATATAGATAGATAGATAGATAGATAGATAGATAGATATTTATAACATTTGATTATGGAACTTTAGATTCTAGATTCTTTCTCTTCTTTCCTCATCACCCACCCCCACTGGATGGACAAGCAATTAAATACAGGCTGAACATGTGAAATTACGCAGAACCTTTCCACAGTGGGCATATTGTGAGAGTCTGATTACATGTCCCTTCTTCCTATCCTGCCCCCCCATCCACTCCGTACCCTGTCCCTGTCCCTCTACAGAAATGTGAACACTCATCAGCCCTTCCCCCAACCCTGCCCTCCCCTCCATCATCCTACTTCTCATCCCCCTTCCCCCTACTCTTCTATGTGGCAAGATACCCAGTAAAACCCCACTCTTATTCCTCAGTTAAACCTATGCCGACCCCTCCCTTGTGCCAGAAACTTGCCTTTGCCCTAAATGGGCATATTAATTGAGATTTCTGGCCACCTCTCAGGGGCAGCAGAGAAAAGCTGCAAGCATGGGGCTGAGGATCGGACCCAGAATATCATCATGGCGATGAAGGATCGCATGAAAATCCGTGAGCGGAATAAGCCAGAAATTTTTGATGTTATCCGAGATGTCTTTACTGTGAGCAAAGTTGCCCATGCACAACAGATGAAGACGGTGAAGCAGAGTGTGCTAGATGGTACCTCCAAGTGGTCAGCTAAGATCACAATCACTGGTAAGGGGAGAGGTTGGGGTTAGGGCACAGAAGGAAATAGAGGGAGGTGGCATTGGGGGCAAGGAGGGGGAAAAGTTGGAATGGGTAAGATCTGCAACACTGGTAAAAATAGGGAAAGAGAGGGTATGGAGGAATGGAAGGGTTGGTGGATGAAAAATGGTAATAAAGCCTAGGGAGAAAGTAGGTACAGAGAGTGATAGCAGGAAAAATAACAAATTCACTTAATATATGCTATGTGTTTAGCCCAACACTAAGCACTGTATGGGAGACACAGTGGGCCTAGTTATTGCTCTTAATGAATTCACCTCTCCCTTAGTGAAACTCCCATGGGTGAGAAGCTAAATTACATTACCCAGATTAAATTACAGTGCAAGAGATAGCACGAGACAGAACATGATTAATTATTAAGTAAATGGCACAGAGGTGGAGCATGTTGAGTTCAGGAAATAAGATGACGTGTGGGCCTTATTAGTCAAGAAAAACCCCTCAGAAGAAGAGGAATGGAACCTGAGCTGGGCCTTGAATTGGTCTCATGTTTGCTCAAGGGGACTATAGTGAATGGTTGTCTTATAGGGAGGGAACAATCGCTCATCCTCTTAGAAAAGTAAGTAAACTATGTAGAATCAGCATCCCTTTGTAAGAGGGGCATATCTTAGGAAAGAAGATAAGCAGACAATGAGAAATGTCTCTAGTTCCTGCCTTGGGCTGCCCACATTGACTGAGATTCTTCTCAGTAGATGCTGCTCCTCATGCCAGGAACTAGCCTGATTTTAGGATGATGTTGTGCCCTGGGGAATCATGTTTTGTAGCTTTATCCTTGTTCCATGCTTGCCTTATAGTCGTATGTGCTCAGGGTCTGCAGGCCAAGGATAAGACTGGCTCCAGTGACCCCTATGTCACCGTGCAAGTCGGAAAAACAAAGAAAAGAACAAAGACCATCTTTGGCAACCTGAATCCTGTTTGGGAGGAGAAGTTCCATTTGTAAGTGGTCAAGGAGGAAGGCTTAGTTTGACTAGTGGGACTGAAAGCTGTAATGCACAGAGCTTCCAAGAACAGGGAAAGACCTATTTTGCCAGAAGGTCAGATCTTCTCTCACTGTTTCCTAGAACTTGAACAGGATTGGGGAGGAAAAGAAGAATGTGGGCAAATTAAGCTGATTCTTCACTACTTAATTTTGGCTCTGGCTGCTGCTCTTTCTTAGTTCCTTCTCCCAGATGTATTACCTCCAGCTTCCAATTAACCATTGTATCTTCAGCAGACATAACACATTTCCCTGGTGTAGCCAAGAAAGCTCTTATTGTACTGCCTGGTGACCAGCAATAGCAGTCCAAACAGGAATGACCATTTGTTGGGTGTGCTATCAAGGGGATTCCTGTTTGGGTATTGGTAGGATTAGATGGCCTCTGATGGTCCCTTCCAACTCGGGGACTCTGATTCTGGAAGTATTTCAAGGAAAGGAAATTGAAACGCCTCTCTTTCTGAATCAAGTTATTTCTGGTTTGCCTATGGAAGCACAGGTGGAGGTTCATTCCTCTTCAGCTGCTCTGCTTTTACTCCCTCCTTCCAGCTCATTTTCCCAGCACTCCAAGTAGTGTTGGTGGCCAATAAGCCCTGGATACTTGATCTCTCCTTTTTTCCCAGGACACTTAGATACAGTCCAAAGCCTTTGGCTTTCAGTGATTTCCTTGACCCCTGGACAGACAACCTTTTCCCTGGATCCACCAGAGTCCATCTTCTACCCTCACTTCCAAGGCATATTAGGCTAATAGATAGCTCACCCTGCCCAAGCCACAAAGAAAGCATTTGTCCTCTGCATTGCCTCCAGTTAGAAAATACATCCTCTCTAGTAGAATTGCACTGTTCTGCTCTGCTGGAAAGACTCATTCTCTAATAGGAGCAAAGAAAGACAAGATTGACATATAACTGAATACATACACTGAATACACTCTTCCTCTTGTATGATTCATCCAAGATGCTCTGTGTTACTTGGGGATTGGGTGGCAAAATAGAGAAGGTCATTGCTGAATGGTAGGTAATTCTCCTTTGTAGACTTCTTGCTATCCTCCCACAGTGAGTGCCATAACTCCTCCGACCGAATCAAGGTACGAGTGTGGGATGAGGATGATGACATCAAGTCAAGAGTGAAGCAGCGGCTGAAGCGGGAGTCAGATGACTTTCTTGGCCAGACCATCATTGAAGTGCGAACCCTGAGTGGCGAGATGGATGTCTGGTACAATTTGGGTGAGGAGCTGGGGGCAGAGGATCTGGGTATTTCCTTTGAAAGAAGGAGAAGGCCAAGTGAAATTGTCTGAACACAAAGGGAGGGACCTAACAGAAAGCTGCTTGGGTCCTCTCTACCACCACTAAAGCAGATGTTGGTGAACTTGGCAGGGAAATTGTTCTCATCACAGGTCACTTTCACTGTGAGCACTGACTCTAGTTTATGCATCATCATCTATCCAGCTAGGTTGGGCCCTACATTTCCAGGACTGTGCCTGTCCCCCTCATGGCTTGTCCTGGTCTGGGACCATTCCGGCTACCTGAGATCTATGCTATCACCATCACCCTCGGTTTTCTAAGCAACTCATCACTATGGAGCTGAGGAAGGGAAGGGAGTTTGGGAATATCTCTTCATTGGCAAAGAGCTTTGTCTTCTTAGAGAGAGTCTAAGGATGGGTATTACAAACTTTCTATCTATAAGCCATCTCTGACTGAAAGACTGAATTGTTTTGGGTGCCTAGCAACCCTTCTTATCATCCATTACTGCCTAGTTCTCCCTATTACCATTCCATTCTCGCCTTCCCCCTGTTATGTTTTGGGTGCCAAGACTGAGAATTCTAATTCAGTAGAACACTAGTGACCATCTTTCCACCTGTCCTGTCCACCTGTCCTGTGCATACATACCCAGCTTCACTGAACCATGAAGATCATAACATAAGTGAGGAGAGGCTTGGACCAGCTCTGATTGGGTTTATCCTAAGCTCCAGAAGCCCCTTGGACCCTGGCGTCTAAACTAGAAATGTCCAGTTCTCCTTGCATCTGCCCAGTCATTTATACCTATTGGGCTACATGTCTTTGTGAGGATGATTACCCTCTTTGGATTGTAACTCTGGCCTTCGTTCCAGAAGGCCTCTTCTTTCCTTAGACCCCAACACCAGGGTTGGATATGTCTTGCTTAGTTTGGGTATTTTTGAAGGTGTAAGTTTCCTGTCTCCTTTCCCTTCTAGAAAAGAGGACAGATAAGTCTGCTGTCTCCGGAGCAATTCGGCTGCATATCAGTGTGGAAATAAAGGGGGAAGAGAAGGTAGCACCGTATCATGTGCAATATACCTGTCTCCATGAGGTAAGTCAGCCCCAGGTACAAGCACTTTGCTTGCCCACCCACACCTCCCTAAGGCGAATAGCATGATCTCCTGGGAAGAACAGGGACTAAGTAGCTCGAGACCTGAGTGCTGTTCTTTGTTGTGTTTGGTGGCTAACTACATAACCTTGGATAGACAAACTAATCTGTGCCTGGGTCTCCCAGCTATAATATAGGAATATTAAGCCTTGCCTTCTGAACCCTCTGTGGTGAAATTAGGCAAGAATGACAAATTTTCTACGAAGTTTTCTAATCCCTTAATTCTCGCATCCCTGGCCATCTACATCCTTTGTACTCCTGACTGACAACAGAGTTTTCCTCTTGGACTCTTTTTTGTGGGAAAATCTCCCAAATTCATGTTTGTCAAATCAATGTCACCTAGCTGCACCAGGTCATAAGAGGGAGCAGCCCAACCATGCCCAGCTGTTTGCATATCTGGTCCCACAGATGTCCTGTAGCTCCTGTTCCTTGGAACAACACCAGGGCCTTTCTTACTTCCATCGTCATCCACATTAGTGGCCACTAGAGCTCCTGGCTTCAATAAAGCCATGTTCCCATCTGTCTAAGGCCTTGAGGTAGGACCAGAGACAGATTTGCAAGTGACTGGCTCCACTAACAAGGACAAAGCTCTTGCTTGGATAGTGTTAGAATTAGCTAGGCTCTTTGTGGTATGATTCCCTCTACCGCTACTCCCTCTAGCTCTCCTCCAAGAGCTGGGTCTTTGAAGTGTTTTGGAGATTGTATGATTGCCTAGGGTTAAGGAAAGAGGACAGCACACTTTACAGTAATGATAATGCAATGCACCACACTGTGGTATGGAAATTACACAAGGGAATCTTTTGCATGGAAATGCTAGATGAATCCATGGCAGCTTAAAAAAAACCATTGAGAGAGCATGGTGAGTGCTCAAATCTGTATTTTAGAACTATCAAGTTAGCAGCTAAATGGATTGGAGAAAGGAGAGATTGGAAGCAGAGATATTGTTTAAGATACTATTGCAATGGTATAGGTAAAGAGATAATAAGGATATGAACAGGAAGTTGTGTAAGTGGAGAGAGGGGAAGGATGTGAGATATTGTGGGGAGAGAGAATCCATAAGACTTAGGAAATGGAGAGAGAAGGGAAGAGTCAAGGATGACTCTCTGGCAAACCTGGGCAGCTGGAAGGATGCAGATGGAATGTACTTTTGACAGAATTAAGTTTTGAAGGGGAAGAGGAGTTCCATATGGAACCAGTTAAATTTGAGATGTCTATAGAGCATTTAGTTGGTGATATCTAACAGGCAGTTGGTAATTCAGGATTGGCATTCAGGAGAGAGAAAAGGGCTGGATATGATGATTAAGTCATATACATAGAGATCATAATTGAACCCATGGGAGCTAATGAAATCACCAAGAGAGAGAAGATCCTGTTTATCCAAAACAAGAACCTGGAGAGTACCCATAATTTGTAGGTAGGAGGAAGATAATGGTCCAGCAAAGGAAGCTAAGAAGAATCAGTCATACAGGTAAGAGGAGAACCAGAAGTGCTATGTGTTGAGGATGCTCAGGAAGAAAGGCTGGTCAACAGTGTCACAAGTAACAAGGAGGTCAAGGAGATGGGATTCTTCACTTCCCTTTGTCTCTTGCAGAACCTGTTCCATCATCTCACAGACATCCAGGGCAGTGGAGGAGTCCGGATCCCTGAGGCCAAAGGGGATGATGCATGGAAGGTTTATTTTGATGAGACAGCCCAAGAAATTGTGGATGAATTTGCCATGCGCTATGGCATTGAATCAATATACCAGGCTATGACGTGAGGTTCAGGAGGAACTCTAGGGGAAGGGGTGCTGATCACTTGAATGCTAATGAAGTCATACTGACAAAATAGATTGCCCCTTAGTAAATGGGAGCAGCTCACAGCTGAGACCACCCAGAACTGCCAGCCTCTGGCTCAGTCTTCCTTTCACAGTCATATTTGCCATTTTCCTTAGGGTGGAAAGGGAACATGGGTATATATCTGTGACTATTCCCAGGGCCTGAATATGGTACAGACATGTCACTGCCCTCCTGGGAGAGGAGAGATGGAGGATACTTTATTGCCCTGGATCCTGAGGCATAGAGGTGGTATGTTATTGCCACCATGACTTCAAGAGGGTAAAACAAGGGCTTATGTGTATGTTGCTGCCTCTAAGACCCAGAAGAGAAAGGAAAGGATATGTGTGTATGTGACAATTCTAGAAATCTAGGAAAGGAGGTATATGTGTGCGTGTATGTATCTGCAAGTTTGCGTGAATGTGTAAGACCACCCTACCTTCTTGCCCTAAATATATAGTTAAGGAATTGATCTGTAGAAAAGGAGAAAGCATCTACTGATTAGGTTACCTGAAGTTCCTATAATAAGAATTTCTTCTTGTGTTTAGAGATAGGAGTAAGACTTGTCAGGCAACTAATTCAATATTGCCCAGAGGAGCCAACTCAGAGCAAGTAGGACTTGGCAGCATCATGTAAAGCCATTGGCCTAAATGAGGAAGGTGACCCTGAGATGATTGTGGGGGACCTTTTTAGAGTATCCTGTAATTTGCTGTAGGAGCCATGCTACCGATATAACTACAAGGACTGTGTTTTCTCAGGCACTTTGCATGTCTGTCCTCCAAGTACATGTGTCCTGGTGTACCAGCAGTGATGAGCACCTTGCTTGCCAACATCAATGCCTACTATGCCCATACCACAGCCTCCACCAATGTCTCTGCCTCTGACCGCTTTGCAGCCTCTAACTTTGGGGTGAGTATATGTATACACATGCATGGCCGTAATGTTTTCCATCATTTATTAAGTTTGTTCTTGCAAAGTCAATTCCATAGAAGTTATTTATTTTCTCCTAAAGTGCTATGTCTGGAAGACAGGTCACTGTCACCCATTGAGTGGTGTATCTGCTTATAGCTGTACAAACCATATAGATAAGGCTCATCTTAGGTGTAGATATTTGCAACAACAAAAAAAGAAAAGGAAAAAGAATAGCTCATGCGTCTACATTTGGGTTACTTTTTTCATAAAAGAAAACTTTTAAAATCTCAACTTAAACTATTTGAGAAAACACAATAAGAAAGATATAAACTAAGAAATATGGAGCAAGATTGAAAGAGAAGCCTTTAAATGTATCAGCTCATCTTTTTAAAATATCATCACCCAAAGCAATAGCATCCTCATCCAACGTCTTTAAAGAAAAGATGGATGACCCCTTGTTGAGAATGTTGTAGACCAATTTCTTGGTCAGGTATTGATTAGTGCTGATGGCTTCTGAAGTGCCTTCCAACTAAGAGATTTTTTGATTCCGCCCAGAGCTGTGACTCCCTTACCAACCCATAACTCACCAAGCAGTGGCCTCCTGATTACATAAGCTCCCCAGTGAAACTTATTGTAGTATTATCATAGTAACTCTTGTGGTGCTGTAGTCAAGCCAAGTCAAGTCAACAAACACTTACTAAGTGCCTTTTCCTGTTTGCTGGGTACTTTGCTAGGCACTGAGGATGTGAACAAAGGCAGAAAAAAAGTCCCTGCTCTCAAGGAACTCCCAGTGTAGTGGGAGAAACCACATGCAAGCTATTGTGTACAGACAAGATATAAACAGATAGGATACACTGGGATCATTGCAGAGGGAAGGCATTAGCCTTAAGGGGCATGAGGAAGGACTCTTACAGGAGGTAGTATCTGGGCTGGTTCTTGGAGGGAGCCAAGGAAACTTAAGGACATAGATGAGGAAGGGGAGAATTCCAAGTATGGAGGAGAGTCAGTGAGAATTCCCAGTGTTGGAAGATGGAATGTTCTGTGCAGGGAACAGCAGAGGCCAGTCTGAGAAATCTACTGTTCTCTCAGTGGATCTCAGAGGCCCAGTCAATTAGAAACTGACTTCAACATGCACTTTGAGTTTCCTTTCTCATTAATTGAGGAACTGAATTGAGCTGTCCCTGAAGGATTAGAGATGCCATGAACCTTGGCCTGGCTACAACATCAAGCTTCTGTTCCTAAATCTATATCATGTACGAGAAGCCATGTCTACTATCTGTACCTCCGTTTTCCCAGGAAGAACAGGATGAGGTTCCACAGAGCCGCTCTTAGGTGCCTCAAAGAAAATCTAGGGGATCTTGAAGAGCTTGTTCCTAAACTTGTATCATTGTTCCCTTCTCAGAAGTCAGGACCAGAAAAGGGCGTAAGGCTCCTTCCTCTTCTCTTCCCTTGTACCATTGTGTTCCTGAGGGCTCAAGACTAAGTAGTCACAACTATCAATGTTTCCTCTCTTTTCACAGAAAGAGAGATTCGTGAAACTCCTGGACCAGCTGCATAATTCTTTGCGAATCGACCTCTCCACGTACCGAGTGAGCAAAGAATCCCAGCCTGGCCAGCTAGTAGCATCTAGTAAAGGGGATAGTAAATAGGACTATTGAATGCAGCCTTTGGACTAAGTCCCAGTTTTACAGAACAAATCCTCTTATTAAAGGGATTTGTTCTGTGAAGTTTGGATTCAGCCAAAGGGCCGCCCTTGAGGACCTAGAGGGCCACATGTGGCCTCGAGGCCACAGGTTCCCCACCCCTGAAATAGTGATAGACCATACCTGGAAGTGGCTCTGATGGTTTGAGGGGTCAGGAGGCTGCTGGGCGGTGCAAGTAGATATGGTGCTGGATGTGGAGTCCCCAAAACCTGACTTCAAATCCTGTTCATATACTTACTGGCTGTAACACCATGGGTAAGTCACTTGTCCTCCCTAAGCCTCCATATCCTCATCTGCAAAATGGGGATACCAGTAACAAGATTGTTGTGAGCTCAGAAAGGATAACCTCTGTAAAACTTCAGAGGGCTATAAATATGCTGACTGTTTACCCTTCCTTACAGAGGCCAGGGCCACTGAGAGCCACAGGTTATAACACTGTGTATAAGTGTTCAGCCAAGCCATACTGTAGTTCTGCTGCCCTAACCCTGGCTCTTGCTCTGACTCTGACATTGCTTTCTATGCTTCATTTAATTCTGTGATCAGGTCCTCCCTAAGACTCAGCTGCCAGATCTTAAGTCCTTAATTTAAGTCCTTCCTTTTCTTCTCCCTATATCCCCTGCCCAAGTGAAACCTAGGCCAAGCAGCCCATTTGTTTTTTAAATCACTGTTTTTTTCAGTTTTCAAGGACATGGCTTTATTCTCCTTCCTATCCACTGAAAAATAAGTTGGAAATAAATATAGAATCCCTGTATCACATAAGCTTTAGAGAAAGAAGGGGAGGCTTGGCTCAGGCTGGAGGTTTGCGTGCATGTTGTTTGTCCCTGCAACAAATCAGAGCTAGAGCACAAAGGAGAATGGTGAACTCAAGCCCTTTCCCCAGGCCCCCTTGATCTGAACAATAAGTACTTCACTACTTTCCTTAAAATGTAGCGAATTCTAAGAAAAGCAGACACAACCACATTTAAATATAAGTGCAAAAAGGCCCTACAAAGTCAAAGGGAAGTGAGGTTTGAATGATCTGAATGCTTATTCTCTTTCCATTTGCATGGATAATTGGGAGTTGAGAGTATGATATCTTGGTATCCTGTACCATGTAGGTTGGCTTTTTATAGTTAAAAAGCATTTTTCCCAAAATGGAGGTTAATTTGCTTGTGAGATAAGGCTTCAATGAACAGTCCCTTCTAAGCTCATTATCAGCAGCTAGGCTCAACTTCCTGATCTCCTGTTAAAGCATACTCTAATGCCAGGATATATGTGTCTACATAAAGCACACTTTGTATTGCTCTAAGGATTTCTCATAGCCCTTTTCTCTGAGGGAAATGTTGGGTTCAGGAACCCTGAGGTAGGAAGGGAGCAGGCAGAGAGAAGCCTATTAGGTGGGATCTAGGGAAGGTTCGGCTAGGGTGACGGAGTTATTGGGTGGATGTTTCTTATTTGCTGAATGTTTTCACTGTTGTCTGCATTTGGTTTCCATAATAATAATTATAGAACAATTTTCCTGCTGGGAGCCCAGAAAGACTGCAGGACCTGAAATCCACTGTGGATCTTCTCACCAGCATTACCTTCTTCAGAATGAAGGTGAGTGTCTAAGGCTAGTTTGGGAAAGTGGTTGTAAAGGGGAAAGATTCTTGGTCAGACTTTAGCAACCCCCTCCTGAACGGGCGGGGGGAGTGGAATGCCTGGGGCCTCAGAGCCCCAGATTCAAGAGAAATTTCTTTTTCTTTCAGTCTTCCCCTCCCCACACCTTGTTTTGTGTGGAAACACTACACTCTGTGGGCTAAAGGAGATGAGAATGGGTTGAGTAATCCTCCATAGATAGGTCCAGTAGCCCCATCCAAGGACATAATGTGGTATTAAAGGGAAAAGGCAAAGGAATAGTGGAAAGAAAGCTTTTCCTAAGACTGACCTAGGAAGGAAAGAAAAAGCTCCACCTCCCAGGTTAGCAAGGTCAGGTATGATGTGGAATCTTACTCTTACTCATGTTCCTCTGGATCCATTGTAGGTACAAGAGCTGCAGAGTCCACCACGTGCCAGCCAGGTAGTGAAGGACTGCGTGAAGGCCTGTCTGAATTCCACCTATGAATACATCTTCAACAACTGTCATGAGCTGTACAGTCACCAGTACCAGACTGAAGTGAGATGTCCTAGGCACCACCTCCTCCCCTTCCCCCTTCAACTCTTACTCCCTGTCTTTCTTAGTGGTGATTGATCTGTCTTTTCCCTGGTGCTGTGGCCATTTGGCTTTCTGGTTTGTTTGGTTTTTTTTTAATAGTATTTTATTTTTTCCAATTACATGTAAAGATAATTTCCAACATTCATTTTTATAAGATTTTGAGATCTGAATTTTTCTTCCTCCTTCCCTCCTCCCCAAGACAACAAGCAAGCTGTTATAGGTTATACATGTGCAGTTGTGTTGAACATATTTCCACATTAGTCATGTTGTTAAAAAAAAAAACAATCAGAACAAAAGGTAAAAACCAACAGAAAGAAAAAAAGAGAAAATAGCGTATTTCTATCTGTATTCCGATTCCATAGTTCTTTCTCTGGGTGTGACTAGCATTTTCCATCATAAGTTTTTTGGGATTGTTTTTGATCATTGTATTGCTGAGAAGAACTAAGTCTATCACAGTTTATCATCATACAATGTTGCTGTTACTGTGTACAATGTTCCCCTGGTTCTGCGCACTTCATTCAGTATCAGTTCATGTAAGTCTTTCCAGGTTTTTCTGAAATCCACCTGCTCATCGTTTCTTATAGCACAATAGTATTCCATTACATTCATATACCACAACTTGTTCAGCCATTCCCCAACTGATTGATATTCCTTTAGTTTCCAATTTTTTGCCACCTCAAAAAGAGCTGCTATAAATATTCTTGTTCATGTGGGTCTTTTTCCCTTTTTTACAGTCTCTTTGGTATATAGACCTAGTCGTGGTATTGCCAGATCAAAGAGGATGCACAGTTTGATTGCCCTGTAGCCATTTGTAATGACAGTCTAGGCATTTGGGCTAATAGTTTTGCAATTTCAGCCTTCAGTTTCTTCCAAACTCTCAGACAGGTACTATGTAAGATCTATGATTTATTTACAGTTATTTTGAAGCTACCTAGAACAGTTACTGTTACTTGATCTAATATGTTTTCAAAAGAGATTTGTGGTTTGGAAATCTTATGAGAGTTCAACTAGTTTCTCTGTTCTTTCTTTTTCATTCCTAAGATGAATATGTCCTTTGAACTATGATTATTAAGCAGTCTAAGTGATCTCCTCTTTGATGTTATTGGAGAATCCTTCATTGACTCCAGCCTTTAACAGAGATTTCTTTGACTTGATTGATTTTCTGTTTATATCTGACAACAAGATTTCTGGGCTCCCCATTCTCTTTCCTTGGGCTTTCTCTTTTGGAGAGATGCCCTTAGCCTCTGGCTGGTCTCTTTATCTGTCAGCCAGGCAGCCTAGTTTCTGAGTTCTGGCCCATAGTGAACCTCTATTCCCAAAGAATCGCTTATAAACCATTTGAGCTTTTAAATTTGGGTAGCAATGCCTTTTATCCTTTTCCTACTTAATTTTATAATGTCTCCTAAAATCGAGTTAAGTCCATGATAGGTTTCTTGACTTTTCCTCTTCTGCTAGATGAATGACTATAATTGGGCTGGAATCATTTGGACCAAAGTAATGGTTCTCCCAAAGATCCTTCCTGTATCAGAGCTAGGTCCAGCACTCCAAGGCCAACACTAGCACTTCACTTCTCTTATTGGGATAAAAAAATGTTTACAGGAAACGTTTCCACTGGGTCTAGGAAGCAATCACTTCTCCCATCCCTGATTATTTTTTCCATTTCTTGACAGCCTTGACTTTATTCCTTTGCTTTCCCTCATGGCACAGTGGAAAGTGCACAAGCATTATCTCTGATGCTTAACTGCCTGCGTGACCTTGGGCAAATCACTCAGCCACCTTGGGCCTCAATTTTCTCATCTGTTGAACGAGTGGGTTGGGCTTGATCACTTCTGAAGTCCCGTCCAATTCTAGGTCTTTCACACTATCATGTTTCTTCCCCCCAAAATTGGAGATGCCAGATGGACCCAGCTCCTACTGGGTCCAACATTCTAAAGTTTCCCATGATAGGTTTGCATTTATTATTTTTGTTGTCACTGCCTAATTACCACCATACTTTTCTGACCAATTAAGTCTGATTGGTGACTCACCCTTATTTTCTTCAAAACTGTCATTGAGGTTACCAAGGCCCAACGTTTCACAGAGGCCTTGCTTCTTGCATCCAGATGATCACCCAGTTGTCTTCTGGGCAGCAAGATTCTTCTCTGGCTATAGAGACAATTTCATGACACAAACTGGACTGTAGGGGTAGTTGTGGATCAGAGGTTGGCTGATAGAAGGGAGCAGGAGGGGGTCAGTCATTACTTCTAGTGGGTTGGAGCACAAAGCCCTGTATTACTTTAAGGACATTTAGCCCTTCTTTGTTCTGAGCCAGCTGTGGGTCTGGGGCCAGGCTTAGTCTCTTACCCACCTCATTTATCTTTAGGAATGGGAGGATTTCTACACTATAAATTCTAGGAGCCCCTAGACCAGACTAAATAATCACAACTTACTCCCTAAGTTTCTAATTTTCCTTTGTACTCACTGATGTCAGTACTTTTGTACTAGAAGAAGAGACTGGGTTTAGATGGAGGAGGGTAGGTCAGTGCTGCAGAGTCAGAAGGGAGCTCCTGAGGATCTGAGGATGCAGCTATTGTAGACCAATAGGAGAGGAGAGTTCCCTGCCCCTGGGGAGGAGGCTGGGCCAGAAGAAGAAGGGATTTGGATTATGGGGATAGCATCTCTGGGAGAAAAGAAGAGCCTCTAACCAAGAAGGAGGTGGGGTTTCATTTGTAGAGGGGAGGATATAGAATATGTGTATGTTGGAGATACTTTTAATATTTGCTATGATTTCTGGAACAAGAAACAGGAACTGCCTCCAGAGGAACAAGGCCCCAGCATCCGGAATCTGGATTTCTGGCCCAAGCTCATTACCCTCATTGTGTCCATCATCGAGGAAGATAAAAATGCCTACACACCTGTCCTGAACCAGTGAGCAAGCACCCCATCCCCAAACCCCAGCTGTACTCAACCCTACTCTTGTCTGTCTAATGGCCTCTCTCTTTTCTGTCCCTGTATGTTTACAGTGCTGCCTCCTCTTCCTGTCCATCTGTCTGTCCATCTGTCCCCTGTGTCTGTCTGGTTAACTGCCTTGACTAGGGCTTGAGGTGGGTGCAGAGATGCCATGGGTGCTCCTTCCCTTTTTAGTTAAACCAGCTACCCTGGGGTGAGAGGCCTTTTGGGCTATAAGTTCTGGATGTGCTCCATGGAGGCCCAGTGACCCTGTGGTCACTGTGTTTGGTAATATGGCATTCACCATACTCAACCTCTCTCCCCTTAAGACCTCCCTTCCTTTCTTTCTGTTGGGGTATCATACCCCTTCTTCTTGAGGCCCTTCCTTTCCTCTTCCTTAGAAGTCTCCTTTCCCATGAGCCCAGGCCTCTCCTCTCTCCCCACACTGCTTCTCTTCAAATTGGGCCTCCCTACCTCCCTCCTTTGGTTCTTTCCTTTCCCTTCTCCTGGACTTCCTCTATCTCTACCTCCAGTTTCCCCCCTGGATTTGTACATTCCCTTTCCTGGATCTTTCTAGTTCAGAGCCTCCTTGGGCCAGGCCCCAGTGACAGAGTCAAGGAGGCCTTGTACAACGCCCTAATTTTGAAACCCCTTCCATTCTCCAGGTTCCCCCAGGAGCTGAATGTGGGCAAAGTCAGTGCAGAGGTGATGTGGCACCTATTTGCCCAGGACATGAAGTATGCCTTGGAAGGTAAATAGTTAAAATCATCTTCGTCTTCCCTCCTTCTTCTCCAGAGCTGCTGCTATTGGTTGTTGCTGACTTGGCCATGTGGAATGGAGACAGCTCCATCCTGAAATGATTTCATACAAAAATCTCATGCTAGTAGGATTATTATTGAGGGTCCTATGGTCGGGAGGGGAAGTAAAAAAAAAAATCAGAGATTTTGCTACTTAGGACTGAAGGCAACATTAGAGTCTTGGAGCTCTACAGTGTGGTTTGGGAGGACAACACAGATGGGAATTTCCTGACACCATCTTCCCAGAGCTGCATCCTCAACCTTCTACCTGGTATGACAGAATCCAAGACTAGGACTGTCTTCCTTCAAAGATGTCTCCTCTCCCATTCCCAGGAGCAGGACTCCCAACACACTTTTCCATTCTCATCTGTATCCAACTGTCCTGATGTTTTCTATCATTTGTGTATCTTTGTATCCCTAGTCTGAGATAGCAGGCTGAGACAGTTTGATCAGAGGAAGATATCTTTCTACTCAGTTCTCAGTATAGGGTAAGGATGAAGCAGGATTTGGACAACATTGAGGACTGAAGGAAGAGTGGGTTTAGGTGTTAGTCTTAGGAGAGGGCAATATTGTTGGAAGCAGGGTAGTAGCATCATTTCCCTATCATGTCATGACCATGGTGAATAGGAATGTAGATATAGAGCTATAAGGGACCTCAAAGGTTATTTAATTCAAACCCCCTAATTGTACAGACAAAGAAACTTGAGCCTAAAAAGATGAAGTCATTTCCCAAGGTCACACATATAATAAGTAGCTGAGTTGGCATTTGAACCCAGGTCCTCGAACTACAAATTCAGTGCTTTCCATGGCACTACATTCCTCACATGTTCCCTGTCTTCAAGGAGCCTACATTCAATCTAGTGGGAGAGATAAGATATAAGCATATGCAAAGTTAAATAGAAGACAAAAAATTTATTACAATTCAATACAAACAGTGAAGAAATGTCATAAGGCAGTCCAAATTAATTGTGTGAGCAATAAGTGCTATAGTTCACATGAATAAGGAAAAAACACTTGAGGCTGGTGTGGACAGGTAAGACTAAGATTTTATGGGGAAGGTGGGACTTGACTTCATTCTTGATAGATTATGGGCAAATGGAGTGGAAAGGGAAGGATATCACAGGAGACACAGGAATGGTGTGGGCAAAGGTTTGGGGGCAAGGGCTGCCCCTAAAACCATTGGGATGGCTGCTTCAATGACAGTGCCAATGGTGCAGTCATAAACTATAGCATATGGTAGGGTGTTGACTGTCCCTCTGTAGGATATTTTTATCACTCTATCACTTAGGATTCACCAAACACTTACATGATCCAACTATAAAGTAATGAGGCTGATTACGCAAGTCATACACTGGGAAAATTTGCTCATTACTTTAGAGGCACATGTCTTCCTGGACAATCACATCCCAAGCTCAATGCTGTGAAAGAGAAAAGAAAACTCAAAAAAACAGCTCAGCAGATATCTATTAAACATCTAATATATGCAAAGTGGTGTGCCTGGGGATACAAAGCCAAACATGAATAGTCTCTACCCTCAAGGAGCTTAGATTCCTCTGAAGAACATGTGGTGTTGGCTTTAGAGTATCTAGTGCTATAGGACATAGACATGTGAAACAGTGAATGATAGGACGCTACATTTGCTTAAGATCCAACATGAATAGTGGTGGTGAAAGAGACCCACAAGCTCTAATGTAGTGATAGGAGCACTGGATTTGGAGTCACTGGACCTGGGCTATGTGACTTCACTGGCTGCATGATGTTTAGCTAGGCTCCTTTGGGCCTCAATTTTTTCATCCATAGAATGAAGGGGATTGGGTTAGATGGGCCCTGAGATTCCTTCCAGCTCTAAATTTATGATTTTATGAACTTAGGTTTCTATAGCATGTTCAAGCTTATCAATACTATTGGGTCTCAAAGAAGGAAGAGATCAGTGTGGGCAGGGAAGCTTTTATGGAGACAGGGCTTCAAGGTTTGGTAGGATTAGAATAGGCATTCTAGAGCAGGAAAAATAACAGGCACAAGGGCTCAGGGACAAAGACAGCACAGTGGGATGGAAAGATCCCTTAGAAGCTTGAGGTCTGAGTATGAACTGTGCTACTTACCCAGCTGTATGACCATGAACTTGGTGAGTAATTGGATGTAGAAGAGAGGCATCTAAAATGACAGCAAGCATTTGATTCTGGGGGCTGGAAGAATGGTAGAGCCCCTGACAGTCAAAAAGGGAAGCTGGAAATGAAAATGGATCATTTCAGTTGATCACATATGTTTAAAATCCAGGAAGAAATGAGTAGTGTTTCAGGGCCCCATGGCTAGTATTCCTTTGGCCTAAGAAGGAAGAACCTCATTCTCATTCCCTACAAGGAACAGGTCTTTCCAAAGTTTATCTAGTCCTTATCCTTCTTGGATAAGGGCAAGGGAGAAGGGGTTGGGAAGCAAGGCATATCTTGGGTGAATATGGCTGGACCCTGAAGAGACTGCTCTGTTGTCTGCCATTCTCTTTGCATTATTCACTGTTGTCTTTGCTCTGCCACAAGGAGCTACTGGTACTGTCTTTCGCATTCGCAAAGTCCTCTTTCTGGGTGGTAAGAGTTTTTGGTTGCTGCCCCTTTGCCTTTAGTCTTGCAGCATTTCATTTTATCCCTTTCCCTCTCCTTCCTACCTCTGCATAGAGAAGGCCCCAATTGTTGGGCTTCAGGAGCTAGTAGCACTGCCTAGCACTGTATTAGAATGAAGCCTTCAAACCAGGAGCCATATAAGACTGTTGGGCCTGGTCTATGAGGGCAGGCTTTGGGCTAGAGCTAGGGTTAGGGCTTACCTCAATCTAGTATCGCCTTTGTTTCCTCACAACCACCAAAAGTTCCCCCTGTCCTGTTTCCAGTGCTTATCTACCTTTCCCCAGTACTTCACCTGGTTATCCTTCTTTCACCTGTGCCCAGTGATGAGAGCTAGAGTGGGGAGTGCCCCCATTGAGGTCTCTCCTGGGCATGTGGAGCATGTGTTCTCAGAAGGGGGAGAAGGGGCTACAAATGGCCTTGAACAGTGCTCTCTTGGAGCTTCATCTCATTGAGAACTTGTTTCTCTGGGGAGTACAGCTCTCAGCTGGGACCCCCTTGGCCAGTATTCCTTTAATCTGAGATGAAAGACCCTCATTCTCACCTCCCACAAGGAACAGGGTCTTCCAAAGATCATTCAATCCTTACTCCTCTTGGACCAGCTTTGGTTTGGGGAGCGATTGGGGGATGCAGCACTGCCTTATTGTGACTGAATTCTTTCTCAACAATAAGTCTGGAGTTTTCTGAGTGATCTGTAGCCCCAAACTCTTGAGTTTAGGGCCTTGGAACATCTGTTCTTCAGGCCTTTCTTGTGCTTATAAGAATCTGCTCCAAGTTCTCTATTGCTTTACTAGGCTACACCGGTGTACAAAGCTAAAGGGTGTGTGTGTGTGTGTGTGTGTGTGTGTGTGTGTGTGTGTGTGTGTGTGTGTGTGTGTGTGTGTGTGTGTGTGTGAGAGAGAGAGAGAGAGAGACAGTCAGACAGACAGAGTTGGTGTATATGGCATGAAAGGGTTAAATACTATTTCTTAGCAATACTGAAGACCAGAGAATAGATATTTTGAGGACTATGTTAAAAGAAAACAGCAGAAAATCAGATGTGCCAATATTCTAAGATAGGCCAGTGTCTTAAAGCAAGACTGAGAAACTCTTGGAGATAAACAAGGATCTAAAAAAAAAAAACGAACAAAAGGCAACCTTCATGATAATACCCAGGAAAGGACTCCTGAAGTAAAAAATTATCCCTTTTGCCCACTTTGATCAGGATGCACATTCATAGAACATTATGTCAATCATAATTTTGCAGAAAATGAGATATAAGTACTGCTGGACAATTAATATTGATTAGAGGGAGCAGCTCAGCTGGCAACTAAATACGAGTCTAGCACACTAGTCTGTTTATTATTCACTGATGCCTCCCTCCCATTTTTCAGATTTTTTTTTAACCAGTTTACATAAAATGGCAATCCTTGTACAGGTCATGTTTGTTTTTTAAAGTAGGTTCAATTTATTGCCAAAAGAGAGAGATTAATTGTAATGGCTGTCTCCACGGATAATAAAGCATTTGCAAACCTCAGGCGGTTCTCAATCTGTGGGTTATATTCAATTTGTAACAATGAAAATACATCCTGCATATCAGATATTTACATTACGATTCATAACAGTAGCAAAATTACAGTTATGAAGTAACAACGAAAATAGTTTTATGGTTGGGCGTCACCACAACATGAGGAACTGTATTAAAGGGTCACGGCATTAGGAAGGTTAAGAACCACTGCCTTAGAGCATCAAGTAAACATTGCTTATCAGCTGTTATTAATATGCAGCCACACAAACATAACATGTGTACTCACTGACTTCCTAATGAAGGCGTTGTGAGCAGAGCCACTGCCCCCAGTTTTCTGGTCAGACAAGGGCATATGGAGGTGGTGAATCGTTGTTTCGCCATGTACAGAAGAGGTCTCTGATGATAACAGTGAGATGCTTCTCTTCTCCACATGGATTGCAGACATCCAGCTACTTAATTCCCATTTTCTACAACATTAAATAGCTTTCTGTGGTGTTCATTTGCATTCAGATGTTAAAGATTCCCCATTTTAGACATTCTTATCCTCATCCTTATCTTGAAGTTCTGTTCATCTTTTGTCTCTTGTTGTCTTTGCTTTGGGACATTCTAGCTTATCTTAGGATGCTTCCACTCTTGGATTCTCAACTCTCTTTCCTTTCAATGTGGTTTTCAGTGTAATTGTGCATTAGCATTTGGAACTGTCCTTAATTCATTCATGATATTTGTGCCAACTCTCATATTCTAGAACAAATAAAAGGGACAGGGCTCCTTGAAGGCAGCTCTTTCTAGAAGTAGTTGGACTTAGGAAAGCTCCATTGCTGCATGATCACTGGGTGATTCCTCTCCAGACACCACCACCATCCCTTCCCCAGCCTTGCTAGAAGTCAGGTAGCTTTGTATGCCAAAACCTAATCAGTGGTTCACTGAAGGTATTTTCCCAGTCTGGTTGTTCCCTCTGTGCAAGTCAGAAGAAAGCATCCATTGAAGGTACTAGGTATATGTGTATGTGTTTGTGTGTGTGTCTGTATGTGTACATGCATGTATGTATATGCGTGTGTATCTGTATGTGCAGATTGACATAAAAGGGCCACGGGACTCCCTTGTCTCTGGGAACATTCTCTTGAGTGCCCCAACTGGGTCTGTTACCTTCAGAGTTGGCAATGTGGTAGCCATGGGCCCTACCAATTGGCCTCAACCTTGTCTCCCTCAGAACATGAGAAGAACCGACTTTGTAAAAGTGCTGACTATATGAATCTGCACTTCAAGGTTAAGTGGCTTCATAATGAATATGTCCGTGACTTGCCTGCCCTCCAGGGAAAGGTGCCTGAATACCCAGCGTGAGTCAAGCTTCAGGAATGGGGGGGAGGGGAAGGTCAGGGAGGAAGGTTGGGGCTGGAGAGAAGGAGGATTTAGGTACTCCATCAGCTGGGAGGGAAAGGTTAGAGGGTGCCCAGGCTTGGATTGGGGTAGAGCAGAAAAGGAATCAGGAGCATTAGATCAGCTTCTCTCATTGATCTTCCTGCCCCTGCCACAGGTGGTTTGAGCAATTTGTGCTGCAGTGGCTGGATGAGAATGAGGATGTGTCCCTGGAGTTCCTGCATGGTGCCCTGGAGCGAGACAAGAAAGATGGGGTAGGTCAGGATTGGATGGAGCTTCTATCTTTTGAGATGATGGGCTGCATAGCTCTGCCCAACGCCTGACTACTTAGCAAAAGTCCCTTGGAAGAGGCTGTTCAGTCCTTTGCTTTTAGGCATAGAGGTTTTGTCATCCAGAATGTATCATCACAGGAATGGAGGGTCCACGAAACCCTGTTCTGGGATTGCTAGATAGGAAAAATGATTTATCATTTTCCTTGGGTGACTGGGAGGCCAAGGGACTGAGGGGCCTTTCCTCCTCCATGCCCTAGCCCCAAGGACTGTGGGGAATGACCCTGTGCCTGGGGCTTTCTTTAGTTCCAACAGACATCAGAACATGCGCTCTTCTCCTGCTCCGTGGTGGATGTCTTCACACAGCTTAACCAGAGTTTTGAAATCATTCGGAAATTGGAATGCCCAGACCCTGGCATCCTTGCCCATTACATGAGGAGATTTGCCAAGGTGATCATCATTGTCCCTTACCCCTCCCCCAGTCATGGGCTTCAATCTTACATTGGTCCTTCTGCTTCCTGCTTGTCAGGTCTAGGCTTTATCTCAGTGGTCCACTAAAAGGGGAGATGGGCCCACGAGGGTAGTATTATATGAAATGATCCCAAATCTGTGCCCTTTTGCTCATGCTTAGTGCTGAGGTTAACAGGTTCTTACATGCTCAAGTAAATGGACACTGCTATAGGGCTGCCAACTAGGGTCTGGACAGATTTTTTTTTCCCATCTCTTACAGTTAGTCTCTATGGTTGTCATGCCCTTTGGGTGGAAGCAGTGCTAAGTAATGTTTCTGTGGGTGTGCCCTGTGGCTCTCCTTCAGGTCCCAACTTGGGCTAGGGCAAAGCTGACAGCTCCTTCTCTTCCTGCCCTCCCTCTCTACAGACCATTGGAAAAGTGCTAATGCAGTATGCAGACATCCTAGCCAAGAGCTTCCCATCCTATTGTGACAAGGAGAAACTGGTAAGAGGTGACCTCCTCCAAAAGGGAGGGCTTTCTCTTAGCTCACAAAGGAAAGACCAGAGTCCTGGGAAAGTCATGTTGCTGGATTGATGGCTGTCCTGCTTGGAGGAATCCTCTGTTGTTCACTCTCCTGACCCTTATGCCACTGACTCCCTTATATTTCAAATCCCAGCCCTGTGATCCTAGCTTATCCATTGTCAGGCTGCATTCATTCCTTTTCATTATAATTTCACCCTGGCCTGAAGTTCTGTCTGATGTTTATAAGCAGTAAGTGTAAGAATATTCTTTGTTTCCCTCCTCCTTTCCCATCTAGACAAGGTGCTGAGCAGTGAGTGGCCTTCTGTCTTTCCTGGAAAGGTTGAGACCAAGATAGGAAGTACCCAGACCAATCTTCATTACCACCTCCTCATTGAGCCACTATGAGCTTTGGGGATGCTAGTGGGGAGGAGACTACAAATATAGTGACCCGTTTGTATTTCAGTGCCTGGGAGTGGGGAGGGTCTCTGCAGCTCTGCCCTCTTTCTTTAGCCTTGCATCCTAATGAACAATGTGCAGCAGCTGAGAGTACAACTGGAGAAGATGTTTGAGGCCATGGGAGCCAAGGAGGTAGGATAGATTACTTCCTTCTATTCCTTCCCAGTAGGTCAAAAAAGATGCTACTGTGGGGAGGGGGAAGGGTTCTCTCCTGACCTGGTGGGAATGCCTGGGTCAGATCTAAGGTAAAGGGCTGGGGTGGTTGGGGGGGGTGTTGGAAGTTGTAGGGGGGCAGAGAGGTGTCAGGGAGGAGAGACTGAGGTCTTAAAGAAGACAAAAAGGCATGGGGAAGGTTGAACTGGGGGAATGGAAGATCCCTCTGGATAAGGAGGGAAAAGAAACAAATGTGACTATAGCTGGACCATTCTCCTGTGTTTGTAGCTAGATCCTGAAGCAGGAGATAACCTGAAGGAGCTTCAGGTGAAACTGAACACAGTTCTAGATGAGCTCAGCACAGTATTTGGGAACAGGTGAGTGGTGTAGGCTACCTATCCTGGGGTGGTCTCAGCCTTTGTCCCAAGCATCTTCTAGCCCCATCTCATAATGATTGGAGGCATTAAGAACTTTGTACTCCTCACTATGGGAGCAAGGAAATTTCTGGGGCAAAGTTCCTGGGGCAGTTGGAAGAACAGAAACTGGGTGAAACTTCCCCTTAGAATCTCCAAGAGGCAGATAAGAGCCAAGACCTGAGCTTTACATAGTGGGTGTTTAGTTTTCAGACACGGATTGATGAGTGCGTTCGACAAATGGCTGATATCCTGAGTCAGGTGCGTGGCCCAGGCAACGTGCCACCCAACGCCAGAGGCTCAGTGGCTCAGGATGCTGACAGTGTGCTCCGACCCCTCATGGACTTCCTTGATAGCAAGTGGGTATAGTATTTGAGGCAGTTCTCTGGAGTGGGCATTGGCTTTGGGGGCAAGTAAACCAAGGGAAAGAGACTTTTGGAGAAATATAGGAGGGAGGATGTCCAAGGTGAGCTAATCCTTGCTGTATATTCTCTTGGCCCCTGTCCTTGCCATCCTTGACCTGATGTTCTGGCTTTCCTCAGCCTCACACTCTTTGCCACAGTATGTGAGAAGACAGTGCTGAAACGTGTGCTAAAGGAGCTGTGGCGAGTGGTGATGAACACCATGGAAAAAACAATTGTTCTGCCACCACTCACAGACCAGACGGTGAGGCCTACCCCTGCTTATTGACTGGATGGTAAAAGAGACATTCACAATATAAATGATTCCCCATTCATCCATCCTAGTTCATCAACCAGATAGTGAAGTACTCACTGACCAGACAGTGAGTTCTCTCTGTACCCATTCAGAGGACCAGGGTACTCTATTTTCTATGGTTAGAGTGTGTATATTTTTAAAAATTAATCTTTGCTGTCCTCTCCTTTCTGCTCAGGGCCCCCAGTTGATCTTTACAGCTGCCAAAGAGCTAAGCCATCTCTCCAAACTCAAGGTATGATGCTCTAGGTCAGGGCTTGGAGGAGTAGATGGGTATTCTGAGTAAGGTGAGGGGTGGAATGGGGAGGGGATCATGGATACTAAGTGTAGCACTTTCTCTACCTAATTGTGATAGTCATTTTTGGTGCAGTCCAAATGGGCTGGAGTTCAGGGATGTAAAAGAGGGAGCTTTCAACTGTCTAAATTGAAGAGGATGAAATAGGATATTATTGTGGAGTTGTATGTTGGCAGAGAGTGGGAAGTGGCCATTCTTTTAACTTCTGATCTCCTGTCTTCCTGTATCTGGGATTCTAGGACCACATGGTACGGGAGGAGACACGGAACCTCACCCCAAAGCAGTGTGCTGTCCTTGACCTTGCATTGGATACCATCAAGGTGGGATGAAACACTCTTCCTGATTTCTTTCCACTTGGCCCACCTCACCCACTTCCCCCTTCCCTCCATAGCCCAGCACAGTTTAGCTTCCACTAAGTCAGGAGCTTCCCACATCCATTTATCACAACTCTGCAACTTGATTTCACAGTCACATCAATAATAGGTTAAGCTAAATCTTACCAAAACATAGTAAACTTACCATAGTGGTGACTGATTTTTGGAGAAATAAATCCTCTCTAGTCTCTTAATGGTAACTTGAAGAGTAGCCCACCTGGGAACCTTTAGTACTTACTCCATTGGGGAAATGCTTTCTGGGCATCCCAAGGCCCCCTGTGACCTTTCCCCAAGGGGGGAGATGGTAGGTAATCGGTGTTGCTTTTTCCTCACTTTTTGGGGGCCCAGACTTTCTGGGTGAGCTCAAGGGAGAATGTGCCAAATTGGCCCACGTCAGGAATGCCCTGTCCTTTCTCACACATACACCCCTGTTCCACCAGGCATGTCACAAGTCGTGTAAGGGACCCATGAGGAACAACGTGTTCCTGCCCTGCTCACTAGATCTGGCTCCCTAGAGCAGAAGAATTTGGGGCCAAAGGGATTTTCATGACCATTATAAACTTCATATTGCCTCAGGTCTCTTTAAAGGCCTAATCTAAGCTTTTAGTCAGAATTTCTGTCATGTACAAACCAAGTGCCCCCTGCAATATTGGTTCACCTAATTCTTTTAGGTGGGGTATGCTTCTATGGGAGAACTTTTAAAGACATCCTTTAGCCTTCTCTCCCCAAGTCTAGCATTCCCTAACTTAAAAAATGAGGGTGAGGATACTATTTTTCATATTAGTTCAGTGACCCCAGTTACCTGAGAACTGAAGTCAATCTTATCTATGTGATATTAATAATAATAGCTGATGTTCATGTAGCACCTACTGTGTGTCAGACATTTTACTAAACCTTTTGCAAATATTATCACATTTGATCCTCATAGCAACCCTGGGAATTAAGTGCTAACTGAGGAAACTGAGGCCAAAAAGAGTGACTTGCCCAAGGTCACACAGCTAGTACGTGTCTAAGGTCACATCTGAACTCAGGCCTCCCTGACTGTAGACGCAGTGCTCTATCTTCTGTGCTACCACCTGCCTCATGATCGAATCAGTGTGTGTATGTGCATAATCTGAAAAGTCCTGCCACTACCCTGGTCAAGAACCTTCAGGAGCTCCCTATTACCACTAGCATAAAGCATTTTTCTTGTCTTTGAATTTAAAGGCTTTCATGTCTACCTTCATCTTACCTTTCCAGGCTTATTTCACCTTATTTCATGCACTAGTCACAAACCGGCCTTCTTGTTTTTCCTTAAGCCTCCTCCCTCCATGCTTTCTTGTTTGTTCTCTAAGATTGGAATGTACTCCTTCCTCATCTCTGCTTCCTGTCTCCCCTCAAGGCTGAGCTTAGGTGCTATGGGATGGAATCTTTCCTGATTCTTCTGGTTGTTAATGTTTTCTCCCTCCTTAAATTATATGTGTGTATACATACAGATGTGTATATATATATATATATATATACATATACATATATGTATACACACACACGCAGTGTTTTGTTCATACTAGGTGCTTAATAAATGTTTATTGATTGGGATTGGATGCTACAGAGAGGATTCCTATTGGACAGAGTGCCCACTAAAGTCTCTTTTCCCCCCTTAAAATTTTGTGATTATGGGTATTATTCTGGATGTGGTGCTTACTGGAGTAAGTGCTGTCTTCTGTCTTTTGTTTCTCCTCTCCCTTCTTCTACCCTCATTCCTAGCCCCTTTCCATTGGTCCTGTATCTAGTGTTTCTGAAGCTATAATGATAACTGATTCCCTTCCAGCAATACTTTCACGCTGGTGGCAACGGACTGAAGAAAACATTTCTTGAGAAGAGCCCAGATCTGCAATCCCTACGCTACGCCCTGTCCCTCTACACACAGACCACAGACACACTTATCAAGACCTTTGTGCGGTCACAGACTGCCCAGGGTGAGACCTCTGAGGGAAATGTCCCTCTCATATGTTTTATATGCCACAACCTTAGCCTCCATCCACACACCAATTTCCCCAAGGACTTAGTTTCTCCACTCGCTCCCACCATATATCAGTGGTACCTAGAGACTCATAATCCCACCCCCTGTCCTCCCTGCAGCTCACAGTTTCATACCCCTACTTTTGTTCTTGATCTCTAAGGTCCTTATGCCCAAGCCCAAACCCATTGACACTTGCCCTTTGCCCCTCAAGGATCAATGTCTCCCATGCCTTCAAGGACATAGTGTTTCCAGAATCCCTAAATCCCTTAAGGTTCATTATCACCTTCCTTGCAGCCAGATTAGAGACATAGTCTCAAAATTCAATCCCTACTCTCCATAGTTTCCTGAATTCAGTCGTACTTAGCCTTTGCTCTAGGTCTCAACATTTAGGGCCTGTCACTACATTTTTCATTCATTTCATAGAAGTCTTTTTCCATCTCCTATTCATTCCTCGGCCAACACACAGACTTTCCAAGAATGTCAGCAGAATCTTTTCTACTACCAAATTATCAGATATATTTTGGCTTCTGTGCCCAATTTTCTTCTTCCATAGGAGCTTCAAAGGGACACTGAAGGGAGAGAAGCCTTTATTTATAGCCTGGCTGGGGAAAGTAGGGAATGGAGGAAAACTTCTATAAAATAGTAAAAAACAGATATACTCAGAGCCCTGATTGAAGCCTTGAGCAGAAAAAAGTTAAGGGCTTGCCTAAATCCAGAAAAGTATGGGAAGTGGGGGAAAGGAAAGAGGAAATTTTAAAGTAGTTTTAGAGAGTAGGGGAAACATAAATAAGGGGGGTTAAATAAAGGGAAAAGACATTTTAGGACTAAAGCTCCCCAAAAATGTAATTGAATGCGTTGAGGGGAGAGGCAATAAACCGACAGGCCTGTATAGAGCCAGGAGGGCTGTGCTGAGGGATGAAGAGACATAGGTATATGTTGGTGTTGACACTTATTAGTATGCATGTGTGGAATAAAACTTTGAATTTTGGATAGGGCATTGAGGGTCCAGCCAAGGGGTTAAGGTTTAATGGATTGGGGAATGGGGAGCCATTGCAGGTTTTTGAACAGGGAAATGACCTGAAGAAAGCAATAAAGGAGAAACCTACCTCCTAACCATGGTGATGGGCATGTCGGGGGGCAGGCAGGATGATGGGTACAAGAACTCTGGTGATTGACCAGAGCTATTTGAGTATGACTAGAAAGGAAAGAGTCAGGGGTTGGAAGGGATGGTGTGAAAAACCTGGAGGAGAATGTCTGAGGAGGTACAGAGGGTACATGTTCCCCTCTCTCAGGCCCCCTAGAGATCACCTGTGTATTCTATAAGCCTCTGCTTCTTGGCTAAGTGAAGGCAACAATATCTCCTCCTCTTTGCCCTGTTTTTAAGTTTTCCTGTGTTCCAAATATTCCCTAGTTCTATTGTCTTATCCACCTTTAAGCTGTGGGGTTCAAGTCTTTACTTGGATAGATCCCTGAGTTAGCTCCTCTTCCTTAACTTGAGTGGGTTAGAGATACCTCTCACATCTCACTCAAAGACCACTGAGAAATGGTGGTTTCTGTCCATATTGACAACCCTTGAAGCTCTAAAAAGTCAGGAACCTTAAAGATTTATATGGGTCCTTAGAGATCAACTAGGTCAGTCCTCCACCTCATATTTTATATTTGAAGAAACTAGTTACACTTTAAAATTCATTGCCCCTTTATTCTGTATTCTCTGCTGCTTGCGATCTGATCTCTTTTGTATGATGTTGTATCTTTGATGGGAGACCTATGATATCTAATCTGTTAACTTCCAGGACTATTTTTTCCTTTGTAAATAGTTACTCTGATTGGTGTACCTGATTACTTTCTAATTACTCTTCTTTCTTTGTTCTGCTGCTGCTGCTGCCAACTCCGCTTGACTTTTCTTTGCTAACCCAGTGCATGATGGGAAGGGTATTAGGTTTACTACAAATGAGGACATACAGCCGGAGAAGGGTATGTTATTATCTGACATGGTCCCAAGAACATCAGCCAGGCCTCTCCTTTTCCCCCTCCTCCGTGGACTGATATGTGCTGCTTATGCCAGGGATGGGGGTAGAGTGCTAGTGAGGGCCAGTGGTGGAATGAAGTAATTCATAATCTCTGTACTATGCCATGGAAATACAACATATTCTGACAGCCTGAGGGAAGCTTAACAATAGTTTTGCCTTGGAGTTTTAGACAGAGAGTAAGGATGGTGGCTTTGCTACAAGAGGTAACCTCTCCTGTTTATGCATTCAAATTGGGAGCAGAGATGGAGAAGGAATTCTAGAGCAAGCCTAAACCTTTCTTATGGTTTTTTTTTAATTTCTAATCATTTATTTATTTATTTGTTTGTTTATTTTTGGCCTTCTGAGTCTTTGGGAGCAGTTGTAAAGCGAGTTGAGGAAGGCAAGGTTTCTGCTCGTGATTAGAGGTTGGGCCAAATGTACACATTGTCCCAATACAGGAGATCCCAGGGTGGATGCAGTTCTTAGGTCAGGCCACACGGTGGCAGAGTGACTAAATTAAAACATTTCAGAATTTCAGAAAATGTTTCATCTAAGCATTACCCTAAATCATCTCTTCTATAACATACCTGATGAGTGGTCTTCCAGTTTTTGCCTGAATTCCAGGAAGGGGTAACACATTACCTATATAAGCTGACCATCCCACTTTGGGATAGCTCTAATTATTGGGAATATATTCCTTGTATCAAGCCTAAATATACTTCAATGCAATTTCCACTGATTACTCCTAGCTCAGTCTCATGTCCAGGTAGAATGAGAGAATTGGCTATTTGTATTTTCATATCACAAATACCACCTGAAAATGTGGGATAAGCATTCCTTCTATGTCTTTATTCAAGTCATTGATAGAAATTGTTAAATAGCATAGTGCTAAGTACATATTCTTGAGCTCTCTGTTTTATAATTCCTTACAGATTCATACTGAACCATTAATGCCTACTTTGGTCATTCAATTATCTCTGAATCCAGTCAATCATACTGTTGTCTAGTGCACATGTCTATTCTTCCTAGAAAGATGCCATAGAGGCTAAGGCTTTGCTAAATTCTAGGTAAACTATGTGGATAGCCTTACCCTCATCTTCCCATCCATACCTCTATCAACTTGATCAAAAGGGGAAATAAGTTTAATCCAACAAAACCTGTTCCTGATGATTCTCTGCTGGTTTTTGGTGATAACCAATTTTTTTTTCCCTCAGTGTTCACTAACCATACTTTTGGTAATACATTCTAATTTTTTTTTTTTTTGGCCAGGAGTCTAAGTCAAGTTCTCTGGGTCTATCAAGTGCTGACTTCCACTCTGCCCTTTTTATTTTTGAAACTTGAGATGACACATTTCTTTAACAGTCTTGTGGTACCTCTCCTGTTCTCTGAATCTTTAAGAGGCCATGCTCAGTATGCAGTATGAACAGCCACCAGGTCTTTCAGAACTCTTGACATATAGTTCATTTGGACCTCATTACTAGACCTCATTTAGGGAAGACAGATCATCCCTTATCATCTCTCTGCTTCTTTTGTTGTTTCAACTCCCTAGTCATTTTGGCTCTGCCTTTTTCAGTCAAAAGAGCATTCATCCTCCTGACCGAAAAGTCAGAAGTACAGTAAGAGGCAAGTGGGGGGCAGCCTAGGTGGCACAGTGAATAGAGCACTGGCCCAGGAGTCAGGAGAACCTGAGTTCAAATCTGGCCTCAGACACTTGACACTTACTACCTGTGTGACCTTGGGCAAGTCACTTAACCCCAATTGTCCTGCCTTCTCCCCTCCACAATAAAATTTTTAAAAAGAGGCAAGTGGCTCTGTTTTCTTTCCACATAGGTTTTCATTCTACCCATCCTAAACAGCAGCAGTCATAGGCTTGCTTTTGATACATTTTCCCTCTTTCTACCCCTCACCCCCACTTCCCCCAAAATAGTTCAAAACTGTTTTTGTTATTCTTAGCTTCTTTGTGCTTATTAATCATTTTGATATTTAGTACTCATGGTCCTATTCTTACAGGACTGTATTTACTTTTGTATTCATCCTTCATTGCTTGCTTCTGCTTCCATCTAAGATGGTTGATGAATTCTTTATGAATTTATATCACTGTCTCTAGACAATTTCTCTCTGGGAATTGTTTTTCTTCATATCTTCAGAATGGTGTCTCTTTGTGCCTTCAGAATTTCATTCTTTAGAGTTTCTGTCCTTTCTGAGTTGACTGCCTCTGGAGAATTGTAAGCTATCCTACTCACCCTTTCTCTAAAAGCTTAAAAATGTATTCTCCAAAAATTGAGGATGCCTGTCAGATTAGGCCCAAGTAACTCCAAGATGCTATTGATCATTTGCCCACAAGGTTCCCATCATTTTTATTTAAGCAACTGGTTCCTTATTTGTGAGAATTAACTCCAGATTTACTCTTCCCATTATCCATTTCTCCATCTTCTGAGAGGTTGAAATTACTGTTAGGGCAAACCAAGGAATTATTAACTGACATTTTTGGAAGAGAGATCCAGCAGATATCAGGATATTTGAAGTCATCTATCACTACTTTGTCATGTTTTCATACTAAATTCATTATCTCTTTTCCAAATTCTTCATTTATTTCTTCTTTCCATCCAGTTCATATGTAGCCCTTTGACTATTAATTCTGCCTTTGCCTTTGTTGATCTTCAGCCAAATGCTTTCTACCTTGTTTCCCGTTTCTGGTTCCTGGATTTCTTTACATGGGCTTGTCATCTTAATATGTAGTGCTACTCCACCTCAGCCACTTTCTATCTTCCTTGTTTTTTGGTTTTTGGGGGTTTTTGTTTGTTTGTTTATTTGTTTTTTAGTAAAATAGACCCTAGTGAGGTCATATTCCATTTAAGGTTCCTATCCCACCAAGTCCCAGTGAACCTTTGTCATGAAAAGTTGCCTCTTTGTGTTAGGATTTGTAGTTCACCTTACTTGTTACCCATACTTTATGTGTGTATGGATAGATATCTGAGACCATGCATGTTAATAATTGACTCTTTTCTTGACTTTTGACTTCTGTGAATTTCTGCCTTCCCCTCCCCCCCCATTCATCTCTATTAATGTTCCTCTAACCACAGTGTAGCTGCTGTTCATAAATCTTGGTGGATGTACGTAGATAGTCTTCTCCTACTCCCTTCGTTTCCAATTGAAGGTCCTTTTGGTTAGATTTGCAAGACTGCAAGCAGATGTCTTGTTAAACAGGTCTTCTCAGGACTGGTTTCCCTGCTGGCCTGCCGTTGCTGTGTTTTAAGCTGGGATGGAGAAGTCTAAATTTGATTTTCAGACATCATCTTCTTAACCCTTTCCAAATCTACCCTTCCTTCAGTTGTCAGTCATGATGAAAATCCTCCATATTAGCCCAAGGTTCTTAAGAACTAAGTTCTTAGCTCAGTATTTCATAATTCTGAATGATGCTTTCTAGATGTCTTGTTGCAGTCCCATGGAAAATCCCTGTCTAGCGATCCCTGCAGCTAGCCAGCCTCTTGTGTCCCTGCCTTGCCATCAGAAGTCGTTAGTACTTCTACTGCAGGTTCTTGTGATATGGTATCTTCAGGAGAATACTGCAGCCTGGGAGCCAAGAATATTCGAGATTCTAGCAAACTCCTGGTGAGTCAGAGAGAACTGGCCAGGCAACAATGGAGCCATATCCACATGGGATTACCCTCCTAGAGGGGGAAGGAGGACATAGGGATTTGCATTATCAGCCTTACCTTCACTTTTCCCTTCCTTTTCTGCATTACATGCTCCCCAGTGGCTGCTGCAAGATTGCCGCTTGGCTTTGGGGCTGGGTGGGAAGGGAACTGCCTTTAGCTCTTCTCTCATTCACTTAATAAGACATCATAGTCTTCTTATTAAGGGCTAATCCAACCCCAAGGCCCCCAGTTGATAGCTTTTGTGGGGGAACTTATGTGTGTGCTTCACAGGATCAGGTGTGGATGATCCTGTGGGAGAAGTTTCCATCCAAGTGGATCTGTTTACACATCCTGGAACTGGGGAGCACAAGGTCACAGTGAAAGGTGAGAAACGCAAATGATATATGCATGGGGAGGGAGGGGGGAAATGACAAAGACCAGGAATCCTTGTGAGAAGGGTGAGAAAAGGAGGTTAGGATGAAGGGGGTCCCTCTTCTTTCCCATACATGGAGTCTTCATTGAGCTGTTAAATTTCCTAGGTTCCTTTCAAACAAAACTTCCCTTTCTTGATTCCTAGGCACAGGCCAAGTCTAGAGCATCCTAGGTGTCTAATCCTACCTAATGTCCTAGAATGTCTTCCCTAGTTCCTCTAGCATAGCAAGGGTGGGGGAGGTATTCATATGATGCTAACTGGGCTTTCTCCATTTGGGTAGTGGTGGCTGCCAATGACCTCAAATGGCAGACAGCAGGCATGTTCAGGCCCTTTGTGGAGGTGACCATGGTTGGCCCACACCAGAGTGACCGAAAAAGAAAGTTTACAACCAAGTCCAAGAGCAACAACTGGGCCCCCAAGTACAATGAGACATTTCACTTGTGAGTGGGGAGTATTTTTAAAGAGGGGAAGAAGATAGTAGGGGTGGGGGAAAAAGTGGTGATGAGGGTATCATGAGAAATGTGATTTGTGTGGGGAAATTCAGTTGCCCGAGCTAACATGGCCCCACCCTCTTGTGCTCACAGCCTTTTGGGGAATGAGGAAGGGCCAGATGCCTATGAACTTCAAGTATGTGTGAAGGACTACTGTTTTGCACGGGAGGACCGGGTGCTGGGACTAGCAGTGATGCCACTAAGGGAGATGGCCACCAAAGGTAGCTGTGCCTGCTGGTGCCCCCTGGGCCGTAAGGTCCACATGGATGAAACAGGCCTGACTATTCTCCGGATCCTGTCGCAGAGAAGCAATGATGAAGTGGCTCGAGAGTTTGTGAAACTCAAATCAGAGTCTCGTTCCTCAGAGGAGGGAAGTTGAGTCCATTCTCATCCCATGTGCCAACCTGGGCAACTATGCCTGCCTTCCTTCACATCATCGATTTCCCACCCCTCTCCCTGCCAGGCTCATGGAAGTTAGCTGTGTAGTAGCCTTTGAGCATCTGTAGCCAAGAGGTTGATGTCTGATTTTTCAGGAAAAAATCTGGGTGAGGGAGTCTTCTCACAGGGTATAACTTAGAAAGGGAGGGCATGTCAGGGACACAAGACCAGGCTGCAGGAGTAGCCAGCTAGAGATTTTCCATAAGAAACAAATAAAAATCTCTGACTATGTTGGTCTCAAGGACCTTTCCTGGAGGATTCTCAACATACACTTACACTCTCCCCCCTCACTTACCACACTCTCCTCCTTTCTTGTCTCTTCTCTCCCCACCCCATCCCCCATTTAAATGTGTGCACACTACCCATATGAAGAAGTAGGGGGATCTAGAATGGTAGGTAGTGAATATCAGGAAAACAGTGTAGCTGGTTAAATCCACAGTTGTGCCTGATACCTCTAGTCCAGGGAAACCTCATTGGTAACCCTGAGGATGTCACCAAGAGCTGAAGTGCCTGAGCAGGGCTGCTTTCTTCTTGCTGCTTCAAGCCCCAAGGACAAAAGTATGTCACTAAGAACTGGAACTTGCCAAGGATGAGTTATACCCCCCCATTCTTGGGCCTTGGCTCAAGAGCAAGTCCTGTTGCCCTTTATTCTTAGTCCTTAACACAGTTTCCAGAAGCTTTTTAAAGTGTCACAATCAGAACAGATTCACATGGTGCTTAGGAGCCTGGGATGGTATCTTCGGGTTGACCCAGCCTGGGTTGCTGCTATGAATAGGAACGAACATAAGTAGGAGGGGAAGGCTGTTTTTATTTCTGGGCTAGGTCCTGAGATAAATTAGTGGCTGCTGGAGTTGGATTTGGGAAGAGTTTTCCTGCTTCATACGCCTTCTGTAGACGGTGGTGTCCCACTGAGAAGTGGGACTAATTAGTCCCCATTATATCCCACCTGACCAGCAGATAGGACTCTTCTTGGATTTTTTTTTTTTAATATGGACTTTCTTTAGATACTTATATATGAAGTGGGACTTGGATTTCCTTGGCATGCTTCTAGAATTCTTGGGAACTTGGTGTTGTCCACACATACACTGCCCAAAACACTAAACAAGAAACCAAGGCATTTTTGCTGTTGTTAATCATTGTATGTGCCATTGTTGCAGGAGATTATAGGATAGTCTTTAATAAATTATCTTTTAGCAGCATTTTGTGTGTGGTGTTTTTTGATAAAATATGTAAAAAAATCATGCAAATCATGTGGGCTATTCACTCTTAAATTACTGACAATAGGTCACTATAATGATTAATGTTAACTTGTAGTATGCTGCCCAGAGAGCCATTTCTATTTGAGTTTGATACCACTGCTATCGCGGATATAGCACTAGATTTGGAATTGGGAGGACCTGCTTTCAAATTTCCTCTCTGACTAGCTTTGTCACCTTGGACAAGTCATGTAACCTTGCTTGTCTCAGTTTCCTCATCTGTAAAATGAGCTGGAAAAAGAAATTGCAAACCACCACAGTATCTTTGCCAAAAAAAAAACTCCAAATGGGGTCATGAAGAGTCACACAGAAACTGAAAACCAATGAACAACAACAACAACATAGCCTGTAGAGGAAAGTGAACTAGATAACTTACTGGAACCTCAGAGGTAGAAGGGAACCTAATTTACCGCTGAGGGGCAGGGTTCATGGCTCCCTGAGACATGGTTCATCTCTATGCCTACTGCGGACTCTGTTGACTCTCGGAGTAACAGCGGCTGACTTTTGGGCAAGATAGTTGCTACATTCATTCCATAATGATTTGTCATTTACCAACTGTGTTCAGGACACTGGGGATGCCAGGACTCTGAGTGCTTTCCCTCAAAGACCTTACTTTCTATGGGAAGATGCAGCATTTTTATATGGATAAGTACATAAATAATTCCAGAAGAGAGAAAACACTGGGAATCTGGAAGGGCTTCTCATAAAAAATAGCAATTGGGCTAAGCATTGAAGGAGGGTGTGGATTCTGCTCTGGGAGGCAGAGGTGAGGAGGAAATGGTTTCTAAGAAGGTTGGGCACCAGAGGGAGTTGAGTGTCTTCCCCAAACTCACACCTATGGAAGAGCTAGAATTTGCCCTCAGGTCCTTTGAATCTAATAAGAGCTAATATTTGTCTAGCACTTACTTTGTGCAAGGCACTGTGCTCAGGGCTTTACAATTATCTGATCTGATTTTCACAACAAGCCTGGGATATAGGAGCTATTATCTTCATTTTGCAGATAAGGAAACTGAGGCATTCAGAGGCTAAGTGACTTTCCCACGGTAACACAACTAGTAAAAACAGCTGCTTTCCCTTTCCACTGCCCGACACTGGCTGGGAGTATTCCCATTTTAGGACTACTCAAGTTAAATAGGTGTCAGTGACTTTGGACACCTGGCCTGAAATAGGTGTCAGTAGCCTTCCACCGATGGATGAAACTAAGGCCTGTGGAAGCCGGGCTAAGTTGGCGTGGGAATTCAGAGGGGTAGGGAAGAAGGACGAAGCCCGCGGAGGCCGAGCCTGCGCACTGGACCTCTTTGGAGGGGGGGGGGACTCGAGAGGCGTCGGCTATGAGGGGCGGGGCCAGCAGAAGCTGCGCCTGCGCCCTGAGCCTGATTTGGGTGGGAATCCTGAGAAGACGTCGCGGGGGACAGGTAGTCCCAACCCAGAGTTGGGTTTGGGATGGAACTGGAAGACGTGACTGGCGACGGGTGAGTGACTAGTGCCGGACTGGGAGAGGCCAGACAGCCTCCGCTGGAGATGGGGGTGGAGGATGGTGCTTCGTCCCCAGGACACCCCTCCATCTCGTCCCCAACACCTCAGGGCCCATCCCCTCAGTGACCCCGCTCACCAGGGGACGCCCCCCTAAGGAGATTCCTGCCCCCCTGACTGGCCACAAGAAGTGATGACCTCCCCTGGGCCGGGTCCGTCAGGTCAGCAACAGCCTGTTGGAGCATCTGTCACCCTGAGGCTCAGCGGGGGTGGGGGGTGGGGGAGGGCGTTCCTTAGCTCCTGTTTGGTCAGACTCTGCGCCTGAGATGATTTGACCAGGTTTGGGGATGTCTTTGAATCATAGAGTTTTGTAGACCCAAGTTTTCCCCAAGATGGTCCTCAGCGAAGGCAGCACAAATGTCCCCAGACAGTTTGCATATTGTGTCCCAAATTCCAAGTCTTTTACTAGCCCCGTAACATCATTCCTCCTTGTGGCGCTTGGTGGCTCAAACCTGAACGTGGTATGTTTCACAGAATAGGATTATAAATTTTAGAGTTGGAAGAGACATGAGAGATAATCCGATTTGATTCAGGGACAGAATTTGCCCATAAGTGGGCAGGGGTAAAAACCCAGTAGAGAAAGCTGTTTCTAGAAATTGGGAGTGGGGAGTAAATTGAGAAGGCAGGTGTGTCCAGTCACAACAGTGGTAAATAACCGAACCAGATTCCGACTTTGCCTTCTGACTCCAAATTCAGTACACTTTTTACTATAGGAGGCAGAAAGACCACCTAATCCCTTTTTGGGAGCAGTATTCGAACTGCTGAGCCCCTTAGCCCCCCTTATTTTAAAGGCATATGTACTGTGAGCTTCCCCTTTGGAGAAAAGAAAGACATGATAAATTCTGACATACAGAATCTAGAAATGATTTATGATTTGTCATGGGAATCATGTTTTTGGTTATAATCCATCCCCACACCACACACATAGAAGCACCTGCAAGCTAACAGCAGCTTATATCCTCTACTATTAAGGGCTGGTCAGAATGACAACAGAGGTTTTTGATACCAAAGACCAGTCAAAATACTAATAAATTGCTTTTGGATGCGAATAAGAATGTTTTTTTAAATGGTGACATGATGGAAAATTCCACAAATTGAAAAAATAATCAGAGTATAAATTCTGAAATCAGGTTTGCCGTGCTTTTTATTGCCTGTTGATACCTGACCCTTTGAAAAATGATGATAGCTTATAAATACATACATACATGCATATATATTCCTTCATCTGCCTTTTGAATATCTGAATTCGATGTTCTTTAGGGTTCTCAAAATCAGCTCATCTGAAACAGAACTTCTCTTTCCCCTAAAATTTTCTCCTTTTCCCAACTCTATTATTACTGTCAACTCTATTATTACTGTCGAAGGCACCACCATTTTCCCAAGTCATCCAGACTTGCAACCTCAGTGTTAATCCATTCCTCACTCAGAATCACCCTACATGTCCAATTTTTGTCAAATCTTGTCATTTTACCTTCATATCATACATAATTTAGCTCTATTCACACAGCTGCCACCCTAAAGCAGATTCTTACACAGGACTATTGCAAGAGACTTCTGGTTAGTTTCCCTGTCTCTCTCTCTCTCTATATATATATAGAATGTGAGAGCCTTCAGAGCAGAGATCATGTGTTTGCATTTTGTATCCCTAGTCCTTAGCACAGTGCCTGATACAGTAAGTGCTTAATAAAGTCTTGTCAACTAATTGTTTACCATGTACAGATTAAGTTGAAGATTGAATATGATAGAGATGGAGAAGGAAGGTAAAAGCACAGAAGGGACATTTAAGTTTTCATTATTTGGATACCTGATTATTCAGTTCAGTAATCATCCTTGCCTTCTGTTTCTCATTTTAAAAATGTTTTCTGTCTTTTGATCATTCTGCTGTTCTTTAGTAACCCAGAGGAAATAGCTGATCTTTTAGGCAGCTAGGTAGCATGGTGGACAGAACATTGGGCTGGAGTCAGGAAGACCCGAGTTCAAATCCAACTTCAGACAGACACCAGTATGACCACAGGCAAATCACTTAACCTCTATTTGCTTCAATTTCCTCAACTGTAACATGAGAATAATAACAGAGATAATATTTGTATAGCTCTTAGCTTTCTTGTCAATTAGTAGGTGCTATATAAATGCATTATTCCCTCATCTTTCCTGATTTAAGCTTTACCCTGATATTGCAATTTGTTAACAGTTTAGAAATAAAGTATAGTGAAAGAGATATAAATTATATATTAAAAATAGAGATTTAGATTTTATTTTCTTAAGAGGATCCACTAAAGGTTTCTGAGCAGGGGAATAACATAGTCAGACTTGTTCCACGAGAAAATTGTTTTGGCAGTTGTGTGGAGGATAAATTGTAGAGGAAAAACCTAAACCAAAGAGATAAAAAAAAGAAAATTATTATAATTAATAATTATTATTATTATGGAATCTATATGTCTTGGCAACTAATTGGATATGGGAGGGCATGGAGTAAGGGAGAGGGAAAAGTCAAGGATGAAGGCTATAAGAAGTGAACTTTTCTCTCTTCTTAAATCACAACTTCTTATTTCACAACTCCTTGACATCATTTCCTACTATTTCCTCCTCTACTCCAAGCTCCATTGGAAAGACACCTTTTTTCTTTTCTCTTTGCAAAGTCCAGTCCTACTGTTTGTACCCTGGATCTCATTCCTTCCCATCTTCTACAAATTGCCCTGATAATTACCCCTTCCCTAGTTTTTCAGTCCCTATTCAACTAATGGTTCCTTCCCTACTTCCTACAAATACGCCCACATCTCTTCCATTCTTGCGGAGAAAAAATAACGTACTAGAACTTACCATCTTTACTAGCTGCTTCTCTCTTTCATCCTTTTTAAGTCAAGTTCCATTAAAAAGCCATCTTCCTTTCCTCATCCTCTTCTAAGCTCTCTGGAGTCTGACTTCCAGCCTCATTACCCAATTAAAACTGTTCTCACCAAAGTTATTTTTAAACTGCTATATATAATAGCCCCTGCTTATTTATCCTCCTTATTGACCTCTCTGAAGCTTTTGGCATTGTTGATCACCCTTTCCTCTTTTTTACTCTCTTTCTGGGTTTTTGTCACTGCTCTCTCCTGAACTCCCTCTTTTCTTTATACTTTTTCAGTTGGTGACTTTATCAGCTCCCATGGGTTTAATTTTCATCTCCATGCAGATGTCACTCAGACCTATATATTCAGCTGTAGTCTCTCTTTCTTCAAGAGTTCCAATCAACAATTGTCATTTTCAACAGGATGTCCCATATGAACCTCAAACTCAACATTTTCAAATCAAAACTCATTATCTTTTCCAAAAAACCTACACCTCTTCCAAACTTCTCTTATATTGTCAGGTGTAGCATAATACTTGTAGTCACCAAGGTTCACAGTCTTAATGTTAATAACTCTTCACTCTTGCTTACCTCACATATCTGGTCAGTTGCTAGATCTTGTAATTTATAGTTCTACATTATCTGATCCCTCTTTCTTCTCACAAAGTTCACTTCTTTTCACCTCTTGATGGACAAGCTTCCTATTTGATCTCCCTGCTTTAAGTCTCTACCCATTTCAGTCTATCTTTGTATGTTCTCATGCATAGGTTAGACCACATCACTTTCTTACTTGCTAAACTCCTGTTATCTCTAGGATCATGTATAAACTCCTCGGCATTTCAAGCTTTTCACAACACAACTGTTTCCTTTTTCCCTCCCATTTTTCTTACACCTCACTCCCTTCTATACAATCAGTGATAAAGCCAGGCTGGTGTACTTGATGTTCATCAGACTTAACACTCCATCTCTAGCTCCTTGAGGGCAAAGATTGTCTTTCTTCTTTTTGTAGTATAGTCACAGTTCCTAAGGACAGTACCTGACATGATGTTTTTTCCTTCATCTCCCATTCCCATATCTTTACACTAGCTGTCTCATTTGCCCCTCCCCTCTGCCTTTTGAAATCTCTGGTTTCCTTTACAACTTAGCTGAAACGCCATTCTTAACGCCATCCTGCATCTGCTATTGCCCTCCCTCCCAAAACTCCCTTGTATATATTCTCTTTATGTTTGGAGCTTTGAAGCCAATTCTATATCCACTATGCCTTGTCCCATCTGTAAAATGGGGAAATGACTGTGCTTCCTTTTTTCCATATCAAATGGTATAATGTATATGTAAAGTGCTTTGAAAATTGAAGTGCCATATAAACATTAGTAATAAATTATAGGTTATTTTCACAGTATAAAATATATATTATACATTTATATGGTACATGGTTATATTTAATATATAGCCACATTATAACATGTTGTGTCATATTATAAATATCTTAATTATTCACATTAAAAGGGGTGGAGTTAAGGACTGGTTTACTTGCTTCTGCGGAATTTAGTGTCATTTTTGCTGAGGAAAAAAATCTTTGCAGCAAATTTCTCCAATAAAGTTCTGATACCTAAAATGTATAAAGAACTAATTCAAATTTATGAGAATAAGAGGCATTCCCTGATAGTTAAAGTATAGCAACAGGTAATTTTCAATGGAAGAAATCCAGGTTATTAACAGCCATATGAAAAAAATGCTTAAACTCATTAGTAATTAAGAGAAATACAAATTAAAGCAATTCTGAGATTTCACCTCAGCCATGATGAGATTGGCAAAGATGATAAAAGAAAAAAATGACAATTGTTGAAGGTGTGCCAGGAAAACAAGTATAATAGTATGCTATTGCTGGAGCTGTGAATTGGTTCAGTCATTCTAGAATACATTTTGGAACCATACCCCTCAAATCTCTTTGACCTCTTGATGCCACTGTAAACCAAAGAGATCAAAGAAAGGGGAAAAGAATCCATCCCTATGTACAAAAATATTTATAGAAGCTCTTTTCATTGCAGCAAAAAACTATAAACTAAAGGGGTGGCCACCTATTAGGGAATGGCTGATGGTATATGAATTTAATAGAATATTATTTCACCATAAGAATGGATTAAATGGATAATTTTCTGGAAAATTGGAAAGATCTTTATGACCTCATACAAAGTGAAATGGGCAGAACCAGGAGAATCATTTCTATACTTCATTGTAAAGAAAAAATTGTTTTGCTTGCCTGTGCATATTGGTTACAACGGTTTTTTTTAAGTTAATTTATTTATTTTTAGTTTTCAACATTCCCCTTCCATAAGATTTTGAGTTTCAAATTTTCTCCCCTTTCCTCTCTTCTCCCCTCCCCAAGAGGGCATGCAATCTGATATAGGCTCTACTTTTGCATTCATAACATATTTTCACATTATTCATGATGTAAAGAAGAATTAGAACCAATGGGAGGAACCACGAGAGAGAAGAAACAAGACAAAACAATAAAAGAAAAAGGAGAGTTAATAGTATGCTTCCCATCCTCATTCAGACTCCAGGGTTCTTTCTCTGAATGTGGACAGCATTTTCCATCATGAGTCTCTTGGAGTTGTCTTAGATCCTTGCATTGCTGAGAAGAGCTAGGTCTATCAAAGTTATTCATCTCACAGTGTAGTTGTTACACTATACAATGTTCTGGTTCTGCTAATTTCATTCAGCATCAGTTCATGTAAGTTCATGTAAGTTGTCTTAGATCCTTGCATTGCTGAGAAGAGCTAGGTCTATCAAAGTTATTCATCTCACAATGTAGTTGTTACACTACACAATGTTCTGGTTCTGCTAATTTCACTCAGCATCAGTTCATGTAAGTTCAGGTTTTTCTGAAGTCTTCTTGCTCATCATTTCTTATAGAACAATAGTATTCCATTATATTCATATACCACAACTTGTTTAGCCATTCCCTAATTGATGGGCATCCCCTCAATATCCAATCCTTTGCCACCACAAAAAGAGCTGCTAAAATATTTTTATACATGTGCGTCATTTTCCCATTTTTATGATCTCTTTGGGATACAGCCCTAGAAGTGGCATTGGTGGATCAAATGGTATGTGCAGTTTTATGGCCCTTTGGGCATAATTCCAAATTGCTCTCCAGAATGGTTGGATCAGTTCATAATTCTACCAGCAATGCATTAGTGTTCCAATTTTCCCACATCTCCAGCATTTATCATTTTCCTGTTTTGTCATGTTAGCCAATCTGATAGGTGTGATGTGATACCGCAGAGATGTTTTAATTTGTATTTCTCTAATCAATAGTGATTTAGAGCATCTTTTCATACGACTGTAGATAGCTTTAATTTCTTCATCTGAAAACTGTCTGTTTATATCCTTTGACCATTTATCAGTTGAGGAATGACTTGTATTCTTATAAATTTGACTCAGTTCTCTATATATTTTAGAAATGAAGCCTTTATCAGAGACACTGGTTGTAAAAATTCTTTCCCAGTTTTCTACTTCTCTACATTGGCTTTGTTTGTGCAAAAACTTTTCAAATTAATGCAATCAAAATTATCCATTTTGCATTTCATAATATTTTCTGTCTCTTGGTTGGACATAAATTCCTCCATTCTCCATAAATCTGACAGGTAAACTACTCCTTGCCCTCCCTGTTTGCTTATAATATCAGTCTTTATTATCTAAATCGTGTACCCATTTTGGCAGATTTTAATGGAAATTTAACTTCTGTTTGGAGATATTAAATTTGAGATACTGTTGGTACATCCAGGTGGAGATTTCAACAGCAGGCAGTTGAAAATTTGGAAATTGTATAGTAGAAACAGCATTGAATTTGGAGGTTCTGTTTATTAGTGTGACTCTGTGCAAGTCATTTAACCTCTAAGAACCTAAGGACCTAAAGTTTAGTCATCTATAAAAAAGGGGTTGGGACTAGAAGATCTTTAAGATTCCTTACTGATCTATCATTTTCTGAGTCTAGAAAATAGATGATTGGTGCTTTAGGGAGAATTAAGAGCTAAAGATATAAATCTGAAAATAATTTAAAGGTGGTAATTGAATCCATGGAAGTATAGGCTGCTTTCATTCTATATAAATAGAAGGGAAAAGAGTAGACTAGGATAGAATTCTGAGGAATATTAATCTTTAAAGGGTGAGAGGAAGCTGAGGAGCCAGCAGTAGAGATGGAGAAGAGTGATCAAAAAGGTGGAAAGAGCTCCATCAGAGTTCAGAAACCATAAGAAGGAGGGAGTTTCTTAGCAGTATTAAATGCAGCATAGAAATCAAGGAGGATGAAGACTAAAAGAAAGACCTTTGGATTTAGCAATAGGAAAGTTGTGATTTTGGAGAGATTGGCCTCAGGAAACGAGGGCTAGGGGCTATCAGAGTGGTGAAGGGTTTTGAGTTTATGCCATTAGAGAATTAGTTGAAGGAACTGTGTATATTTAGCTTGAAGAACAGAAAACAGGGAAACATGATAGCTCTCTTCAAGTATTTGTAAAGCTATCATGGGGAAGAAAGAATATAAGAAGGCAAAACTGAAAGCAAAAGGTAGATATTGCAAAGAGGCAAATTTAGGCTTGATATAAGAAAACCTAACAATTAAAACTCTACAGAAGAGGAACAGGTTCCCTTGGGAAGTCATGGATTTCCAAATCTCTCCTCACTAGCGATCTTCAGATACGGGAACAGAAGAAGCCATGATGATGATAATTAGCATTTTTGTAGTGTACTTTGAAGTTTGCAAAGCATTTTATGTATGTTAACTCATTTGGTCATCACAATAACCCTTTGAGGTAGGTCCTGTTTTTAGTGTCACTTTACTGTGGAAGAGACTGAGACTGAGAGGGTTGTGATTTGCCCAGAGTTACTCAGCTGTTAAGTGTCTGAGGAAGGATTTGAACCATCTAACTACCTAGCTACATGAGATAAAAAAAAAAAATGAATTCAGGAAGAGGAAACAGAAGCAATGAGTACAGACTACTCTTTTTAAATTTTGCTGGTAGGAGAGAAATAGGGTAAGTTCAAGGGGGTATCACAAGGTTAAGGGTGTTAAGAACTGTTAAGGGGTCCCCTGAACTTTTTGAGTTTCCATGTTTTCCAGAAACACTCGAACCAGAGCAGGAGGTACTGAATGTGTCAAGGATAAAGTCCATCTACCCCTGCCCAAGCTGACATAATTTATTGTTTCCATCCCAAAATGGACTCCCTGTCTGTCCTTGGGAGTCAAGACAGGAGCCGATCAGTCTGTGCTAGTTTGAGAAACTCTTTGTGCAACTGGGACCTATGTAGATAAGCAGACAATCCTATCTTCATAATCTAGCAGTTCCGAAGAAAAAAGAATGGAGCTTTTGCCATCCCATTGCTCCTCCCCGTCAGGAGGGGTTTTTGTCCTTTTCCCACCTTTACTGCACCTTTCCCCATGCCATGCCCCTTTAGGTGGAGATTTCTGGTGTCTCTTTCCTTTGTCTTCATGTTATAAAAAATCCAGTGGATTGTGAACTTATGCATGTTCCACATACGTGTTCATTTCTCTTGTGGTAAACCCAGCTTTCATATAAGTTTTTGAAGTTGTGACTGCCTGTTGACAAGGGATAGGTTTTTTGTTTTGCTTTTGCTCTTTTATTTTCAGAATAGGGAACACCTGAACATATTTATATTTATAGAGTATTCGCAGCCCTGGAAGAGATGGGTCATGATGGAATTAAGAACACAAGGTTGGCTTTGGCAAGGAGGAGGGCCAACTTATCTTTTGATACTGGAACAGAGCAGGTGAGGACAAAGATTTCAAAAAGTTGAGGAAGCTCATGCTGAGTGGCCCTAATGTCAGGAAAGTAGAAGTAAGATTGTCTTCTGAGACTGAGGGAAATGGTCCATAAATAAAAGAGAGTACTGGTTCCCTCCTGAATATCAGGAGGGTATATATAATATATAAATGTAAGTATATATAATATGATATATATTATAATAATATATAATATAAATATAAGTATATATAAATATAAACTTTTATATCACAAAGTATGGGCAACTCTGGACAATATGAACTCTTTATGAAGAAGTTATCTGTCTGAATATTCCTGAGGACTCAGTTTACAGATTCCTATTTCTTTATGTTCTTCTCTACTCTTAATTAAAGATAGAAATCCTATTTCCTACAGGCAGTTTTCCCACACGGTTATTAAGGCAGCACTTAATTTTCTAGTTAGTAGATATGGTAGTAAAATAGTAATTTTAAATCAATAGGCAATATGAACTTTAAATTGTTGAGTCACAAGAGTGCTACAGGAAGAAAACAATTGTTTTTGTGAATTTCCCCTTGACTATCCAGACTGTTGTGTTGAAACTTCTCTGCTATTAAGTCATATCTATGACTTTGGAATACAGTATAAGAAAGTTAAATTTAAATGCCCCCTATGTGCCTGAAAATGACAGGGCTTTAGTTAGAGATACTGCGGTGAAGTTCAGACTTCATTCGGTGACTGAAACCTGAAAGATGAAGTGGCTGTGTTTTAGGAAAAAATGGATTCAGTTCTTTTGGCTCTAAGGGATGGTTAGGCAATGTGCTAGTGCAAAGAACATTGGCCTAGTGGTTAGGAGGTTTGGTTTCTAGGTCTCACCCTGCCTATTACTATAGAATCTTGAGTAAGTCATTTAAACTGTTCAAGTCTCAGTATTATGTATAAAATTACCCTTAGAGGAAGAAGAAAAGAAGGCCCTGGATAGAACCATGTGGGACACCTGGATCCAGAAAGGAGACTCAGGAGTGGTCAGATAGGAGAACCAGGAAAGAGTAGCACCCTGAAAACCAAAGGAGAAGAAAATATGAAGGACAAGAGGGTAATGAGGAAAGTAACTAGGAGGAAAGAGTGATCAGCATTGTCAAAAGACTCTATAGGGGTTGAGAATGAGGACTAAGAAAAGGCCATTACTAAGAGATCATTAATAATTTTGGAGAGAGAAGTTTCTGTGGAATGATGAGCTAAGAATCCATATGGTGAGGGATTAAGAAGGAAGTAAGAAGAGAGAAAGTGGAGACATTCATTGTAGAAGACCTTTTAAAGGATTTTATCCAGTTGTGAGAATCCAGTGGGATTACACACACACACACACACACACACGTACGGATGTATATACATTCATATATACATACATATATAATGCATGTATGTATGTATATACATGAGAATACTCTGAAAAAATAAAATAATTTGCAAGCAGATGGCATTGTGATTGAATACAGTTGGATCATTCTGGACTATTAAATTTTGGGGGGGAAAACATCACTGTATAGTCCTCTCGCCTGACTGTAATTACAAATTGATAAATATGGAGACTGATCTCTACCTTGTCCCCTGATAACCATGATCATTTCTCCCTAGGAATTCTGGATAGAATAATAACACATTTATATATAGCTTTAAGATTTATAAAGTACTTTTTCATTAATGAGTTTGAGAGGTAGATAATTCAAGTATTATTATCTCATTTTATAGGTGAGGAACTTAGAGAGTTTAAATGACTTGCCCATAGTTAGCTATCAGAGATGGCTAACTTCAAATCTAAATTAACACAAAATCTAAATTCCCTTTCCCCTACTTCTTTGGGTAATACAGTATGTGTATGTGTGTGTGTGTGTTTGTATGTGTATATTCTCTTTCTTTTCCCTCTCTCTAATGTTACCATTGCTTCTTTCTCTTGGTGGTGTGTGTATGGGGTGGGGGAGGGTAAGAAGAGAAGAGACACAGAGACACACACACACACACACACAGAGAAGTGTTGGACTTGAAATCAGAAAAACTTAGATTCAAATCCTGCCAGAAGTGGCCAAAAGTAGAAAGGCCATGAACGAGTCGTTTAATCTCTTTGTGCTTCAGGCAACCCTGTAGGATTTATGTGTTTTCTTAGAGAGTTGCCTAAGGGCCCTGAGAGGGTATGTGACAAGGCCACACTGCTAGCATGTAGCATAGGCTGGACCTGACTACACTTTTTCATAACTTTGAGGCAGGTTATTATCTACTTTGCTGGGCTTTCTCTCTAGAATTCCCTACACTGATGAATATTCAGTCTTTGAATATTCCTGTATATAGAGTTGTAATTAGATGGATAAAGTAGTAATAAAGTTATAATATGTAAAGGGCCATTTTTGGGTAAAGAGCAGTAGATTCCCAACTGACCCAATGCCAGATTTAAGAATTAGTTACTTAAGGCATCAGTTTATTTTATTTTCAGTATCACAGTATTTGCTTAGAGTTTTCCATTTGTACCAAAGAAACTCTTTAGAATGTTCTTGTCTTAATGAGATTTTTTGAGGTAACACCTCAAAGTCTCTACTGGATAATTTCATGTTTAATTTGTAGGTGTTGCTTCTTTTAGGTGAAATACTTTTTAAAAAAATTTTTCAGGTAAATACCCAACTCATATCCGTATAACACCCAGAAGTCTTATGATTAACAGTTTTGTTTGCTCGGTGCTACAGTGTGCTATGGTCTCTCCACAAAGCCAGGTGTTTTCTATGGGGAGTCATTAAAGAAGTGTACTTCATGAGATCCAATGAGAAGCTGCCTCTAATTTTGGACATCTGAGAAACTTTCCATATTCCTGGAAAATCCTACAGGGTTTCCACCTGACCTGGTTGATGATTATATTTGATAAAAAAGCAGAAAGAAATCCCAAAGTTAGGAAATTTGAACTCCTAGAATCAAGTGTTTGTAGAAATTTTTCACTGTAGCTTTCTTTATGGTACTTTGACATACTTGGGGATAGTCTTTGTGGAATTCTTTTAAAAAGAGAGTGGTGAAAGGAACATCCTGATTAAAGATCATCAGGTAAGTGATTTCATTTTGAAGACGTTTTGAACAAAGACCTCATGCCTGCTTATGAATATTGGCAAAAGTATCTTTAGCCAAAGTTATGGATGAAAATGCTTCTAGTCAGTGTGTGCTCAGAAAGTGGCAACAACAATGACTGACATCTGCTGGAGTTTGTTGTCTAAAATTTCACTAAGATAGTATAGAGTAGCAAAGTTCCAGTAGTATGTTTGGCATTGAACATTCCTTTCTTTCAAAAAACATAGTGGTTTTCTTGGACTGTGCTATTAGAAGAATCTTTCTTGTTCATTTTATTTTCATTCCTCTACTCTTGTCCTAACTCTCTTCTGCCCAATATAAAATGCTTTGCTTTTTGTGTGATAGGTTTGACCTTGGAGAGTGCAGGGTGGGCAATTTTAGACTCTGTACACAGTGATAGAGATCTTTCATTTCACTCACAGTTTATTGTACTCTCCAAGATTTGGAGAACTTTAATGGAAGTTTCCAGCAGTTTCTCACATTCTTTGGATATAATTGAACCAGGATACCTCAAACAGTTGAGTCTTAATCCTGGCCATACAATCATAGATTTTGAGGGAAAAGGGAACAGTTCGCCCAATTCAAGCCCCTCATTTTACAAATGAAAAAATTAAGATTGAAAGAGGCTAAACAACTTACCAGTGGTCACCCAGGTTAAGAGCCAGAATTTGAAACTAAGATTTCCCAAAAACTTGACTTTGTTGGGAAAAGAGCAGTCAGAAGAACCAAGAAAGAGCAGTGGTAAAGAAGGATGAGGTCTTTAGGAAGAGGAGTTATCAAAAACTGTAGAGATCAAGTAGAATAAGGACTAAGAAAAAAATTTATTGGATTTAGCAGTTAAGAAATTGGCAGTAACCACAGAGAGAACAGTGACCTGGATGAGCACTTAGCAAAGGAGACCAAGAAAGAGTGATCTGATAGATGGGAGGAGAATCAGGAGAAAATGATGTCTGAAAAATTTAGAGAGAAGAAAGTATTGAAGAGACTGATTTCACTACAAAAGCTAAAGACAGATACAGGAGAATGAAGACTGAGAAAAGAACATTGTATCTGGCAATTAGGAAATCAGTAGTACCGGGGGCGGAGCCAAGACGGTGGCGTAGCAGCAGCAACATATCGCAGCTCTCATATAGCCACCCCAAAATGCCCATGGAATAGGACTCTGGACCAATCCTAGAACCCCAAAACGCACACAAGGATACTTCCCACTAAAGTCAGCTCGGCTACGAGGAACCATATCAGCACTGCAAACCGAAACCAGCCTGGCCTGAAGCCCCGGCTGTGCCCCGGGGGCAGCTGGGCGGGAGGTGCAGAAAAGCCACTGAGGTGAGCGTGATTAGGAACAACTGCGAGTGGGGACCGTGAAAGGGGGAGATAAGCATCTGGCCGAAAGGTCTCCAGAGCGGAAAAGCGAAAGGCGGAGGTTTTGCACCCGCCTCTGCGTTGTAGCTTCCTGCCCTCGGCCTGCAAAAAGCAGGGGGACTGAGCAATTGTTTTCAGGCCAGGGCTCTCGCGTTG
>CM053590.1:123505557-123529644 GCA_028646515.1 Pseudochirops corinnae
TGATAGAAGGGAGGGCAGATTGGGGGAGAGGATAATTAGAAGGAAGCACGTTGAAAAGGACAGGGTTAAAGGAGAAAATAGAATAAGTGGGGGATGGGATAAATATAGTTAGTCTTTGACAATATAACTACTATGGAAATGTTTTGCATAACTACACATGTACAACCTATATTGAATTGCTTATCTTCTCAATGGGGGTGGGTGAGAAGGGAAGAAGGAAAAAAATCTGGAACTCAAAGTTTTAAAAACAAATGTTTTTTTTTTAATAAAAATAAATAAAATAAAAAATTTTTAAAAACATTGTAAAAATAATCCCAACCAATCATGATTTTAATATTCACTTGTTTGGAATGCTGAATATATTACTATAGTTATTGTCAAAATTGTAAAAATCACTATATCTCCTGCATTTCCCAAGGGAAAAGATTAGTAAGGTAGTTGGCTCCCAAGTGGTGAATAGAAGAAAATTTTGCAAAATGATGAAACACTGGCACCAGAGATATCATAAATAATGTTGTCAAATTATAACTATTTTATCTGCCGAGTGCTCTTTAACCATGACTTCCCTCCTTTCTGGGAAGCCATAGTTTTAAAAGAAAACTAGCCAGATAATGCCTGCACCAGGGGGGTGGGCCTGAACATGTGACAGTGAAATGAGCCAGGCAGGAACTATCAGGGTAGTCCATTTATTTATTCTAGGGCAAGATTTTATGTAACAAAGGTGGTTGCATCTGGTTTTCTTGTGGAAACAAATGATTAACCAGCTTGTACTTAATTATTGGCAGCTGTGTAGTCTTTGGGGGTCATTTCTCGGTAATGATGCCCTGTTCCCTTGCTAGCTATGGAAAGATGGTAAGCCAACACCCTGAGCCACAGTTAGCCCACATGGAGAGCGAGGTCCAGGGGAATCCTGTTCCAGATACTACCCATGACTGGATTGGCTCACATTGGCCCTCAACAGCTAGAAGGCCTATTTCAGTCCTGGGGACTGGTTTCTCTGGAGCAATAAACTTCTAATTTGTCAGAGAAGTGGCTTGTATATACACTATTTCCTATCACTTCATGTTCCAGCCAAACTGGCCTACTTGTCTATTCCCTGAATATGACATTCTGAAGAGGTAGGGGAGAGGTGGGTGGATTTCTATGAAATCCTTTCAGGGTTCTTTGTCTGAAACGAATTACAGGACTCAAGCTATCTTTTGGCAGAGTTACAAAGTTTATTATTATGCTTTGCAGTGGGCAGGAAAAGATTAAGGATAGCCTGCAAAGTGCAGGGGATAGAGATGCAGTTTTTAAAGCCATAAAACTGTCAGTCAAAGGTTAATTATGCTAACTAGGTGGGCAAGGGTGGAGTTAGGGAGGAGTTTGGGAGGAGTTTAGGAGTGGTCAGTGCTTAAAGGGACGTGCACTTTTTATATCAACTGTGGCAGGCATATTGCCCATAATTCACCCCCCCCCCTCCGAGGGTGGGGTATGAGGAGGTGTGGTTTTTGCCTTGTGACATCATTAGGTTACTCTTGGTCAAGGCTGATTGAGATAGGTCCAATATGGCTGTTGGGAAGATAGGTTTGATTGTTTCAGGAGGTGCCAAATCAGGAAGCTAGACTGATTAGGGATTCAGGAGGTACCATATTGGGAGGGAGTTTTCTCTTCTGATATAATGTTGTTCAAGGTTTTTGGGTGCAGCTGGACACTTAGAACAAAGGAGGTCTCTAAACTAAGGGCTTATTGATTAAATGCTTGGATGATATACTCATAGGTAACTATCTAGGCAGACTGCTAGCTCAGGGAAAAGACTTTTAAGCTGAGGACAGGGGAGAGGCAGAGTTAATGCCTTTATGGCTGGGGGAAAGTGTGACTTTTACAACTTAATTGCACAAGCTTATTACAAACTGATGTTACATACATAGGTACCCGAACACAAGTGAGATTTTTACAAACTGAGGTTACGGACAAAAGCATCCCAGACCCTATCAATTCCATCTCCCACTTCTGTGGCTTTGCACAGCCCCTCTCCCATGACTGGAATGTTCTCCTTCCTTACCTCTGCCCCTGGTAACCCTCTTAGTGTTAATGTCTTCCTTCTTTTGATTATCTCCAATTTATCCTGTATACAGTTTGTTGGAATATTGTGGTTTTCATGTTGTCTTCCATGTTAGAATGTGAGTTTCTTGAAGGACTTATTTGTTTTGCCTTTATTTGTATCTCCAAAGCTTAACACTATGCATGATGAATAACAATAAATGCTTGTTGCCTTCATGATTTTATGTATATCTTATCTCCTTACTGTATTATAAATTGCTGAAGTGATAACTATTGTGTCTTACTCATTTTTGTATCACCCATAGCACCTAGCACAGTGCCTAACTCATAGTACTACTCATAATAATTACTTTATAAATATTTTGTGAATGAATAAGAGTGAATGAAAGAAACATGGTTTAGAGTAGTGTTTCAAAATTTTTCTAGAATTGAGATGCTCTGCTTTGAGATCTATTTTCATAATTCTCATACCTAGTTCACACCACCTCCTGCTAAAGATCCTCCCTTTGTGGCCTGTCTTCATTTTTATATAAATAAAGTTGGTTAAAATTAAGGGTTTTGGGGGGGGGGGGAATTTGTTTGGTTTTGTTTTTTGTTTTATTGGGTTATTTTTTTTGAGGATTTACAACTCCTCTAGGGATAACTGAAGACTTAGTATGTTGGAATCTCTGGTGGAAGTATTTCTGTCTTTGCATCTAAGTAGGGGTCTCCTAGTATTTCCTAATGAAAACAGGTTGGAATATTGAGTAGAGTACCATAATGGTTATTTTGTTACAAGGTGAGGATGATAGTCAATCAGTCAGCCTACTTAAAGCAATTAACAAGGTGTTATGCCTTACCTTTGTTAGGTGAGAACATCTTTGAGTCAGTCAAGCAATCATGGTGTGAGCTAGGTGTGAATGAAGTTTAGGTATCTCTGTTGAAGCAATTGTTAATCGAAGACTTTAGGAAAGGTTTGAAAAATTGATCCAGTTAAAAGTTCTTAAAAGTGATTGGATAAAATGGAATACCATTACATAAGAAGTATGTTAGGATTGATTGAAGAGATTTGGACATGTCTTGTGGATTTTATGTAAAATAGCAAGTCATTTTGGAGCCTAGGCATTCCAGGGTCTGGTAGCATAATGGAAAGAGCCGTTCCTGCTAGGCCTCTGAGAATGAATTGTTTGGGGAGGATGGAAGAACCCTAGCTTTGATTTCTTTACCACTCCCTTGACCAGAAGAGAACCTTGTGAACTTTGAAGAGTCTGAAAGGTTTTGTACTTCTTGTCAGCATACCAGATGTATCTCTGTAACAGTTGGCCACAGAGTCTGCATTGTAGCTATGGACAAATGAGTGATGCTGAGGAAAGGTAGCTTCAAGACTCTATAGGGTACCTAGCATAAAGCTATACCACACGTAGGAAGAACTTCATGAGTACCCTGTGAACAGGAGAAAAGTGCTTCCAACAGCCAGGAGCTATGAGTTACCCCCTTTACCACATATGTTCTTGTAACAGCAAGCACCCTAGCATACCCAGGATGGCTGCTAACACAGGTTCTTTGATTTGCCTTTCTAAAGGAAAACAACTCAAAAGGGGTTAACAGTCTTACTTTAATCAAACATATACATATACATATATATACATACACAAACACACATATATAAATACATATACATACACACACATTGTTCACTTAGTTCAGGGGGAAAGGTCAGCACCCTGAACTTCAGAAAATACAAACAGAAATTAATTGCAAGCAGACAAAAAATACAGAGAAAATAACACAATTCAGCAGACCAACAGACAGAGCTTCTAGCCATCTGATCATTACATACATACAGTGTTAGTTACCAAAGAGAGAAGCACCAGCATCTGGGTTTTCAAAGCCAGGGGGCTCAGTGGTGTAGAGTTAAGTGGAAAGTGGTTCAGATTCAATGCAATAAGACACACCCTCCAAAGGAGATAGAAGATTTATTTAATAATTGACAGTCAGGGAAGCATAGGAATAGAAGGATAGTGATTTTGATAACAACAACAGCAACATAAAATAAGCAGCACTCTGCAGATAAGCAGTAAAATAGAGGTAATGAACAGAAATAGAAAACATCACCAATTCAGGGAAGCACCAGCTCCTGATCTCTCCAGCTGGGGAGCCCTGGGACAGCTAATCAGGGTCCTGATGGGAAAGTCCGAGGCAGAGCATCCTCTCCATGGGTGAGATTCCAAAGTCAGAGAGTATGTACAGTTCTTTAGTAGTAGTTGGAACAAAGAAAGCACAAAGCCAAGACAGAAATATGGAACATAGACCATACAGCCCTGGATTTGGCTCAAACCCAAGGTGGATGTCAGTTCCTAGCCATATGAAGTGTGTTTTGTGAGAACTTGGCCTTGTTTTCCCAAAACACACTTCTTTATCATAAAAAAGGGGGAGCTTGGCCAAGTTCCCAGTCACACAAGTTTGTTGACTTTAGCTCCTTCCTTGCTCCAAGGATTCTCAGGATTAGAGTCAGGGTTTTTGTCAGTCTTCATGGGTCAAACAGAGGACGTGGAAGAACTCACAATATTGATTAATTATTGATTATTCATCGTTGATCAATCATTAATCTTTCAAATGGCTACCCAGAATCTCATCTGGCCAAATCACACAACTTCCCACAAGCAAGCCCCAAAGCAAAACCTCACCTCAGGGAGTATATATAGATAGCCTTCTCCAGGGTCAGAGAATATCACAACCTTCTTAACCCACTGCCTAATTACAAAGTAACAAAAGGTGGATCTTCCTGAAAAACAAGCCTCCCCTAAGCAAGCTTTTCTTGTTGGGCTCCAAGTGAGGCCTGTTAAGGGGCAGGAAAGATCTTCAAATTCCCTAGGCCTATTAAGGGACAGGGAAGATCTTCAAATTCCCTTACCATTATATTCAGCCCCAAGGTCTTTCATACCCATTACATAGGCAACTTATATCTGAATTGGCATTAACATCTCTTAAGTATAACATAATCCCCACAGAATAAACACATCACATTTGCAGGATACAAAACATAACAACTCATTACCAGAGTGGCCACACAGTCTTAAACACAAAGTATATAACATTATAATCCCCTCAGTCCATAACAAAAATGTCCAAATAAAGTCCTCTTGGGGGTGTGACCTTTCCCCCACACTGCCCTTGCAGGCTTCCTCCTGGCAGTCTCAGGTTCTAATGAGCCAAGTCTCAGTCTTAACACTGCTCCAGCCCCCACTTCCAAGACCAGAGGAGTGGCTGGGCAACAAAGCCAACAGGGTGGGGGCCATGGGGGTCCACAGCACTTCCCCCTACCCACCATAGACAATTCCACCCTCCCCCTGAGTCCCAAACTGTCCCAGGGGCACTGAATTCCTGGGTTCTTCCTCCTCCACAGGAGACAGCCTTTCCTGGCTTCTGCTGGAGTCCTGATGCAGGCAGCTCTCCCTTCCCACTCTCACCTCACCAGAGTCGGCATGTAGGCAGTTCTCCACTCCTGTTTCATGGCTCCACAGAATCACAGTTACCACAACTGGAAAACAAACAATTATCCCAGCCCCTATACTTTCCTTTTAGTTTGCAGATCCTGTCTGACTATGCCATTTGGTAACAGCAAGCAATGTAACACACCCAGGATGGCTGCTAGCACAGGTTCTTCAATCTTCTTTTCTAAAGGAAGGCAGCTTAAAAGGGGTTAACAATCATACTTTAATCAAACATAGATATCATTCACTTAGATCAGGGGAAAAGGTCAGCACCCTGAACTTAAGAAAATATAAACAGAAATTACAAGTAGACAAAAAATACAGACAGAGAAAATAACACAACTCAACAGACCAGCAGACAGGGCTTCTAGGTGTCTGACTATTACATACATACAGTGTTAGTTACCAGAGAGAGAAGTACCAACATCTGGGTTTTCAAACCCTAGAGGCTCAGTGGCTACCCAGAGTCTCATCCGGCCAAATCATACAACTCTTCCCATAAGTGAGCCCCAAAGCAAAACCTCACTTCAGGGAGTATATATAACCTTCTCCAGGGTCAGAGAACATCATAACCTTCATGATCCACTGCCTAATTACAGAGTAACAAAAGGGGAAGCCTTCCTGAAAAATAAGCCTCCCCTAAGCAAGCTTCTCTTGTGGGCTCCAAGTGACACACCCATTGAGGGGCAGGAAAGATCTTCAAATTCCCTCACCATTACAGTTCTCTAATCCTGAATCTACTTTCCCCTCAACTATGTATGTACTTGTGGGAGAATGTATCAGACTTTTAAGAAGATGTTTGTACCAACTGTTCTTAACTATACCACGTTAGCAAATGGCCCCTTCTAAAAGTGAGTCAAGTCTGGCTGAATAATTGATATCAATGGGTAATCATGAGTGTGGAAGTAGACTCATGAACTGCAACTTTAGAGCTGCCCCCTCCATCCTACCATCAGTCACTCTGTTACCCTAGAATATGGAGAAGGAAGAAGTATTTTATGTGGAATATTAAGGACATATGTTATGAACTTCCACTGACACCTAGTTAGGTGAAATAGCACCTTGGAAGAGTTGGGGAAGTGGGCATATATGACTAGTATTAAGTTCAGTGGGACCAAATGTAGGATTATTGAGAAGGAGGGGAAAAAAAAGCAAAGATAAGACTTTGGACAAGGACTGCCTTTTATAAGTGTAACCAAAATTATGCCTCAGGATAATTATTAAATTAAAAACTAAGTGTGAGACAGGAACATAATTTTAAAAATAAGTGTGGTGCTGGGGTATATGAATTTCTTATCAAGAAATTTAGGTGTATTCCTTCCTTTCTAGGCACCTTGGCCAGAGTTTGGAAAAAACATTTAGTGTGGGTCCAACAATTAGAATGGTGGTAAACTTGGAGACATTTTGCCCAGATTTATTTTGTTTTTACAGAAACAATTTAGTGTAGTGGAAAATAGCATTGGATTTGGAGTCAGTCAACATTTATTAAGCATCTACTTATATCCCAGGGACTGTGCTAAATACTGAGGGATATGAAGAAAGGCAAAAGACAGTCAGTCTTCTTCTCTCAAGGAGCCCTACAGTCTAATGGGGAGAAAACATGCAAGCAGCTGCTTTTAAATAAGCTGTAAATTGGAGAAAATCAACAGACAGAAAATGGAAAGACATTTTCCAGTTTTGACTTTGCTATTAACTACCTATGTGACCGTGGATAAGTCACTCTGTTTTTCTCTCCTTAGCATTCTACATCATTTTCTAACCCCGTTTCTATAATTCTACTACTCTTATACAATGGATCACAAACCACTACAGTATCAGAACTAGAACGGGCCTTAGAGATCATCCAGTCCAGTGGTTCTTATCCTGAGTTCCATGACCTTGTTTTTAAAAAAATATTTTGATAACTATTTCAATATTTTTTTTGCATTTTATTTTTTATATTTAAATTATATTTTATTTTTTGCATTTAAAAAACATTATTCTGAGAAGGGATCCATAGGCTTCACCAGATTACCAAGAGTATCAAATTGAGTAATTCAATAAAGAGAGAACATTGTAAGCCCAAGAAATGGCTATATAGTGCTGTTCTTCTAGTTAAAAATTTGAAATATAATAATTTATGTACTTTGTTTTAGTCAGGGTCTGTATAGTACAAAATTGTGAAGAACTGAACCTGAATAAATACACAGAAGAAATATGTGCTAGAGGCAACATACCTTTGAGGGCACTTAGGGATCAATTTGTTAGCTATTTCAAAGACAGGAAAAGTTCATCTGAATGGAGAAGATCTATATTATTCACAATGTAGAGTGGGCAATGGTTTAAGTATGGTCTTGAAATTTCTAGGCTTCATTTCTCCAGTGGCCCTACTTTAGTGGGCCATTGCCCAGGTTGAACACTGCTGATAGTGTTTCCTTGCTTAGCAAGAATTCATAATTGAAGTACTGAGTTGAGGGGCCAATGATGCAGAATGAATTGCTTAAGGAAGGAAATTAGTGGAAGAAGATAAGGGTTCTGCAGAACTCAAACATTCCTACTAGCCGCATCTTTTCTATTCTCAGTTTGTGGAAGCTGAAGGTCCTCATCTCCGCCTCCTTTATGCATATGGTGCTCTGAGACCAAAAGGAGGGAGATGGGGCTTTCCAAGATGTCAACCCACCACTCTGTATGTGATGATTAAGCCACATCAGAGTTCTGGGGATCATTTGGTTCTTGAGTCAAGCCTGTTGTACCTAAGCAGTGACCATGATGAGCTTTCCTAAAAATAGCCACAAATAATCAAGAAACCTCTCTCTTCCCTCTGAGAGGAGAAACTAACATGTTTATAAGAAAGCATTACCTGCCTAGCTTCCTCATCCTGCACAAGAGAGATAAGATTCATAATCTCTCATTCCTGGAAGGTTGGAAGATGAGTAACTTGTTTTACGTCACAGGTGTTCAGAGTACCTCTTGCTAATATACATCCTTAATATCTCAGTGCTTATTATTTTAAACAAATTGTTATTATTTTTTTCCACTACAGTTTGTTATTATGGCATTATCTAAGAGAAAGTGGGATAGTTCCAGTGGGATGTAGGTAGTGGCCCATGGGCATCTCATACTCAGCATATCAAAAACAATTCATTATCTTTCCCCCAAATTATCCTTTATCTAGCTTTCCAGTTACGGTTGAGGACACCACTGTCCTTCTAGTAGCCCAATCCTCATGGACTCTCCCTATCAAATCAGGTGATAAATCTTGTAATTTCTTTATCTCCAACAATTCTCACATACATTCCCTTCCCTCCACTGACAGCTACCACCCTAGTTCATGCCTTCATCACCTCTTGCCATAATAGCCTTATAACTTCTTCCCTTAAGTCTCTCCCAACTCCAATTTGTCCACCATTCAGAGGCCAAAATAATTTTCCTAAAGCATAAGTCAATGTCACTTTTCCTCTCTGTCCACGCCCTATGTAATAAAATCCAGTGGTTCTAAGACTAAATATAAAACCACCTTCACAACCTGGCCTCTTCCTACCTTTCCAGTCTTCTTACACTTAACTCTCCTCCATGCACTCATACTGTTCAACCATACTGGCCTGCTGTCTTCTCAATATTCCATCTCCCATATCTGTGTCTTTTTATAGGGTCTGCTCTGTGCCTGGAATGTTCTCCCTCCTCGTCTTTGCTTCTCAGAATCTTAGAATGGCTTTCTTCAAGACTCAGTTCAAATGCCACCTTCTACAAGAGGCTTGTTCTGATCCTCCCAGTTCCTAGAGTCTTTCCTTCTAAGATTACTTTCCATATACTCTAGAGATAGATATTGTTTATGCCTGTTATGTGTGTGTATGTTCTCTTCCTTCCCTCTTCCCCCAAGATTAGAATGAAATTTTCTTGAGAGTTGGGACTATTTTTAATTTTCTTTGTGTTCCAATTGCTTAGCACAGTGCCTAGCACATAGAAAGTGCTTGTTGATTGATTGAGATAAAAATATTACCTTTTCAATATCTCTTAAATATGCCACCTCTTTTCTGATACTGCCACCACCCATCACCTCTTGCCTGGACTATTTCAATAAGGTACTGGTTAGTCAGCTTTCTACAAATCTCTCTCCATACTAGCCCATCCTCTATTCAGCCACCAAAGTGATTTTCCTAAAGCATAAACCCAACCCATGCTCAGTAAACTTCATTGGCTAGGGCTATCAACTCTAGGGCTAAATTTGAAACCCTCTGTTTGGCATTCAAAGCCTTTATAACCTAAGTCCTTCTACCTTCCCAGTCCTTTTATACCTTACATGCTACCATGTATTCTTTGATCCACTGACACTGGCCTCCTGGCTCTTCCAGAACAAGACACTCTACCTCTTACCTCCAGGCATTTTCACTGACTGTACCCTATTCCTGGAATGCTCTCTTTCCTCATCTCTGCGCCTGGCTTCCCAAGCTTCCTTCAAATATCAGCTAAAATCCCATCTTCTCCTGGAAGCTTTTCCCAGTCCTTAATTCTAGTGCCATCCCGTTTCCCATCTATCTTGTATATAGCTTGTTGGTATATAGTCGTTTGCATGTTGTATCCCCCTTTAGACTGTGAGTTCCTCAAGGGCAGGAACTGTCTTTTTCTGTTCTTTGTATTCCCAAGGTTTAACACAGTGCCTGGCAGTGAATAAATAATTATTGACTGGCCTCTCCTCTTCATAAATTTCCATGAAAATGATTTGTGCATACCCTGGTGAGAGAAGGGAAGAAGCTTTCACAGATGATTTGCTATAGCAGAAAACATTTTCACAGTAATACAGTTGCGTGGAAAGTGTATAAGAATACAAGATTCCCTTCTTTTTATTGTTTCTCAGTTACAAAAAAAAAGCGAAAGTCAAAATTTAGTAAAGCATAGCAAGACATAGTTAAGAGCACTCTCTAACAAGTTACTTCACGTATATAGGCTAATATATAAAATGGTCCAGTCCACAGTCAGCACTGTGGAGCAGGTGATATGTAAATCATCCAGTATCCTGTGCTTCAGTATTATATCCTAGGATCTTTTGTTTAGGGCAAGGGCAGCCTAGGTGGCACAGTGGAGAGTGCCAGGTCTGAAGTCAGGAAGACTCATTTTCTTAAGTTTAAATTTGGTGTCAGACATGTATTAGCTGGGCAAGTTACTTAACCTGTTTGCTTCAGTTTCCTCATCTGTAAAATGAACTAGAGGAAGAAATGGCAAAACATTCTGGTGTCTTTGCCCAGAAAACCCCAAATGGGGTTATGAAGAGTTGGATATGACTGAAACGACTGAACAAGAAGTCATTGTTCACTGGCACATTGCCCCATCTCACTTTTAAGCTCTGCTCAGTCAGACCCAAACTGATTAGCAGCTATTTAATTCTCAAGATGATAATTAAGCATGAAGTTTAATCAGATTAGATGAAAGCATAATAAAAATCAAATGCAGTAGACACATGCATTAGAAAGCACAGTCTTGAGATTGTTCAGACTGCGGAGGTGGAAGCATTATTGTTCTGGGCTGTGGCTGTGAAGAAGCAGAATGGGCAGAATTGACTTAACATCAAGAAAGGAATCATTGGTCCTTCCCTCTGATAAATTTACATTTGGAACCTTGTTTTTATTGCTATGATACTGGATATTAAAAGTTATGGCGACAGAATTTGTAAAAAGCTGCTGCAGAGGCTGTTTCTATGCTTCCCCAGAAAAAAGATGTGAATGCAGCAGCCCCAGAAGGACAAAATGTTACATGTCTACCTCCAATGTCTTCAGTGTCTGTTAAACGTCAGGTTGGCTGTACTGAGGATTATCTCCTTTCCAAAATTCCGTCTGATGGAAAAGAAGTACCCTTTATTGTGCCCAGATTTAAATTATCTTATATTCAACCCAAGATTCAAGCAACTCCCTCACATATGGAGGAACTTCAAGGTTCAGCCAGAGCCTCCTTTAGAGATCAAAAAGCAGAACTTTGCAGTTCACCCTTGGATGGATCTAACTATGATATATATAATCCAGTCTTCATACATCAGCATATATCACCTGACTTAACTAGGCAATTTCCTCTGAACAGTGAAGCTTTGAGGCTGTACAGGTCAGTTTGTGACTTAAGGAGCCCCAAAACACCTGGGTCCCCTGGACTAAGCAACTCTATGTTTGATCTCACAGGTTCATCACAGCCATTTATGCAAAGATATGATTCACTGTCCAGTGTACCAAGCAGTTCATCTTCAAGGAAGAATTCTCAGGGCAGTACTCGCAGCTTGGATACAATTACATTATCCAGAGATGAAAGAGATTTTGGAAGATTGAACATAAAATTGTTCTATAATTCTTCAGTAGAACAGATTTGGATCACGATTTTACAGTACAGAGATTTGAGTTGGTCTTCCAATTATGGAGAAAGCCCTACTATTTCTATAAAAGGAATATTAACTTTGCCCAAACCAGTACATTTCAAATCTTCAGCCAAAGAAGGATCCAGTATTATTGAATTTATGGAGACTTTTGTTTTTGCTATTAAACTCCAAAGCCTGAAAACTGTTAGGCTGGTATTTAAGATGCAAACCCAGACTCCCAGGAAGAAAACAATTGGAGAATGTTCATTATCTCTCAGAGAGCTTAACATACAGGAAAAGGATTACTGTTTGGATATAACTCCTCCCTCAAAAATTTCAGTGTGTCATGTGGAACTTGAGGTGGGAACTTGTTTTCAAGCAGTCAACAGCAGGATTCAGTTACAAATTCTTGAGGCACAACAACTTCTAAGCTCATCATCTCCTCTAACTTTGAATTTCTTTGTGAAGGTGGCAATGTTTAGTTCAGCAGATTTGATTTACAAGAAGAAGACTCATCTGCTAAAATCCACCAATGGCAGAGTAAAGTGGGGAGAAACAATGATTTTTCCATTTACAGAATGAGAAAGAAATTAATTTTCTCATCAAGCTTTATAGTCAGAGCTCAATAAGAAGAAAACGTTTTGTAGGACAGATTTGGATAAGTGAGGACTCCAACTGTGTTGAAGCAGTAAATCAATGGAAAGAAACAATTGCAAATCCAGAAAAGGTTGTTATCAAATGGCACAGATTACATCCATCTTGAATATCTTAAGCAATGAGTTTGCTAGAGGACTTTGGAATTCTTGTAGAAAATATTTGTGATTTCAGAAATTTAAAATCATTTTTTGAAAAGGAAAATCATTGCCTTTCATGGTACTTTTCATGTGGTTAAACCTAATAAATAATGATTGTTACCAGAAAAAGAAAGATCTGTGCAAAAGACTCCAGATCTATGGGAAAACAGGCAATAAAATGAAAGGTAGGTATTAGTAAGGCAACATAATAAGTTTCAAATTAGATGAGAATACTGAATATAGATCTTGCTATTCTATTTGCCATTTTCCTAAAACTCTGTTTTCAAAGTTTCACATGTTAAAATCAAGTCTTGGATAACACTTAGTATGAGATTGTAAGAGTTTTACTGCCAGATACTTCAGTCATCATAATCACTGACTGTCTCTGTTTTGTGGAATATCTTCATATAAATACTTTCTCCCAAAAGGCTGAATATATTTAATGAAATACTACAAAAAAAAAAAAAAAGCACACTCTTCTACTCAATTCCCATTCTGTCTCTCCACCTTTGCCCCAAGACCAAAAAAAAAAAAAAATTCAAATAGGAATCTGGTTCTCCCAGCAGGGAGACACAAGAAATCAGTATCTGATTATAGACATACCCAGTTTATAGCCCCAGCATGAGACATAAAGAGAGAGGCAGTCTTAATTTGCAGTAGATGGTTGCTTAGGAACTACAGAGCACTGGATGAACTTTGCTAATTCTCCTAGTCACAGCTGCATGGATAAACAGGAAAGCAAGATTGTGCATATTAGTCCTTGGAATTCCTCTTACTGACAAGAGCGACTACTTAATAGTACTTTCTAGGCCTAGCAGTGGGGGCTATCTCCAGTCACCCTAATCTATATCTTGCCACTGGACCAAGATGACTCCAGAGGAGAAAGTGAGATTGGTGACCCTGCACAGCCCTCCCTCACTTAAATTCAGTTCACTTGCAAGTCATGGCATCAATTTACTGATGTCATGGTGTTCTTCAGGAAGGAAAGACAAACAACAGGCCTAGTTGTACTACCTGGAACACCACTGACTTTCACAAGTCTAACATTAAGGATGCTAGTAGAGCTTTGCTAACTCTCTAAGCCACTATTGTGTCCCATCTTTCTCTTTTAAGAACTACATGCAACTCTTCTGTATCTGGTACCATGTCTTCAAAAATAACTAAAACTAGCCTGGGCCTAGAAGTACCTGTGAAACAGTATTTTAGAACTATACTAGAGCTATATACAACACTAGGCTCATATATGATACTGTGATAGTTGTTAACTATGGAGATTATATTGTCAATCAGCAAGCATTTAGTAAGCTCCTACTATATGCCAGACACTGTCCTAAGTGCTGGGGATACTCTCCCTCTTAAAAAAAAACCCCACAAAAAACAAAGAACAAAAAAAAAACTCAAACTAGTCTTTACTTTCAAGGAAGTCATAGTCTAATAGAGAGACAAAATAAAGAGTTATGTAAAATAAGATACGTGCAGGATAAATTGGAGATAAAATTAATAGAGAAAAATTACGAGTATTAAGGGGGAATCAGAAAGGCTACTTGTAGAAGATGGAATTTTAGCTCAGACCTGAAAGAAGTGAAAGTGTCCAAAAGACAGAAATGAGAAAGGAGAGCATTCCAGGAAGGAGACAATGAGTGAAAATGTCCAGAGAGGCCAGTGTCACTAGATTTCAGAGTATGTGAGGGTGAGTAAGGTGTAAGAAAATTGGAAAAGTAAGAAGGGGTCAACATGAAGGACTTTAAATTCCAAACAGGATTTTATATTTGACCTAGAAGTGATAAGAAACCATTTGAGTTTAATAGATAGTAGACTGACATAATCAGACCTATGCTTTAAGATCAGTTTGACAGTTGTGTGGAGGCAGAACTAGAGTGAGGAGAGACTTGAGGCAGGGAGTCCAGATATCCAGGTATGAGGTGATCATGGCCAGCACCGATGTCAAAGGAGAGAAGTTACAAATGTAGAATTGACAGGACTTAGAAATGGGAATTGAGAGAGTGTGGAATTGAGGATGACACCTAATTATAAATCTGAGTCACAGTGGTGTCCTCAACAGTAATAGTAAAAAAAAACTCACATTCACTGAGTCTCTGATTTATGGGCATAAAGCAAGGCAAAAACCAGACATAGCCAAAAAACACATGTGCCAAAGATGTGCATTGTTGTTTAGGAGTATGTTTTATAAAAGGTTTAAATAGAAGCAAGGTATCCTTATAGATGGGAGGTTCCTCCAGATCCTCCTATTGATAGATATTTCTGTGCTGATTCAATAAAACTCCAGAACAATATAACATCTTCCCAGTGAGATCCATGGCCACTTGAAAGAGATCAGCTTAGCAAGCTACACAGGATAAACTCAACAACTCAAATCCTCTCTCAGATTGAAATCTTACAATACTTATGGTTTTGGGAAGCAGTAGAGAATGCTGGGTTTGGAGTCAAAGGACTTGGATTGAAATCTTGCCTCTGTTACTACTTGAGTAAGTGGACAGATCACTCACCTCTTTGGGTCTCAGCTTCCTCATCTGTAAAATAAGGTCATTGGAATAGATTACTTTTCTTCTTGCTTCTAGTTCTAAATCTATGATTCTGTGATCTGATGAAGTGAAGCCTGCTTATTGCACAGATTATGAGAAGCAATTGGATGGCCAGCCCATTTAATTGATCCATCAGTAGCTATATTTTGGGTGGGTAGCATAGATGGACAAAGAGTTGGGTAAAGAATTGAAGGAGGAGAGTGGAATAGATTTGTATTTAGGGAATTGTGCAGTGCTTTCAATGATCCCAACTTTCTTCCTGATAAAAAACAAAACAAAACAAAACAAAAAACACTCCACCAACATCTTTTTAATACCAATATTTGTCAGGTGATACTGCTGTTGCTGCTGTTCAGTCATTTAGTAGTGTTCAACTCTTTGTGACCCTATAGACCACAGCATGCCAGCCTCTTCAATCCTCTCCTATCTCCTGAAGTCTGTCCAAGCTCATGTATGTTGTTACCTTGACTATCCATTTCATCCTATTATGTCCCTTTTTCCTTTTGCCTTTAGTCTTCCCCAACAGCAATGAGTGGTAGGCTGTCCAGATTTGCCATAGCTTTCTTTCCAAGGAGTAAGCATCTTTTAATTTCATGGCTGCAGTCACTGTATGCAGTGATCTTTGAGTCCAAGAATATAAAATCTGACACTGCTTCCATTTCTTCTCCCTCTGTTTGCCAGGGAATGATGGAACCAGTTGCAAAAATCTGGTTTTTTAATGTTAAGCTTCAAGCCAACTTTTGACACTTTCTTCTTTCACTCTCATCAAGAGGCTTCTTAATTCTTCTTCTTCTCTCTCTTTTTTTTTTTTTTTGCTTTTTGGAGGGCAATTGGGGTTAAGCGACTTGCCCAAGGTCACACGGCTAGTTTTTGTGTTGTGTCTGAGGTCAGATTTGAACTCAGGTCCTCCTGACCTCAGGGCCAGTGCTCTATTCACTATGCCACCTAGCCTCTCCTCTTCTTCTCTTTCGGCCGTCAGATTGGTATCATCTGCATGTTTGAGATTGTTGATATTTCTCCTGGCAACCTTAATTCCAGGTTTTGATTTGTCCAGCTAGCATTTTGCATGATGTATTCTACATATAAGTTAAGTAAATAAGGTCACAATATTCATACAGCTTTGTCCTATTCCTTTTCCAATTTTAAACAATTAGTTATTCCATGTTGGGTTCTTACTGTTGCTTCTTGGCCCACATACAGGTTTCTCAGAAGACAAGTTACATGATCTGGTACTCCCATCTCTTTAAGGACTTGCCACATTTTGTTATGATTCATACAGTCAAGGGCTTTTTAGTGTAGTCAATGAAACAGAAGCAGATGTTTTTCTGGAACTCCTAAAGGAAAACAGATGAATAACACAAAGGAAAACAAAAAAGGATTGTGAGTTAAACTAAACTTCTGTTATATACAGTTTGTTTGTTGTTGTTGTTGTTTGCAAAGTATTACATTTAAGAGGGAAGTAATAAAATTGCCTGTTTGTTTCTGAACTTTTTTCTTTCTGTTTATTTTAGGTGTTTTGCTGATGCTGATGCTTTTTTTTTATCTATCACTTTTCCCTAACTTACCACCTCCCTTCAGTGAACAACATAGATACCCCCCCCCCAGCCTCAGTCCATTTTGAGTTTTACCTCTACTGACGCTTCTTAAAGGATCCTGCTGTGCTTTTGTTCATTCTCTATTACTTGTCCTTGCTGCCATCTTCTGTACACATCTTTTTTAAAAATCTAAATAAAGAATTAAAAATAGCTAAGAATAACAAGAATAGAAAAATGTTCTCGATTATCAAGAGGGATGAGAAAATTTGTAAAAAGAAATAACTGCTGACATCTTTATAAAATTGTATTATTTTCACTTATCGGGATCATATAAACATAGTGTTGGTCTTATGGCAGTGAATTTGACTTACTTTAAAACTAAGGAGATATCAACATTGAAATTATATAAATATTTAGTATATAGGTACATGTGTTTAGATATGAGAGCAAAGGTACTCCTAAAGGTACTTTCCTTTAGCATTAATCATTTAGCAATGATTATTCCACAGAGTTCAGTTTTGGGGTTCATAAGATGATACCTGTTCTTCTGAGGCAGTGCTCCATGAACCAAATTGATAAGTGCCATATAAATACTCATGTTATAATTTTCTTTTTCCCCCCATCTTTAACTTTTACATAATTATAGAAGTAAAAATAAATAATTAGGATTATCAGGATTAGACCAGTAAGTTATAAAGAATTGCGTACAGAAAAGTATATTTTCAACTATCTCTAGATAACTTTGTATAGCACTTAACTACTATTCCAGGCACTGTGCTAAGCACTTTACAATTATTATCTTATTTGATCCTCAAAACAACCCTGGGAGGTGGGTGCCATTATTATCTCCAGTTTAAAGATGAGGAAACCAAGGCAAACAGAGATTAAGTGATGTATCCAGTGTCACAAGAGCCATTAAGTATCTAAGGCTTGATCTGAACTCAGGTTTTCCTGATTCCAATCCCTCTGTCCCACTCCAGGTACACTATCCACTCTACCATCTGGCCACCTAATATAAAAACAATAAATATCTCATCATATAGGAGGGTAGGCTCTGCATAGCTTTATAATTTATTTTTTTTAATTTTTTTCTTTTCTTTTTTTTATTTTATTTTAGTTTACATCATTCATTTCCATGAGATTTTGAGTTACAAATTTTCTCCCCATCTTTCCCCTACCCCCCTCAAAACAGCCATCACCTTGTATGATCCCTCCCCCAACCTAATCTTTCCTATGTCCTCCCCCATCACTCCTCTAACTTTCTGATATAGCTTTATAATTTAGACATAAAAGGTAACATAATAAACAAAGTAGAAGAGCAAAGAAGATGTAACCTCTCAGATCTATAGATAGGGGAAAGTTCATGACCAAACAAAATATAGAGAGGATCATATTTGATTGTATATAATTTAAAAGGTTTTGATTAAACAAAACCAGTATTGCTAAAATTGGAAGGGAAGCAGGCAGATGTGAAAAAAATCGTTACAGCAAATTTCTCTGATAAAGGTATCATCTCTCAGATATATAGAGAACTGATTCAAATTTATAAGAATAGGAGCTAATTGATAAAAGTTATAAGCACATAGTTTTCAGAGACACATGATAAAAATGAATAACTAGTAATTCAGAGAAATGTTAATTAAAGCAAATCTGAGGTTTTACCTCACACCCAACAGATTGACAAAATTGATCCAAAAAATGAACATGATAAATGCCAGAGGAGCTTTGGGAAAATAGGTACATTAATACATTGTTGGTAGAGCTCTGCCCTGGTCTAGCCATTTTGGAAAGCAGTTTGAAACTGTGCCCCCAAAGTTATGAAACTATGAATGCCTTTTGACCCAGCAATACTACTGCTAGGTTGTAACAGCAAGCACACTAGCATCCCCAGGATGACTGCTAGCACAGATTCTTTGATCTGATTTACTAAAGGAAAGTAACTTTAAAGGGGTCAACAATCTTTAATTTTATGTGTGTGTATACATACACATGTATACACGTACACACACATACACATATATGTACATAAATTCACTTAGTTCAGGGGGAAAAGTCAGCACCCTGAACTTCAGAAAATACAAACAGAAATTACAAGCAGACCAAAAACAAAATACAGAGAAAACAATGCAGTTCAACAGACAAGGATTCTAGCTGTCTAACCATTACACACATAGTTACCAGAGAGAGAAGCACCAACATCTGGGTTTTCAAAGCCAGGGGGACACAATAGCTACCCAGAGTCTCATCTGGCCAAATTCACACCACTTTTCCCAGAAGTGAGCCCCAAAGCAAAACCTCACCTCAGAGTATATATACCCTTCTTCAGGGCCAGAGGACATCACAACCTGTGTGACCTCACTGCCTAATTACAAAATAACAAAAGGTGTAGGCCTTTCTGTAAAACAAGCATCCCCCCAATTAAGCCCTTCCTGTTGGGTCCCACTTGAGGCCCATTAAAAGGCAGGGAAGATCTTTAGATACCCTTACCATTACATAGGTCTACACCCCTAAAGAAGTCAAAGAGGGAAAGAACTCATATATGCAAAAATATTTATAGCAGTTCTTTTTGTGATGGCCAAGAACTGGAAACTGAGGGCTGCCCATTAATTGGAGAATGACTGAAAAATTATGGTATATGAATATATGATACTATTGTGCTATAAAAAATGATGTATGTGGTTTCAGAGAGACCTGGGAAGACTTATATGAACTGATAAAGAATAAAGTTGAGAAGAACCAAAAAAAATGTGTATAATAATAATATTGTGAAGACAAATAACTTTGAAAGACTTAAGAACTCTAAGCAGTGTAGTGACCAGCCTCAGTTTCAGAGGATTCGTGATGAAACATGCTACGCACTTCCAAACAGAGAGCTGATAAACTTAGGTAACAGATAGAGGAATACTTTTTTGAGATAGGACCAATGCAGGAATTTTTTTTTTCTTGACTATGCATATTTGTTATAAGAGTTCTGTTTCTCTTTCTTTTTGGAGGGGTTATGGGGGAAGTGAGGTGAGAGGGAAAGAAGGTACAGTCAGTGATTTATTAGTAATCTCATTTTCACCTTCCTTTGGCAACCAAGTATATTTGTGGCTATGCACAGTAGAAAAAAATGAGAAGCTGATATGCTCAAGTTTGTGGAGTGGCTGGTATCCTACTAGGAGCTCCGCTGATCTTTTTCACCCTTTCTTTATAAATAGCTCCCATGCATTTGTTGCATATTTTCATTATTTGCCTTTAAAACTCAAGTTTTGTATTGTAGTTATGCTCCCAAAATGTGTGAATCCTTTGGGCTCCAAGTCCAAGCTGAAAAATTAGTGATGCAGCTTAGTGAGAAAATAAAGGTGTTAAATAAACTTTGTGTAGAACGTCTGGAGCTGCTGTTTGCAAAAAGTTTGGTGTTAACTAATCAGTGATTCATTATATCTGCAAAAAGGAGTATATATGCAAAAAATAATCATAAAAATATTCACGAATCCACTCCAGAAAATGCTAAAATAACCTCTTAAGTGTCAGATAAAGGAATTGAGAAAAAAAAATGGAAAAGTAGCTATGTTTGTGGGTAAATGAGACAAATGGGGGTTATCCTTGCCTTCTAACTGCCCTCATGTGGCTGAGCAAGCATCCAGCCTCCCTTGCTGCCCCACTGAGCTCCCAGAGCAGCAGGCCCCTAGGAACAGTTCAACCACCAACTTTATTGAGAGATTAAAGATGACTGATTGTCCTTTTTCCCTTTTTTACCTCAGGGTTTCTTCTGATATTGCAGCCCCTGCCTTTCTCTGTCCTGCATTGCCTCTCTTCTCTCCTGCATTTTATGGGTTATTTCATGGTTACTGTGTTAGGAAAAGTACATATTATCAAAATTAGTATTTTGTTATAAACAATTGCATACAGAAAAGTGTATTTTCAGCAATCTCTAGGTAAAGATTAGAGTTTTTGGTGGTCATGGGAACCTAACCCCCTGTTTCCCATAGGTTCAGTGTATTAATTTCCGGTCATTTTCTAAGAACGTTACCTCCAGCAAAAGATGAGGAGTGACCGTGGATTTTCATTAATTGAAAGAAATTTTTTAAAGTAAGTAAAAAAAAAATAAGAAAAAGGAAGAGTCATGGAAGGTTCCAGAGTGATGGACCTGAGGACTGTGATGGCATTGATGCCTTCTGATTTGTGGAAATAATTTCTCATGAACTCAAGGGTAAGATAGTTATGTGAAAACAAAATAGTAAGTGAAACCATATTATAGGACACTTTTAATTCTGTAGGGGAAGATATAAGTAGGACAGTAAATAAACTGTTCAGTAGAGTTAACTCCACTATTATAAGTTAGCATTTTTTTAAGAATACAGAGAGATAAATAATATGGCTAAAGATCACAATCCCCATTTGCACAATTTACTACAGCATCACAAAGCAGGAACAGTAGCAAGATACAAAGTGGGGGCTAGAAGTCTTATTCTGCTAAAAGCAAGCAAGCAATATAGTCTTGGCTTGTAGTTCTAGCAACTTCCTCATAGTGAAGATGGAGGAAGTGTAATTTTTTACAAATAGAGCAGAATTCATTGAGGAAATATGAGACAAACTTTGTCAGTAATCATACTCAGGGTAGCCCAGCACATTTCCCCACCCCCCCCACCCCTACTCAAACTCCCCCAGAGCATCTTTGACTACATCTTCTCAAGTTTCTAGGGATAACCTTGTGGTCTTGGGGTTTTTTTCTACTAGTCACTCAAAAACTCCTACCCTGTTTATTACCCCCAGAATCAGATTTGAATTAGTGTTTTTCCAATATCATTTAACCAACTAACATCAATTCACTTTTGAAAAAACATGCTTGCTGAGAAGGCATAGCAAGAACTGACATAACAAAAACATCCCAAACCTGGAGTACACTCTTCTCTGCCGCCTTGGTCCCTTGGGACAGTGGGCTTAAATTTAAAATGGTTGCTACAAAACATTTTTACCACCAGATCCACTTCTGGGTTTGGCATTGATGATGGATCACAACTCCTTTGCTCTAACTCCTTTGCTCTAACTCCTTCCTACCTGGCTACATTTTGGTGAGAGAAGAGGGACAATTCTCTAAGGGGAGAGGTGTTGGGCCTTTTCGATATAAGGTTGACATGTGACCCAGAAATGTGGATGGACTTCTGTGGTTTTGCATTTATTCTTCTGAATGTTAGATAGAAAAGATTGACCTTGTGACATGATCTTGTGAATTTTGAAAGATCAAATCAAAACTATTCCTAGTTTTGAAGTCTGCTAGTCCAGCATTGAATTCCTAAGAAGCAACCTTCAGGACCTACCCCAGTAATAGCTGAGATGTGAACCCATCTAGTAGCTCTGAATTTAGACTTGAATTTTGATAGGACCAGTGCTAAGTAGAAATGGTGATGTCCAAGGCCACTCTTCTCAGTGGCTTCTGTGGCAAAAGGTTGACTGCTTTTCTCTCTTCTCCCTCATCTTCTAAGTAAAAGCTAATGGAATTTTTTTGGGAGGCAGTTGAGGTTAAGTGACTTACCCAGGGTCACACAGCTACTAAGTGTCTGAGGCTGGATTTCAACTCAAGTTCTTCTGATTCCAGGGCAGGTGTTCTATTTACTTCACCACCTAACTGCCCCTAAAAGTTAATTGGTGTTAACTGGTTTATTGGAACTGAAGGTTTAATTAAGCGTGGGGAGAACATACTGGAATGGAGGGGATCCAGCTAATAGCATTAGAAAAGAGATACCCAAATCCCTCAGAGGCACTCCTAAAACTCTAAGAGGGAGATCCCAGCTGTGCCCTGGGATAGTGAGGCCTGAGAATATATACTTGTATGTAGTAGGCTTAATAAATGTTTCTTTGACTGAACTGAATTAGGATTCCCTTGCCAGTGGGGTGTGGTGAGGCACACCAGCACATGGCTCTCTTTTGCTTCTCAGACCTACTTCCAAATTTTGGTTGAACTTCTCCCAAGGCAGTTCCCTTGTTTGTTTACTTTTAGTTTACAAGATTCAGTTCCACAATCCCTTGAGTTTCAAATTTTCTCCCCCTCCCTCTCCTCCATTCCTACCCTCTCCATGGCAGCATGCAATCAAGTATAGGATCTGCAAATACTTTCACATTAGATATTAGTCAGTTTATAAAGAAGGATTGTAACAGATGGAATAAACAATGGGAAAGAAGAAATAAAACCAAACAAGAAAAAGAATGAGAGCAGATAGTTTGCTTCAATCTGCATACAAACTCTGTTCTTTCTAGTTCTTTCTCTGAATGTAGATATCTCCCTCCATCATGAGTCTTTTGGAGTTGTCTTATAACCTTGCATTGCTGAGAAGAATCCAGACTATCACAGTTGGTCATCACCCATACGTTGTGTCTGTAATTGTGTACAAATTTCTCCTGGTTCTGCTCTTCTCACTCAGCATCAGTTTGTATAAGTCTCTCCAGGTAAATATGAAGTCTGTCTGTTCCTCATTTCTTACAGCACAATAGTATTCCTTTACAATCATATACCACAACTTGTTTAGCCATTCCCCAATTGATGAGCATCCCCTTAATTTCTAATTCTTTGCCACCACAAAAAGAGATGCTGTAAATAATTTTGTACATGTGGGTCTTCTTCCCACTTCTATGATTTCTTTGGGATACAACCCTAGAAGTGGTATTGCTGGGTCAAACTTATTTATAGCCCTTTGGGCATAGTTAAAGGATGGCTTTATTAAGGCAGTTGGTGCAGAAAAGGAAAATGATAAATTTTGGAGGGGATATGGAAAAATTGGAACGCTAATGCATTGTTGGTCAATATGTGAACTGATTCAGTCATTCTGGAGAGCAATTTGGAACTATGCCCAAAGGGCAATAAAACTGTGCATATCCTTTGACCCAGCAACACCATTACTTAGGTCTGTATAACAAAGAGATCAAAGAAAAAGGAATAGGATCTATATGTACAAAAATGTTTATAGCAGGTCTTTTTGTAGTGGCAAAGAACTGGAAATTGAGGGGATGCCTTTCACTTGGCAAATGACTGAACAAGATTGTGATGGAATACTATTGGTCTATAAGAAATGACAAACAGAATGGTTTCAGAAAAACCTGGGAAGACTTACGTGAACTCATGCAAAGTGGAGTGAGAAGAACCAGGAAAACATTGTACATAATGTGTGAGATGAAAGAGTTCAGAGTCTGAATCTAAAGTCAGTAAAGTCTTTATTCTTTCTCATGAGAAAGGACTCTGCCCCCATTGCCCACATGGTGGCAAGGAGAGAGCAACAGGTAGAAGCCAGCCCATGGTTATATAATCTTCCAGTGCAGAAACTCAACCCCCTCAACTGGCCTTCACTCTTATTGGTAGGGGGGCTGTCCCACAACCTAAGCACGGGAATTTCTCTGAGACAAAGGACC
>CM053590.1:123530144-123557262 GCA_028646515.1 Pseudochirops corinnae
ATCACAAAGCTACAAGGCACGGGCATTCCTGAAAAAGAAGCCTGGCACCACAGGCTCCAGGTGACCACATTGAGCCTGTTAGGGAACAGAGTATACTTTCAAATCTGGGAAGGTTCTCAGAGTCACGTAGCCACTTTAGCAAAGGGCCTAGGGGCAGGGAAGATCTTCAGATTCCCATAACACCACAGAGATTAGGAATGTTGAAGAAAGAAAGCCCCAGAATTGAGGTGCAGTGTGGCCCTCCAGAACTGACTGTGCTCCTTAAGAACTCATACAAAACATCACTTCAGCCAAGGTAGGCCTCCAGTGCTCATCCCTAATGCTTCTGGATCTCTCCTTTCTTCTTTCTAGGAGAACTGGTATATCAGGCACAGTCTCCTGATGAAGAAGCCCTTGTCACTGCTGCCAGAAATTTTGGCTTTGTGTTTCACTCTCGAACATGTGAAACAATCACTGTAGTGGAAATGGGTGTCACAAAAGTCTATGAGCTCCTAGCTATCTTGGACTTTAACAATGTACGAAAGCGGATGTCTGTGATTGGTAGGTGCCTCTATCCTATATATTCTGTGGGTCTTCCTTTGTCCTCTTCCCACATAGACATGCACCCCAGAGCTGCCCCACTCCTTGGTACTCCAGATAGCAACATTAGCCCTGTTGTTCTCAGAGCCAAGTCATCCCTTAAGTCCAAATTTTCAGGCTCCTCACAAAGCAGAGAGAAAATATGGAGAAGCACACAATCTGGGGGATAAAGGGTAGCTCTTCACTTTCTATTCTTAGTAACTTCAGACATCAGTCTGGATTTTGGAATTGATGACTTGGGACTAAGATTTGACGTGCATTCTTGAGTTTGTTGAAGTGAGATTCCTCAGTAGTATTAAGGAATCCACTTTTCCCCATGTGATGGCAGTACCCCTCAGGTACCCACCAGGAGCCAAAGCTGTGGCCATAATTATTTTCTTGACAGCCTCATGAGTCCTGTGTCAGAGGGATGGCCCTAGATCTCACAGCCAGTGGCCTTCCCCCTCTTGCTTTCCAGAAGGGTGACTCCTTAGCACACCAGAACTTAGATCATGATGGCCCTTGTTTTACTTGTTCATAGTGCAGACACCCGAAGGTAAGGTAATGTTGTTCTGCAAGGGAGCTGACACCATCATCTGGGAATTGCTCCACTCATCCTGCACATCCCTCCAAGATGTGACCATGAAACACTTGGATGTGAGTATATCTGGATGGATAATGTATGCATCTGAGTGTCTGTACATATGTGTATTTTGGTGAACTGGTGAGTCTGTGTCCATGCACATATGTATACTTGTATGAATAGGTATGTATCTTTATAAGTGTGTATGTAAATAGACAGATAGATAGATAGATGCATGTGTGTTCAATGCCTATATATCTCTGTTAGTGTGTATCTGAATGTGAGGGTATTTTTGGCACTCTCTGTATGTCTGTATTTATTACTCCTTGTGCCTCTGTGTCAGCATAGCCATACATACATCTCTCTATGTGTTATGGGAGTGAGGAAGACCAAACAATCTGAACCTTTCCAACTCTTGAGTTTTGTGAAAAGCAAGGTGAGAGCACAGTTCAATTCAGCAAATATTTCACTGTTGTGTGAAGAATATGATAGCAGGCACTGGGGAAAATACAAAGATGAATAAGCTCTGGTTACTGCCCTCAAGGAATTTACAATCTATTAGAAAAACATCAGTAACTGAGTTCCTAGGGAAGACCCTCACATACTGAGAAGCACTGGCACAAAAAGTAAAGAAAATGTCCTCAGTACAGGAAGAGAGTAGCATCTGAAAGTATATATGCCCAAGTCAGATTTGCTCTGTTTGCTTCCTAGGAGGTTAGGGACCCAGTCTGAAAGAGAATTTTACTATCAATCTCCTATTTTCACACAAAGGCTGTCTTAGGGTACTTCTGCTTTGAGTACACACACACACAAAAGACGTACTTCTCCCAGTTGGTGCTAAACAAGGACATGAGTCTCTTATATGTGTGTATAGTTGAATATGTGTATATATCCCTATCATCAAGGAAAAGAGGATGGAACTAATCCTTTACTTCTCTTCCCTCTTTTCTATACTTTCCCTTAGGATGTTTTTTTATGACTTAGCTACCATTCAAGGCTACCACTGAAGTTCACTTTAACCTGATTTTACTTATATGAGGAGGTAGGAAACACTGATTTCCTTAAGCCTGTATCCCTTCACAATAGCTCTGCCATCATGAATCCAAATATGGGATTGCTCATCAGGGAAAGACAGGCAAACCTTTAGGCAACTCCAGCTCTGAGAAATATCTCCTTCTCATATAATTGTTTCGCCTTCTCTTTCAGGGGTCCAGCTACCTCTTCCTACCCTCTGGCTGCCTATAACCCCCAAAGATACACTATCATGTCTTTTCTAAATTCTATGCCCTTCTCTTCCCTGTCAAATCATTATTTGAACTTTTCCCCTGCTTACAGAAATTGACCAGTTAGTTGGCAACCTCCTTGCATCGAAAATCTTCAGATATCCATTAGAACTCTCCATGGAGTCCTCAAAATGTCCTGATGAAATTTTTCTAACTAATATACAGTATGGTCCATAAGGCTACCTGATCAATAAAATAACTGAGAAGGAATCTTGCTTTCAAACTACTTGCACTAAATTTTGCAGTCTAGAAGACCACAAATAACTGTAGTTGAGGCAAGAAACTGGAAAGTTCCTCCATCCTTCCTGGAAATTTTGTCAGGGAGATGCTGGACCAAGATTCAGTGGACTAAGGTGGGCTAGAAGAGTGCCTAGATCTGGGGTCAAAGTTTGTGTACGTCCATTGTCACGTGGATTCGGCTATTTACATGGTGGGAAATAACAGCAGAACACTGTCCAAAGCTAGTCCGTGTTATTTTGGGCAGAATAACCAAGGAGTAAAGCTCAGAATTAAAATCCTCAAGTTGCCTGACAGTAATCTAGGGACTCTGTTCATCAAGCATGTAATCTTTCTTTCCTCTGGCTGTGGGGAAATTCTGGCCCTTGGTTGTTTCTCTGTTCTGTCCTAACCCTCTCTGGGAACACTTATGTCTTCCAGGAATTTGCCAGTGATGGCTTGCGTACCCTTGCTGTGGCTTTCCGAGAGCTGGATGAAAAAGTATTCCAAAGCTGGAGCCGAAAACACTATGAAGCCAGCACTTCCCTGGAACATCGGGAGGAAAAATTAGGACTAGTCTATGAAGAGATTGAAAAAGATATGATGGTTGGTCTGAGGGAGCAGGGACTGGACTTCTCCTGGGAAGGAAGTCTCAAGGGTCAGGGAAACTATGGCTATAATCTGTCAGGTCCATATAACAGTAGTAGGAAGATAAGAGAAGGGGTCACTACTTACATGAGTTATCTCAATACCCTAGTCCTCTCAGGCTTTCCATTTCCTCATCTGTAACTTTAATTCTGAGCTTTACTCCTTTTCCCTACTAGGTTATTTCCTAACCACTGCACCTCTGAAGCCAAATAAGGTGATTCTAGCATCTCCCACTATCTCTGCCTCAGCTTTTTTTGTTGTTGTTGAAAAGTAAAAATGATCAAATGAAACAATATTTTAAAATGCTTATTAGCACAATGTCTGGCACATAGGTAGGTGTTATGTAAAGGTTAGCTATTATTATTATTACGTATGTATTGAGAAGTGGTACATGTTGGTTACTGAACTGAATTCTGTACCACTGGACACTTCCCAATTTCCCCATTATGCAGGTTCGCTAGGAGATCCAAATCTAGTAGGAAAAGCCAACTTCTTCAACAGTTAGGTTTCAGTTGGTAAATAAGATTCAACGTCTTAGTGCCCTACTCTCACAAAACATAGCTGTATACCAATGAATACAATTTAAACCAAGATGACCAAGATATAGAGAATGCCAAAAGATGGAGCCAAACTGGTTTTAAAACTTTTAGACAGGCTGGCCCGTGGGAGCTGGGGTAAGAGTATCCTTGTTTGATCTCAGTGAAACAGAACTTATATAGATGAAAGTGGCCTAGCATGAATTCAGAGCTGCTTTTTTATTTCCAGCTGCTAGGGGCCACAGCCATTGAAGACAAGTTACAAGATGGAGTGCCTGAGACAATAGCCACTCTGATCAAAGCAAATATTAATATATGGGTTTTGACTGGAGACAAGCAAGGTAAAGACAGCCTACAGGCTAACAGTGAGTGCCCCCCAGACCTCCCAAAGCTCTAACCCACCTTCAAATCACTCCTTACTTAGTAAGGGCCTACCTTGCATCGGCTGTAAACTCCACTCCTCCTGGCAGATGAAACAAAGGCCCATTCTAATTTGAAATAGAAAATAAAACTGCATTCTCATGGGCAGAAGTCCTCCATATGTGCCTGTCAGACACTTCCACCTGGATGTTCTACCCTCACCTCAATGCAAAAACGTACAAGATCAAATTATCATCTTTATCAGCACACCTCACCCATTCCCCAATTTGGCATCCTTCATAACTGCCTCATTTTTCTCTTCTACCACCATTCTTGCAATCACCCAGTCTTAAAAATCCATTATCTTTGACTTCTTCCCCTCTTTAATCCTGCCCAACACACTCATCAAATCCATCAATTTTTCTTTAAAATATCCAACATCCATACTCTTCCTTTCCATTCCCATTATCACTACCGTGCTCACAGCCCTCATCACATACTTTTTGGATGATTAACACTCTGACAAGTATGAGGCTGTTTTAACTGATTTTTAAGAGTAATAGTTTATTCTTCCCAAAGCAGAGCTTTCTGTTTAAAAAAAAAAAAAAGATTCTGTACTCTACATTTCTGGCTTATAATTTAAAGAAGAGACACAATTCAAAGGGTTCTGAGGGAAGATAGGTAGGAATTCATGGACAAAAGGGCTTCAGGGGAAGTCAGGCCAGGAGGTATGGGAGGTGCCCAAGGATGAAATTCTAAAGACAAAAAGGGAAACTATTCCATTGACCTGGAAACATGGAATTTGTCCAAAGATACCAATGTGGATGTATGAGGAAGTTGCCAAACAACTTAGATTTTCAAAAGAAATGTACAGAAGATGGGAGCAAGGCCAGGGAACACAGTAGAAACAGAAGACTGTGCACAGTCCTATAAAAATTTCAGGAATACTACAACTCAGGAAGCTGAAGGTGGGGTTTTTGTTTTGCTATATTGGGGGGGGAAGGAAGAGCAAAAAAAGGGATAGGGCCTTTATCAAATGGGAAGACAGAAAAGGCAATGCTGCTCAATTTTTATTTCATTTCTATTTTCTTCGCAAAGAAGGATGATATTTACACTGGAAATGATTGAACAAAAATGAAGAAAAAAAGATTAATACTATTCTCTTTTGTTTTAGGCACAAATCTACCAGAAAGAATTTTTATTCAATTTAACTTAATTCTAAATCTAAGCCATTTCTAACTTCTAGAGAGAAATGACCAAACTGGCATTGTCTCTGCATCACTCTGTATACCCCCTGTCCTCATACATATCTACCCCCAAATGACTTATAATAACATTCATATGAATCTTGAACACGGAAAAGATTAAATATGTTAAAATATAGTTTGGGGTTAACATTCCAGAACAATAGCCACTGCATTACCTAATTTCTATCTGGATAATTCTTCTCTAAGATTGTTAGTACCTCCTCCCAGTGATCAATATGGCAGTCTTTTCTAAATAACAGAAGAAGGCATTTCCCTTGGGTTGGTTTGGTGCCAATGCAATATTTACAGCGCCCATGATCACGATAAAGACCATGACTATAAGTATTGCATGACCATGACAAGTATCACAAAGTATACCAAGCTGTCCAGGTAGAGGACAGAACTGAAGCATTTATTTAGACGCCAGAAAACCCAACCCCAAAACCAGTAAGCGGATTCCATCATAGTGCCAAAGATATTCAGAAGCCATAATAACCCTGAGAGCCACAGCATTCTTCTGCCTTCCCTCAAACTAACACAAGATCAATCTTTACTCACAAACCTCTCTCTCTCCTTGCCTGAGCATCCTCTCTCCCCCACTGTCTGACTAGCTTTGACTCCTGTGGGCACTGCTTCCCTTCAGCAAACTCCTCCCACCATAGGCTCTATGTGACTACATTCAGCCTATCAGGGGGCAGAGTTTATCTTCACAGCAGGGAAGCTTTCTGTGGGCTCTGCTCCACCCTTTAGCAAATTTCCTTCATCACAGGCTCCATGTGATCACATTCAGCCTATTAGGGGGCAGAGTTTACTTTCAAAGGGGAGGTCTTCAAACTCCCCTAGGTCTATTAAGGGGCAGGGAAGATCTTCAAATTTCCATTCCCAATACAGTTGGTCATAGGCTCTTTGCTTCAGGGATAATAAGAGAGCATCCAGCTGCCTCTGATGAGTTCAAATCACCTGGCCTAGATGAACCGTATCTTTGGTGTGATGGGTAAAATCTGAAATAACTGAGAAAACAAAGGCTCAAGCTTCTGAGCCCATCAGTTTATTAAGCAGTTCGTGCCAATTGCATAACAAATTGGGACAAGGCCTTCCTCAGCTTGGCACGTGACCCCAAACACAGGGATAGACATTTTTATGCATTAAAAGAAAATGATTAACAAGCTATAAACCAGGATATAAAGTAGATAATCTGACTGCTAGTTGAAGAAAGATTAAGGGCTTTCCAAGTTGGGAAAAGGAGAGCAAATTGGTGCAATTCTGTGAAATAAAAAAAAGAGGTGTCCTACTCTCCCTCAAGTGTCCATTCAATCAAAGAAACAAGAAAATAGTAACTGACTGACCAGTAAAGGGCCAATTTTCAGCTAAAAGAGGGGTTGCATGAGATGCCCTTGTATCAATATATGGATCTGACTGGGTTTCTGGACAGCATAGCCTAGGTTCTTAGTTAAGGGTCTCTAAGCAAGAGACCAGTTTCTCAGCCATGCACGGTAGGTTCAAACAATGCAATAGAGTTTTCTCATTATTCCCATAATTGAATGTAATTTTTCTCACAAGCCAGAAATTGAACTAGACCTATAACTGAATACCACGATAGATCTAAGATGGAGTCAGTATGGTTCACTCAATTCCCATAACTGTGTACTGAAAGAACTGCCACATATGAATACTGAGTTATTGTCAGTAATATATGAAATATCATGGAAAACAAGAGTAGTATCATAAGATTTGGGAAGGGCAGATATCTCAATTTTCATAAAAGGAAAACATCAGTCTGCAAATGTTAGGCCAATGAACTTAATTTTGATTCTTAAAAGATTACAGAATATATCACTAAAGAGAGCTGACTGGCAAATATCTAGATAAGGATTTCAAAGATCCAGAATTAATCATGCTTGATTGACTTCATTTTCTTTTTTTTTTTTTTTTTTTACAATATTGTTAACCTAGTAGATGAGTGGAATGCTATGGATAGGTTACCTAGATTTTAGCAAAGTTTTTTTATAAAGTACTTCACACTGTTGTTGTGGAGATAAGAAATGCGGATTAGATAATAGTATTAGAGATTCAGAAGTTAGTTGGATGACTAAAATTAAATAGTTATTAATTAATTAATGGTTCAATATCAGCATATGAGGAGATGTCCAGTAGAGTAACTTGGGGATCTGGACTTGTGTCTGTGTTGTTTAACTTTTAATTAGTGGCTTGCGTAATGTGTATTTGGTATGCTCATCAGATTTGCAGGTGACACAAATCTGTACTTTTGCTAATCTTTTTCCCCCTGCTTAGAATGTCTCCTTTCCATCTTTTTTTTTTAACTAATGAATTTTATTTATTTATTTTTAATTTTTTATTAAGTTATTTATTTTTGGGGGTGGCTAGGTGGTGCAGTGAATAGAGCACTGATCCTGGAGTCAGGAGGACCTGAGTTCAAATCTGGCCTCAGACACTTAACACAAAAAACTAGTTGTGTGACCTTGGGCAAGTCAATCAATCCCAATGGCCCTGCCATCCCCCCTCCAAAAAGCCAAAAAAAAAAGTTATTTATTTTTAGTTTTCAACAATCACTTGCATAAGTTTTAAATTTTCTCCCCCTCCCTCCCTAAGATGACTTGCAATCTGATATGGGCTTCTCACACACATTCCTATTAAACACATTTTCACATTAGTCATGTGGCATAGAAGAATTATAACAAATGGGAAAAACCATGAGAAAGAAAAAAAAACAAAAATGGAAATAGTCTGCTTTGCTGCATTCCAATTCCACAGTTATTTCTCTGGATGTGATTGGCATTTTCCATCATGTGTTCTTTGGAATTGTTTTAGGTCCTTGCATTGCTGAGAAGGGCTAAGTCTATCAAAATCAGTCCTTGCACACTGTAGCTGTTATTGTGTACAATGTTCTCCTCACTTAGCATCAGTTCATCTGAGTCTTTCCAGGTTTCTCTGAAGTCTGTCTGTTCATCGTTTCTTATAGCACAATAGTATTCCATTACATTCATATACCACAACTTATTTATCCATTCCCAGTTGATGGGCATCACCTTGATTCCCAGTTCTTGGCTACCACAAAAATAGCTGCTATAAATATATTTGTACATGTGGGTCCTTTCCATCTTTTAAGGTCCAACTCCAAATCCTGTTTCTTCCTTGCAATCAACTATTCCGGTTCGCAGATACCCACTCTCCCTTGAATTTCTAAAACACCTGTTGTCTGTATAACATAATCTAGCACTTTATTGGTCTCTGATTGTTTCCTGAGCAGCACGGTGGCACCTTGGGTAGAATACTTGGCCCGAAATCAAGAAGACTCATCTTCCTGAGTTCAAATCTGGCCTCAGACACTTACTAGTTGTGTGACCCTGGACAAATCATTTAACCCTGTTGGCCTCAGTTTTCTTATCTATAAAATGAACTGGAGAAGGAAATGGCAAAACACTTTACCATCTTTTCCAAGAAACCCCAAATGGGACACAAAAAAATCAGACACAACTGAAATGACTGAATAACAAAGACAAATTATTTCCTTATGGATCTGACCCCTCGAATAAATGTGGGAAAAGAAAAGATGCTCCCCAGAACCTTATATGACACCACATAGCACTTAGCCTATCATTAACCTAAATGATAGATGTTTAATACTCATTGAAATACTGAGCTAGGATGTAGACTATAAATACTACTATAGGATTTTAGAAAAGGGAAAAATCAGTGTATGCTTAGGCAGTCAGGGAAGGCTTCATGGAGGATACTTGATAGGAATGTATTGATGAGGGGTGGCTAGGTGGCACAGTGAATAGAGCACTGGCCCTGGAATCAGGAGGACTTGTGTTCAAATGCAGCCTCACACACTGAACACAAAAACTAGCTGTGTGACCTTGGGCAAGTCACTTAACCCCCAACTGCCCTCCAAAAAGCAAAAAAAAAAAAAAAAGGAATGTACGGATCAATTATAACAGCCTATCTATAAGAGGTAAGCTAAATCAGCCATTTGGTGGCACTTGGCATTATCGAAAGGTAATGTTGTCTATGTGCCAGGGAATAATGAGTAAGGTCTGAGCTCTGGAAGGAATAATTAGCCAAGCATAGACACTGAAGAAGGTGGGATATCTCTTTGGGTACCTTCCATGCATCCCTTCTCATTCACTACATAATCCCCTTCTCTACAGAGACTGCCGTGAACATTGGCTACTCTTGCAATATGCTAACTGATGATATGAATGAAGTGTTCATTATAGATGCCACATCGAGTAGCATGGTCCAGCAGGAACTCAGGTACTGACAGGAGGGCAGCCCCAGCTACTGCCATCCTATGGGCAGGTCCTGGGTTAGCCCAGTTGGCATTTAGGGGTTCTACCTTCTTCCTGTGTGGCTTTACTCAAATGTAGAAGAACCTTTTTGCAGAAAGAGGAAAAAAAGTGGGGAAGAAGGATAAGCTGTTGAGAGGAACATGAAAGAAAAAATAGGTATGGTGACCTCTAGAGTCCCCTGGGTATTGAGAAAAAGAGGTGATATGGGAGATTAAGAGGTTGGGGGAGTTTGACTATTTGGAAGGATATGAAGGGTTAGGGGAGAATGGGAGAAAAAAAATAAGTTCTTAGAAGGACATGAGAGGTAAATTGGAGTGTTACAGAGACTAGTGCTGAGGAGGGGTTTGGAAAGTAGATACTGGTGAGCAAGTATGAGTTTAGGGTTAGCTTGGGTCCAAGGGTCTTGAAGGAACTTTTGCCATTCCAGAGGCATATACAGATAGAGAGCGGTTCTGATCAACCATTCTTAACTTTCAGGTCAGCAAGAAATAAGATGAAACCTGGCTCTTTACTGGGGACAGACCCAGTAACTGCCCTCCTTGCCCAATCAGAAACAAAAACCTTCATCATGCCTGAAGAAGTGGCCAATGGTAGCTACGGCCTAGTCATCGATGGCCACAGTCTGGTGGGCAATGGGAAGCTGTGACCCCTTTCCTTTTCATTCCGGGAGCCCATTTAGGAACCTATTGCCATACACACACCCTTCTCTTTCCCAAGTAATAACCCAAAGTAGAAGTAACTGAGAGAGGTTAGAATATTTCCCTTTCTCTGAAAATATCCTCCCTCAGAGAACAGCTGAGAATAAGCTTCTTTCCATCTAAAGCTTCTACATCTACTGTAGTCCCCATGTCCTAGGAACTTCAGGTAAAATCTATTTCTCCAGGTCCCGGAAGTACCTATCTGCAAACCAGCTTGTTGGTTTCGCCCTGAGTAGGATTCTGTGACATTTTTTTCTTTGGGTTGGATCAGAAATGAGGGCACACAGACCTCTCCTTGTGGCTTGTTCAATATTCAAAGGCAGAACAGAGCTTGGGCTATCACACTGAGTGTCTAATAAAGCCCCTTATGTACAGAGGCCTGTCCTGTGGGGGGCACTAAAAAAGGTAGAGGCCAGGGGATTATTAAGTAGCCTATTAAGAAAATGTGTATATTTGGGGCCACAGGCTCATGCCCTAGAGAACATGGAGTTGGAGCTGCTAAGGACAGCTTGTATGTGTAAATCAGTGATCTGTTGCCGTGTGACACCTCTGCAGAAGGCCCAAGTGGTAGAACTAGTGAAGAAATACAAGCATGTGGTGACACTAGCCATTGGTGATGGAGCAAATGATGTCAGTATGATCAAAGGCAAGTGGGGTCTGGGGAGTCAGGATGCCCTTCCTTCCTTACTATTCTGCAGGTAGTACTAACATAGGAAGCAAGTGGCACCGGACCTAACTTTGAAGGCCGGTAGGGAATCTGAAAGATAGAAGCGGGGGAGGGGCATGGAGGGGAAGAGAAAGAGAGAGAGTGGGAGCAAGCATGCCCTTCTTGGCCTGGGGGATGGCTTGTGTGAATGAATGCCGGTGGAATGCCAAGTATAAGAAATATCTAGCAATAAAACTTGAGGGGAATAATGTAAAATAAGCCTAGGGAGAGATGTTGGAGCCAAAGTGCAGGAGGGGGAGGGAGGGACCTTCAAGACCAGACTAGGGAATTGGTATTTTATCCTAAAATCAATGTTTTTCAGCTAGCCAATAACATAGTCAAGTCTCTGCCTTCTAACTGATAAAACACTGTAGAGCAGAAACAAACAGAAAAGTTGACCAGTTCCTGTCAAGGAGAAAAAAATTAAGCTTCCTCAGAAACTGGTATTTCAGTGCTATGATTAGAGGAAAATACCTACAAATATATAGAGGTGCTTAAAAGTTCCTTAAACTCATTTTCCACTGGAAAAAAAATCTGCATTAAAAAAAGGAAGAAAATCATCTGCATGCATCAGATAAGTTTGTCTTCTACTATACCAGAGGTAATTTTATTTATGGCTTATTAAATAAGCTTAGTTTAGTAGGGGAGTCAAACTCTAGTTTTCCTGACTGCCAAGTTCAGCATTCTATACAATATGTCGCCCTGTTAGTAGGTGGGCTAAAGGTGTCAAGTGAGTTCAGGTGAGGGCCACATTATGCTTTTGGTACTCTTTTCCACCCTGAATCAGCCTAGGACCCTAAAAATAGGTGCTATTGCTGAAAAACTGCTTGGTTCTCACTGCAGCTGCCCACATTGGGGTGGGCATCAGTGGCCAGGAGGGGATGCAAGCCATGCTTGCCAGTGACTTCTCCTTTGCCCAGTTCCAGTTTCTGCAGCGCCTACTCTTGGTCCATGGTCGTTGGTCCTATATCCGGATGTGCAAATTCCTTCGCTATTTCTTCTACAAGAATTTTGCCTTCACACTGGTACATTTCTGGTATGGCTTCTTCTCTGGCTTCTCTGCACAGGTGAGTCAGGCAGCAGTGTTATAATACTTCCACACATGCCTTCAGCCTGATCAGGGCAAATGTTAATGTGAACTTTCAGTTCAGTCACCAGTATCATCACCATAGTCTACCCTAATTCTCTTACTCTCTCCTAAGCTAATTACTTGTTCCTTACTAAAATCAACTTCCCTACATTTGCAGCTGAAATGTTTCTGAACCTGAAAATTCCCAGAATCCAGAGAAGTCCCTATGAAGGCCCTAGGATAGTACAAAGCAGGGCTTGGGGGAATAAGTAGGAGAGGAAGGTGGATTAGGCCATTCAGTCCACTGTTTTGCCTAGCCCTGGACTTCCAACATGAAGCTCCTTGTCCTGAAAAAGCTAAATCAGAGTATGGTGTTCCCACATCTTCATCACTACCACAGGAACTTCTGGACAGTCCTTGGAGGAGACCTCCTGAATTGATAAATCAGGAATGGCCTTAAGAAAGGGCTTAAAAGTCATGCGGGGGCACCATACTTCTTGCCACTTCTGTTCTGGTGGCTACTTCTCCCATCCCTTTCAAAGGTAGAACTGTACAGAGATTTAGAAATGGTCCAGGAAGAAAGAGGAACTGGGTTAGCAGCCATTTATATTTAATTTTGGAGCACTGGAAAAAGGAGAGTTATTGGGGAGGTAGGGAGGGAGGGCTCAAGTCTGTACTGCCAAAGATCTCCAGAACCCTTCTGTCTTGCCCTCCCTTTCCCCCCAAGAGATAAGCCTTATAATCAGTATTCTTTTATTCCCAGATAGATAAAACCTTGGACACTTCCAGGAAAATCTATATGTAATCTCCTAGTAGTTTTTGAGGAAACTGAAAGCCTGCCTGCCTTCTACCTTCAACATAGCTACCACCCACGCAGTGGGATGAAATTCTCAGTTTGGGAAAGATCATAGTGTCTGGACAGCCGGGGTAGGAGGGGGGGGAAACCTAGATCAGGAATTGGCTTTCTGCCCAGTTAAGATCTATGAAAGGAAGAGCTGTGCCAAGGGTGTGGCCAATATAGCAAAGTTATACCCTCAAGATGGAACCACCCCTAGGCTTTTAGGGAAAGGAAAACCACCATATGAGATATGTAAGGAGAGATTAGTCTGATTTTTCACTTTGGTATCTCTGCAGACAATCTATGATGAGTGGTTTATAGCCTTCTACAACTTGGTCTATACAGCCCTCCCTGTCCTGGCCATGAGCCTCTTTGACCAGGTAAGACCCAGGCACAATCCCCAGGCAATACCAGGTCCCCCCAACCACAACCAGAACTAAGAAAGGGAAAGGGGTAGCTTTTCAGGTGAGTGAGGCTGAGCGAGGTCCATAGTAGGTGGAAGTAATCTTCTAAATAGTTGTGTAAACTGAATTTTTCTCAGCTGAATTGTTTTAAATGCAACAGGTGAGCTGGAGAAACCTGAGTGAATCTTTTTGTCAAAAGAACAGCTCTATAAAGTAAGAATCCCTACCTAGGTTGCCTGAAAGTGTAGTACATAATTAGAAAGAAACATGGGAATTATGGTATATTGTCACTGAGTCTCTAAGTCCCACAGTGTAGGGAAGCGTAGAAGACAAGTGAGATCAACTGGGAAAAAATTCCTGAAGGAAGAGGTTTCAGAGGGGAAGGATGTGGGTTACTGAAGAGAAGTGAAAAATGTTGCAGGCTTCTGTTAGCCCATTCCATATGCCTAATTGTCCTTCTCCCCAGAAGAGCATCAGAGTTTGGGTGGAGTAGAGAATCACATAAGGTGTATAAAGAAAGATGAGATGAAACAGAGTGAGAGACCTTGAAAAATAAATAGTCTGAGATATCTGTATTTGTTATGGGTAATGGAAAGTCACATCTTCTAAACTCTTCTATCTTGGTCTGGAATTCTTCTCTGGAACTCCTTGAAGGTCTGGAAATTCTAGTGTAAAGACCTGCTTCAGAAGTACCACCCCCAACCCTGATCAACAGGGGCCAAATCAGAGTCTCTGTAAGAGAGTCACAACTCAGATACATAGTAAGAGGCAAACTCGTGTAGGGAAAAGAGCACAAGACTTGGAATCATCAGAGTCTTGGGTTTCAATCCTGCCTTCTACACTTTATTAGCCATGTAACATTGAGAAAATCACCTCACCTCCAAGAGAACTTCAGCTTCCTCATCTATGAAATGGAGATAACAATATATAGAATTCCTACCTGTTGTGAGAAAAATATTCTGCAGATCTGAAGGCACTGTATAAACTGGAACTGAAGGAAGATTCCAGGGCACCTGGAGCCCTAGGTCTTCATTAGCATAATATAGTGAAAAGAGTGCTGGTTTTCTAGTCAAAGGAATTGGGTTCAAATCCCAACTCAACTTTATCACTCATGTGATGCTGGGCCAGAGTGTTCTCACCTGTACAGTTAAAAATCCAATGATCCTACATCAGTCTTAGCCTCCATTACCTTTATTCTTTGTTAGTCAGGGCTAACCAAGGCTGAGGCTTTCATTGAATAGTCCCCAACTCACAGGACAACACTGACTCAAGGGTGTTTCCAGGAAGAGCCCCATCACTTTCCCACCAAGTCACTGGGATACTGGGGGCCTGGGGGCAGAGCAGAAGGGAGGAGAGCTGTAGTAACCCGGCCTTTGGGACCAAAGGAAGACCCACCACTTTATCCACTTTATCATTCCTCCCCTCCCTCCAGCGCTTTCACAAATCCTTTATTTGATCTGCTTAACAACCCTCTGAGATATGCAAGAAAAGGAGGAATGATCATCCTTATCTTAGAGTTACGGAAACTGAGGCTTGAGAGGTGAAGGGATTTGTCCCTTAACTGGTGATTAGAGGACTTTAGGCTATTAAGACCACAGAGCTTCATTCATCCAGATAGATGAGTGCAAAACTGAAGTGACATTTGGACCTGAGAGTATCCCACCTCTATTCCCACCCTTTCCTCTCTGGACTCTCCTTACTCTACTTTGAACTTCAGTATGACCTGAGGGTACAAGGCTTGAGAACTATGGGGACTTTTCTGTTTCTTGTTTCTGCTTCCTCAGATTCTCTGGGTGGAATAATTCCTAGTATCATGATTTGAAGGCACTTTCAGCTCTAGGGAGGTATCTTGTCTTGGAAAATAGATCCCTAGGTTCTAGGTGGTAATATTGCTGAAAGTGGGAATGCATCTTGGTTGGGAGGGGAGGGGGAACTTCTCTTCAGCTCTGGAAGGTGAGCAGGAAAGATGCTTAGGGCATGGAAAAGACCCTCAGAAGGTGGTTTTCTTACCTTCATGGTTCCAAACCCATGCTTCCAGGACGTGAATGACTTGTGGAGCGTCCGATTCCCTGAGCTATATGAACCAGGCCAGTACAACCTCTACTTCAACAAGAAGGAATTTGTGAAGTGTATATCACATGGCATCTACAGCTCCTTTGTGTTGTTCTTCATCACCTATGGGTCTACTTACAACTCAGTGCAAAGCAATGGGAAGGACATCTCTGACTACCAGTCTTTTGCCCTGATAGTGCAGACCTCCCTGCTCGTGTTGGTGACTGTGCAGGTATGGTAGTGGAGGTGGAAGGGAGGAAGGGAGACTTATAGGTAAGGGAGGGAGGAATAAGGGTGCCAGCTGGGGGAAGATTGTTGGGGCAGGGGGCTGGCCTACAGCAAGGGAAGGAAAGGAGCTGACCCTCAGGTGGATGATTTTCAGGTGGCCCTGGAGACAGCGTACTGGACAGCTGTGAACCAGTTCTTCGTTTGGGGCAGCCTGGCCTTATACTTCAGCCTCATGTTCCTCTTTTACAGTGATGGCCTGTGTCTGCTCTCCCCTCACACCTTCAGATTCATGGGTGAGCCTGAGTAGAGCTCAGGATGGGTCTTGGGACAGGCCTTAGGTCAAAGAAAGGGAACTCATTGGGAAGGAGGATGACTCAAAGATAATTGACTCCACCCCATTGAGCTATAGGGTCTCATTGTACTATAACCCCCTCAAAATAGTTCTGAATCTTGGGCCAGCTCTCATTCCTTTTCTTCAATGGCCCCCAGAGCAGGGCTTCTTAAACTGTGGCAGCAATAAAACTGCTGAACACTTTCTGAACACCAATAACCAAAAATTAATTAAAAATCAAACATGTAATGACTCAAGAGGTGTTTCTTGGGAGCACTTGCCGAGTTACATCCAGGCAACTTCACTGCAGCCTTGGTTTTGAACACAAAGCATGTGCACTTTGCACTGTGCATGCCCTCAGGCCATGCAACCCCAACTAATGCTGCCTAAAGGAAAAGGGGTTGCCATGAGAAAAGTTTAAGAAGCCCTGCCCGAGAGAATGACCAGTTCATTATTTCTGTTGCTTCTGATCAGTTTTACCTCCTCTGAATCCCCATGTAGAAATGAATACAGTACACCATTCCCTTCCCCTCCTTGAAGCAAGCACACTTGGAAGTTTTCTAAAGATGAGATGAAGGGGTGAAAATAGCAAACATGAAGAAAGTTACTGTATAGTACTTGTGATCTCATGTGTGCAGATGCCCAAATCTGTAGGTGCAGATCACAACCCAGCCAAGCTTTTTCATCCTGTGTCTCTTGTGTGTCTGCCAAAAAATCCTCTACAGGGGTCTACTCATGATGATAGCCTTCCTTTAGATCTCTTGACATTGTAAGGATCACAACAGAGCACCAAAACCACCCATCAATTAGCCTTCCTTCATACTACATATTCAGCTACCCCCTTTTCCATCAAAGAGGACAGTTAAAGAGTTATTAAGCTTCTCAAGAGTTAAGACCAAAATCATCCCTGGTGCTCAATGGAATGTTAGTTTCTATTTTTGCTCCTTTTCACTAACTCATTTTCCTCATTCTAGCCTTCTGCAAGAGCCTGACCTCTTTATCACTTTTATTTATTTTTTTTTAAACGGGCTTTTGTTATTGTTGTTTATTGGGTTTTTTAAATATATTTATTTAGTAATTTATTTTCCCCAGTTATATATAAAAATAATTTCTAACATTCATTTTTAAAATTTTGAGTTGCAAATTTTCTCTCTCCATCCCTACCCCCCTCATTGAGAAGGCAAGCCATTCATATAGATTATACAGGTGTGGTCATGCAAAAATTATCCATAATAGTCATGTTGTATCACCTTTATTTTCATAGCTGATACTCCTGGGTTCTTCCTCCCTTCAATGAAGTAATTTCCCATCCTCAAGTCCCCGTCTTCTCTTTTGCACTGTGTTTTGACAGGCAAGAAAAAAAGCAACCATTGGTGCTAATGGTGGGTTTATGAGTATACAGAGAATTCAACTGAGAGTCATTTATGGTCCAAAGGAAACCTCAAGAGTGTTTGTCTACATCTTATATCCCACAGAATAGTCATTCCCTGCCCTGCCCTGCCACTGGGTACTAATATTACTCATGGAGTATTGTCACTACACCATGATCAGTACATTCTCTGTCCTCAACTTCTACCCTCCCTTAGCAAGCACTTTGATTCAGGCTCTCCTCTGTGTGTGGGGAGGGGTGGTTTACAGGCACAGCACGGAACACTCTGATCCTACCTCGGGTGTGGCTAACAATCATTCTCACTGTGGCCCTTTGTGTGCTGCCCATGATCATATGCAGATTCCTCCGGATGGAGTTTCAACCTACCAAAGTTGAAAAGGTAAGCAAAAAAAAAGGGTAGGGAGGTGACAGATACATTGGTACTCTACATACCCATTTTCTTTGCCAGCCCTTCATCCCATAAAGGTCAGGCGTTTTATCCACTGCCCAGCAGGCACACTGGTTCTCCAGAATGTGGTAGATTTATAAGGCAAAAGTAACAGGGTTGGGTTTTTGTTTGTTTTCTGTTTTTTCACAATGAGAAGCCCAGACTGACTCTAGAACAGGAGCATACGTTGGCATATAGGTCCCATTGTACTGTAGAGGTTTGAATTTTCAAGGCACTTCTCCTTCCTCATATACCCAACTCGCTCTCAGAGGTAGATTCAGATTCTAAGGCCCTAGAGCTGAACTTCTGGTTGAATGAGCATAACCTGGAACACCTGGCCTCCTTGGGCCTTGGAAAGGACAGCCCAGAGAAAGTTGCCTGGTTTGAAGACCAGGGAAAACATTGTGTTTCCCATGTCTCTGTGGCCTCTGGTACTCATGCTTTCCTGAGGCCCATCTCTTCTCACGGTCTTTGTCTCTCTGTGGACTGTGTCCTCATACAGCTTTTTCCTCTGTGACTGTAGCCTGTGTCCAACTGAAGCCCATAACTATAGTCATAGCACTTTAAGATCATTGCATTGGGAAGTCAGTGGTTCTGACTTCAAATCCTGACTCTGCTTCTGACTCATCATGGCAAATCAGTTCCCCTTTCTGGGCCTCATCTGTAAAACAAATAGATTGGCCTAGGTGATCCCTAACATTTTATAATCATAGGGTCATAGATTTAGAGATGGAAGGGACCTTGGGGATCATCTAATACAACCCCCTCATTTCACAGATGAGAAAAATGAAGCCAAGAAGGATTAAGTGACATAATAATCAAGCAAGCAAAAATCATTTATTAAGTACAAGGCATGTGGTCACACTAGTTCTAAGGAGAAGTATTTGAACTTGGGTCCTCTGACTATAAATCAGTTGTTCTTTTCAATGTATCACAATGTCTGACACCTATAACCTGTGATTCATTTTTTATTGTTACCTATGTCTGTCCACCTAGTCTCTGCTGCCTTTGAGGCCCAATTAGGGCTTCATGCTGCTTGTGAGCCCCTTTACTCATAAAAGACTCCTCTTTTCTGCCTTTCACCCATTGCTCTTGGACTCTAGGTTCTCAATAAGATCCGTGAACGTATGAAGAATCCAATACCACCCCCAGCCCACGTGAAATTAAAACGCACAAGCTCCCGACGTTCAGCCTATGCCTTTGCCCACCAATATGGATTTGGAGCACTCATCACTTCAGGAAAAAACATGAAATCAAGGGTACCCTTTGGCTTTGGTGATAACTATTCCTCCCATAAATGAAAGATCCTGGGGGTCACCAGGATCCTCCTAATTCTATCCATGCACCTGATTTGGGAGGATCAGTCTCTAAGAAACCTGCCAACTGAAGAATCCCCTTTCCCCTCAGCCCCTTTATTTCTCAGTGGTTAGGGAAGGGGGCTCTACACCATCCAACCCAAATGTCTGAGGTAGTGATCTAAAGAGCAGTCTGATGAATCTTTGCCACCCCCTACCCCCCCCAAAAAAAAAAAACAACACTCCAAGGAGAGGCACTGAAGTATTGAGGAAGATCAGCTATCAGGTCATATCTGGGCATGTTGATGCCATCCTTAGCAAAGCACAGAACTTTAGGAAGATGAAAAGTCTTAGTATGGGGCCTTTGAGAAGAAAGGGTGATACCCCTGTACTCTTAGGGATCTAATTGGTTTGTCCCTATAAAAATTGGCTACTTCAGCCTGAGGAGGGAAATTAAATACCTCAAGAGCTCATTCAATATCCCCTACAGTGTCACAGTAACATAACCCCTTTCCTCTTCTCTCAGTGATTCCTGCCCCACCTCCCTCTAGGTCCCATACCACCATAAACTCCCCTCTTTCCCCAAAACTATGTACTTCTTCCCCTGGACTCAACCTTACTATAGCCTCTCTCTGGGAATAACTCGAAGAATATTGTGGCACTAAGGGGCAAAGCCTGGCTTCTAGAGACCTACGATATGGGCTAATGTGGCACTGTAGGATTTGTGTCTTGAAGGGGATGTCATTTCATTTGGGGGCAAACAGCAGAAGAGGTAGATGGCTCTGATCCCTTCCATCCTAAGGGTCCCTGGGAATTAAGAGTGAAGCTGGTTTGGTAAGGTGACTATTGAAGTTTGGGCCACAAAGCTGGTTAAGATGGGGAGGGCCCTACCACGAAGCCATTTTCAGATCTATTTCTTGGGAGAAATGAGAGGTCAATCTTGATTGTGCATTGTTGTCTTCAGTAAAATTATTTTCACAGGAAATTATATATACTTGAGTGATTGTTTATTGTTTAAATTCTTTATCTGGGAGTGGACAGGTCTGTATGGCTTGGTGGGGCTAGAATAACAGAATGGGAAAGAAATCAGATTTGTCATCCCAAAGCTCTACCCCATCCCCAGAACCAGTTTCTCCTTGCCACTCCTCCCTTCCTCCCTCTCTCTCAAGGTGCAGAGTGGGATATTTTTCATTTGGCTGCCATCCTCCTTCTTTCCTAAAAGGCTCCAGGGGGGGCCAACTCTGTTCCATCCACCATATTGTCTCCAGCCCTTATTCCTCTTTATCTCATGCCCTTTTCAGAAAGTAAAAAGTGGCATCTCTGTGGACATCATTTCCTGGGCCTAGGAAAACGTGCACAGTCCTATGACATTTTCTAAAGGTTTTTACAAGTAACTCCCTGGAAACTGACATGATAAAACAATGGAGAAACAGAAAGTTATAGTGAGAATACTTCTAAAAAATCTTATATTACTTTATCCAAAGCTCTCATTAATGGATAAAGGGAGCTTTGCTTGATTTCACTGGGCTCCTTCACTCATCTCTTAGTTTTTGTTTTCCAGGAACCAGCCACATCCAGCCCATCTCTCCCTCTTTTATTTCTGGGGTTTTTCTGGACCCCTTTTCTAAAGTTCTCCTCCCCTCCTGATCCTCATTTCACTTGGTAAGATACTGCTTACTAGAGGCTCTCCAGATAGAAAAAGAGCTCCAGGAGAACTCCAGACTATTACAATCTCAGTATCTTCTAGATTCACATAACAAAATCATCTTAGGGTAATACTTCTCAACTTCATGTCTGGGGTGTCCCCAACCCCATTCTGTCAATCTGATTGTACCCCTGTGTGTTCATCTCTTTCTAGCCACATATCTTCCTATGTTTCTAACATGTCTTTGTTGAGCCTCTGCCAAACCTGGGCTGACTCCCCAACCTGAGACAGGGTAGCAGTTAGGTCCTGTATCTGGAAGCAAAAAAAAGATAAGCAATGCCTTTGGTAATAAATATTCTCTCCATAAATGAAAAACCCTAAGATCTTTCTATCAGTTTAATCATTAGATCGCAAGCTAAGGCAGAGTCACAAGGTGGGGCACAGGAAAAAAAAAAAGATTAGTCTGGGAGGAAAGGATATGCAGTGAACTGTATGGAAGTCCACCCAAGTCACAGGCCAGAGCCCTAGTCCTCTGTAGGGCACAAGCAGAAGAGACCCTTTCATCTAGACAATCCATATATTTTAGGCAAACCAGCTAAGAAAGAGGACAAAAGGAGAAAGTGACTTCCAAGGGCCACAGCATAAAAGATTACAGAGACTCCGCCCCTAGGCTCAGGCCGTCGGTCAGACTCCGCCCCAAGGCCCGCCACCTCCTCTTCCAGCCTCCAGCCTAAGGATCGCTTAGTCCCAGGGCTACCCCGCTCCCGGAGAAAACAGCCCTGCGAGTGGCCAGGAGCATGCGGGTCGCGGCCTCGTCCCTATGGACGGCGGCTGGGGCTGAGACCCCCGGGTCCCTGGCCTCCCTCGCAGCCACCCGGGCGCGCCCCGGCCCAGTCTCCCCTCCCTTCATAGCGGCCGCCGCCTCCCGGGGCCTCTGCACCAGCGCTGTGCCACTTGTTCGAAAGTTCACAGACAAGCATGAAGAGATATCAACTGAAAATGGTATTGGAACAATGGGAATCAGCAATTTTGCAGAGGAAACATTGGGAGATATAGTTTACTGTAGTCTTCCAGAAGTTGGAACAAAATTGAACAAACCAGATGAGTTTGGAGCTTTGGAAAGTGTGAAAGCTGCCAGTGAACTCTATTTTCCACTAACTGGAGGAGTAACTGAAATTAATGTAGCTCTTGCAGAAGACCCAGGACTTGTCAACAAATCTTGTTATGAAGATGGTTGCCTGATCGAGATGACTCTGAGTAACTCTTCAGAACTTGATGAAGCATATGAGAGAAACATAAAATCTATTGAGGATTGAAAACTGGATCCCCAAATAAATTAGCATAAGAATGCAGCCCAGTATAGTTTTGTCCTAAATTAGTGGTATATGGAAGGTTAGTTAACTTTAACACTTCTGAAACAACACCATGGCATGGAAAAAAATCTTAACAACTCAGAAATGACTGGATAAAAATGCTTTTTAGTATTTGCACCTTTTACACAACTTCTTTCTAGTAATTTCAAGTTAGTGTCTATCTAGTTCTGAATTTATTATTGTATCACCGTGTGGTAAAAATAAATTCTAAGACTATGTACTTCAGAGCTAGAATTTTATCTGTAAAAAACCTTGAATCAGTAATGTTGTAATGGCCAACTCCATCACTAGTTTTGTTCAAAATACTTTTGGTTTTCTGTCCATGGGAATAATTTACTGAGACTGGTTATCTGGCTGGGGTCAGATGCTGTACAATACTAACTTAATTTTTTAATAAACTGCTTGGCTGGAGCTATTTTATACAGATGAGGCTTCAACCTTGCAGCAGAATAGGTAATTAAATTTAATAAACTTTTTTAAAACCCTGAAAAATAAAAGATTACAGAGACACAGTGAAGGAAGGTAAGGCCTCAACCCGAAAACAGGTTTGAGGTCTATGTAGGGAAGAATTTCACCTGCTGTCTGGTAGAGTGAGGAGGGATTTTTCCAAATAAGAGCCAGTTAATCTGGGGGGAGCAATCCCCAAAATAACCAGCATTGCTGCACGGCAACTCTTTCATCTCTTACAGTCGCTGTTCCACAAACCTTCTATTCTTTCCTGAAGTGCTCAATCCTACCTCCCACTCAAACTTTCCAACAGACATCCCTCAACTTCCCTCTTCCACTTTTTTCATCTTTTCAATGTCCTTCCAATACTTCTACTTCACTTTATTCTCAGTTCACCCTTTCATTTTTACCTTAAATATCATATCTCCTGTCTCCTCTGTCACCTTGTTCATCATCTTTTTCATACATCTTAAATTTATCCTGCTCTGTATCTTTTGTCTCAGCCTACAATAATGATAACGATGAATAAATAAGGACTCATTTATATAGAACTTTAAAGTTTCAAAGCATTTTCCTCACAAAAACCCAGTGGAATAGGGGTTAAATAAACATACAGCCTCACAGTCTTCCCTTCATTTGCCACCTCCTCAAGCTCCTGTCCTCTCCTCCGTATATCCCTTCACTGCCAAACTGCTAGAGAAAAGGTCATGTGCTTTTACTGCCTTCCCTTACTCAACACCCACCCTCACTATTGAACCCCCTGCAATCTGGTTTTCATTTTCACCTTCCTAATGAAACCATTCTCTCCAGCATCACTAATAATCTCCTTATCACTAAATGGGTTTTTTTTGTCCTAATCCCCTTTAACCTCAGAGTTTTCTCCCCCCTCTCTCACTATACCTTCTCTATCTAATCTTGCTGGGCCTTACCATCCTCTAAGCCTTGAAGCTTGTTCAGAACTGCTAGCTATCAATGTAAGTAATATCAGATTGTAAACTCTGACTCTTGTTCTAATCCCTCTTCACTCTCTTGGTGATCTCATCAGCTCTCTTCAATTTAATGATTATTTTATGCAAATGACTTCCAAATCTTTATCTCAACTTTCAAACTCTTTTCAAAATTCTGGGCAAAATACAAATTTGAGAAGGGACAAAACATTTTCACCTTGGGATATGCAGGGAATGCTTCATAAACATGTAGCATCTGAGTTGGGCCTTCTAGGAAGGGAAGCATTCCAACAGATGAAGCTGAGGGAGAGTTCATTCCAGATATGAGGTGTGGGGTGAACAAATTATATACATAACTTTGTATTTCCAGCACCTAGCAGAGTGCCTTTCACATTGAAAGTACTTAATAAAAGTTGGCTGAAATGAATTGAATTGGATTGAATTGAATGACTGAGCTGGGTAATCATAGGGGAAATTACTAATTTAGCCTAAGACTTCCAGACCCTTAATTAAGGGCTGAAGAGGTATATTCTAAAGGTCTAAGCATCCTGGATAGCCAAATTCAAAGCAAGAGAACCTGAACTGAACTACCATCAATGCCAAGACTAGATAAGAGCTCAAAGAGTCTTAAGAATATGCCTAATGCCCTATAAGAAACCTGCAACCTGTACTCAAAAAATATTTGTTAATGGTTCAGTGTCAACAATGACAGATGTCTATTATAGTGTCCTGTACTTGGTCCTTTGCCTTTAACATTTTTAATGCTGACTTGTATGGAAGCATGGATGATATGCAGTCTTGAAGACACAAAGCTGGGAGTGATAGATAATACATACCAGATTCAGGATCTAAAAGGATCATGACACTGGACTGAATCTAATAAGATGAAATTCAATAGGAATAAATGTGAAGTTTTACACCTGGATATCCTACCCCACCCCAAACTGAATTCACAAGTATAAAAGGAGAGAGGCACTGATAGATAGATAATAATTCTGAAAAAGATCTGGAGATTTTAGTGGATTTGATGGGGTCTAGAATGCTTTTGTCTGTAACCTCAGTTTGTAAAATCTCACTTGTGTTCAGGTACCTATGTCTGTAACATCAGCTTGTGAAACCAAATTGTAAAATCACACTTCCCCCAGCCTAAAAGTCTTTTCCCTGAGCCAGCAGTCTGCCTAGCTACAGTAGCCATACCTATGAATATATCACCCAAGCATTCAAACAAACCCTTTAGTGTAGAGGAATACATAGACCCTTTGTTCTAAGTGGCCAGCTGTACCCCAAAACCGTGAATATGCTATCAGAGAGATAAACCCCCTCCCAATTTGGTACCTCCTGAAACCCTAATCAGTCTAGCTTCCAAACTTGGCATCTCCTGAAACGATAAAACCTATCCTCTGAGACCTTGAGGAGTAACAGAATGGACATTTCTCAGTCAGCCCTGACCAGGTGACCTAGTGATGTGTCAAGGCAAAAACCACACCTCCTGGTAGCCCCTCCATGGGCTATCTCCCAGTGAATTATGGGCAATACGCCTTCGCAGTTGATATAAAAAGTGCATGTCCCTTTAAGCACTGACCACTCCTAAACTCCTCCCTAATCCCACCCTTACACACTTAGTTAGCATAATTAATCTCTTTATGGCTTTAAAACTGTATCTCTAATTCCTGCACTTTACAGGTCCCCTTACTCTCCTCTTCTGCCTGCTGCAAAGTCAGCATAACAATAAAATTTTATAACTCTGCCAAAAGATTGCTTGAGTCTGGTAATTCATTTCAGACGAGAACCCTCAAAGGATTTCCTAGATATCTATCTCCCTCTCTCCCTCATCAGATTCAGTCAAAAAAGCTATTACAATCCTGGACTGAAATAAGGGACAAGACTAGAGAAGTAACAGGTCCACTAAGCTCTGACCTCATTAGGCTTCATCTGGAATACTGTTCTGGGTACCACTGTTTAAGAAGGATGTTGACAAGCTGGAGAGTGTCCAGAGACCAACCAGGATGGTAAAGAGCCTTAAGTCCATGACATACACTGATTAATTAAAATAACTGGGCATGTTTAGCCTTAAAAAAGAGGACTAGACTCAGAAGGGATATGATCATCGTCTTTGAGTGTAAGAAAGGCTGTTGCGTGTTAGAGTAAGGATTGGATTAGTTCTGACTGACCCCAGAGGGTAGAACTATGTGGAAACCTCAAAGAGGCAAATTTAGGTTTGATGTCAGGAAAAATTTCCTAACAAGGTTGTCCAAAAGTCAAATGCACTGCTTCAAGAGGGAGTGGGTTCACCCTCCATGGAGGTCTTCAAACAGAGTCTGTTTGACCACTTGACATGTATGCTGTAGTGGAGATTGCTTTTATATATAAAGTGTATATGCTGGATCTATTACTCTCTGCTGGCTGCTGAGATTTCTTCCAAATCTCAAATTCTCAGGTTCTGTGAGATGCAGGGTAAATTATAGTACTAAGAACTCAACAGAAAGCACCTGACAAGCCCATGGGACCATAGTGAAACAATCTGCCAAAATGAGGTGCTAAAGAAAGTAGCAATAGCCCCTTGCTCTTCAGACATAAGTTTTAATTAATGGCACCAATTCATCCAGTAATTTATTTAAGCTTCTTTTGAATCAGTTTTTATTTCTAGCCTATACCTTCTCTTACATAATGAATCCTGTAAGTTGACCCATGGATGTGAGTAGAACAATCTTTGATTTGCCCTGACCTTATAATAACCTAGGGTTATTATAGAGATAACCAGGTCATCCCACTTAGATGGAGGCATTTAACTACCTCTGAAATTCCTAGGGCCTTCCCTGTAACAGTAGCAACTCACTTAGCCTCTTCACTATTTTTAATAGCAAGTGATAAATTTCTAACCAGAAAATACCATCCAGTGCATATTTTAAAACTCTATCTTGGGGGTGGGGGGAGGCGGAGCCAAGATGGTAGCGTAGAAGAAGGAAAACTCTGCAGCTCCCCCCATAACCACCTCAAATACCTATAAAATATGATTTTAAACAAATTTTAGAGCTCCACAACTCACAAAAGTACAGAGAAACAAAGCTCCCACTGAAGGCAGCCCAATAGGCGGGACGGGAAGGGCTCATCATAGCGCACTGGAAGCCGAAACCAGCCCAGCCTGAAAATACAGCTTGACCCCAGGGCTGCCAGGACAAGCTGCGGCTAGAGCTTTCAGGAGAGCGGATCACCAGCAGCTGTGGTGATTTCCAGAATTATCAACACATAAGAAACAAGGACTAACTGAAAGGTTAGTGGAATTTGGCTAAATCTGGGGGAGAAAAATAGGTCCGGCCGTCCACGTCCAGGGCAAGCAAGCAGCAGAAGCAGCAGCCCTGCAACTGCCTCCACATGGCTGCTTCAAAAGCTCCCGGCCTGCAGATTGCATGGGGGCCAAGTGATCATTCAGAGGCTAAGTGCTCTTGCCTTAAATGGCCTGGATCAGGATTGTGGTCTTGGGTGGTGGTCCTGGGGTGTGTTTTCAGTGAGCCAAAGCTGGTGGG
>CM053590.1:123557762-123582467 GCA_028646515.1 Pseudochirops corinnae
AAGGGAAAGAATCTAGAATTTAAAGTTCTATAATCAAATGTTAAAAATATATGTGTGTGTGTGTGTATATATATATATATATATATCATTATCATTATTATTATAGTTATTGTTAGTTACATGCAACTGGGAATTAAGATATATGGGCACTGGGGTAGGGAGATCATCTTGCCCTATTGGACAGTCAGAGGGGTGATGGAGGAGGACATAAGAGAGAACAGATTGAGGGAGGGAGTATACAGTGGGATTGCTGTTTTGGGGTGGTGGGTAGGGAAAAGATGGAGAGAAAATTTGTAACTCAAAATCTCATGGAAATGAATGATGTAAACTAAAAATAAACAAAAGTTAATTTTTTTTAAAAAACCATCTATTAAGTCCTAAAAAAAATTTAAAAAATAATGAAATGGGCTGCCTGGTTAAATTATGAGTTTCTAAGTCACAGGAAGGATTGAAGCAGGGATTCTGTGGAAGGAATTTCTTCATTGAATAGTAGGTTGGACTAGACTTTCTCATTCTAAGGTTGACCGTGTTTGTAACCAGAAAAAGAAGACAGGTTGGAATATCTTGCACTTAAGCAGCTAGATAGAAGAAGCATCCAGAATTAAGATGTCAATTAGTCTCATTTCTCAGCTAAACTACCACCCATGTGAAGATGAAATAAACAGCTACTTCCCCATGATGATCCTCTTGTATCATGCCACTGCCTTCTAACAGTTACCTCTTAGGCCTCTTTCTGAGGAACAGCCCTAAGTTTTCTCTTGACTCTTTTATGTTTGTGTTCAATGTCTCCTTCAGAGAATAGCCCAGGTTACCAGTACTAAATAATTTGAAGAGCTCCTCAGGACTGACTGCCTCTCATGGTTCTGCTGCTAGGCCATGGTAGTCCTACACCTTTCTGTCTGCACAGTACCACACTTCACAAGTAAATATTACCCATCATCAATAGGTATACACTGTGGATATGAGTTGTGTCTCTAGCAGGATAGTGGAGATAAGCTTCCCAAAGCCATATACTCTCTTCTGGTTCCCTTTATAAAGGTATACATTCATAGGATGGCTAGATAGAATTAGGGGTAGAATGTAAATGGAATGGAGTAAAGCTAATTGTGTACTGTATACCTGTCAACTACAGAAGATAGCAGATTAAATTCTAGGACCTCAAGTAGAACTTTAAAAAGTATCTCTCAATACTAGCACCCCAGAAATGCTCTTGTCATGTCCCTGTAGTGAATGGCTTTTTGTGCTAGTAGTCTCATTGCAATGGCCCTGCTTGGTCCTTTATCCCTGATTCTGGCAGTGAAGGGAGAACTCTCCTAAATGGAAGACATTCAGGAGATAGTCTGGGAAAGCCAAAGTAAAGGGTTTTGAATCTTTGTTTTAATAATTTACAGATTTTCCTGTTGTTAGCTGGCATGTGTTTCATCCTGGCAGTTGGGCATGGAATTTGGGAGACTCAGAATGGTTATTACTTCCAGATCTATCTGCCTTGGGAAGAGGGAGTCAACTCCCCAAGTGTTTCTGCCTTCCTCACATTCTGGTCATACTTCATCATTCTCAACACTGTGGTGCCAATTTCCCTCTATGTCAGGTATGTGTGTCTCCCTACTTCCTGTTTACTCTGGGGGAAGGAAAAGGTTAGACTGTAGTAAAGTAACTGCCCTCATACTTCCTACTTTGGTAAGAAGACTATACAACTGGCATTTATTGCTCAGTGAAAGCCTAGGGGTTCTGCTCTGGTTCTCAGAAACTGACTACTCACAGGAGCTTTATCTTCTCTGTAGAGAATAGATATGTGCCCCAATTTTTCCTGAAGAATTATCCAGAAAAATATCTAAAGTTTTCAATAGAAGCCTCCCTCTGAGAAGATAAGAATGCTCCACCCTCACCTGACATTCCTAGCTAAAGGCAAGGAATTTTCAGATTTCTTTCTCATGAAGCCTCATTTCTACCTAATGTTTATTGACTATTAATTAACTACCCATTGTTTCCTGTACTAGAAAGAGGGGAAAAAATGTAGCAGAGTGAGGACATACATTTGGGAGGGTAATCTGGCCTCAGACCCTGAAGGGCCACCCAGGACAGATTTGACTGAAGATCATTCTCCCTCTGTTGTTCTGACTTCCATTATAGCCTTCCAGAAATTTCATAGTTCCTCACATCAATACCAGTTTCTTAAGGTCTTGGTATCTTAAAAAAGGAACTGATACCCAAGACGCTGTACTTCCATATATATTATGCTTACCACCCTAATCTAAATCCTGGATTACTATAGTAAACTACCTGGTTTCCCTGCCTCCAGACTTCACATTGCCCTCTCCTCTTCCTCTCCTGCCACATCTCTCATACATACCACTGCCAGTGTATAGTATGATCATGTCCTTCTCCTGATCAAGAGCCTCCATTAGTTCTCCACTGATTAGGAGAAAATCTAAATTCTTCTTTTTGCTTTTTTTGAGGGGTAGGGGGGAAAGCAATGCAATTGGGGTCAAGTGACTTGCCCAAGATCACACAGCTAGTAAGTGTTAAGTGTCTGAGGCCAGATTTGAACTTGGGTCCTCCTGACTCCAGGGCCAGTGCTATACTACTCACTGTACCACCTAGCCACCTCAGTCTAAACTCTTTCAAAGACTTCCCAGTAACTGGCCTAGTTTTCTGTCTTTCACACTCCAGCATTTACCTCTCCAGTGTGCATAGTTAGGGCTGGTTCCCAATTGTATTCTGCACATAGCATGCTCAGTCCCACTTCTGTACTGTAACTTAAGCTGATTCTCTTGCTTGGATTACCCTTCCTCCCCCTTTAACCCAACTTCCTCTTTGCTGGTCCAGATTCTATTCACATTCTTTAAGGTACAGCTCAGGCTCCCTTCTCCAGGAAATTTTGTAAGCACTAGGAGCCCATTAAATGTTTAGGAGCCAGAGAGTGACATGATTAGTACTATGCATAAGAAATATTAATCTGGGAGCAGTATGCACAACAGACAACTACATTTCCTGTCCTTCTTCTCTCTCAGAAGATCTTCCCTCTGACTTTTCTGAGAAAATAGAAGCTATCTATTGAGAATTCCAAATCTCCCTTATTCCACAATTCAAAACCCCTCTACATTGTTACTCAGCCTTTCCTCTTTTGCTCTTGTTTCTGAGAAAGTAGTTGCCCCTTTTCTTTCCAAAGCCAGCCTCCATACTTGTCTTTGATTCTATTCTCATTTCCCCTCAATTTATTCAAGAATTTCTCCACACCACACCCCTTCTTATCTTTAACCTCTCTCTTATCTACTAGCTCCTTTCCTGCTGCCTACAAATACGCCCATGTCCCTCTCATCCTTAAATAAATCTTGGATTAGTCTGCCTTCCCCACAAGATATAACCCACTCTCTTAATCTCTACTCATGCTGCTTCCACTTCCTCACCACTCTGTTGAAACTCCTCCCTCAAAGATTACAGTTCTCTTAATTGTTTAACCCAGTGGTCTTTTCCCAGACCTCATCCTTCCCCTTTCTTCAGCTTTCTGATAATATTGATTATTCCCTCCTCCTGGATATTCTTTGTTTCCTTGGCTCCTAGAGAGGCATCATAGTATAATGGATAAAGCATTGGACTTGGGATTATTAGTAAGATCTGAATTTGAATCCCACTAAAGAAATTTACTGGGGGCTAGTCACAACCTTTCTGAGCTTCAGTTTGCTCAGCTATGAGGTAGAGATAATAATGGCACCTATGGCATAAGAATGTTGTAAGGATCAAATGAGATAATGTATATAAAATGTTTTATAAACATTATGTTTTGATGTTTTTCACTATTTCATGACATTCTTCTCATCTTTTGGGCTGCTTCTTATCAGTATCTTTTGTTCATCCTCTTTTATCATCTCCGCTTTTGCATGCTTGTCCAGTAAGGCTTTGTCCTAGAGAACTCATTAGCTCTCCTGGTTTCAGCTGTCATCAGCATGCAAATGACTTCCAGACTGACACATCCTGTCCTAACTTCTCTCCTGAACTTCAGTCCTATGTTGTCATTTACCTGCTGGGCATCTATACCTGGACATTTCATCAACATCTCAAACTCAGCATGTACAAAACAAAACTCATTATCTCAATCTAACCTTCCCCTCCTCTAGACTTCCCCATTTCTGCTGAGAGTACAACCTTTCTCCCTGGGTTAGGAACCTGGGGTCCTAACCTTGAAGTTTCCCTTTAGTCTTCCTTCTCCTTCACTATCATATCCATTATTTTATTTCTAAAACATCTCTTGTGTCTGTCCCTTTTTCTTTATTCACAGGATCACCACTATGAATGGAGACTTTATCACTTCTCCTCTGGACTAGTGTAGTCACCTTCAGTCTTCCACATCTTTAATCCATCCTCTATAGAACAGTCAAAATCATCTTCCTAAGGTACAGATCTGGCAATGCTCAAAACCCTTATAGAGGCGGTTTTGTATTGCCTCTAGGATAAAATCCAAATTCTCTAACCTGGCATTTAAAGGCCTCCACAGTGTAAGCCTAGCTTCCTCATCTAGCTTTAGTTCATGTTAGTCCTTCATATGTGCCACTGATCTTGTAGGCATCCCATATCCCACCCTCTTGCTAAGTCCATGCAATTTATTCATATCATCCTCTTCCAGTCCCTATTGCTATCATCTGCCAGTCAATCTCCAAAGCACTCTACTTCAAAGACTTTTAGCACCTGGCTTACAGACTTGGTTTTTTGTTGTTGTTTTGTTTTGTCTTATTTACCGCATACCCTGTCATCGTCCTCTGGGACTTCAGTATTCGTATTGAGGACCCTTCTAACACCCTGACTACAAAGTTTCTCAAATTCTTCATTCTTGAAGACTTCTTTTCCTAACCCACATTAAACCAAACCCTGGCATTGTCACACATACTAACTCACCATTTTAATGGAATTATACTACCAGTAAGATTCTGGACTTTGAAATCTGTTTTCTAATCTCAGATCTCTTGAATCTGTGCTGAGGAGAGAAACCTTTCCTGTTCCAAACAGGAGGGAGAAGTAATAGAAAAATGCAGAGCAGAAGAAGTTTATGGGCGTAGAGCCAGGAGAATCATGTGACTGGCTGAAAATAGGCCAGACACAGAGGGCAGTGTCAGAGATATAAGCAGGGTCAAAACCAAAGGTTCACAATTATCTGAAAAGGAGTTGGTGAGAATTGCCTTTAGGATGTCAGCTTGCAAAGAGTATAGAAGCAGCAAACAGATAAGGAGTCCAAGGAGACAAGGAATATAACCATAATTTGTTGCATTCAGGACTACATAAGTGCATGCAAATTTTAAACATGGCCATGCATCAGTTGCACCCATTTGTCCAGACTCCTATCAGGTTAGGAACTACTCATGCCATCATTGCTCCCATTAGTCTCCATGGAAGCTATGGAATAAGCAGGCTCAAACATACCACTATTTGTGGAATTTACCAGGCAACACACAACAGCAATGTGGAATCCCCCAACCCTACTTATTCTCCCAGCCCATCTCCCCTAGCTTTGCTTCATTACCCAACAATGACTCCATGGTCTGACACTAATTACTTATTTGCCTTCATCCTACAATCCCTTCATCCTCTGACTCACTAATTCTTTAGCCTATTCCTCTACTTTAATCTTAGATTCCTGATAATTACTGGAGAAAGTCACAAAACTGAGCTGATTTCATTTTACTCTATAAATTTATATTGCATAATTCCAAGTGGTCCCTCACTATGCCTTAGTGATCTTTCTCTTAATGATTTTGTATATCAGCAGCCATTCCAAAAGATTTCCCCTCTCAGTTTTCCAATGGTTTCCTTATCCCTACTACCATCCAAGCAACACTTAGAGCAGATGATTTAGTTTCCTAGTTTCTTAGAATATTCTGGGGCAGCTGGGTGGCACAGTAAATAGAGCACTGGCCCTGGAGTCAGGAGGACCTGAGTTCAAATGTGACCTCAGACACTTGACACTTAACTAGCTGTGTGACCTTGGGCAAGTCACTTAACCCCAATTGTCTCGCCTTCCCCCCCAAAAAATTCTGATAATTATTTCAATATAATTCATTCTGTTGATAATCCCATGTATTTTATTTTATGCATTTAAAAACATTATATCAAGAAGGAGTCTGGAGGCTTCATCAGACTGCCCAAAGGGTCCAGGATGCAAAAAGATGAAGAACTCCTGACTTTGAAGATTAAAGCCATCTAGCAGAAACTTCCTCAACAACCCTTCTTAATCTTCAGAATTTCTCAGCATCATAACAAATAATTTCCTCTTTTCCTCATGGTGCTGAAGAAAAGGTATTTCTGTTTCTTGCTAAGTCTAATCCTTTGCTAAATCTAAATCTGTATTCTTATATCCATCCCCATCTGCCTCCTCTAGGACCTTGCTCCAGCAATTATCCCTTCTCATGCATCTTCATCTCTCCTTGACTGACACCTTCCTTTCTGTGTACAACATGCTCAAGTCTTCCACAATTCTAACAACCTTCCTTTGACCATTCTCTCCTTTCCAACTACTATTCCATCTTTTTCCTTTCTTTTACCACCAAACATCTTATAAAAGTTGTCTATAACTGGTGCTCCATTTTCTCACCACTTACTTTATCCTCAACCTCTTAATAATATAACTTCTATTCCTATCATTCTACTTTAGTTGCTCTCTCAAATCTCTCTGCTAAACATGGTTTCCGTATTTAATGGAATTTTATTTCAGTCCTTGTGTTCCTTGACCTACTTGTAGCAATTGACCCTACTGACCACTCTTCCTTTGAATACTGTCCCTTCACTTGTGTAATGTCTATAATGTCACTCTTAGACAAATAGGGTGGAATCTCAACTCAGGTGTCACAGGCAGCATATCATACAGGACACAGTGCTAGACTTGATGTAAATTAGAAAGGTGTAGATTAAAATCTTGCCTCTGACCCATATTAGCTGACACAAACTCTCCAGGCCTCAGTTTCCTCATCTGTAAAATGAGTTTAATAATATCTGTAGTACCTACCTCATAAAGCTATTGTGACATTCAAAGGAAAATGTATATAAAGTTCTCTGAAAATTTTAAAATATACTACAGATGTCAGTAATTATTATTTCTAGTGAAGGTTGTGCCTGATCTTCTCCTCTGGGGTAGATGCTCAACAGCCACAGCATTTGAAATGTCTCAGGAAGGGAAAGAAAAGGAAATACAAATGCACCACCAATGCCTCTGCTTTGGTTCCAGTTCCGGTTCACACTCCCATTCCCTTGCCCTTGCCCACCCGCCCCCCTCATTCCACAGCTGTCTTCCCTTTAAGTCAGCACACTAATGGAGTTCACGGAACTTGTGTAAAATGAAATATTCCCTAGGTTACCCACCCAGCTGTAGCAGCATTCTTCTCTACACGTTTCTTAGGTCAGCTCTTATTTCCACTACTAAACCAAGTCTGCTCACAGAGTTAGGAGTCTGATATTCACTGGAAATAGTAACTTCCCTTCCTTCATCTTAAATACTCTTCAGCTAAATAGCACCTACACTTGGCAGAAGGACATCATAATTATTCTCATCACAATTCACCTGCCTCCTGCAGTACTACTGTGTGTATAGTTACAATACTAACACCATGTTATCAAGTATTACTGCATCTGAAAATATCTCTTCTGTCTGTCCCCTCATTTCTGTTCCCGGCAGTTCTTCCTGTCTTCCTTCTCCTTGTTCGGTGACATCCTTCATACCATGTCAGATTGTTTTTCCTCATGAAGAGATCTGATTATGTCACTTTTCTCAGAATTCTTCAGGGGCTTCCTACTGCCTACCAAGTAAAATTTGTATTCCTTTGTGTGGCACTCAGGATCATCCCAAAGCTGTCTCTGCCTCACCTTTCCAGCTTTATGTCTGTCATACTACTCTAATGTATACCATGTTCCAGACAAACCAGACTCTCTCTATCACCACACATATCTCACTTTCCTGTCTCTGGAGTTTACTCAGTTATTCTCTGCTCCAGAAATACTCTTCCTCTCCAACATCCTTTAAAATCCAATCATATGCCACCTCTTCCAGGAAATCTTCCCAAGTACCTGCTCTTCTGTCAGTAATTCTTTTCACTTCCTTACACCTAACATAGCACTTTGTTTACACATCTTCTGTATTCTTCACGGTTATTTGTATATATGTCATGTTCCCCTCCAAGACAGTGAATCCTACAAGGGCAATGGTTGTGTCTTTTCTATACTTTGTATTTCTCCCAGTGCCTTAGCACAGTGCTCTGTACACAATAGGAATTTAGTAAATATTTGTTGAATTGGGCACAGGCCTGGGAGCTGGTAGAGGCCGACTGATCATAATAATGTTGTAGGATTTGACAATATAGTCTTGAATAAGAGCAGAAGAAGCTAGTAGATAAAGAGCTGCAGGAGACAGGTGAACTGTGTTGCAAATTGCTTTGTAGAGGGGAGGCAGTTAGAAAATAGACTGACAGTTTTTGCTTCTCTCTTTTGGTAACCTCATCAATTCCCATGGACTTAACTAACATTTCCATGAAGAATTCCAGATCTATGTATCAAGCCCCTGTGTCTCCCTTGAGCTTCAGTTACATATTACCATTTACCTATTGGACATTTTAGCCTCATCATGTCAAAAACCAAACTCATTGCTTTCCCCTCCAAAACCCTCCCCTCATCCAAATTTCTCAGTTTCTGTCAGTGATACAGTCATCCCTCTTGTCTCCCTGGTTCATATACTCATCATTATCTTCAACTTCTAACACTCCTTCATCCTAGATATCAAACCAGTTTCTAAATCCTGTTGCTTTTTCCCCCAAAACATCTCTTGTATCTGACCCTTTCTCTTTCTTCATACATATACCACTTTAATTCAGACTTTCATCTCCTCTCACCTAGAGGATTATTGCAACAGCCTCCTAACTGGTCTCCCTGACTCAAGTCCTTCACCGCTCTAGTCCATCCTATATACTGCTGCCAAAGTAACTTTCTGTAAGTGACCATGTGACACCCCCCCCCCCACTCAGTCAACTCCTGTGCCTTCCCATTGCCTGTTCAATAAAAAATGAACTGTTCTGTTTCACTTTAATACCTTTCACAACCTTGTTTCAACATCTTTCACTGGATGTTATTCCATCTCCCTTACTTTGCCATCCAGCCAAACTAGTCTCTCTGTTTCTCATATACAACACTCCATCTTTCATCTCTGTGTCTTTGCATTGGCTATCCTGTAGACCGGGAATGTACTTCCTTCTTACCTCTACCTTGCAGAGTCCCTCTATTCTTTAAGATTCAATTCAAGTACCATCTTCTCTATGAAGCCTTTCCTCATCCCCCTCACTACTAGTGCCCTCTTGCAAAACTACCATATATTTGACGAGTTTGTATATTTATGCTTATTCACTTTATACCTATGCCATACATATTTACATATGTACTTGTCCTCCCTGTTAGAATGTAAGTTCCATTGACAGTATGGATTGTTTCATTCTTTGTACTTTTCTCTGCATTGCCTACTACTGTGCCTGGCACATATTAGATATTGAATAAATGCTATTGATTGATTAATGTTCAGTTTTGGAGATTGGATAATCTTGGGGTATAATCAATTTCCCTTTTTATTATTTCACATTCGAGCCTCTTTCATATATTGTGGAGTAATTTTGCACAATTCAAATTAGTGCTTGTTGATATATAAATTGATTTCTTGGGCTGCTTACAAGAATCTCTCCTTAACTTTGAAATGCTAGGATTTAAGGGCTACTTTCTGTAAATTTAGGGTTCCGCTTTTGCAGTATCTTCTATATAGAATATAGTCTATTTATAGACTATAGTCTATCACTTTGTACTCTGCCCTCTCCAAAGTACTTCTGAAATTTCTTCTGTGGTTTCCAGAGATATGTCATTCTAACTCTTTATTAGTAATTTTCTGAAAGCCCATTAATCCTCATATTGCCTCATTCTGATCTGTCCTGTGGCTTTGTTGCTTTGTTTTGTAGGGATTCTCATGACGTAGTAAAAATTCTGGATTTGGAGTTAGGAAAACTAGACTCAAATCCTGACTCTTCCACTGGTAACCTTATGCAAATATTTAACCTCTTTGGGCCTTAGTTCCCTCACCTGTGAAATAAATAAGTAGGTTGGATAATGTCTAATTTACCTTTCAGTTTTAAAACTATGCTCTTTCCCTTTCGCCACTTTTTTACAATTTTGTTCCATTTATTTCTTAAATTTCCAAATTCTTTTTCCCTCCTGTAACTATTCTTATTCTTCAGAGAGTCTACTCCTTCATTGATATTTTCTTTCATCAGTTTTGCCTTGTCAGTTATTATATTCTTTTTATAATCTTCCTTGAGCATATTTTAAACCATTCTGGGGAGTCTTGCAGTGTCTATGTCTATCTATTCTCTCTTCTAGAAGTATAGTTTTCATAGTAGCCATGTTCTGTCTTCCTACAATGTTTTTTCTTAATTTGACTCTGTAGTATTTATTTATTCATTGCATTGGAATCTCATTTTTGTTTGCTCATTTTTTTTTCATTTTTCTGTTGGATTTCCTATGAGATTTTGTCCTGTGATGATTTTTTTCTTTCTCCATCTTGTTGTTGTTTTTTATTTTAAGATCATATGTCTTTGTTTTGAGGTGGTACAGGAAAGCTTAGCCTAGTCACAACCACTTTCTCTCCAGCTTGCTAAAATTTCCCTTACTCTCAGTTGTTCTTTACTCAATTTCAACATTCTGCTTTTTGCTCATTCCAATGATGTTTAGCTCTCCTACACTGTTTTCCCTTTCCTCCATTAAACATTAAATTCAAGAAAAAAAAATTTGTGGAGCAAAGATGACTGAGTTCTCAAAGGGTTCTGCTACTAAGGTGAAGTTCTGTAAGGTCCTACCAAACTGGAAAGACTTCATGTATAAGCCTAAAGATAGATTCTGTTGCCTGAGGATCAGCCTAGCTAGATTCAGTCTTATCACCAGATTGGTTGCATGGTGATAAAATTTTCAACCACAGCAATTCTTGAAGACCATCTAAGCCACAAATTCTTTGCAGTCTGGATCAGGAGAAGGGGCATACACACCAATGAAATCACAGATTCTTAAAGTAAGTTTGTTCATAATTTTTTCCCAAAATCTTTTTGGGTGAATTAAAATTTTATATTATTCAGTGTTTATTTATTTATACATTCAGGCTTCTCACTCAACATTCGTTGGAGATCTAGGTATTACAGATTGTTAGAGTTTTTCCTTTGTTTCTCTTATAATGCAGAATATTTAGTCATATAGATTTTTCTCATTGTTTCTCAGATTAATTTTATTTTTCATGTTGTTTCTAGAGGTTTTGTTAGATTTTGGCATTTCTCTAAATTTTCATTGAGCAGAGTTTAGAAGATTTCCCTCCCTTACAACTGCTTACTCTGCTATCTTCTAAGGAGCCCTGGAGCAGGACCTTCCATCCCACGCTAACCAGAGTTCTGTCTCTTCCTTTCTCCTCAGCGTAGAGATAATACGATTGGGCAACAGCTTCTACATCAACTGGGATCGAAAAATGTTTTACATCCCAAATAACACGCCAGCCCAGGCCCATACCACAACTCTGAATGAGGAACTAGGCCAGATCCAGTATGTGTTCTCTGACAAGACGGGGACATTGACTCAGAATATCATGATTTTCAGCAAGTGCTCCATTAATGGGCAGTCATATGGTATACACATCTTACTTTCTATCAGACTCCTTTTGATACCAAGTTATAATTTGATATGATAAAATCTGGCATAATATTCTTCATAAGTCATCCAACTCTAAAATCAGTAAACTTGAATGTTTACATGTGTTCCAAACCAACTCTAAGCTCTACCTTTAACCCTTTCCTATGGCAAAGAAAACATATCGGTACAGCCACCCTTCTCTGACTTCCTCCATGGACTAAGTCCTCAGGAAAGTCAATAGAAAGGGAATAGCAGGAAGAATTAGAAAGATGTTCAGTGACTCTGAAATTCATTGCCTGATTTCATAAACTGTGATTTTTGTAATTATTCCATATTCCCAAAGCTAAAGTATATGTGTATGTGTGTTTTATGGCTCCTGCCTATGAATGTCTATGAACAGTGACCCTTTTAGTAGGAAGGGGAAGATCTTATTTTTTTTTTAAATGACAAAGGAATAGCCACAAATCAGAGCATTCCAGTATTTTCTTGTATTTCTACCAATCTAGATCTTGTACTGTTTGCCTCTGATGGATCATTTTTGGCCAAGATATTTTCATATTTTGAAAGAGACAAGTACTTTAGTTAATGTCACAGACAGAATCAAAGGTTGACTAATAATACTTGCATTGCCCAACTCTCAAGATTTTTATGAAGATCAGTAAAATAATGTATATAAAATGCTTTGTAAACTTTAAGGCACTGTATAAATGGTTGTTATTGTTGCTAAGGTTGATGAAGATCCATGGAGCATTACTTTAATGAATATGTGACCCATCTCCCATACAGAGAATATCTAGACTATAATTAGTCAAGAATTATTGTTTGTCCTTTGTACTCAAAAAGAACCAGTGACATCACTGTGTTGGATTCAAGGTACAGTGTAGTCAGCTGTGGCTTATCAGTCCAATACAAACTTGGAAGACTCTACCACAAGTTGGGTACAAATAGTCCCATTGAACATCTGGGATGGAGATATCTCTAGATTTGCACATCTCACATTTTCTTTGTGCTATTGCAATTTTGCTTTTTTCTGAATATATGTAATAATTATATCTGACATTTACATAGCACTTTAAGGTTTGAAGAATACTATAAATATATCATTATCATTATTAAATGATCACACCTTTATAACTCTTTTAGTTAAGATACTAAAGGTATTATTATCTCCTTTTTTATACATGAAGAAACTGAGACTCAGAAGTGAGCCTTATCACAGATGTCCCATCCATGGTCACACAACTACTAGGTGTCAAAAATGTAATTTTAACTTTTTTTTTATTCCAAGTCCATGCTCTGCCATTGTGCTAGATTGCCCCTCAGAAAATAATAATAACTGGCATTTTTACAACCTTTTGAAGTTTGTAAAGTGCTAGATAGTGCAGGGCAGCTAGGTGGCACAGTGGAGAATGCCATGCCTGGAGTCAAGAAGACTCATCTTCCTGAGTTCAGATCTGGCCTCAGGCACTTACTAGCTGTATGACCCTGGGCAAGTCACCTAACCCTGTTGGCCTCAGTTTCCTCATCTGTAAAATGAGCTGGAGAAGGAAATGACAAACCACTCCAGTATCTTTGCCAAGAAAGCCCCAAATGGGGTCATGAAGACTTGGACATGACTGAAAAACAACTCAACAAAAGTGTTTTACATACATTGTTTTATATAAATCTTAACACAGCCTTGTGACTAAAATTATTATCCCTGTTTTACAGTGCCTATAGTTCTTCAGCTTATGAAAAAAAATGACAAAAGAATATGTATCAGAGGCCGGATTTGAGCCCAATTCTTCATTATTTCAAGTCTGGCATTCTGGCATCTATACTAAATTGCTTGTGTGCTAGCTACATGCCTCCTCTCAATATGTATAATCTTTTTGAAGACCTAAATCACTGATGAATCTTATAGACCAGACCTACACAACTTGGCAGTAGTAGGGACCAATATTAAAATAGGCTAAACTTCTTCAGGCTGCAGATAGGTTAGACTGGAGACAGACTGATGATGGTTGCTTGCCATGGGTCACATGAGAAACAGAAAAGTGTGCATTGGCAACCGTACATTTTTTGCAGGCCACCCCAAATCCTTTGGTGGGCTGCAAGCAGCCTGCAGGCTGTATGTTGTACAGGCCTACTATCCTATCCAGAGTTGTGTCTTTGTGGCATCTTCACACACTGTACAATTACTAGCTTGAACTTGCTAAGTAAGGAGAGTGTAAGATGATAAAATTAAGGCAAATTTTGGAGTCCATCTACTCCAGTACATACCTCGATTCTCTCTAAACCATAGGTTCTCAATCTGTGGGTTATGTTCAATTTGTAACAATAAAAATACATCCTGCATATCAGATATTTACATTACAATTCATAATAGTAGCAAAATTACAGTTATGAAGTAGCAATGAAAATAATTTTATGGTTGAGGGTCACCACAACATGAGGAACTGTTATTAAAGGGTCGCAGCATTAGGAAGGTTGAGAACCACTGCAACTGTCCCTGAGAATTGATCTCATGTATGCTCTGCAGGGTTACTAAGAAATTTCCTCCTGATGCCATTCACTTTTACTTAAGGGAGCAGAACTGGGGCCCTAACTCTCCTCCCATTAATGACCAAAGTTTAGGAAGGGAGGAAAAGGAAAAAATTCACTGATGAGTTTTTAAGGAAGGTTTAAGTGTGAATCAAGGACCTGAATATCTAGGAATAAAAGAATCACGTGCAGGGACCTTCAGGTTCTCTTTTAGACTTGTTTACCCTCATCCAGAGAGTTTGCCATATATTATTACTTGATTTCTTAATTAGATTCTTGGGCTGGGTTGCAAGATGTCTAGTATATAATTCTGTGTCAGAATGATATCCAAAGTCCATTTCTCAACAGGTGATATCTACAGCATGACTGGACAAAAGATGGAAATCACAGAGGTAAGAGATGACATCATGGTTCCTTGAAAAATTCACATGCAATTTCAAGACCTGAGCCAATGTACTACAAAATGACCCCCTGACACAGGCCTAAACCCTGAAATGGGTACATGTCCAACTACATGACATGGGCACACACATACCACTTTGGCTTCCGTAATGCAGGCCTACACCCCTGACGCTGGATCCCACGACACCGGGATTGGATCTCATTAACCCCAGCTCCCAAAGTCCTTGTGACATGATCATACACATCCCACTCTGGGGAATGCTAGTCATTAGAAGAGAGACTGGCTGCTTCAATTTACTCTTTGTAGGTAGGTAGGTAGGTAGGTTTCATTGAAGAATGAGCTTGTTCTCCTGGCTAGATAGCAAACTTCAAGACCTTAAGCGATTAGGCAACAGCATTCATTTCAGCTTCCTTCTTTCCCAGTATCACCCAATTGATTAAAAAGTTATCAAGAAAAAAGTATAGAATAACAGAAGAGGAAAGCAGGATCAGATTTCAAAAGGGAAAAAAAGAGATGGATATTTGACTTCAAGTCAACAAATACTGTACCCAGTGGGTAAATAGGAAAAAAGAAAAAGTGCCTTCCTCTAAAGCTTATAATCTAGGGAGATAAGAATCATTGACATCAAATAGTTAAATAACAATAAGAGATAATATGATGTTATTATCTAAAAGTAGCATAAACAGTGTTAGAGGTTAAAAAGGAGACTATTTTGTGGATCAGAGAGGTCAAGAAAGGCTTTATGGAAGGAGGAGGTAAAATATGAGCCATGTCCTAAAAGACGACTAGGATTTGAACAAGTGGGGAAGAGAAGGCATTCCAGATGGGGGGGGGGGGGGGAGGGAAGAAGCATGAGGAAAGACATAAAGATGGAAATGTGAATGGAACAGAAAGGGAACCCAGCCTATTTAGTAGGAGAAGGTGTTGAAATTTTGGGGAAGAAAGAACAAATTAATATTTATGGAATACCTGCTATATATCCAAGGACAGAGTACCTTATCCTCAGGCTCTAATGGGAAAGATTGAATCTGTACAAACAGGACAGTGATTCAGTACTATAAAAACAGTACAAAAAATACCTGAGTAAAATGGGATTTCAGAGAATGAGAAAACTTTTTGGAGGGGGGAATCAGAAAAGATATCATTGAGAAGGTAACATTTAAACCAGTTTTTGAAGGATGAATAAGCTTATAATGGTTACAGAGGAGGGGAAAAACATATTAGATATATCAGACTTGATCACAGGCTGCCCTCAAATTTCTTGAAAGTAGCCTAAACCAGATTAAACTGTAATTGGTAAATATTTAATAAAAATAAATAAATATATAGTACAACAGAGATAATGTTAATAATATGTGATTTTGTGAGCCAGTATGCTGTCCACAGGGAAACCCTTCTTTTTGAATTCAATCCTATTGTTCTGAAATGATGAGGAAAAAAGCATGAACTAAAACAAAGACATAAAAAATGTCAGTTCTACTAAGGGAAGATTAATAAGCACAAGTTAGCTGAAGTGTGTAAGACTGGGAAGGCAGATAGGAGCCATGTTTTTGGACAACTTTGAGGAATTTGCCCTTTATTTGACTGGCAGTGGAAGCCATTGAAGATTTCAGAGCAGGGGAATAATATGGTCAAAGCAGTGCTTAAGATTCATCTAATGGCAGTAAACAGGACGGATTAATGGAAGTGGGGGGCAGGGTTTGAAAGCGATACTAGAAGCAAGAAGATCATTTAGGAGGCCATTAAAATAGTAAGTGCGATATCATAAGAACCTGGCTGAATTTAGTTAGTAGAAGTGGAAAAGAAAAGAAGAAACACATACCTGAGACCTTATAAAAGATGAATCAACAGGACTTGATGGCTAAGACTTGAAGAGTGAGGGAAAGACAAAAGTTGTTCATAGATGTTTAAGTCTGATGGTGTGATTGTAAGAAATAGGGAAGTGAAGAGGACCTGATTCGTGGGGAAAAGATGATTAATTCTCATTAGGTTATGGTGAGTTCGAGGTAATGATATGTCATCCAATGGAGCTGTCCAGCAGGCAGGTGCCTCTGTAGAGCTGGAGCTCAAGGGAGATCAAGGCAAGGGATATACATTTATTAAGGTGATAGCTGAAGTTTAGGGGATGAATGAATTCTGAGGGAGAATATATAAAGACAGAGAAAAAAAGAAGAGAAAGCCAAAGACAGAACTGAAATGAAAACTTATTTCATGGGAGAGGAGTAAGAGAGACCAGAGAAAGTGATCAGAAAGGGGGAGGAGAACAAACCTAGTGGAGTAGCTTAATGGAGGAATTTATAAGAAGAGGAGTGTTCAGGGCGGCTAGATGGTGCAGTGAATAGAGCACTGGCCCTGGAGTCAGGAGGGCCTGAGTTCAAATCCAGCCTCAGACACTTAACACTAGCTGTGTGACCTTGGGCCAGTCACTTAACCCCAGTTGCCCTCCAAAAAGCAAAAAAAGAAGAGGAGTGTTCAACAGTGACAAATGCCTCAAAGAGTACAAAGAATGAAGACTAAGAAAGCCTTGGAATTTCTTGATTAGGATGATACTGGTTACTTAAGAGTGGTCTTTACAGTGGGCAAAAAGGGTTGAATGAATGGATCAAAAAGAAGTAGATATAGTGATTACCCTTTCAAAAAAACTGAAAGGAAAGAGAGTGACAAGATGGCAGTTCTTGGGTCAGCATTAAAGAAAAGTGTCTGTTTCGTAGAGGGAAAATCAACACATTTGTTTGTAAAAAGGGAAGGATCAAGTAAAGAAGAAAAGATTGAAAATGCAAAAAAGAGACAGGAGATGGTTATTAGAATGAGTTCTGGTGGAGGCAGGAAAGGATGTAATGAAAGGGTAAAGCAGATCCCTGAAGCAGCAGAATGATAGAGCTGGGTCCTAGAAATGAGCTTTAAGAATTAGAAGGTGATCAGAGGGCCCCTACATAGGAAATGTCAACACAGACCTAGAAATTAGAGTGTCTAGATCAACTGAAAAATCCAGGCATTTCCCTAAAAGACTTTGACAGCTGCTGCTAGAATATTTGTTCTTGCCCTTGTGTTCTAGGAAACAGAGAAGGTTGACTTCTCCTACAATAAACTGGCAGACCCCAAGTTCTCATTTTATGACAAGACTTTGGTAGAAGCCGTGAAAAAGGGAGATACTATGGTCCACCTTTTTTTTCTCTCCCTCTCGCTCTGTCACACAGTGATGTCAGAAGAGAAAGTGGAAGGTAAGAGAAGGGCTGGGACCTGAGGTCATATGATGTCCAGTTACAAAGTCCAAGGGACTAGGTTTTGAGTCCTCAAGATCAATCCCTCCAATTGAAAATCCCTCCAGTTAAAGATGCTATTTTTTGTGGGGACACCAAGAGATGGTTCAAGATTGCTCTTTCTGATAGTACCTCACAATTTAAGTATTAATATTAATTTCTTATAGCAGCTTATTATGTCTCCATCATATTTTAACCATCTTTTATCTAATCTTCATCTCAAGTTATGTGCAAAGTGTCACTGTAAAGCAATGAGACTGAATCTTCCATAATACACCAGAACTTATACATCCAAATGACTATTGTCCTTCAAAATGTCACATTTAGAGATCACTTACTTATATAGTTCTTTGTAAACCTTAGAGTGACAAATAAATGTGAGTTGCTATTAACAATAATAATTATATTTACTTCAGTACTACATTTAAAGAACCTGCGATTTCTTCAGTATAGGTCCTACACTTCCTGTTATCAACTCTTCTCCATGAATTTTCATGAATTTTTGTGGTTGAAAAAAATAATCAGCTGGCAATGACCCTTTTGGTAACAAAGCTCTTTAAACCTAGTCTGTCTTGAGATAGATAGATAGAAAGAAAGAAAGAGAAAGAGTCAGTTGCTGAGATTATAATAATAGCTTATATTCCACTAGTGCTTTAAGGCTTACAAAGGATTTCCTCACTACAAGCTTGTAAAGTAGACATTGCAAGTGTTGTTACATTTATTCCACAGGTAAGGAAACCAAGACTCAGAAAGGTTGCATGACTGGACTCCTTACAATTCCAGGTGCTGTTCTCAATATTGAAAACTTTCCAATCAAATAGGGCCTGAGAGCTGGTGTTTTATCAGCATAGCCTTCAGGAACACAGTGTTACCTCATTTGTATGATGAAGCATTGGAGTTGGATTTTCGTGGAAAAATAATAACAATAATAATGATACCTCCTATTTATATAACACCTGGTTTCCAAAATACTTTCAAATTATATTCATTTGATTCTTATATTAGCCCAATGAAGTAGCAAGGATATGCATTATTATTTCCATCTTACTGATTAAGAAATTGAAGAACAGAAAAGTTACATGATTTGCTCCAAGTAATGTAGCTAAGTGTCAGAAGACAAAAGAACCTAGATCTTCTGACTCTTCACTTAATGCTCTTTCTACTACATGACACTACCTGTCTAATGCTACCATTGAAATTATACCATTGCTCTAAAAATTTTTGAAACTCTGCTTTTGATTCCTTCAGAATCAGTTTATGAATTTCATTTTATGAATTTTCAATTTATAAATTATGAATTTCAGTTTATGAATATTCATTCAAGTTGTGAAGTTTATGAATTCCATGAAAAATTAATTTCATTGCTTTTTATTCATTATGTAGGAATATTTCTAGCAGAATCAAATAATAAAATTTTAGAATTGGAAGCAACATCAGAAGTCATTTGTTTAGTCCGTTCTCTATAAATCATAAATCTTATCTATAACACCCTTAATCTGTATCTGTATTCTTTGTAACATCCTTAACAAATAGTCATCTAGCCTCCATTTGAAAAATCTCCTGTGATTGTGAATTTACTGTCACTTCAGATCTTCTATTTTGGGACAACTCTAATCATCAGGAAGATTTTTCTTTACAGAAAAACCCCATCTACCTCCTATAACATCCACCCATTGGTCTTAATGTTGACTTTAAATCTGATCCCTCTTCCCCATGACAAACTTTCATATATTTAGAGACAATCATGTGCCTCCTTCCCATAAACCTTTTTATCCAGACTAAACAACCCTAGATCCTTCAACTTGTCCTACCATGGCATAGTTTCCAATTCACTTACCATTCTGGTCACTTTCCTCTGCAAACATTTCATCTTGTCAGTATCATTTCTAAAATATAGTATCCAGAACTGAATAAATCATAATGTAGACAAAGGAAGGTGATCAGTTTGGTAAGGAGATTGATCATTATATTATTTGAGGATCAAGGATACTTAAGTTGGATGAAAGAAGATTCAGTGAGACGCATGATAGCAGTATTCCAGAAGTGGTCTCATGAGTGCAGAGTACTACAAAATTATCATCTTCCTCTTTTTTGTTCCTATACTTTTAGTAATATATCTTAAAATCAGATTAGCTCTTTTAGATGCCCTATCATACTAAAGATGGTAATATGAACTTGACAATTTTTAGCATTAATTTTTTTTTAAATTTCAAGTTCCAAGTTGTTCCCCTCCCTCTGTTCCTCTCTCCCTGAAATGATAAGCAGTTTGATTATACACGTGTAATCATGCAAAACATATTTCCATATTAGTCATGTTGTAAAAAAAAAGACACAGATAAAAAAAGAAAAATATACAATAAAAAGTAGCTTGCTTCAGTCTGCATTCAGACTCCATCAGTTCTTTCTCTGGAGGTGGATAGCATTTTTCATCATTAAGTCCTTTGGAATTCTCTTGGATTATTATATTGCTGAGAATAGCTAGGTTATTCAGTTGATCATCATGCAGTATTTGTCTCACTGTGTACAAGTTTCTCCTCATTTCACTTTGTGTCAGTTCATGCAAGTCTTTCCAGATTTTTCTGAAATCATCCTGCTTGTTATTTCTTATAGCACAATAGTATTTCATTACAGTCATATACCACAACTTAATTCAGCCATTCCCTCAATTTCCAATTCTTTGCCTCTACAAAAAGAGCTGCTATAAATACCCTTGTACGTATCATGCCTTTTCCCTTTTTTTCTGCCTTTTTGAGATACAGACCTAGTACAGTTTTTATAGCCCTTTCAGTATGGTTCCAAATGTCTCCATGCAATGATTGGATCAGTTCACAACTCCACCAACAGTGCATTAGTTCCCAATTTCCTCAACATCCATAATTTTCCTTTTTCTCTCATATTAGCTAATCTGATAGGTGGTAGCTCAGAGTTGTTTTAATTTGTATTTCTTTAATCAATAATGATTTAAAGCATTTTTTCACATGACTATAGATAGCTTTGATTTTTTTCATCTGAAAACTAACTGCCTGTTCATATCCTTTCACCATTTATCAGTTGGGAAATGATTTGTATTCTTATACATTTGACTCAGTTCTCTCAATATTTGAGAAATGAGGCCTTTATCAGAGACCCTTGCTATGACAATTGTTCCCCAAGCTTTCTGCTTTCCTTCTAATCTTGGTTGCATTGGTTTTGTTTGTGTAAAACGGTTTTAATTTAATATAATCAAAAATGTCCATTTTACATTTCATAATGCTCTCTATCTCGTTTGGTCATAAATTCTTCCCTTCTCCTTAGACCTTCCCTTCTCTATCTCATTTGGTGGCAAATCCTTCCCTTCTCCTTAGATCCTTGCTCTCCTAATTTGCTTATGATATCACTATTTTTTTTTCCTTTTTAAATTTATTTACTTTTAGCTTACAACATTCAGTTCCACAAGTTTTTGAGTTCCAAATTTTCTTCCTTCCCCCACCCCTCCCAAGGTGACATGCAATCAAGTATAGGTTTTATATACACCTTCACATTAAACATTAGTCAGGTTATAAAGAATTATAACCAGTGGGATGAACAACAAGAAAAAAGAAACAAAACAAAAAAAAGAGAGAACAAGTAGTTTGGTTCAGTCTGCATTCATACTCCATAATTCTTCTTCTGAATGTAGACAGCCTTTTTCCATCATGAGTCTTAGAACCTGGCATTGCTGAAAAGAGCCCAATCTATCAACGTTAGTCATCACAGATAGAACGTGTCTGTAATTGTGTACAATGTTCTTCTGGTTCTGCTCCCCTCACTCAGCATCAGTTTATGTAAGTCTCTCCAGGTTATTATGAATCTGCTTCTCATTTCTTATATTATGAATCTGCTTCTCATTTCTTATAGCACAATAGTATTCCATTACATTCATATACCACACCTTGTTTAGCCATTCCCCAATTGAAGGGCATCCCCTAGATTCGCAGTTCTTTGCCACCACAAAGAAAGCTGCTATAAATATTATTGTACATATGGGTTGGGTCCTTTTCCCACTTGTATGATCTCTTGAAGACACAGTCCTAGAAGTGATATTGCTGGGTCAAAGGGTATGCACATTTTTATAGCCCTTTGGGCATAGCTCCAAATTGCTCTCCAGAATGGTGGGCTCAGTTCACAACTCCAGCAACAATGCATTAGTGTTTTAGTTTTCCCACATCTCCAGCATTTAGCACTTTCCTGTTTTGGCATGTTAACCAGTCGGACCAGTGAAATATGGTACCTAAGAGTTGTTTTAATTTGATTGAATCTCTAATCAATAGTGATTTAGAGCATTTTTTCATATGAAAATAGCTATCTTTAATTTCTTCCTCTGGAAACTGCCTGTTCATATCCCTTGACCATTTATCAACTGGGGAATTACTTATGTTCTTATAAATTTGACTCAGGATTTTCTAGAAGAGGGCAGACCCAAGATGGCAAGAGTAAAAGCAGGAACTTGCTTGAGTGCACACCCCAACCAACTCCAATACCTGTGAAAAAATAGAATTTAAATAAATTTTAGAGCTACGGAACCCACAAAATGACAGAATGAAATACACCTCCAGCTGAAGTCAGCCTGGTAAGCCAAAAGGAAGGGTCTATCACACAGGGCTGGGAGCGGAGAACAGTCCCACATGGGCAGCACCAGCACACACCAGCCAGAGCAAACATCAGGGGACTGAATCACTGACAGCTATGATGGTTTCCAGACTTTTCAACCCATAAACACCAGAGAAAAAGTACCAGGTCAATGGAGAAACTCTGTTGGACCTAGGTGAGAGAAGAGTGAGGTCCAGCCCCTGCCCCAGGGGCAGCAGAGGCAGCAGCAATGGTGGCCAGGGCAGCTGTTTCCAGAGCTCCAGGCCCACAGATTGTGAAGGGACCAAGCAGCTGATCAGAGGGCAATTGCAGGAATCTCTTTGCTGGCACTGAGGCAGGATTCTCTTGCTTTGCCCTTCTTGGATCTGAGTCATGAGCTTGAGTGGCAGTCCTGGGGTAAGAAGGAGCGCTGGTGTGGCAGAGCTTCTACTAGCTGTGGAGAGGGAATCCTCCTCACAGTTCTGAGGCAGGTGCCTAGAAGTAGCTCTGACAACGGTTGCGCAAAACTCCAGAAATTTGGGACATAGCACTTTCCACTCTGGAAGCAGAATTCTACGGTGGCAAAGAGCTCAAAAGTCAAGTGATTCGCTGGCAAAATGAGCAAACAGAGGAATAGACATCAGACTATAGAATCATTCTTTGGTGACAAAGAAGATCAAAACATAGAACCAGAAGAAGACAACAAAATCAAAACTCCTGCATCAAAGCCTCCAAGAAAAATATGAATTGGTCACAGGCCTTGGAGGAGCTCCAGAAGGATTTTAAAAATCAAGTATGAAAAGTAGAGGAAAAAGTGGGAAGAGAAAAGTGAGTGATGCAAGAAAATCATGAAAAACAAGTCAACAGCTTGCTAAAGGAGACCCAAAAAAATACTGAAGAAAATAACACCTTAAAAACTAGACTAAATGAAATGGCAAAAGAGGTCCAAAAAGCCAATAGGGAGAAAAATGCCTTAAAAAGCAGAATTGGCCAAATGGAAAAGGAAGTCTAAAAGCTCACTGAAGAAAATAATACCTTCAGAATTAGAAAGGAGCAAATGGAAGCTAATCACTTTATGAGAAATCAAGATATTATAAAACAGATCGAAAAGAATGAAAAAGTTGAAGACAATATAATATATCTCATTGGAAAAAACCCTGACCTGGAAAATAGATCCAGGGGAGAGAATTTAAAAATTATTGGATTACCTGAAAGCCATCATCAAAAAAAGAGCCTAGACATCATCTATCAAGAAATTATCAGGGGGGGTGGAGCCAAGATGGCGGCATAAAAGCAACAAAGTTCCGCAGCTCCCACATAGCCACCTCAAATACCCATAAAATACTACTCTAAACAAACTTTAGGGCTCCAAAACTCACAAAAATACAGAAAAACACATCTCCCGCTGAAGGCAGTTTGGCAGGAAGGGCTCATCGCAGCAAGCTGGGACACATATCTGAGTATGTGTATATATGTGTACATAGAGGGCACAGGATCGATTGAATAGGAAGGGATGATACTTTAAAAGGTGAAATTCTGAGGTGGGAGAGGTTTAGAATGAGAGGGGAGAGCAAGGTGGGGGCAGAGTTGCTGGAAGTACACACTTCTGAAAAGGGACAGGGATAGGGTAGAGAATAGAACAAGGCGGGGTGTGGGATAGGAAGGAGGGATATATAATCAGTCTCTCACAATATGTCCACTGTGGAGATGTTCTGCATAATTACACATGTACAGCTTGTATTGAATTGCTTGTCCTTCCAGTAGGGGTGGGTGATGAGGGAGGAAGGGAAAGAATCTAGAATTTAAAGTTCTATCATCAAATGTTAAAAAAATATATATATTTATTATTATTATTATTATTGACTACATGCAGCTGAGAACTAAGATATACAGGCATTGGGGTAGGGAGACCCATCCTGCCCTACCAGAAAGTCAGAGGGTGAGTAGGAGGACATAGGAGAGAGCAGATTGGGGGAGGGGCTATACAGTGGGATCACTGTTTTGGGGTGGTGGGTAGGGGAAAGATGGGGAGAAAATTTGTAACTTAAAATCTTGTGGAAATGAGTGATGTAAACAAGAAAATAAATAAATTTTTAAAAATATATTTTAAAAAAATTTTAAAATAGCTACAAATATCCAAAAAAAAAAAAAAAAGCCAAATAAGAGAAGTGGAGGAAATATTGGGAAGAGAAATGAGAATGATGCAAGAAAATAATGAAAAGAGAGTCAACAACCTGACTAAAGAAAATAACACCT
>CM053590.1:123582967-123587967 GCA_028646515.1 Pseudochirops corinnae
GTTATTAACCTAGCCCTCCATTGTCCATCTACTTCCCACCCTTGAGCCTATCAAAATATCAATCCACCCTTGAACTGACCTAGCCCACCATAGTCTGGGGGCTCCAGGCAGCCTCCAGCAACTTCTCACCCTTAATCACTCATTTACCTCATTAACTCCTCCTGAAGACCCTCCCCAAACTCTTCTTCCAGACCACACCTAGACTCCTCCCACAACCTTTCTGTATATAAGACCCCTTCTTGCCCCCATGTGTGAAAGTATCATAGAATTTTCTAGCACAGACTTGCTATGTATCCAATACAGGTGAACTTTTAACAAACTTTGCTTTTCCTTTGGCTGAAAGAAGACTTGAGTTGAATTCATTCAGCAGGACCTAGCATGTTGGTATTTTGGCGTCTCAAGCGCCCCTAACCACATCACTTAGAAAATCCAGCCTACCATGTGGAAAGCATGAAACTATAAGAGAAAAAGACAAAAAACAATAAGCTGATCCCTCTCTCCCCTCTCTACAGAGGTGAGGGCCTGTGGGTGTCGAACATTATATAGATAAGTTTTGTTGAACTGCTTTTCTTCCCTCTCTTTTTTTTATTCTTTTTTACAAGGAATGGCTCACTGAGAATATGAAAAGGTGAAATGTATATACACATGTATATGTATATATACATACACATACATATACATATACATGTACATACATATATATTTTTTATGAAAATGAGCTGTGAACTTGTCTATCAGTCTTGAAAAGTAATCAGTAACTGTACCAAACTGTGCATACCCTTTAACCCTGGTATACAATTACTAAGTAAATAGCCCCAAAGAAATCAAAGAGTGAAATGATCTATGTGTACAAAAAATATTTATAGAATCTTTATAATAGTCTAAAGTTAGAAACTAAGGAGTTGTCATCATGTGCAGGAATGGCTAAACAAATTATGGTATATGAATGTAATGGAATATTATTGTGCTATAAGAAATGATGAAATGTACAATTTCAGAAAAAACTGGGACTGACAGACTCTGGGAACCCCCTTGAATTCTGGTTGAATCTTCCCATTTGATGAGGCATTTGCCTGAGGCAATAAGCCTTTCATTATAGACTAGCCTAGCCCTCCTTTGTCCAGCTACTTCCAACCCCTTGATCCTCCCAAAATATCTATACACCCTTAAACTAGCCTAGTGCTCCATTGTCTCATCTCTAGGTAGCCTCCAACTACTTCCCACCTTTAATCATTCATCACTGGAGTCTAACCTCATTTGACTCCTGAAGACCCTCCCTAAACTCTTCCTCTAGACCACCCCTAGATTCCTCCCACAACCTTTCTGTATATAAGACCCCATCTTGCCTCCATGAGAGAGAGAAAAGGTCGGAGAATTTTCTAGTGCAGATTCACTCTGTGTCCGATGATTCTGGCTGCTTGTCCAGTACAAGAGGCACAGATACCAAGGTTCCTTAAGAGGCTACCCATTATACAGTCGTTCTCAACCTGTGGGTCGTGACCCCTTTGGGGGTCAAACAACCCTTTCATAGGGGTCTCCTAAGACCATTGGAAAACACATATTTCCAATGGTGTTAGGAACTGAGACACTGCTCCTCTATCCATCTCTAGGCAGGTCCGCCCACATGCAGATACACCCACATAGGAGTATTAAAGAGTCAGGGCATTAGGAAGGTTGAGAACCACTGCATTATGGTGAATCTCTAATAAACTTTATTTTTCTTTGGGTGAGAGAAGAATTGAGTCAAATTCATTCAGTAGGATGCGGGGTGTTGATATTTTGGGGTCTCACTTACCCCTAAACCTCTAACCTCAACATTTTATGGTGACCCTCTTCAGGACGACCTTGATAGCCTGATGCAGAGTAAACTTAAACAATGTATATACATGATAGCAACATAACTCTGAAGACTTTAAAACTCTGATTAAGCCAACAGTAACAGTCCCAAAAGAATGGCAATGAATCAGGCCACTTACCTCTTGACCAAGAGATGATGTATTTAAAATATAGAAAGAGAAATAGATTTTTAGCCATGACAAATATGGGGCATTTATTTTGTCAGACCATGTATGTATGTACTGAGTAATTTGTTTTCTGGGCTTGACTTTTTTTTTTAAATTTGCTTAATTGGGGCAGTGGGGTAATAGGAGGTACAGATTGACCAAAAACGTTTTTTAAATGAGAGAGATGATTATTAAATAACCAATTATTGGGGAGATCTACAGTTGTTGTTTTTTTTGCTTTCTTATTTTCTCTATTCTGAAACCAGAAACCTGTAGATCTCTGAAAGACTTTGTTAGATGAGATTCCCCAAATCCCCCAGGTACATACTTTTCAATCCTGGGTGGGAGAGCCCACTCAACCAGAAAACCTCGCAAAGAATTTAATCTAAGGTGAATTCTGGTCCATTGTGTTCTACTCAGGCTTGGGTGGAGGGTAGATCCTTTGTCTAGATTGCCTGAGGCTGGATCCTTCCTCACCCCCAATCCCAGTCTGGCTTGAGTCCATGAGTGACATAACCAAAGTCATGTCTCCCAGCCCCTCATTAGAATAAATTCACCTCTCATTACAATATTCATTCTTCTCATTAGTTGTTAACTAATCATATTTGATTGCTACCCTCAGAAATACCCACTCTTCAAAGGACATATAAGCATTGAGAAGGTTCCATGAGAGGTCTTTGATCTTTGAGAGTGTCACTTATCCCTTTTATTAATTATCTGCTAGCATAATTAATAAAATGATCAATTACACAGAAATTATGTCTCTTAAATTTTTTTATGTGTCACAAAAGAAGAAAAAGTGGTAGAGTTAACCAAGTAACAGACTGTCTAAAAATCTGAATAAGTCAAACAAAATTAATGCCTTTCTTAAACAGTAAGAAATATTAGAACAAAATTAAAACATTGAAAAAGTAAAAGAAAATGTAAGATATCTGATTTAAAAATTGACCTGGACAACAAATTGTTAGATAATTTAAGAATCACTAGACTCAATGAAACCAACGATTAAAAGTCTGGAGCACTATATTTCAAAAAATCATAAAGGACCAAGATCTATTAGAACTAGAGGGCAAAGGGAAAGCAGAATCCACCTGTTACCTCCTGAAAGAAACTCCAAAAGTTAAAGTCCCAGGTTATAGCCAAAATCTAGAGCTCTAGCATAAAAACAAAACTCTAAGCATCCAGAAAGAAGCAATTCAATTACCAAGGAAGGCAGTCAAAGTCATACAAGACTTAGAAGCTTCTACTATAAACAAACAGAGATCTTGCAATATGATATTCCAAAAAGCAAAAGATATCAGCTTACACCCAAGAATAGTCTACCCTGCAATGCTAAGTATTATCCTACAGGGAGAAAATTAGACCTAATAGAATAGAGGATTTTCAAGCATTTCTGATTTTAAAAAAAAAAGACCAGAATGGAGTAATAACTTTGAAATATGAACACAAGAGTCCAGCAAAACCTAAAAAGTCAATTTACTCCAACAACTGGAAGGAGTCATTTGGTGATATCATACTAATATTCTAGTCGGGGTAGAAGAACCAAGGATCCCTTCATGTTTTTTGAAGAGTATTGAGGAGATTAAATAAGAAAACAGAGGTCAAGAGAGTGAATTTATCCTGTTCTGAGAGCTTAAAGAAGGAAGGATAAATGGAATAATACTAATATGAAGAGAAGGAAAAAAGGAAGAAGAAATAATGCCAATAAAAAAGAGGAAGTTTGAAACATTTAAGAAAACAGAACTACAGAAGGGAGAACAAATAATATTTTTGTTGTTGTTTTTTTGGGGGGGAGAACAAATAAACAGAACAGTTTTGAAAGTAACATATAGCATTTATTATATACTTTTTAAAAAAGGAAGCAGTATGAAATGGAGATTCATGGTTTCATATAAAATCCTCTTTTTGTATTCTTCTGTGTGTATTGAAATGCTCTACTTTGGTTGCTTAACTTTATAATAGAAAAAAAAAAAGAAAACAAGGTCGAGGTCAATAAAAAGCATTTGCTGTGCCTTGACCCTGGCCACACCAGGAAGCATGCTAAGCACTATACAGCTACAAAGACAAAACTGAATCAAAAGCAAGAGACACCTAATTTTTGAGATAGTGAATTTGTAGTGTGACTTTGGAGGGTACGTGTACATATGGGAAGGGCACAGTCTGCTCCAGCAGTTTGTCTGGTGACTATACTTTTGGCCTAGTGGTGGCACAGGAAGACACCCAAGGAGGATATAGAGGGAACCTACCAGAGACATGGCAGGAACTGATGGAAGAGCTTGGGTGCTTGTGCTTGAACTCCAATTCCAAGATAACATTTCTCCCCACCTCCAAAACACTACCCCTGACAGTTTTCTCCCAAGCCCAAAGACACTACGCCTAGCAATAACTCATGAGTGGGCCCCAGTAAGACAAACTACCTTTCCTCACAATTACTTATGAGTGGACCCCAGTAAAATAAACTGTCTTTCCCCATAACAAGAACAAGCTGACCTCTGAAGAAATTCTCTTGAAAAACAAGACTATCTTGTAACCACAGAATTATTATGTATTGATTTCCGAAGTAATCATATTCAATCCAGAGGTCAAGCTATACATGTCAATTCTCAAAATTATCTTGCTACAGACATAACAGACCAAAAATATACCCCTGAGAAACCCCTTCCCTTGGTTTCCAGTAGTGAATGATGCCTGTGACCAAGGTTGTACGTTGCCACCTAATTAGCATATCTGCCAGATAATCCACTGTTTTTCCTACATAAGCTTCAGCATCATTCCTGTTAAATTGCAAGTTCTTTAAGGAATGCAAGTTCCTTAAGGATCTCTGCCCGACACATTGGCATTACAGTAAATCTTTGCCAACTTGACTTGAAGAATATTTGAGTCCATGAATTCATTCCAGATGACCGTCTTATGTACTTCAGTCTTTGGGGGGGTCCCTGAATCCCTTAAACCCCTGCCTTGAACCTCGTAAGAACCTTCAAGACAACATCAGCCTGC
>CM053590.1:123592967-123598449 GCA_028646515.1 Pseudochirops corinnae
ATGCTTCAAAGATTCTTTTCTTTCTTTTTTTTACTAGCTCCCATGTCCCTTCCAAACTCTGCCTCAATGGAAAAAAAAAAGAAAAATACAATTCTTGTAACAAAAAGCATAGTCAAGCAAAAGAAATCCATACATTTGCCAAAAATTTATGTCATCTTTTTCACCCTGACATCAGCCCTCTGTCAGGAAGTGAGTTGCATGAATCAAAATCAATCATGTAGAGTCATGGTTGGTCATTATGTTGATGAGAGTTCTTAAATCTTTAAAATGTTATTGTTACCATACACACTGTTCTCTTGGTTCTGCTCACTTCAGTCTGTATCAGTTCATATAAATGTTCCCAGGTTTCTCCAAAACCTGTCTGAAACAATAATATTCCATTACATTCATATACTATAATTTTTCAGTCATTCCCCAAGTTGTTGGGTACTCTCCTGTATTTCCAGTTCTATGCTATAGCAAAAAGAGCTACTATAAATATTTTTGTACATATGGACCCGTCTCCCATTTCTTTGATCTCTTTGAGATATAGGTCTAATGGTGGGATTGCTGTGTTTAAAAATGTGGAAAATTTATTGACTTTTTGAGTATCATTCCAAATTGCTTTCCAGACTGGCTAGACTAATTCTCAACTCCACCAATTTTTCATTAGTGTGACTTTTCCTGTAGGACCTCCACTAATTGTCATTTTCTTTTTTTCTTTTCTTTTTTCTTTTTCTATATATTTGTCACTCTAAAAGATGTGAGGTAAATCCTTAGAGTTGTTTCAAATTTGCATTTCTCTAATTATTGGTAAATTAGAAGTTTTTTCATCTGATTGTTGAGAGATTGAATTTCCTTTGAAAATTGTCCATATCCTTTGATAATTTATCTGTTAGGCAATGGCTCTTGTTTTTATAAATTTGAATCATTTCCTTACACATATTGGTTATATGAGATCTTTACTGGAGAAACCTGATGCAGAGTTTTTTCCAGTTAATTGTGGGGTTTTTTTCTAATCTTAACTGCATTGGTTTTGTTAGTACAAAGCTTTTTATAATTATATGTAATCAAAAGTCCATTTTATCTTCTCATGATTTTTCCTAAACTTTGTACTGTGATGAGCTCTTCACCTTTGACTATGGGAATGGTATTTCCTTCCTTGCTCCTCCAATTTGCTTATGAAGTAACCTTTTTTTCTCTAGGTAACATATCCATTTGGAGATTACTGCACATAACACTAGGAGTCACTGTTTCACTAAATGTGTGTGTGTGTGTGTGTGTGTGTGTGTGTGTGTGTGTCACACATACTCTATGGAGGAGAAGGGGAAAGGAGAAGGAGAGGGGGAACAGGGAGAGAGAGAGAGAGAGAAAGACAGAGAAGGGGGGGAAGAGAGAGGGAAAGGCAAAAGGAGAAGAGGGAAGGAGAGAGGGAGAGGGGAGAGAAGCCAGACTGGGGAGCAAAAAAAATAAACAAAAACAATCCAAGGAAGACTTGAAAGTGAAAATGGAAGAGTATCTTTTCTAAACTCTACCCACCTTCTTCCCAAAGCCCCATCAATGCCTCATCAGTGGGCCAATTCCCCAAGTCACAACAACAATGAAAATTAATGTCCTGGTTTAATCAGACTCTCACAGTGTGCTCACTATGGAGAGGTTCTGCGTAATCTCACATGTTCAGCCTGTATTTGATTGCTTGTCCTTCCAGTGGGGATGGGTGGTGAGGGAGGAGGAGAAAGAATCTGGAATCTGGAGTTCCATAATCAAATGTTATGAATGTGTATCTATCTATCTATCTATATATATATGCAATTATTATTATTATTATTATTGACTACATCCAACTGGAACTTGAGATACACAGGCACTGCGGTTGGGAGATCCATCCTGCCCTACCGAAAAGTGACATAGGAGAGAACAGACTGGGGGAGGGGGGACACACTGGGATGGCTGTTTTGGGGCGGTGGGTGGGGGAAAGAGGGGGAAAAAATATGTAACTCAAAATCTTGTGGAAATGAATGATGCAAACCATAATAAAATTTAAAAAAAAAAAAGAAAATTAATGTCCTGGGAAGTGAATGAACCCAAACTCCCACTTAAAATTCTGTTTTGGGAGATTATAACTACTAATGAAGCAATGAACATGGGTTTGGGGTTCCAAGTCATCTAGGGGAAAAAAATTACCCAGTCTGCATCCTTCTATGTGACTAAAATTAGCTTTTCCTCCTCTGCTATGTACTCAGACTGAGAACAAAGGAACCCAAGAAAATCCACATAACTGGGTCAACCACAAATATTTATGAAAAATAAAACTAGGACAATAAAAAATATATAATTAATAAGAGGGAAAATGAATGGGTTTGAACCAAGAACCAGTTGAGCCCAGCATTCTTATGCCTTGCTGCTTCTCCTGGTGCCTTTCACTTCTTGTTTGCTTGGGTGAAGTAACTGTGTATCAGGGTCTACCCTTTATACTGCTGCTTTAAAAACTGCTCTCAGACACTTTTCAACTGATGTAGCTTGGGAAGGGAGCCTCTCTTCCTCTCTTGGTCTTTCCTCTTTTTTCCAAGACTCTATGTGTCCTGACCCCATCTCAAAATGAACCATTCATTGGAAATGAACAAAATCTCAAAATCCATGAATTTTTTACAGATCCAGGCTATACCTCCTGTCTATGGAGGAGAGGTAGCCAGAATTCCTTACCCCTTCTTCCATGTTTGCATGGTCTCCTTTTCACAAAACCACCAGTTATGTGAGATAATAAGTTCTACCCTTGTCCCCTACTTTTTTCCCTAGTGTATTCCTTTTTTCCTTCCCTTTCTTTTTTTCTCTTATGACCATCATAGTACAATAAAATTACACAAAAACCATCTGATTTAATTATTGCTCTATGGCTCTTTAAAATTTTGTTTCTTTTGTCCATTAGAATGTAAACATTTCATCATCACAGAGACTCTTCCAATTGCTTAAATGCATTTACTTTTTATGGACTCCTAAGTATCTATTTATCTTTGGTCTCATCAGTAAAAATACCTAGAAGAAGCTATCAATAGTCATTTTTTAAAAAATTCTCCAAATCACTAATAGTTATCAAACTACAAATTAAAGTAATTCTAAAGTTCTACCTAACACTGATCAGATTGGCATCAATGACAAAAGAGAAAAATTACGAATGTTAGAGAGACCACCAGAAAATGGGCACACTCACTGTGAAGCCATGAAGTGGCTCAACTATCTAGAAGGCAATTTGGAACAATGCCCAATAAGTCACCAAACTACATTATTATTCATAAGCCCCTGTGTCATTGGATCATAGAGTATGTGTTGGTGAATCACTTATAAGAAGACTAAAAAAGTGCAAGGGGGTCAGGTTATGAAGGGCTCTGAATGCCACAAAGAGCTCCTGGAGGCAACAGAGACACAAGAGTTTTTTTGAATAAGGGGCAACATGATTAAATCGGCATTTTAGGAAAATCACTTCAGTGATTGAATGGAGGATGGATTGGAGTGGGGAGAGACTTGAGGAAGGCAGACAGACCCACCAGTAGCTATTGTAATGCATAGAAATGGTAATATCAGAGGAGAGGAGGGAGCATATTTGAGAGGTGCTGCAAAGGTAAAATTGACAGACCTTGGCAACAGCTTGGATATGGGGGTTGAGAGATAGTGAAGAATACAGGATGGCTCCTATGTTGGAAACCTGAGGCATTGGGAGGCTGATGCTGCCCTCTACAATAATAGGGAAGGTAGGAGAGGTCGGGGAGGTTTAGGGGAAAAGATGATGAGTTCTGTTTTGGACATAGTGAGTTTAAGTTGTCTACTGGACATCCAGTTTAAGAAGCAGCTCGATCAGAGGCAGTTGGAGACGTGAGATCAGAGGTCAGCAGAGAGATTGGAGCAGGACAGGTAGATTTGAGAATCACCAGTATAGAAACTGAAATTAAATCCATGCAAGTTTAGGGGATAACCAAGTGAAGTGGCCCAGAGGAGAAGAGGGCCCTGGACAAAACCCTGATGGACACCTGAGGTTAGAGGGAATGATCCAGAGGAAGATTCAGCAAAGGAAACAGAAAAGGAGGGGGTCAAATAGTTAGAAGGAAAACCAGGAGAGAGCGGTGTCCTAAAAACCTAGAGAGAATATCAAGGAGAAGAGTGTAATCAGCAGTGTCAAAAGACTGAAGAGGTCAAGGAGAATGATGACTGAAAAAATCCATTGGATTTGGCAACTAGGAGACCATTAGTAACTTTGGATTAAGTAGTTTCAGTGGAATGATAAGGTTAAAAGTCAAAGTGTAAGGGGTTAAGAAGAGAGTGAGAAGAGAGAAAGTAGAGACGTGTATCATAGATGAACTTTACAACGAATTTAGTTATGAAGGGCAGAAGAAATATAGGACAATAGTAAGCAGGAATGGAAGGATTGAGTAAGAGTATTTTCAGGATAGAGAAGACATGGGCATGTTTATAGGTAGTTGAGAATGAACCAGGAGCGAGGGAGAGATCAAAAATAAGTAAGAGGTAGGGATGACAGAGGTAGCATTCTATTGGAGAAGAGATGGCATGGGATCACTTGAACAAGTAGATGGAGTAGCCTTGGTAAGGAGTAAGGCTTACATCATGTGAAAAAAAGAGTGAAAGAGGAGAGAGTGGCAGAAGGCACCTGAGTGATAGAAGATGAGGAAGAAGGGAGAAGAGGGAATTCATATTGAATGGCCTCATTTTTTTCTGTAAAAAAAAAAAAGGTAAGGATCTCAGTCAAAAGTAAAGGGGGGAAGAAACCATGGGACATTTGAGGGGGGATGGAAAGGTGTAGAGGAGCTGATGTGAAGAGTGAGAGAATGAGTTCATGAGGGAGGTATAGTAGTGATGGCCCAATTGAAGCTGTGTAACATAAATCTTGGTGAAGGCAAGATGGAGAGTATGATCATCTTTGTGTGTGGCTGGGGTGGGGTGGAAGAGTAGCTCATGGTGGGTGAGTAGGTTGAAGAACTAAGTGGTTAGAATGTTTGAAGAAGAATCAATATGTATGTGGAATGTAAAGGGACAAGGACAGGGTAGAGAATAGAACAAGGGTGGGGCAGGATAGGAAGGAGGGACATATAATCAGTCTCTCATAATATGTCCATTGTGGAGATGTTCTTCATAACTACACATGTACAGCCTGTATTGAATTGCTTGTCTTTCCAGTGGGGGTGAGTGACAAGGGAGGAAGGGAAAGAATCTAGAATTTAAAGTTCTATAATCGAATGTTAAAAAGATATATATGTATATATATATATATATAATAATAATAATTATTAACTACATGCAACTGGGAATTAAGATACACAGGCACTGGGGTAGGAAGATCCATCTTGCCCTACTGGAAAGTCAGAGGGGCGCTGGGGGAGGACATAGGAGGGAGCAGATTGGGGGAGGGGTTATACAGTGGGATAGGGCTGCTTTGGGGTGGGGGGAGGGGGAGGGGGAAAGATGTAGAGAAAATTTGTAACTCAAAATCTCATGG